>CM059586.1:96800000-98000000 GCA_030407085.1 Trichopria drosophilae | reverse complement strand
GCATGACGTAAAATCCGTTGTTCATTGGACATAGAAATGGTCTTGTAACGTGTCAAACGCAGCATTTGTAATTTGTATCTGTATTTTGTTTGTGAATGTAGTGTCTACAAGTATGTGTGATACCGATTTATAAAGTGCGTTAACTTTTTTACAACTAAGATTGTTTACAATTTCACCTAATCGAAATATGTATATTGACAAAATGTAAGTTGCACCTTTCAGCCGCTTACAAGTTGAATATATTATAATTTAAATAAATTCAATGACCGTATGTACTGACTATGTAACCCCATTCCACTTCCCGCCTTAGGTATATGTATCTGGACGAACGCGTGTACTAAATTATCCAGGGATTAATCGTTACTTCGAACCAACCTAAAATTGATTTTACACTTTTACAAATGAACACCAGTTTATTCGGGATAAAATAAGCTGCAAATCTTGCATTATTCAGAGTAGTCCTTTGTTTTATATTATCCATCTTACTTTTATGTTTATACAGTTTATTTACAGTTTATTTAGTTGGACCGCGATCACCAAGAAATACAATTTCTCACATGTTTTAATTAAATTATATCAACGGTCACGAAGTTTTTTTCCGTTTCTTTACTTTATTGCAATTTTTTCAATTAATATGAAGAAATAACAAATGTACCACATCAGTATTAATACTCGGTGTGTACACTTGTTGATGAAAGATAGTAAAGTATGAGTGATAATGATTCAAATGATCATGAGAATTGTATTTCTATAAACGTTCTATATGGCGACCAACGGTTTAGTACCTTAAAAGTCAGAAAATGTTTGTGATGAAATATTATTTTGATGTAATATTCTTGGTATTCCGGTCCTTATACACTTGTAACCAATAATAAATGTTGTAAATATATGCGTAACTGTGATATCAATCCATTAGACACTCATGACTATTGTTGTAATCTATATAACCACAAAAAAAAAGCATATAATAACAAATTATTGTTAATTATTGGGATAAGTGGAAAAAACACCCCCCTGGTAGGTGTCTGTAAAACTGTAAAAAAATGAGATGTGCACGGACGGTAAAGTGTGCTCATCCACAGGGTCATGGCCGTCTTTCCTTGACGCAATTATTTCATTATCATGTAAAATAATTAGTTTTCCCAGTTTCATAAAGTTTCACCATTAAACATTCGAAATATGAAAATACTCGAGAATCGCACGAACGTTATAGTTGGAACATTGGTTACCAATTTCAATATAAATTAAATATTCGTCAGTATTTATACAAATATAGATGCTTCAAAACTTCTTGATCGCTTTAATTTAAATATTCTTCGTATTACGATCCTTTTACACTTGTCAACAATAATAAACGCATATACTTACATAATTTTTTATTCTTTACGTATGTATGAGGACGGATATTATTTGTTTTGGTAGTATTTGGATCACATGTATACATTTTCTTCTATTTTAGATAATAATTTCTTATTCTCTTACTTTAGAATGATTTTCTACCAACATTAGAAAATACGAGAATCAGATAATATTAACTGGCGTAAACTTATACATACTAACAAAAATCGTCAGGTTAGCCTGCTTTTTCAAATTTGCCTTCAGTTCCGCGTAAGTCGATATTTATTCCTCTGCAATATATCTCGTTAGGCAACAACAAAATAGTTCATTATATCACAGGTGGAAATTGAATCTTGTAGAAAGCTAGTTTCCGATTAGTTTTCCCTGCCAACCAATTTCTAGATAGTAACTGTCTAGTTTGTCTAGTATGTGTCTAGTTTCTGTCTAGTTTATGCCAAACTCGTAAAACTAGACAAATTTTCACATGGGATCGAACGATTTCTAATCAGAAAACAGTTTTCTCAAACTAAACAAAATTTGTTTAGATAAACATATTATTTCATTGCTAAGGAGTTTAAGAAATATTACTTTCATTGAAACAAATTATTGTATTAATCACTTTTGTTTGGAATAAAAAAACATATTAGTATTATTCACAGAAACTTGTTTTGTAATTAAACAAAAATTATTTCTTGTTATCACTACACCTCGTCTGTACGGATTTCCTTTTCTAGGTACTTATGTAAATCTTTCCCGTGCAATGAAACTTAAAATTTCATATACTTACTTTACATTTGTTCGTCCATTTCGCAGTCGCAAAGTTACTCGAAAATTACCGAACACTCAAAGTACATATAAGCAATCCGACAGAAAGAAATAATTATTACCGACACGATGCATTTAAGTTTCTCTTGTAAAATAAAAATAAGATTTTTATTAAATATCGTTCGTTTGTCTACGGTTCGACCTTCTGTGTGTCTTCTTCAGGACTGATGTTAACTAATGAAGTACAATTGGAGATATTTTCACCTCTGATGATATTTTCATTGAATGAAAAGAATATTCAATTTATTATTATGGCAAACAAAATTTGTAACATCTTTTAATAAACTGCGTAGAAAAAGCAGTAGCTAAACTATTATATAATTAGAAAGCAGTGTGAATTTTTATTCTTGCATGGACATATAAATGATTTCGTTATACATTAATCAGCACAAATGAATTCAAATAGTAGACTATATTTTCGTTACGGTTACACGAATTTATTGAAAATTAAAATTAAAAGTTAACGATACGTCTCAGTGACATAAATGCATCATCCTCGCACAAATGATTATAAATTAGTACGTTACATTTTCTCTCGTGGGTCATAGTACACATATGGCAATTGCTACTAAACACCATCATAACATACATAATTATTAAAGCAATTCCATACGTGATATAAGTTTAACTGCCTACAGATATAATTACATGAAGGAGATACATGATTCCTAAGATGTTCCAAAGATTTCTCTTATTTAAGAATCAAATCTTATCTCTGCTACATAATTACAAACACATTTCTTCCACTAGATTCTAATTACATGTACATGTTGGAATTTTTTGGACGTTTGTCATATTTGTATAAGTTTTAATGTTTGGAAGCGCAATCAAGTTGTTTTCTACTTATAATGGTAGTTGCATTTTAAGTGTTGCTATTTTTTTTATTAACGTGAGTTACGTTCTTTACTGCCTTACTTCGTGATTCAGATCGTCATCGAATTCTTTACATTAGCATTTAGACTTATTGATTATTCCGACCCTAATTTAATAATTTTGTTACATCGTGACAAATTGAACTGTCTACTAATATTATACAATCGATCTGAAGAAGCCCAACGCTTTGTAAGATTTGATACAGTTGGCAAAAAATATTAGTATTATTATAAGCAAAGTTAAAATTAAAACTATATGAAAAGTTAAAATTTAATTTTCATACCGGGATTAGGGCCTTCTTTTGTTAAGAAATCGATCGTCGAGTTCCAATTATTTATATTACTATTGCAGACGCTAATGTTCTCAAAAGAAATTATTGCTGGCAGTTACATCGATTCACAAAACTAGTACGTGGTAATATAGTATTCATTAATGAATTAGAAAATTCGTACATGTGAGAGAATTTTACAACATTGCTGACATGTAAATACTGTAGTTACTCTATAAAACACATCTGACGGTTTACACAGAGAAAAAAAATGGTTATTAGAATCATGAAAAAAAAGTATACGTGGTTGTAACCTAATAATAGTAAAATTGGCAACACGAAAAGTTGTCGTTTATAGTGTATTACTTTTCCAATTGAGAATATTGTCCATTACACCATACAATAACTATGAGATTATAATCATTTAATAACTTTTATTGCATAAATTTTACTATTCACGAATATTTAAAGACGCTATTTAATTGTAACATTTCGATAGATTTGAGGTTATGTAAGGTGATGGCTATTTAAGTATCGTAATAACAATCGGAATCTCATGTTACATGTTGAATTTCTTGTTTTCTACCGAAATAGTGAATTTAACTATTTTTTGTTATCCAGTGTTTTACTTCTGTAACGTTGTTTGTTTTTGGTGTATCAAAAATATTCCAACAAAATAATATTTCATTACAACCCAGGACCAACAATAATGTCACCACGTACAACGACCTTGGGCAGCTTGACTACAGTCTTGGTTGAACTCTAATTACAAATAAGCAACTCATCCTTGCTGGATTTCAGTGCTACTTGCATGATATTTTCCGAAAGCTCATCACTTTCCTCTACTTGGATTACATCATGATCAGAATTCTCAGTGAATATCAGTATGGCCCCCATCTTATGATATTCGATGTAAGGCAATTCTGTAAAAGAGCGCCCTAAAATTATTTCAGTAACTTGTGCATCATCGGGTACAATACGAAACTGAATGTAGTTTGTATGTACGGCATCAACCCTCAAATTAGCCTGAACCGTGCCTGGTGAATGTACGACCAAATGTGCTGGACCAAAACTGTTTAATTTGACCGGATTTTGAGTAACGTTGAATTTGTGATTCAAGACCACTGACATCTTCATAGTGCAATCTGAACTCCTGGTATCGATAAGAGCTTTCATGTTTTGACCATTTACTTCAACCATTTTTAAATACTTGCTTGCAGTCTTCCTACGTTTTGTGATGGAGTTCATTATTTGTTGTTTACTCCCTGAAAGTCCTGTGTCGTCTTCAATTAAATCACGAATACAGTCTCTAAGTGATTCTTCCCTTTTTTGCTGATGCTTGGATGACGAAGAATTTGAGTTTTCACCCATGGATGTTCCCCCTGTCATATATTGTGTTCTACTAGCCCCGCCTCTTGGTCGTTCCAAATTATCCAGTCGTCTTAAACAGGTCGAGGTAGCCATACCACGCCCTGCCATGGACTCCCTTGAATGTTCTGACTACACACCCACACAATGGTTTTCAGGGCTATTTTTCAATGTTTTTTTCCCGACATGATTGCATTCCTCTTCCGGAATTCGTGGCAGTCCACCCATAGCTATTTCTTCGTGAATGCAGTTTTCAAGATCTAAATTCCATTCGATCGCACTTTTTCTTGGTTAAAGACACAGGGAAGAGAATTGAAAAGCACGTCAAGTCACGATGGAGCGAATTTTCTGGCTGTGCGCCCCATAAAACCGGTAACACCGAATACGCTTCAATCAGGAATCGTAACGATCCTAGACTCTCACCCCCACGACTTTCCCTCTAATAAATTGACTAATTACTACTAAAGTAACTAGACCTTGTCGGCGATTGCGACCTTCAAATCAGCGACAAACCAATAACGTATTTGTGGATCGATTTTTGCCCTGGGAGTAACTAACTAAAATATCACCCTTTAATTTAATTCATATCAGAGGTAAAATTACCTAGCCCTGCTCATGTTTACAACTTTCAAAAGGGGAAAGTCGTGAAACCACCTGTTGCAAAGTAGGCGTTATCCTCAATTCCCAGCCCAGTCGTATCCATGGCGTTATGGTGATTGGTTTGACACAACGAAGTTACGAGCGATGAAGTTAAGCGATCACACTTTGCAGATCGATAAAAGAGATTGGTTGCATGCGTTGATGTACAATTGTACGTTATTATTCTTCACGTCGACAGTCTTTCTCCATTCCGTTTCCACTAGAAAATGTGTCCAAGTCTTCCACAGTAATAATAGTTACGTCGTTATTACATGTACATGTACTCAGGTTCTGTTCGTCATTGTTCTGGCGGAATGACATCCCATTACTTCCATTAAAACAGTTGATTATGATATCCACACCATCAATTTGAATGTTAATACATCTATTGCAACCCATGACAATGAACTCCTCAGATTCAAAGACGATTCTACGTTCCATTGTTTCTGTCGAGTCCAAAGTCCAAGCTGCAGGACATTTATGATACGATGAATTTTGCAGACAAATAGGTCAGAAGAAAAACAGTGATACTAGATGAACTTGTAAACTTACTATATATAGAAGCAGCTACTGGATGTCAGGACTTAACCAAAAATTTAGTATCGTACACATACTACTTCACGTTTCAAGGCCGAGACTTATTGATTGTGTCCAATTGATCCAGATGTATCTAAGAGTGGTTGCTTCTGAGATTGTATTGTTTAGCGATGTAAATATTCGGGCTTAATATACTGGCAAATTTACCACCTCCACCAAAAGATCCTCCCTACCCTTTTGTTTAATTACAAGCTATCGGAACGTGTGATTGACTGTTTAAGGGTAGGGCTGCAGAGTTAGGACAGCGATGACCAGCATGAGGCGTAAACCCTTTTTCGTTAGGAATATAGTGATGGGCTTGTAACATGTCGAACGCAGCGTTTGTAATTTATTTCTGTATCTCGTTTACAAATTTATCTCTAAACACTGAAGGGTGAAAACAATTTAGAATGCGTAACAACTTCTTAATTAACATTGTTTTGAATTATATTAACTATGTAATCTAAATATGTATAAATTGTCAATATGTATTTATTTTTTATTATGTTAAATATAAATATTCTGTTATGTTAAATATGTTAGAGTTGAAATAAATTCTGTGCTAGAAACATGCTGACGCAATCCCATTCCACTTTCCTTGTTAGGTCTTTTTGACCGATCACGTGTACTCAATTATCGAGGGGTTAGCCTTTACCTCGAAACAAGGGATTTTACACTTGTTTATAATTACACGACAGTTTAATTGGGGGTAAAACGAGTTACAATACCTCATGCTGTTTGGGACAGCCTGGGGCTACAGGAGTGGGAGAGGAATAATATTTACATAAAATTGATAGAAGGTTCGATTTACACCCCTTGGGAGGACACAGGTCCGCTAAGTATTGAATTTGGTCTGTTCTCGGCAACAAATTACCCATAGTTTCATATCCTAAAGAACCCAAAACAACAATATAAAAATTTGTGTTCGTGACCTTGTACGTACGTACGTACAAATTTGGACACGATATCTCGCGACTGTATGGGCTTATCGGGGGTGCGGGTCGAAAAATCAAAAAGCCAGCAGGTTTCATTTTTTTTTCGATTGTCGGGTTTTTTGTCTGTCGGTTTTTAGACTGTCGGTTTTTTGTTTTGTCGGGTTTTCAACCCGCACTCCTTATCGGGATAATTCTTTTTTACATTTCCCGTCTTGGCGTTAGATCTGATCAGATTTTGGCGCAGATCCATCGGTCCATTACTAAAAAACATTAGCCACAATTAGATTTCTTTGTAGTTTTTTGCATTTATTTTATAAAACTACAAATTTGATTGATAATGTTTCCAAGAAAAAAGATAGAGCATTAAATTTTCTCAAAACCTACTACACAGATTGAGAGTAATCTTTACTAGTAAAATAATGTAAGCTAATATCAAAGATCTTACATTAACCTATAATGTTATAACAGTAACTGTAAAGTTAAAAAATATAGGTTAGTTGGAGATGATGATACTAGTACATGCAATCTAAACAAGACCCTAAAAGCGTTTTGCAAAAATTTGCATTTTCCAAGAGTTATTGTTAAACAATTTCTAACCATCAAATTAGGAATAAATTTTTTGTTGACCAATCGAATTGATCGATTTTGCTAAAATTTGGTTTGAGTATTGCAGACTAATCAAGCTTTTGAGTAAAAATTATTTGGTTGATAGAGAACCAAATTTGTTAAAAATAGCAACAATTATTATAAACGAATCCAAATAAAATAAACGTCTACGCCAAATTTCGTATTTTTTCTTAACAATTATGATTCCCCATTTTATTACGAATAATTAAAAGAAAAAAAAGTCAGTATATTAAATATGGTCAAAAGTTAACAAAATCATTTTAGTAAAATCGATAGATTAGATCGGTAAAAAAAAATTGTTACTAATTTCATGGTTAAAAATCGTTTAAACAATAACTCTTGTAAATATGCAAATTTTGCAAAACGCTTTTAGGGTCATGTTTAGATTGGAAAATACTATCTAATCATTGATAAAACATTGAAAAATCTCGCTATCCGAAAATTAGGGGCCCACTTCAGAAATGTTGAGCCATTTGTTAACTATTAATAAATTTTACATTAAATTTCTAGTTTTACTGCGTGGCAAAGTTAGGTTAGGTTCGATTCCTGGTTTCTAAGATAGACATACATTGTGTAATGACATTACATTACCGTTTTAGTTATATCTGTCTCTTTTACTTTCTTCAAAATATCTTCCAATTTTGAATAAACTTAAACTTTCAATTCATATTATCAAACGTCTAAGACAGGATCTTCCACGGTTTTACTGATGAGGTCTATGTGAAAGATCTGGACCGAAACATTATTTTTAGAGACTATAGGCATTTATAGTTCCCAAGTTACAGTTGGAGGGATTCCGAACTTGCAATAATATTGTATTTCAATTAAAATAAAAGCAGTTCCCGAAAATCATAGATTCAGAGGCAGTAGCATACAAATTTCCGGCTTCGTTCAATCCATTTTTGATTTTGTAATCTAGTATCCAAGCTCATTCAAGTATATTTATTTAGTTTTTGATTTATTATTTAACGGGCGAAATCGCCCTTTTACACAGATTTTTTATATTTTCAATTGTAATATTTGCGAGAGTTACAGATCGACTTAAGAAGATGGCACCATACTTCACATTTGTGTATGAAATGTAGGAACTAGAAACCTACACCGGGTACAGCAACGGTCATGAGTCGATTTCCGCCAGATAAACAATATTTTCGAAACGTAAACAAACAACAGGGCTTGTCTTACCAACAGCGAGGACTCATATTTTACTTTCTTTACATTCCCAGAATCGTATATACAGAGAAATGATTTCAATGTTTATCTAAATGTTATGTTACATAAGCGGTTAAGAAAATACCAATGTTGTTAATCAAGAAACTAAATTAATTAAAGTACCTTATCTTAAGATCAAAATCTAAATGTTGTTAGCTTTACTATAAAGCTATTACATTAACTATAAACAAACATTTTTCCCAGTGCAATTGAGAAAACATTCTAAGCCACGTTTCATATAAGTTGTATATCTTGCTTTGAATTAATATCTAGATATTTTATTGATCTGCATTCTTCAGTTATCTGTTTATTTCCATAAATAACGGGTTTATATGTTAACAATTGAACAATAATACAATACTAATGAATTATAGAAAGGACATGAGCTTAATCATGTCCAGATCAAATTTTGACATACATATTTTTTATTTAATATGTTAATAAAACGCTCAATCGGTGGGAAACACAAAATGTATAAATTAGGCCATCATATACTATAAACGCCTCATAAAGAATCAATTAAATAAGTTTAACAAGAAATTGTAGACAATGTATTAAAAAGTAAAAGTCGGACAGAAGGAAGTGATTTTTTCTAAACACCATCCATCCACTATAAAAGTATTACAAGTTTTGAGTATTGCTTACGAGTCTAAAACAAGGCGTTACTAAAAAAGCATACGATTTTGCATATTATAGATGACAAAATTTAGACTTTTCAACTTTAAAGCTAACCGAATTGTATATTTAGTTTAATAAAATAATTTTCTATTTATATACTTTTTACACTATTTTCTGTTACTATAATTTTCAAATGTGCATAATCAAAATTATGTCCATTCCTCATGTGTGAGGATAATCCATTTTATTGTTTTGCTTTTCACTTTAATTATATTTATGTTCTTTTAATCTAGTCCTTATTCTACGTTTAATTTGTCCATTGTTTAACTGTCGGGTGTCCATTTTTCAATAAAGTTTCTTTAAAAATATTCCGGTGTAATACCCCAAGACATTAAAAATCATGGAATCTTTCCTCGATTGTTTCGATGAATATAGCAACGGAGAAGGCTATAAGAATTTTGAATATATCTCGAGCGCGCAGCTATTATAATAAATTAGTGAAATGTTGCATTTTTTTCCATTTAAAATGTATTATTTTCAGCAAAGATATATTTGTATAATTACGTAAATAAATAAATAAATTATTTGAATCCATTTTCGCAAAAAGAAACAAAACTTACTATTTCTTACCTTATTTTGGCCCATCTACTCCCGCTGACAATAACGTCGCTAGAAAATTGTTGAACACTCACTAAGTGTATACGTAATCCAACAGAAAGGAATCATCGAGATGACATTCTGGAGATTCACTAAATACTACGTTTAATTATCAAAATTTGTAAGAATTTTTAATAATCTATGTAGAAAAATCAGTAGTTAAACTACTAATTAGAAAGTAAATGATATAGGACATACTTGTATTAAAAAGTATTTCAGAGATATAAGTTTTTATTTATTGACACATAAATGATTTTGTTACATCAACACAAATTATTATAGTATTACAAAGTTACATTTTCTTTTACATAGATCATAATACAGTGATGGGAGTTACCACCATTCGCAGATACATAATACACATCATGATTGAAGCAATCATACATCACAAGTTGAATACAAATACAAAAACGGTTAAATATAAGGTAGTCATTTGTTGTTATATGTACAAGACTAGGCATAAGTCGTTGTAAGAATCATGTTACAAATAAATTTTGTTTTAGATAATACAACAGAAATACATTACACATATACATATATTATTAAATACCAAGTGATTATTATATTGAATGCACCAAACGTCAATGCAAATGATCATGCAGTAATTTTAACATCGAGTGTTGATTAATTTATTAGGATCTCTCTTAAATAAACAATTAATGACTAGAGATTAAAACATAACCCAGAAGAATATAGTAAAATTAAGCATATTAAATTTCCCCACAGTTTAATCAAGTTTAATCTAGATGACAGACAATTTGACAAAATGTCTTTTAATATAAAAATTGTCATGAATTTAAATATTTTTTTTATCTCGCTCCGTGTATATATTTCGACTTATTTATCAAATTATTAATATATTTTAGTTACATAATCGTCTCTAACTTCACCCTTTGGTATTCGCTCTCGAAATGGATCCCTCGAAACTGATAAGATCGGTTAGAGTTTGGTAGAACTAAGCAAAAATTAAATTCGATTATTGTATTACGTAAGAAAGTTAAAGAAATCGTTGGTAAAGTATCGGATTATACATAAAAAAATGCAGCAATCTAAGTAATAATAGTCCTCGTCGTGGCGAAGTCGGAGTTATTACTGAGGCAGCTACATTTTCTTATGTACAATCCGCGACTTCAACAACGATTTATTTAACTTTGCCACCTGATAAAACATCGAATTTGCTATTAGTTGTTAGTTAAAATAAAACCGAATTTATTAGTTTCTGTTGTTCTATATCCTGTGAAGAATTCAAAGATATCGGGACAAGTCTTTTATGAAATCGTATTTAGTCATTATAAATGATTAATATATTTTTTTAAACATGTTTGGAGACAAATACAAATTTAAATAGTTATTTATGTATCAAGGGTGTAAAATGGAGTATAATGTTATTTTACGCCCTTAATACAAACATTATTTTTCGTCCTAGTGGGTATTAAATTCGATTGGTGGGATGGTCGGTGGGGAATTCCTATCGTACATAATTTTCGACGTCGTAAAATGCCATTTTAGCTCCTAAATCAGGGCGTAAAATCGGATTTTACGCCCGCTAGGACGAAAGAACGATTAGGATAATACAGGACAAAGGAAGTTTAATTTTTCTAAATGTTCATTATAAATGTATAGACGCAGCGTCCCTGTCGCGCAACAAACCGTTTTAAGCAGTTAAGAAACGATTTCGTACTTAAACTATGTCAGGCAATTTAAGGTGAATGACTTTCTTCGCTATACAATTGAATAGATATATTGCCTTTACAATTTTTCTTCCACGTGTACACGCTTCCTTTAATACCTGACTGTACACGAACCGCATATAAATTATTCATTAAATACTAACAATGTCGGTGAACTTTACATCAAACTATATTTACAATAATATTTCTATAATATTTCTATATATTACAATTGCAATCGAGCTAACAATTAAATCCTCCAATTACCTAAAATACGGATATAGTAATCATTACATCTATTTTACTACTTAGGAATCTTTAATTACTAAATGTAAAACTGGAGTCTATTCGATGTTACGTAAGGTGATGGATATTAATGTTTTAGGAAATAATAATCGGAAAAATATGATAGTTTTGTTCACTACCGAAATTGTCGATTAAACTATTTTTTGTAATACAGCGTTTTACTTTTGTAAAATTGTTTCATTAACTATTTTTAATAATCTTACACTTTACGGTGTAACTGATAACTAGGGATGAACTATTATTCTTCTAGTGATTTGATATAATAATGTTCAAATACTATACTAGTACTTGTTTAGTTTTGAACTAGAAATATTTCGAAAACTGCTCTTGATTCTCGCCCTACACTTCAAGTTGTCCATGTAAACAAAAGTGCTCAATGTACGGAATAATTTTTAGCGCTGAAAATATGCCGAAATCTGGTCTACTAAGAGTAGAAAATTCTTGAATAGAAATAGAGAATGCCAAATATAAAAGTGTTAGTGTGCCAGGTTTTTTGGTTAATGGTCACGGCCAATGTCATTTATATCAACACTTAAGTTGTCCAGAAACCGGTTTAGATCATTTAGTAGGTCGCATATCATCTCTTCTGGTTTTTGTCCCACACATTAACATCCTGTTGTTTTACAGGCTGGTATTCAGACTTTTTCACTCGCCAAGGTACATCAACAATGTAACCGCGTTCAACGACCTTGGACGGCTTGACTACTGCCATAGATGAACTCCAATTGTAAATAGGCAACTCACGCCTGCTGGATTTTGTTTCTATTTGTACGATACTTTCAGTATGTGGTTGCAGATGACTTTCCTCTACTTCGACGATGTCACAATCAGAATCTTCGTGATCTGACAATTCCGTTTTGTCTTTCTCAGTGAATGTCAACACGGACCCCACTTTGTGATATTCGATGTAAGGCAATTCTGTAAAAGAGCGGCCTACAATTATTTCAGTAACTTGTGCATCGTCGGGTACAATACGAAACTGAATGTCATTTGCACGTGCGGTATCGACCATCAAATTAGCCTGAACCGTGCCCGGTGAATGTACGACGAAATGTGCTGGGCCAAAACTTTTTAATTCTACCGGATTCTGAATAATGTTGAATTCGTGATTCAAAGCCACTGACATCTTCATAGTGCACTCTGAACTCCCGGTATCGACAAGAGCTTTCATGTTTTGACCATTTACTAGAATCGTTTTTATATAATTGGACGCAGCCTTACCACGATTTGTAATGCAGTTCATTGTTTGTTGTTCACTCACCGGAAGTCCCATTTGGTAACCGGTATGTGCAGATCGCGTTTGTTGCCCTCCTAAATCTAAACCTCGACACTGTTCAGGGCAGTGAAGTAATAAATGACTTGGTTTTTTGCAATTAAAACATTTCATTGCTGGGCGCATATTACAATCCGTTGAACTTAACGTGGAACCTTGTTGCTGAAACTCTTCCATTCGATGGTTGGTTTGACTTGTTATGTCATCTCTGAAGCGTACTTCTCGTGGCTCTCGACTCGTGAGGAATTTAATACATCGTTGTTCAATTATACTCTCCAGAGCTACCAAATCGTGCAGCAATTCGTTAGTGCTATCATGATTTTTACCAGCAGCTGATATTACGAGATCCTTTGATAATAATCCAATTAGGACTTGTTCTTTTATGTCATTTAACGTCATGGACAAGTCAGCGCATAATTTCACCTTTGACAAAAAATATGATGTAATGCTTTCATTTCTTAATTGTACTCGAGCTGTCATTTTAGTCCACTTCGCCGTCAAATTTTCTGATTGTATAAATGTTCTACGAAAAGTATCCCGAAATGTAGACCATGAAGTTATCAAGTGAGCATTGGTAGAGAACCAATCTCGCGCACCCTTTTGTAAATGCATAATCGCGGTTTCTAATGCGAAGGATTCCGGCCATCTATGTAATTCCTGCATTGTTTCTAGGTAAGATAACCATTCTGAGGCTCCAATTTCCTCTGGATCCCCCGTGAATTCTTTGATATTCTTAGTCAAATCTGGCATCTTGTAGTATGACATGAAACCTTCTGAATTATTCCTTGACTGGTGTATTTCGTCGAGAAATATTGATAACATGTGATCCGTACGACGCCCTTCTGCAATTAAATCTCGAATGCAATCTCGAAGTGATTGATCCTCCGTTTGTTGAAGAGTGGTCGATGAAGAACTTGTGTTTTCATCCATGGGTGCTCCTTCTATAATGTGTTGTGTTCTACAGCAACCTCCTCCTCCTGGGAGTTCCAAATTATCCAATCGTCTTAGATTAGGGGTACCTCTACCACGCCCTGCCATGGACTCTCTCGGCTGTTCTGACTCCACACCCATAAAGTTGTTTTCATGGGGGTTTGCCAATGGATTAAAACTTGCCGGAAATCCTGGTGGTCTACCCATAGCCACTTCTTTGTGATAGCAGGTTTCTAGATAAGACGCCTTAGATCGCACTTCTGATCTGTTCAAGACACGGGGGAGACAATCAACAAGCACGCCAAAAATGCGTTAACCACAATTAATTAAATGTTTTATTTTTACTGGTGGTTACGTTCACAACTCAACTCGAAAAGAACACTGCCATGTTTTTGCGATACTTATTATTCTTACTTGCAACTTGGCTAATCGGGAGAATTTTTTTTGACGTATGTCGCGGAAATCCGATAGACGTCGAATACGGGACGCTCCTTCAAACTTATATTGCTAATAATTACTAAAGTAACTAAACTGGGTTATATCAACGACCGCGACCTTCAGATCGGTAACAAAACCAATAAAGTTTTTGCGAATCGATTTTCCCCAGGGGGTAACTAACTAAAATATCGCCCCGTAATTCAATTCAAATTAAAGCTAATATTACCCAGTCCTTTAGATGTCCACAAGTTTCAATGGGGGGAAAGTCGTAAAACCACCTGTTGCAAAGTAGGCGTCTTCCTCAATTCCCAGCGCGCAGTCGTACAGCAAATCCGGGGCGTTATAGTGATTGGTCTTACACAATGAAGTTACGAACGATGAAGGTATATGACCACCCTTCGCAGATTGATGATAGAAAATAGGCTGTAAGTGCTGATGTACAATTTTACCTTATTACTCCTCAAGTTCAGAATCTGTTTCGCTTTTGTTTGACATAGATTCTTCGTCCGAGTCATCGAAAGTAATAATAGTTATGTTGTTATTACGTCTAGATATACGCAGGTTCTCTTCATCATTGTTCTGGTGGGATTGCATTTCATTGCCGTCATTAAAGCAGTTGATTGTTATATACCCTCCATCAATGTGAACGCAAATATATCCATTGCAATGCATGAAAATCATCTCCTCAGTATCATCCTCAGAATCAGATTCGAATGAGTTTCTAAATTCCATTGTTTCTGCTAAGGCCAATGTCGGAATTCCTGGACATTTTTTTGATATGATGAGTTATGCAGACAAATAGGTCAGAAGGATATCACTGAGTTTAGAGGAATTTATATTCTTACCTTAAACAGCAGCAGCTACTCCATGTTAGGACTTGACCGAAAATTGGGTATCGTACAAATACTTAAAGATTCAAGACCCCGACTTGGTGATTTATGCTCAATTTCTATAGCGGTGTCTAAAAGTGATGGCTTCTGAGACTATAATGGTTAGCGATGTAAATTTTCGGGCTTAATATACCCAGAAATTTACCACCTCCACCAAAAAGTTCTCCCTACCCTTTTGTTTAATTAAAATTCAATCGAACGCGTGATTGACGGTTTAATCGAAAAAGAGGAGGGCTGCAGAGATAGGACAGCGAGGACCAGCATGAGGTGTAAACCCTTTTTCGTTAAGGACATAGTGATGGGCTTGGAACATGTCAAACGCAGCCCTTGTAATTTATTTCTGTGTTTCGTGTACAAGTTGGTCTCTAAACACGTAGGTGCCGACGCAATTTAGAAAGAGTGACAACTTGTTAATTAATATTGTTTTGAATTATAATAACTATGTAATCTAAATATGTATAAATTATCAAAATATATATTTTTATTTTTCATTATGTTAAATATAAATATTCTGTTAAGTTAAATATGTTAAAATTGAAATAAATTATGTGTTAGAAACGTGCTGACGCAGCCCCATTCCACTTCCCGCGTTAGGTCTGTCTGGACGAACGCGTGTACTCAATTATCGAAGGGTTAGTCGTTATTCGGACCATGCGAAAATTGCTTTTACACTTGTATAATGAAACAACAGTTTATCCTCAATAAAACGAGTTACAACATCCCGAACTGTTCAGGACATCCGTGGGGTTAGAAGGTGCGAGAGGAATAGAATTTAGTTAAAATCGAAAAAATGTTCGATTTACGTCCCTTAGTAGTATACAGGTCTGCTACGTATTGATTAATATTACATTAATTTTTACTTTTTATAGGTATATATCATAGAATATGATGTGAGCATATGGGATATATCTGTTATGATGACGGTGTTATAATATATTGAGAACATGATCCCGAAGTTAACATCCATTTTACAGCAGCGAATTAGTTTAAAATTCTTAATATTTTAATGATTCCGGTTAAATTCATATTTATCCTCTATCTACGTTTAATTTTGTAATTTCTAAAATGATATAAGTAGAGACTTCACATTTAAAATTGGCTACTAATAATTGAAGCTTCAGCAGAATGAGTTCAAAAGTAAAAAAGAATAATTTTTTTTTTTGTTATTGACAAAAGCACTTAGTATCTCTAAATAGAGGTCATTTGGCTCTTAACAACGTAATCGATACTAATATCTGAAGACAAGATTTCAATATGTTTGTTATATTTATCTTAGATTTGTGAATACTGTTATGTTCGATTACAAAATTTAAGTTATTGTTGTTTGTAGCAAAATCATCTCGGCATCAGCTCATATATTATCATACCACACAACACTCATTTCAAGGGCACTGATGAAAGCATACATTTATTATTCATTGAATATGTAAACACACAACGAAATCAACTTGTAATAAAAAATTTTGCAAATAAAAACTTTCAGAACCAAGTATAGAACGGTTAATATTTTGAGTAACATTATTATCGTTGATAGTAAAATGAAGATATTCTCGTAAAGTAATCAAACATTCATGAAAAATTATGCGAATTAACCAATTCTTTAGTATTTAAGGATATAATATTCTTATTCACTGATTTAATCCATCACTAGTAACCCCTTTCTTTCGCAAGCATATTTCTGTATTATTTTTTTAAGTGTGGTTCAGATTTAAAAAAAATGTTTATCTCATGCAAGAGAAGTAATTAATTTTTCAAAAATAAATTATAAATTATTGTTTCACAATATTTTACATTTTGACCGAAGAAATTGAAAACGAAGTGGAAAAAAATGTTGTTTAACGAATAAAACGAAATTTATTTTCAGAAAAAGTGACCCCCAAAAAGCTTAACCAAATTTACGCGTGGATTTCCGAAAATTTGAGTTCTGAAAATTTTATTTTGTTGCATTGGGTTTTAGTCTATATATTTTTTAATTACAAAAGAAGGAAAACAAATCTTACTTCCACGCCAGACATTGCGTTGTCATCACTTAGTGCCGGTGAACGAAGAATTCAATGGACATAACAAAAGTAGGCAAACAATTTTTTTTACCAATAAAATAATTTTTGTTGGTAAAAAATTGAAATTTTTTAAAACCCATCCATATTTTTTTAGAAAATATGTCTTTATGTTAAAAAAAAATTAGCTCATCAAAATTTTGATTTTTATTATTTTTGAAGCATATTTTTCGAAAAAAGAATTTTTTTTTCTTATATAAATATGGTAATATCCATTATTTTTATTGAAAATTGGTTCACGCTTTTCCTGATTTTTTGGAACATAATTGACTTTCTAACTGACTATGTAATCCATGTTGAAATCATGGCGAACTATTACCACAAGTGCGTGTTGTACAAAAATGATCTCGGGGAATATAATCCAGAATCAATAAAGATTTAAGAAATCGTCCAAAGAATCAATCTGGATCGTCGGTAGCTATGGAAATGGCTGCAGTTGAAGTACCATGGCGAAGATTTCTAAATTGGAGCACACTATATTCAACAATGCTTTCGAATGGAGACGCTAAAACTTTGCATCACAAATGTCCAAAAGAGTCATTTGTGTTAAGAAAACGAGTGCAGATAGTACTTGCTGATGCTGTACCTGAATATAATAATGGTTTCAAAAAAAACCGCTAACGAAATGTTAGAGACGAGAAATATAACCTTCGGTTATATTGAATGCACAATCGCTCCGAAAAGCAAACAAGTCATATCTAGAAACAACTTGAAATAAGAAAAACAAGAATAATACAAACAATTACAAAGAGAAATATAGAGCAGGCAATAAAATAATCTGAAGGTGTTAATAAAAAAGTAACATTTAATTTGTAATAGTATCAATAAAATTCCACACCTACGATATCAATAGTAGATTGTGCAACTAGGGAGCAAAATAGGTGTTTGCCGATGAGTGTGAGTTTGACGCCCGAGCGAAGCGAGGACGGCATTTCGCACGAGTCTACAAATACCGATTCTCCCTTGTTGCACATACTATTTTCTCATACGAGGGCGTGCTATTTTGCTCCCGCGATATAGGGAGCAAAATAGTATTTTGCCCACAGAATGCGAAAATAGTACATTACGATACAAGTGCGCTAAGTAACTACTTAGCGCACGGTGCATGAATGTTCTACTTTGCACACGGAAAACAGTGTGCTAAGTGAGCACTTAGCGCACGGAGTTAAAAAAATCTATTTTTCTTCACGCCGGGAGGAAAGCAGCAATTTTCCTCCCGCAAGCGGAAGGAAAGATGCCGCTTATCCTCCCGGCCATAAAGAAAAATCGTATACTTCCCTCGGGAAGTAAAATAGAATGTCTCAGGCTGCGTGTAATTTTTACCCGAGGCTTCACCTCGGGTAAAAATTACACGCAGCCTGAGACATTCTTTATTTTACCTCCCTCGTTGAGTAATATACTATTGCTCCCGGGTATATTTATTTTGCTCCCTAGGGAGAGAATGTGCTATTTTGCTCCCGCAATTTAGGGAGCAAAATAGCATTTTGCGCACAGAGTGTGAGAAAATATCTTTGCGACAATTCCCTTGAAAATAATTATCAAAAACATTATGTGTACAAATGTTCAATAAAAATAATGGATGCAACCATATTTATAAGGAAAAAAAATTATTTTTTCTGCAAATTGCTTCAAAAATAGTAAAATAAAAATCGAAATTTTGAGGCGCTAATTTTTCTTTAATATAACAACATATTTTCTAAACAATACGGATGAGTTTTACAAAATTTCTTACTTTTTATAAAAAAAAAAAAATTCTATAGGTCAACAATTTTTTGCCTACTTTTTTTTATGACCATTGAATTCCCCGTAAAAAAATACTACAAGAATAATTTTATAACGCATTGTCATCATATTTTTATTATAAATTCATATTTTTTATGGGAAAGGATTTTTTTTTCTGTACAAAATGAATCGGAAAAATGATATAAAAATTATCGATATCCGAGGGATAAGGTCATGCTCGGGAAATTTCTTTTTTTCAAAATGACAACTTAAATTATTGTTCTTTTTGTGGATTTATAGCCGCCAGCAAATTAAAATTCCTGAGCTTTATTATTAATTAATAATAACACCTTGTGTTAAAGGAAAAAATGGAATAGCATTTGTTTATTTTTTTTCAACATTTTTACCCCTGAAGTCAGCAACTCGTCTGTACCATTCAGAGATCAGTGCAAATTTAGTTTGGATACAATTTTTGGTCAAAGATAGAATTTTTACTTTCTGTTTGGCTCATTATTAATTTATGAAAAAAATGAAAGTCGAACGTTTTAGAGATTCGATGCGCCATTTGAAAATTGTTATTTTGACCAAAAAAATTAAGTCTACTGTTTCTATCGTAGTTATTAAACTTATTCAAGATGTTGCTTTCAGAAACTTCCTGGATACACGCGAGTATCTCATCGACATATCTGTAGAAAAAGTGGTTTGAATGATAATTTCTTTAAAATTTTGTTTGTTGTGTATTCAATTACCAAATTAGATAGGACGAGAGAAAGAGGCGAATCCATTAGCATGCCGTAAGTTTGTTTGTAAACAGTGTTATTAAATTTAAAGTATGTGGAATCTAAACATGCAATTGTTGCTGTTATGAAATCTATTCCTTCTAGAGATGTATGTTTTTAGTTTGCTTCCACTTATTTTGGTTGCTTTCTATTACTAAATCATTAGAGATATTCGTAAACAATCAATACAACAACAAGTGAAATCATTTTATAATTTCGTGGTATTTTGATATGTTTAATTGCTTCGACTAGAGACCATGAATCTTTTTTGTTAGAACTTTTTTCCAGGACTTGGGCTATTATATTTGATAAAAATTTTGCTAATTTGTATGTTGGACTATTTATGGGTGACACAGTTAGTCTTAAGTGGTTTCCTTCTTTGAGTATTTTCGGAAGACTGTATGCTCTGGGTATGGTGGCATTACGTACTGTCAAATATTTCAGAACGTTTTCGTTTATTATTTTTCTGTTGTTTAAGTTTCTAAGCATTTTATTAATCTCGTTTGTGACTGTGGCTATATCTTCAAGTCTTGATATAGGTGGAAGAGTCTGAGAGAATTTCTTCATATACGGTACTACTAATGTTTCCCTCGTAATTCTAGATAATCTCAACTGAGCTTCTTGACTAAGATTAAATAATATAATAAATATTCATGTTTCCTGATTGAGAAAATAGAATAGGTTAATGAGCCTACGAAATATAAATGTCGATCTTTGAGAGGAAGCCACCCAAACATGCGCCAGTAGGGTGGGATGCTACTATCATGTCTTTGATTAAAGATAAACCTGATGCAAGAGTTTAAAAGTCTTTGGAACTTTTCTCGCTTAGTCTTGGAAATATCGCAGTATAGGCAACACAGCAATAATATAAATGGGGCCAGATGGTATTGACCAGTTTCTTTCTTAGTCCAAAAAACATTAGGTTCTTATTATACCTTAATCTATAGAATAACTAACACTACGAAAGACATCACACCCAAACCCATTGAAGACGTGTTTGATCGATCCTTAAACCAAGATTACGAACCTAATTGACAAATAGTATTATTGAGCCCTCGATTTCCAGGGTTAGGTGTAGTTAAAACGTTACTTTTGTAGATAGTCTTTTGTGAACCTAAAGTTAATCCTCGATCTTTTACATGATTAGAAATTGCCAATATATCAGAATTTAATTTTTCAATTGCAGATACTATTTTAGAGGGCACATACAGGGCTATATAATTTGAAGATCGTCAGCATATAATAAGTATGAATAATGTAAAATAAGGCCGGGGAACAAAGTTCCAAAAGTCAAAATCTCGAAAGGCTAAAATTTCGATATTGCGTGAGTCCAAGATATTTTAATTTGCTTTCTTTTTGTCAAATTTTCAAAGACAAATTGAAGAAAATCACTCTGGAGCCATGCTATATCGAAATTTTGGCCAGTCGGTGTCTTGTTTATCGGAATTTTGTTCCCCGGCCTAAAATAAACGAATATATAATTGTTTACGTTTTCATCCTAGATTCGGGTCATCTTCAGACGGTCTATTAAATCAATAGAAAATAGCTGAACACTTTCTATTGGAGATTATCTAAATTTCATTAAATTATTTAAACACAATTTCAACAATTTTTTATAAAGTACATACGAAAAATATTACTTACACTATTAATCTCAAGGGAAAGGATAGGTTATACAGGTATTAAAAAATGTTTCAAAAATATGAATTTTTAGTTTTTTATTTACATATAAATAATTTTGTTACACATACATCAGCACAAATGATTACAATATTAGTAGGTTACATTTTCTGCCGTGGGTCGTAGTACAGTATGGCAATTGGCACGATACACATTCACAACACATATATTAAAGCAATCGATCATAATATAAGTTTAACAGATTATGGATATAATAAAATTACACGAAGGAGCTATCCCTAAGATTTGACATAGTTTTATTTCATTGAAGTATCGAGGCTAATTTCTACTACACAATACAAACAGATTTCTTTTGTATACATTAGTTCCTAATTACACTTTTATGTTGCATTTTTTAGAGTTTATCATGTGCGTATAAGCTTTAATATTTAGAAATCAAGCTCTCTATTGTTAACGGTAGTTGCAATATAAGTGTTGCTTATTTTTGTATGAAGGTAAATAATATAATAGGTAATTTGTATTCGTCGCATTTGCATCTAAAGTTATTGATGGTTCCGACCCTAAAAGGATGTATCGAAGTTGCAATGTCTATAAAAAGTTTACAAAATCTAGCGGAATTCTGAGCTTTTTGAGCCATAGTGTGAAGCTTATCATGTAAAATAATTCAACGTACTTTTTTCCTTGATGTACAATTAGGCATTGCTTATTTCGTATTTTACTGCTTTTCTATACTTCTTAGCCATCTTATATACTGTTATTCCCAGATACAATGATTATAAAAAGATGAATCGTACACATTTTTTGCTGATAATTTAATGAAATAATGGCGCGTTACATAATTTCAGTAGAATGCTCTAGATGAATCTGGTATCAAATCTAAGATGGCAAAAGTAATGCAACTATTTTTTGAAGTTATTTTCGAAAATAAAGGCGTCAGTTGATCGTTTTGATTTTGCATGTAGTACGTTATGTATTATGTAACATATGTATAAGTAAGAAATAATCTACTTATAATCGTCAGGTACGAGTAACTCTATAGAACTTGTAACTTTTACAGTATGCGACGATATATCCCTATATGCAAATAGATATCGAACGATTGAGATGTTTTTTATATAATATATCAGAATGTTGGCCCTCATATTTTTTAAAGATAATTAACTATTGCAAAGAAGAAAATCGATTTTTACTAAATTTAACATCGAAAAATCCAACAATTTTTTACGTTGTTACTAAAAAATAACCCCTGTCCAATCGTTTTGAAAATTTAAAAGAATATTAATATAATCATAGTGTTCAAGAAAATAAGGTGCCGAACAAGTTCTTATCTTCTAAAAAATTGTGCGAACACAGCGTACACAGATTGAATTCTTAGTTTCATAGAATAATTCTACGTTAAAAGTTAAACAAAAATTAGACGTCTGGTATAAGAGTTTGCTCTAAAAATTATCTAATCATCGTTTAACTTGGTCGAATATACATTTTCGAGTGTCACACGTAAAGGACGTTTTAGCACTCCGGGAGTAGAACTCGACTTTGCGCCCTGCTGTTAAATCTTCGGGCGCAAATAATCGAACCCACGCCAGTCGTATAAAAAAATCGTATGCAACATCGGCGAAATATCTATCTCCGGCGAGTGTGATCGTCACACTTGCTTCGCTCGTGCAACAAACTTCGCACGAGTCGGAGATCGGCAATTGCGCCCTTGTTACATAATGTATTATTATGCTTAAAACTAAGTCGCAATTTCTCCCTTATATCAGTACAGTTGAGTATCCTACATCGTGAAATAGACGTATCAGAAACAAAATATATAGACACATTTTTGTCATGACTAATTGTAAAACTGCAGTACATTTGTGATTTGATTGATAAGATGATGGAGATTTAATTATTAGGAAATAGTAAACGGAACAATATTTTGCTCTTGTTTTCTAGTGAAACAATTAATATAAATATTTGTCATTCCATCTTTTACTTTTATAAAACCGTTCCATTAACTACTTTTTAATCTCTATTCGTGACTGTACCTTGACAGCAAATGGATGGCACTTAATTAATGTGAATAACATAAAACCAAAGGATCGATTCAAGAAAGATTAATTGTACTATTAAACAAACAAACATTTTTGTAAACTGTTTGGTGTTTTGTTTATTTTATTAACCCAAAATATATAGATGGTTTGATACATGATAAAGATGCAAAGTAATTTTAAATAATAAGCTGTTTTAGAGGTTGACCTAACTATTTTGACTTAACTATGAACTAAACTGACTATATTTATATATATTTACTACTAGATATATATTTGGTCACATGTCTAATCAACACAAAACAAACTCAACATACAACAACAGTTTCGAACTTAACAGTTAACTAAATCAACAAATAATACAAATAATATAAAAATAGTTCGAACCTAACCTAGCTTAACTTAACCTAATCCTAACCTAGCCTAAACTAACCTTACCATTAACAGAGTATCACCTCTCTTTAGTAATGTTTTGATCTAATACACGTAAACATCGTATACTTAGTTTGAACCTAACCTAACCTAATCTAACCTAAACTAACCTAATTTAGTTCGAACCGAAACTAACAGAACCTAACATAACCTAATTTAATGAAATATCTCCGTGGACAAGCGCACAATACTCATTAAATTTTTTGATACAAATCGTTATCATTCATTTGTATTGTTGATAGTTATTAACACAGATTTAAGATTTAATTTATGTTACGATTAATGTTATTGTACACTTGATTTTAACAATACAATATAATTCAATAACATAAAATTAATGTTGAAATTGTAACTGTTGTGTTTCCTAAATGTTGTGTTTGTCGAATTGTGAGTTTGAATGTTGAAATTGCAAATGTCAACATTGCATAATGTTGATTAGACCTATTACCATATATTTACGTCTTTTTATAATTATTTGTGGCTATTTTCATATGACATGTTATCAATTTATTTAATCTTGATTGGCAGCATAACGCTGATTTGGTTACCTTAAGGCTAAGTAGATTATCATACAATTTTTAAGAGAATATTATCGCTAAGTAAGCGTAAATTCCCATTTAACATTTAATATTATATATAGTAATACAGTATAGAAATTCATCAAGAATACAGGGTTATATTCCAGTATAACACACGTTACATTAACATAACAAATTATGATTGAGAACTATCCAAATTAAATAATAACAGCTCTGTAGAACTACGCATAGGTTGAAATTTTGTAAAGGGATATTTTTTATACACTAATTTCAGTTACAATTTGAGCAATACACTAAAATGAATATTTTTTCGAACTATACGCGAGTGTATTTTGAATTATTTTGTAAATATGTGAACTTGATTTCGTAAACATTTTGCCAACATCACAATTTCCCGGATATTTTGAGTGCTCTGAGGTGAATGGAAATTTAGATTTTGTGATAATGAGACTCGCAAAACCTAGTATCGTTGTCATAGTTTTAATTTTACAGAATCTCGAGGAAAATATTATTTTTTATATTACACATGATACACAATACAACGAAATAATTTACAGGATTAGATCTATTCGATTGGATGGAGATTGAATTTGTCAAAATCACGTTACAAATAATTTTTTTGAGATAATACGCACAAAACAAACACAATATACAGATACCAAACTTACAAGACAAATTCCTAATCAACTATATTGTACACGGAGTACGGATTAATAAATAATATTATTACTATAATAT
Source organism: Trichopria drosophilae (assembly GCA_030407085.1). Lineage (NCBI taxonomy): Eukaryota > Metazoa > Arthropoda > Insecta > Hymenoptera > Diapriidae > Trichopria > Trichopria drosophilae. The sequence goes on along the minus strand of CM059586.1, from coordinate 97,974,616 downwards.
AAAGTCTGAAACGGAGCTGATTTTAACTTTAAATTTTGAAAGAAGTCTTGTATTCTCTCCAGAAATCAATGACTATAGATCAAAACATAATTAGGAGAAAGATTGTCAAAATTGGGCACATTAACTTTCCTAGCTGTTTTATTAAGATAAATTAACAAATGTTAATGAATTAAGACTAACGATTTTTTAATCATCTTATTTATTAAGTTTGGTAGTAGTGTAGTGTGTAGTTGATTGGAAGAGTGATTATGCTAAAACACTGAACGTGATTGTTCTCGACAATCAAGGTGGAAAGACATGTGACCAATTTTCACCAACTTCTTATCCCGTTTATGTTTTGATTAATTTACCAAATAATTAATAACGATCACGAACTTTGAATCTGCGAAAATAATTGCGAATGAGTGCCTATGCACGGATTTGCAGCCCATACCTTGCAACTGATTAATCAGCGGCAGGGTATAGGCTGCTTATCAGTGCATTTACACTGATTCGCAATGACATTCGCAGATTCAAATTTAGCGAGTGCTAGGTTTGCAATCATTTCTAAGTTGACACTGAGAAAAATTGTCTTGAAAATTTCATCAGATTAAAATTTCGATGTAGACATTAACTGCGTTGAATTACATTTTTGGTAAATGTGCTTTACGTTTTTTAGATACAGGAAACGAGTAATTCGGTAACTATTGTACATTTTCGGATACTTACGAACAAATATTTTTGATGAAATATGAAAATTATAAAAACTATGAAAATTATCAAATTTTACTGAAATCGATGATGCCAGAAAATTGTCAGTGGCATCATATTTTACTATTTCACAAACGATTACTGAACTTTTTTAGGAACATATGCTATGTTTGATTAAAAAAACTATCAGGGTAATTATAGAACGTTAAATTTTAAGTTTTGTTCAGTTCTTTGGAGTTCTTTGAATAAATCGACATTTTTCTGACATCTTCGACTTCAAAAAAGATCGGTAATTTTTATAAGAAAATATTTACTCAGAAATCTTTTTCCTAGTACGTCCTTCGGATGGTAATATTTTCAATAGTAGGTACTTGTTGGTCCTAGGCCGTATACTTGAATTTTACAGACCGAGTGGAGAAAAATCGACTTTTACGCAGAACAATCATACGGCCGAGGAGCGAACACTATTTCTTAATACAATGTTCATAGAGTAGACATTTTACGGACTCTTTTAAGATCGTGAAAGACGTAATATCGTAATTTATGGACTAAAACAGTCCGTAAAGTGTCTACCTTATTGACACGTGTATCAAAAAAAAAAAAAAATTGCCCGCCGAGTCGTTACATGGATTCACAAAATTATAATATGATAATATTATTGGGTAATTAATTATAAAATGAATTTCAGAGAAGTTTACAACATATAAATCCATACAATTATGATAGTGTATTAAGGAATCCAGTAAAATAACTTTTTAATTGAAGCTGAGATTAATACTAGAATTCCTGATTCAAAAAAGTAAAAATTATATTCGTAAGATCATCATTTGTCGATATTTTAGCATGACGACGGAAAACTATACTATCTTTCTCAAACACGTTTTTCGGGAAAAAGCAAAAATAGCTATTGATAAAATTTAAAACAGAATCAAAATTACCCAGTCAAAACACCGGTCCATAAATTCCAAATCGGAGAATATAGTTGACGTAAAACCACCTGTTGCAACGCGGACCCCATCTTCGTTGATTCCAATCCGGTTATTCAGCAAAGGGTAGATCCGTAGCTTACTAGTGATTGGTTTGCCACAACGATGTTACAAACGATGAAGTTATATGACCACGGTTGGCAGATTTATAACAGTAATTTGGTTATATGTGCTGATGTGTAATTTTAAATTATTACTTCTTACGTTGAGTAATTTTTTGGAATCCATTTTTAGAAGTAGATGCGCTCAGATGATACATGTTGACAATAATATTATCACCTTTGTTAATATGTAGAAACGGATGTGGTCCTCCTTCAATGTTCTGGATGGATTGATTGTGATTTTTGTCAGTAGATATATATGTTTTCAGGCGTGGCCCTCCTTCCATGATCTGGATGGATTGATTATGATTTTTGTCAGTATATATGTATGTTTGAAGGTGTTGCCCTCCTTCAATGTTGTGGATGGATTGATTAGGATTTTTGACAGTAGATATATATGTTTTCAGGAGTTGCCCTCCTTCAATGTGCTGGATGGACTGATTATGATTTTTATCAATAGATGTATATCTCTTCGGGTGTTTTCCTCCTTTATTGCTCGGGCGGGATTGACGTCTGCTACTTTTACTGACGCGTCTGATTTTTATACCCGCTTCATCAAATCGAATTTGTATGGATTCATCCGTGACAATAACCCGTTCAGAATCAAAATCCATTGAACATTTATTTCCCATTGTTCTCGTTGACTCTGAAAGTCCGAAATGTTGGAAATTGTTAGTTAAATAACTGATACACTTAAAGTGGACAGAGTGCAACAATAAGACAGAATGAAATTGTATTCGTACCTTCTGCTGAAGCAGGATTCTACTATCGAAGAAATGTCCGAAACTTGAAGTCGGAAACTTCTTAATTATTCTGAACTGCTGAGTGTCAACAGGTGGTGGATTTCCAAACTGCCTTGGTTCGCGATGAAAATTCTCGCACTTTATATACCCGCGGATTTACCACCTCGCCAAAAGGTCTTCCCTACCCTTATGTTTAATTACAATTTAATCACACGTGTGAGTGGTTGTTTAATCGAAAAAGGAGGGGCTGTAGAGGTAGGATAGAACATAGTATAATAAAAGAGGTATAGCAAGGCGTATGGGGAAGGAGAAAAACCAATTCAGATCAACGCTGATTGGTTGCTTCTTTCCCTTTCTTATTATATCATGTTCCTACCTCCCTCCACCGAGCAGTTTAGATCAATACCGATTGGTATTGCTTCTGCGCAACCACCATATTGTTACACCTTTCGTATTATACCATGGGACAGAGAGGGCCAACGGGAGGTAAAACCCCCTTTTCATTAAGAATCGGGATGGCCTGGTAACACGTCCAATACAGCATTTTTAATTTATTTTTTTATTCTGTGCGCAAATGTGTTTCGAAACACGTATGTATCCACACATATATATGGGTGATTCTCCGGAAACAGGGCATTTTCGTGTCTTTACGTTATATCTTACAAAAACTTTGACAATAAATTATTAAATTTCGATAGAAATGTTAAATAAATATCACTGGCCCATGTTAATTTGAAAAAATAATACTTTTGTTACAAAAAACTGGTGTAAAATGACATTTAAAGACTAAAAGTAGCATTTTTTATATGTCCAAACCTGTAAGTTCAAAACTTTAAAATATTAGCGCTATTAAGAAACCGAATTATTTTAATTTATTCATATAATATTTCTATAGTACAGCTCAAACTGAACAATTTATCTCTGTATAATATTTAATTAAATCAATATACATACTTATAATTATTGAAATATTAATGTCTTAAGAAATTTCTATGAGGTAACGACAATGCGTAAACTGGTATAAATGAACTGGAAATAATTAACTTTTTTACTAAAACTTATGAGAAAATCAAAGAAAAAACACTACACTTTACTAATCCTCCATAGAAAATTGAAAAGAGAACATATTTACCTCATGAACAAGTAAAAACTGTATAAAAATACCACGTATTTTTATTAAATTAATTGTCGTCACCCGTCCTAATTTTGGTATTTTGATACAAACAGCAATTAAAAAACGATGAAAACTTAAAGATTAAAGGAATAAACGTTACTGGCAATTTGTTTTTTAATTTATTATTGTTTAAAATATGTAAAATTGGATTTTTTTACAAATTTTCATTGTCGTCACCTTCATTGTCGTTACCAAACATTTGGCGTATCAGGTACGAAACAAGAACAAAGTGTAACCCGTAGCAGAAAATATTTTTCAAATCATAAATAAAATTTATATTTCTCTTCCTCTTAGACATTTATTTAAATATAATTTAAAAAACCACAAAATTAAACTTTATATTTGTTACAACGTTATGAATCAAGTTTATTATGAAATAATATTATTTATTAAAATTATGAATATAATATTATCATTGTAGTTACTAACCAACGACACATTAACTTTAATAAATTTATTTTGTCTAAAACTTCTTCAAAAATTCATGTGTTTTTCTTAATTTTTTAATTATTACTTAATAAATAATTTTCATTTATTCACAAAAATGTACTAAATCAGATATGTAAATTATGTTTTTGACTCTTTAGAGTTATTTTTTTCAAGTTTTTAATGTTGGTTTATATAGCCGTATGAAAATGCGTCATAGTAAAAGTCTTCCCCTTTCCTTTAAAATAATTTTGTAGCGTGACTACTTTAACAATAACTTAACTTGGTGCTAATAAGCAAGAATCCATTAAAAAAAACGAATTTACAGTAACTTAAAAAAAAAAAATTTCATTCTTGAAAATGCCCGGTTTTTGGAGAATCACCCATATACGTAATTTAGAATATGCAACTTCTTTCCATGTAATATTGTTTGGGATTACGATATTGTCGACGGGTTAGTCATTATTCGCCCGGTCGAACATTGACATACAATTATATAATTGAACAATAACTTATTTGAAATTCATTTTTATTGAAAATCCTTTACATACACCGAAAGGATACAGGTTATGTATAGCTGTGCCTCGTAAGTTACTGCCAACGATTATGAGAGTACTTGAACTTTTCAAAAATTTCTTTATTATCTCGTACATTTCTCACTTGACTTAATTTTGCTTGGCATTTAATCTTGTAACATTTTATGAAAATATTTTGGGACCCTGATATAATATACTCTTTCTTACAGGTTTCGATTTCAATCATAATGCTGATTCTCATACTTAGTTTAATGAGGGTGTTATAAGACACCAGAAAGATGATGCTGAAACAAATCTAAGTAGTGAATTAGCAAAAAAGACCTTTATTTTTTAACAAATGTAATAGGGTTTCAAATTCATATTTTACTGCATGTAACCTACGATTCAGTGAAGAAGCATCTGGTTAGCAAATTAAAATACGCACTTTAATAAAAGCTGAATCATAATTTTTTGTTGTGTTTGTTGCCATTGTATTTTTCGTTGAGTTTATAGAATATAAATTTATTATCTTAAGGTAACTCGAGCAAAAATTGACCAACGACGGAATTGCGTGAAAAATTGTATATTCTATTTAATGACCCTACTCGTCATCCTGCGAAGTTTCAGGCCCTGTTACTAAAGTAACTAATGAGAAAAAAAATATTAAAATAACGCTGATTTACGCGGAACTGTATGGTAATACATGTAATGCAGTGTAAAATGACATTTCAATTTTTATAACAAAACATTAGAAAGACAGATCTTAAAATCACATGTATATCAATCATTTAATAATGAATTCGTTGCGATTTTTAAAATCGATCACTGAATGATTAGAAAAGATATTCAAGCGCTTTTGCCACGTTTTCTTTTTCAGGAACGGCGTAATAAAATAAACTTTTTATTGAAAAAATATAATATGTAAAGTTTATAACTAATAATGAAAAATATTTGTATAAATCGACGAAAATAAATGATATAAATCCACTAGTAGAAAAAATGACTAAAAATGAATAAATCGAACGGCGCCCTTAAGCATCATCTAAATGTTAGTACCGGATCGCTCGAGCCACCTTAAACAAAAATCATACTGCCCATGTCTGAATTGTAATTTGCTAATGATGTTATAATGTTCGATAATTTAAAATTGTATGATGGCCGCATTCTAGAATATTTGGCCACACACGTCCATTCCCAAGAACCAGTTCAATATTGTTCACTAAAAAAATATTTTTCAATATATGTGACTTGTTAACCGTTTGGTACGTAGACATGGTGTGCGACATGCGACGCAACACGAATAAAAATGTCATCTTGAATCCTTTATACTATTCAGGAATAATTATATGTGACCTAATTTGAAAATTTCGTGTGATTTTTAATCCTGCTATAGGACTTAGATAGAACAAATAAAATATTACATGATAAGAATACTAATTGCAACAGAAAATCTCATCATGTAAGGTATTAATGAGTGAAAACTATTTTTCTGAAAGCAGAGGTGTACTAAATGAAAAATGTAATGAAATTCATTGTTATGTGTCCTTTACTATACCTACTAAAATTGTGTTAAGGAAGCTGTACATATTAATAATTCTTTCGATATTTTACACTAGAGTTTTTCATCTAATTTTTGTATCTATCAAAGTCTGAATGTCAATAAAGTAATTTGAACATATATTATAAATGGGCCACGTGATACTAAGTTTACGGTCTTTGAACCTCGGTTTTCAAAGATGCGGCACTTTTATATTTCAATGTATAAAATTGTTAAAATTTGATTTTGATTTCTCGAAAATAATCTCGTATTTTCAATATTTTTTAAATTAATCTCAAAAGATACCGATATTCATCGACTTCTACATCTTGTAAGTCATATTTTCGATAATGATGAATTTTGTTAGATTTTGGTTACTTTAATTCAAAGTAATAGTACCTTTGCATTCTATTTTAAAAGTGGTAAGGTTATCCTTACATAAATATTCATTCGATTTAACTTATTGTAATTATATTAATTCCGTACAAATCAATTTCCAATTAAAAAAATGAAAATTATTTCAAAAATAATATAATAAAAATATAATAAAACATAAAAATACAAGGCTTGCATTACTTTTTATTTTTTTCGCAATTAACTATAATTTGCGAAAGTAATATTATTTATGATTTACAGAATTGTTATTTATATATTTGATATAACATAATATCTTTAAAACAAAAAAGTCTGTACGTTAAACGGTACTCGAAAATCATACGATAATTAAGCACAACAAAAATCTATTAATAAGTAAATCATTAATTAAACAGTTATTAATAATTGAGGTCGAATCAAGAAAAACATTTTAAATTAGAAAGTTTTAAATACATAAAATAAGGGATCCCCAAAATGAAAATGAAGCAAAAGCGAATACAACGTAAAAATTTCATATGTCAAAAACGAATACGATCAGTGGATCGCTCCACGGATGTTGACTGCACATGCGGGGCGAGGGATGGTAATTCCCTGCGATTGGAGTCGAAGTTTATAATATAATCATTTCCAGTTTTAGGCATTTTTAAGACGTGTAATGGGCAAATCCAAAGAACTTTTAACTTTTGTGAAACACCCATAATTGTATAGTTACGAAAGGTTTAGGAAAGTTTGAAAAATATACTTATTTGTTATTTATTATTATATACAAAGTAAGAATAGTGTGCGTCTGACATATTTTTTATTTTTTTGTATACCAAATTTAAAAGTCCTGACAGATAATAAATGTTTCCCGGGACTTATTCTAATTGATCATATTCTATGCATTTGAAGTTCTAAAAGTGTCTTTTAGATTTAAAAATATGTTACAATCAGGAAAGTGGTGGGGGTTTATTGTAAATTAATTGTGTTTGAAAACAGCTAAAGATTTAATAACAATTTCTTACCATTTCCTATCTTCTTTCGTTGTCAATATCATAATGTTAGAAAATCGCTAAACACTTACCGCGATTCCTAGTAAAATTCTATCTCAGGAAATTATTAAACAAAATGCCGTTCCAGAAACAATTCAATACAAGGCCATTTAGCCAAAAATTGAATTAAATCCTATTTTAATACTCACTTCAAAATAATGTTATCTCAGTAGTCCAGTTATACAATCGCCTGTAAACATTCTTATAAACTACAGAGAAAAAGTATACTTAAACTATTGAAGGTAAATGGAAGGGAATACATGTATTAAAAAATATTTTAGTAAAGTTTTTCATTTTTTTATTGACATATAAAAGACTTTGTTGTACATACAAATGCTTATAATATTAGTAGTTTACATTTTCCACCGTGGGTCTTAATATACATATGGCAATTGCCACCATAAATATAAACAATCACAATACATATAATTATTAAACTAATGGAACTTGACTACTTAAATTACCTACAGTTTTAAAACAATGTATCAGAAGACAAACGATTTATAACATTATAACATATTTCGAATTAGTCAGAATCACGTAGTACAATATTATTTTTGATAATAATATAGACGACACAGATGCAGTACACAAATACACATATGTTTAATTATAACATTTTACGCCGATCAATTACCTTATCGACTTATTTAAGTCCGAGTATGGATTAATTAATAACATCTCTCTCAAATAAAGAGTTCATGAGTTTGGATCAAAATGTAACCCAGAGGAAAGTAAAAATTGAGCATATTAACATTTCCAAGAGTTTAATCGAGATGCAACAAGATTTTTATAAAGTTTGTTACGACAAATTCGCCGTATATCCAAATTATTTTCATTTTTATGGCTCTTCGTTATTACTGTTGTTAATTGTCTAATGACGCATGAGTATGTTTGAATGAATCGGTTCCATTAAATGTGATTATGCTCAATTCGAAACAGACAATCTAGATGCAAAGACATATGAATTTTTTTGTCAACGATTTTGTTAACATAAAAAAAAATCTCGCTCCTATTGATATTTTGAATTTTTTATCAAATTAATAATGTATACCAGTTTCGAAATCGTCTGTAACGTCATACTAGGGTTTCTCTCTAGAGTTGGAACATTCGAAATTAATAAATTAAGTTAGGGTATGGTGAGAACAAACATAAAAATTAAAATCGATTAGTTTTTCACTTGGAAAAGGGCTTTTAAAGCTTCTAACTTTACATAGAAAAATGCAGTAATCTAAGTAGTAACAGTAGTAACGATGTTTTCAACTTTCCCAAGTGATAAAACCATCGAATTGGCTATTAGTTGTTAATTCATATTATAATCGAGGATGTCAGAATATTGTGAGCATTTTATAAATTAATATTAAAAAAATTACTACATTCTTTTGAATATTTTTGGAGACAAATCCAGAACTTGATTTAAAAAATGTTTAGGGTAATTGAAGAAAGGGTTATTTTTATCGCAGAGTTCAGTGACTAAAGAAAAACTCTATTTCAGTTGCGAAAGCACAAATGACAGACAAGAAGAATATCAACTTTCTACTGCTCAGTGAATAATCTGATATTTTTCTCACACCCTCTACTCCTAAAAAGATCGATACAGAGATGAATATATAGTTGATTTCACTATCTAAATAGTAGGATCTGGCAGAACTACGTTTTTAATTTGTTTTACTATTTAAATAGTAGGCTTTGGTCCCTAATTTGTTGATTTTATTATTTACGTAGTAAAATTAATTAAAACCGATGGCTGTGACTTATCTCACTATCTACATAGTAGTTCCAACTATTCAATTTTTTTCGTGGAATTTTGATAAGACGATATTTACTGAGCTGTCATAGTTCGGTTCGGTCTATAAAAAAAAAGAAAAAAATTATACTAAATTGGGAAATTTGGATGGCTCTAAGGTAGATTGTTGATTGTTGAACGTGAGGTTTAGACTATTGGTTATAGAATTTTCTGAAAAACGCACTGATCTGCATTTAAACCGAATCTATAGGAAAGAGGTTTATGAATGCGTTTATACGTTTGTGTGAGGTACTGAGAATAAATCGTTTGTTTGATTTGAAAATGCGTGAGAAATAATTATGTAATTACAGTATTGTATGTTTCCGGTAATCTATTTCAAACCTAATATCGACATTCTCCTTCTCTTTTTTTAATAAATTAGTTTTCCAAATGGCATCTCTTTCTTTATAGTAGTTTGTTTTGCGAGAATTTTCGAATTTTTTTAGTCAACATTTATTTTCTTCAATTCATTTTTGCAATATTTTTCCGATTTTGCAATAAATTTTGAGGTTTCTTTCAGAGTCGAAAACTGGTACATCATCACCGAATTGGATGCAGTTGGCTGGTTTTTCTAAGTACCCGGGAAAAATTGATTTATATCTGGATCATATATGCACCATATACGATCATACATCATCATATATGATTCGTATATAATCCAGATATGCTTATGTATGCTCGTATACGGATTTTGACCTGATATAAATATAAATAATCAGATTTAGCTATATACGAATATATATGGGATATATATGCTCATTCATGCTCATATATGATTATATATTACTATATCAGGTCAAAATCAATATATGAGCATACGTAAACATATCTGGATTATATATGAATCTTATATGATAATATATGAATCATATATGATGATATATGATCATATATGGTGCATATATGATCCAGATATAAATCATTTTTTCCCGGGTAATTCGAGCATTCGAAGCAATCGAAAATCGTGAAATACAAATAGTGCTGTAATGAGAGTGGTTTTTATCTATGAAAATGTAAAATTCGGTTTTAGGAAATCCTCTTTTCTAATATTCGGTTTAAATTTCGACTTTTTGAAGTCAATTATATGAAATGTCAGCCGAGTGAAATATGTTTTTTTACTCGCACTCCGTGTTTGTTTGCATTTGTGTATTAATTGAATCATATTGTCATTTTCTACGCCCTAAAATCCTTAAAGTGAAAACTTGTAAATCTCACGTATAACAGTGTAATTTCACGTTATAAAAGTGCCGATTTGACCACTTTCACCAACAGTGGTCCAATCGGGACTTTTATACAGTGAGATTTTGGAGTTTTCACTTTAAAAATTTTAGAGAGTACTACGATGTTTTAAATATTATTTATAATTTTTTGTTTGAAATCTACTCAAAAGACCAGGATTTTTTATGAAACCATTCCAACTTTTGAGAAAACTTTTTTTGGATATAAATATTTATGTGCAGACAGTTAATTGTTTTTTTTTTATTTGTATTGTGAATTTTAATCTATTTTTTGAACCGAAGTTATTAAATGCATTTGAAATTGGATCTATCTTCTGACATGTCTAATGAAAAATTTCATCATTTCCGAAAAGCGGTAGTGACACTTGAATTTAAAAGTTATGTACATTTCCCCATTTAAATCAATGAATGAGGTTCAGTTTAGTAACGATTAAAAGCTTTTTCCTTGTGTGTAACTGAATAAATAAGACACTATAAATGAAATTATGCTCAAAGTGGAAATCCATGTGAAAGATTTTCTCCATATTCAAAAACATCTTGCCCTGTTAACGTTTTAATTTATTTGCTAACTTGTGAAAATTTGAAATCGTCTGTAATTTTACACTGAACAAATTTTAGCAGATCATAATACCCAGGAAGATTGTATTGAATTATTAATACTTGTAGTAAATGTGCTACCCTTTTTTTATATAATTGAAAAATTCAAGGGAAAAATCCTAGCAAGTTTATCGAGACACTAAAATTGTTGAAATGGAAACTCACTGGATTTTTTCACAAGTTTGTTACATTTTCGGAGTTTTTAGTTTAAAAATTTTACAGTGTTATTGTTAATTTTAGGATAATCAAATATTTTTCTATATAGGTTATCAAACTTTTTTGAAAATGAGGATCTGCGTTTTATGAGGTCATATTTTACTTTTTGCAGATGACTACTGAACTTTTCGAAAATATTTGGAAAAAATATTTAAAAATTATTGTGTATATTTAAAAAAAAAAACAGTTCAGTGAATAATTTTACTGTCTCTTCTTGACTAAAAAAACTGATCGGTAATTTTTACATGATACTATCTACTCATATACAAGTCTATTCGCAAGTGATGATATATATGGATAGTAAAGTTTTCAACAAATTTTTTATCTGAATAGTTCCATCGATTCATAAAACTAGAATGAATTACGAAAGTCGTACATTTGAAAGAAGTTTACAGAATATAGCTGGTATCAATGCAAATATGATAGTGTACCAAATAAACACATAAAATAATTTTTTAGTTGAAGCTATAAATACAAGAATAAATACTACAACGTCAGATTCATTGCATTAAACTGCTGAAACTTGTGGTAAAACTGTTGCACATTTTTTAGGCATTTGAAACAATTAATTTGATAATTATTGCATATTTACTAATGACCACAAACAAATATTTTTCTACGAATATTACCAAATTTCTTTGAAATTGAGGATGTCAGAACATTGTCAGAGTTTTATAGCATCATATTTTACTCTATTACATATAATTATTGACATTTTTTGAGATCATGTGCAATGTTTGATTAAAAAACTATTAGAGAATTTAAGAAATTAAATGTTATTGCTCTTTCAAAGTTTAGTGAATAATCTGACATTTTTCTGTCTTTTACGACTAAAAAGAAATCGGCCATTTTTATTAAAAATATTTACCCCAACGTCTTTTATTAAGTAAGCATTTCGAATTGTAATGTTTCCAAAATAAGTTTTTCTGAACAGTTACATAGATTCACGAAACTAGCATATGGTGTTAGTATTGGTTAGTAAATTACGAAAATCTTATATTTGAGAGAAATTTACAAAATAACATTTCAATAAAAGTTGAAACAAGTATTATAATTACTACAACAACAATAATGATATTAAAAAATAAAATGAATTCAGAGGATGATCATTTGTTGATTTTTAAGTACATGATGAAGGGAAAACTGTACTGTCTTTGGAAACCGCGTTCTTTGGGTTAATAGAGAAAAATAGTCATTAATAAAATTAAAAACAATACCAAAATTGCCCAGCCAATCACCCGTTTAGAAGTTCAAACATCCGGTTATTCAGCAAAGGGTAGATCAAATTGATTGTCTTGACACAACACAGTGGCGAGCGATGAAGTTGGCAGATTGATAATAGAAATTTGGACGTTCGTGCTGACGTACAATTGACATTTGATATCCCTAACCTCGATAAACTGTTCGGAATCCATCTTTAAAATAAAATGTGCCCGGACCATATATGTTGTGCACAGTAATATTTTTCCTTTTGTCAATGAATGTAAATATTTTCGGATATTCTCCTCCGCCATCGCGCAGGTAGGCCTGAGTTCTGTTGCTTTCATTGGAGTTGCTGATTTTTACACCGGTGTCATCAACTTGAATGTTCATACATTCATTGGCACCCATGACAATAACGCCCTCAGAATCAAACTCGAATGCCAATGTATTTCCCATTGTTTCGGCTGGCTGTAAAATCCAAAATGTTGGAAATTGTTGGTTAGATACCTGATACACTTATATTGGGCAGAAACAAGTAAGGCTGAAGGCAGTTGTATTATTTTTTGGATGTATTATTACTTTCTGACGAAGTAGGAGTCTACTATCGTAGAAATGACCGAAACTTGAAGTCGAAAACTTAGTAGTTATTCTGAACTACTGTGTGTCAACAGGTGGTGGATTTCGAGACTATTTTCGGTCGTGATGTAAAATTTCGCGCTTTATATATCCGCGGATTTACCATTTCCACCAAAAGATCCTCCCTACCCCATTGTTTAATTAACATTTTGTCGAACTGTGATTGGTTGTTGAATGGAAAAAGGAGAGGGTTGTAGAGATAGGACGGAGAGGGCCAGCATTAAGTGAAACCCCTTTTTCATTACGAACGTACTGAGGCTGGTAACACGTTTCGTTATTTCTATACATTTCGTTTACCACACATGCGTACAGAAGCGATTTACAAAGTTCAACAACCTTTGTATAATCAATACTGTTTAGAATTATTTTAAGGTAGCGATGCACCACATCCTCCTCTTATTGAATTTTTCTAGTGCAAAAATATTTATTTGTACTTTTTATCCACTTGAAATTTAAATATATCAAAATAGAAATAAGTTAAGAGTTAGCAACGGGCAAACCTTATACATTGACACATCTAGTGTTAGATCTATAGATGATGGACGAAAGCTTGTTTTTTATTATAGAAGGGTTAGTCGCACCTTGACCAAGCGAAATTGTTTTTTCGCTTGTGTAATTAAAGCATGGTTTATTTAAAATACACTGAATTACAATTTTTCAAACTGTTCAGGACAGTCCTTTTGGTGTGAGGGTGAAAGAAGAGTAGTATTTACTCAAAATCACAAAAATGTTCCTTAACATTCCCTGATAGAGTACAGGTCAGCTACTTATTGGTGGAAGTAACATTTATTCGTTATGCTTAGTATCTTTAGAAGTATCCATTGCTATGTTTATAGGTGGATCTTAAGTTTTCATCAATGGATTCGACAGGACTAGAAAGTTTAAAAGAAAGGACTACTAAAAAGTTTATTTATTAATCCGTTAATTTCTAACTTAACTACACAGAAAAAGATAATGTTGAATTAAACTAATAGTTAGCTAATTTTAATATGTAAGAAAGGAAGCCTTCTTCGACTAAATAAATAAGACTTCTTCAAAAGTCTTAAAAATTGCTATTTACGAATCCGGCGTCGGATTTTCAACATTCAAAATGGCGGATCCAATATAGCCTACCAAAATTTGGAAAAGAAGTAATTTTATTAAATATTTGATATATAGAGGTTCTGCAAGCCACTGATTACGAATCCAGTGTGAAATTTTAAAACTCAAAATGGCAGATCCAATATGACCACAATTTTGAAAAACTGTCCTTTTTGTTTTTAAACTGTTTTGATACATTGATTTCACAAGCTGATACATTTATTTTCAAGGATATGGGTAAATCGATGCGTGTAAAAAAAATGATCAAAAAACACATTATGAAAATTACCAACAAGATTTAATCTGTCAAATCTGTTGAAATTCACATAAAACTCATATTGATCGGCTCATATCTGAACTTAGTATTCTCGAAGAGAATGGTATTGTCAAACATGGGATGGATATTGAATACCAATAGAAATTTGAATTAATATCTGATTAATTTTTATTTTATGTTTAGTGTATTTTAAAAATTTTTTTTATAAAGAAGTTTTTGATATTGATCTTTTTATTCTATTCTTATCCTTTGCAAGGACCTTGGTGTTGTTATAATCGAAATCATTTCTCGTTTCATTTCTATGTTGTGTTAACCCAATATGATGTTCCTTGTTGAAAATGAGAACATTTTGTTTGTGTTCTTTTTGGTGAATTTTGGGGCGTCTGTACGTTTGTCCAATACAAGATTTGTCATACAAGTCGAGATTGTATTCATAAGATAATCATTTATTTATATTTAAGTGTAAAGTATAATAATGGAAAATTCTATTATATTTACAAACCACGATCTTTGAGATAACTAACGCGATGGTTAAAAAAGTAGAATTATATTCATGGCATCATTTGTTGATATTTTAGTATGATTTTGGAAATATTGGCTTTAGGAACCAGATTCTTTCTGGAGAAAAAATAGTCGGTAATAAAATTTAAAAGCGAATTACAATTACCTAGTCCAACGCCCTTCTATAAGTTTCAAATCGAGGAGTATAGTAGAAGTAAAACCACCTGTTGCAAAGCGGACCCCATCTTCATTGTTTCCAGTCTGGTTATTCAGCAAAGGGTAGATCCATGACGTATTAGTGATTGGTTTGACACGTCGCACTTATATGGACGATGAAGTTATATGGCAACACTTTGGCAGATTGATAATGACTTGGTGGTACTTGCTGATTTACAATTCTATGTTATTACTCCTTATGTTGATAAACTTTTTGGTATGCAATTGTAAAATAAAATGAGTCTGGACCATATATGTTGTGCATAATGATATTATTTATTTTGTCAATATATGTATATATTTTCGGAATTGGTCCTGCTTTATTGTTCTGATGGAATTGAATTCCGTGACTTCCATCATTGAAGCGTACGACAATAACTCCCTCAGAGTCACAGTCGAATTCGAATTGACTTCTCTGACTACAATTGTTTCTGCTGACTACAAATTCCAAAATATTGGAAATTGTTGGTTAGAAAAGTCTTACACTCAAATTGGACAGAATGAAATTAATGAGATTAGATGAACTTGTATTTTTACCTTCTATCGAAGTGTTTACTACTGTATAGAAGTGTCTGAAGGTTGAAGTTCGAAACGTCGTACATTGCGAGAAATGTTTGTTTACAGTTAATGTACTAGCTTCATAGTAAAGCTAACGAAGTTTAGATTCTGATCTTATGATAAGGTAATTTATCCTGAAGTTACCGTAATCTCAGATTCGGTTAAATTTGTTATGTTAATGGTTAATATATGAATTTTAAATATTAATGTTGGGATCATTACGCACGTGCAACATGTATATTTACGCGTTTAGAGTTTCGCCGAAATAGAGGTAAACAAATATATACACACGCACAGTCGTTCGATTTTATGGGAATTTTTCGACGCATTGCCGACATGCGCAGTTGAAACGACAACATTTAATGTAAAATTTATTAATAGTTAACGAACGCTCTTTCAATGTTAAATATACAATAATATTGGAGGAAAGTGCTGGTATCTTAATCTCAAAGTTACCTGTCGTTTTTAACTTTATTGTTACTGTTATAAATTTACAGATGTAAGAGCCTTGAAATTAGCTTACATTAATCATTAATATATAATTTCTCTCAGTGTAGTTATTCTGATGTACGAAGTACCCAACACAGTTGGTGGATTTTGAAATTGTTTTGGTTCGTGGTGTAAATTTACGCGTTTTATATACCTCCCTACCCTTTTGTTTAATTAAAATTTTATTGAATGTGATTGCCTGTTTAATGAAAGAAGGAGAGGGTTGCAGAGATAGAACAGAGAGGGCCAACATTAAGTGAAAACCCTTTTTCGTTAAGAACATATTGATCGACTTGTTACACTCTCATTGCAGCATTTGTATTTTTATTTCTCTTTCTTACACAAAATTTCAAACATATGTATGAATACAATACAGTTTATTATTTGGAATTATATTATTCTCCAGGTTTTGGTGGCTACCTTGTACCATATGAAAATTTCTCTTACGTTTGTGTAATTAAACCCTGGTAGAAAATGAGTCCTGTTTTTTGACAGTTTATTTGTTTTCCGTGTTAAAGGTATAGGAAAACTGGACAATGGGTAAGAATTTGTGAAACGGGCCAACAAAAAACATGATATCTTCTTTTTTGTTCAAAATCATTTTTTCTTACAGAGTTTACCCTAAAAGAATATTTGTAAGTATATATTGTACCAAAGGATTTTGCAAAAAAAATATTGAATTGTTTACATTAACCATTTCATTTTTTAACCAATTTATTTCAAAATTGAATATCACGAAAACTATTTGATCAATCTTAACAAATTAAAATGGATTTTCTTTGATATAATATACAATTTTTCCTATATAATTATATTGTTATTTACATTGTTTAAAATGTGTTTGTTTACAAACAAATAACAACAAATAGGGTTCTCCATCGAATTACAACTTGAAAAAAAATCTACGTATTCTTATAACATTTCTGAAATAAATCCCGTTTAGAAAAAAAATGACACGCATCTAGTAATGAATTTATTTAAATATTACCGTCGCTACATACATTTCGGATTCTGCGAATTTGGTGAGCTGCGCTGAAGTATAAACTGAAGCATAATAATTTTGGAATCATCATTTCCGAATGTATGAAACACGATTCAAATGTGAATATTTAAATAATTCTATTAACCCTATTTATTATTATTTGTTTGTAACCAATCACATTTTAAGCAATGTAAATAACAATATATTTATATGGGAAAAATTTTATCTGATATTGTACTTTATAACAAAGGAAACCCATTTGATTTGTTAAGATTGATCAAGTAGTTTTCAAGATATTCGATTTTGAAATAAAATGGTGAAAAAAATTTAATTGTTAATATAAACAATACAAACTTTATTTGCAATCTCCTTGCGTACAATATTCTTTCAGGGCAAAATCTGCAAGATAAAATGATTTTGAACAGAAAAGAAGATATCATGTTTTTTGTTGGCCCGTTTCACAATTTCTTACTCCAATATAACAAAAAACTGTATATTTCTACCAGATTTCTACCAGTTTTATTTCTAATAGTTTCTTTGCAATAAAATGACTTTGAAGTTCTCCAACTGCTCAGGATAGAGATAGACCTCTTGGCTGGGAGAATATTATTTATACTTAAAATCGCAAAAATGTCCCTTTACATTCCCTAACAAGATACTGGCCTTGTACGTATTGATCAAAGTAATATTTTTCTTTGCGCTTACAAGGGAAGTTAAAATTGTTATTTAGACAGTTGTTCATATTCGTATATGTTCATCTTTCATGCTGATATTAATAATTCGATAACCTCCCTTGCTAGTCTTTACAGATCCATCGCTATTTACGTTTTTGCACAGATAAAATTTTTGCTCATTAAATTAAAATATAATTTTATAATTTTCGCATTACAAATCATTACGACCAATATAAATAAGTGGATAAAATCTTCATAGAGGTTTACGTTCTACAGTTTACATCTACGCTAAGGATATAATGCCCCCGCTAGATGCGCCAATCAATAATTCAGGGTTTTCACGAGTTACGCCGCGATTTAGTTTTCTTTATAAAACATTTCCGAGGCTTTTTTTTTGTTAGAAGACAAATATTTTATAATATTCATATTTGCAAAAAGAACTATATTTTTTTAGAAACGATTAAATTATCAAAATTTCAGAAATTGATTAACCGTGCTATGAATTTTGTACTATTTTTCATTTATTTTAGAAAGTAGGCACACCTTGGCGGGTCATTATTCTGAGAAAGGTCTAAAAACATTTTGGAATTGTTTGATGCTATTTTTTTTAGAGGTTTCGAACCCAAACCTATAATTGTTTCTTGGAACATATCTTCGAGTTACACTCTCTACAATATAGGGCTGCTGTTCTTTTTTGTTTGAAGTGCTAATAATTGACTTTAAGTATTTTTTGTTAAACTATTTTAAAAAACATGCAGTTTGTATGAAAAAAATAACATTTTAATATTAGCAAAATGTAGCAAAGCACTATTAATATAATTGGGGCTCCTAAAAGACCTATCGGAATGATCGTTCTCGCCAGCATGAGTAGAAAGGAACAATTGAAGAACAGCTGATGATAATTTGATATCGAAAAATAATTATCATAAAGATATCATCTATGGTTGAGAAACCAATTAGTTTCAGATTTTCTCAGATATATACTAATTGTGCAATTTGTATTTCTTGAAATAAAAAGTAATAACTATTCAAATTTTAAATTTAAAATAATTATTTTTCAATTAAGACTTATAATTAAGACTCAATTAGCTATTCCTTTGTTGTCAAACGACCAACAAATTTTTTCAAATTGATTCACGTTCCTGAAACCTTAACATCAATATTGATCAACTTTTGACATACATTTTTTATAATTAAATACGCATGAGTTCCTGAAAAGTCATATTTCTCTTTATTTTAATCAATTTCCACGAAAAACAATTCAAAATGAAATGATTTCTTACCTTTGTCCATCAACTGCCGCTGTCAATAAAGTTGTTCGGAAATCGCACACTTAATAACTCGATGACTCGTAGTAATATATTTCTATCGCAAAATATTATTCCAGCAATAATTCAGTACAGGACCATTTAGTCGCAATTTCAATAAAATGGGATTTGCAAATTAGGCTACATGTAATAACATCTCGAAAAGTAAATTTACACATCAAGTTTTTTAATCCAAACGAAAGAAGTTATAAAGATGACCTATTGGAAATATTTAAAATATTGCATTTCATTGACGAAACAAGATTTGAACTAGTTTTATAATCCCCATAGAAAAAGTATTACTTCAACTATTAATCGGAAGGTAAACAGTGGACAATACTTGTATTAAAAAACGGAAAGTGAGTTTTTTATTTTTTTATTAACGTATAAATGATTTTGTTACATCAGCACACATGCTTAGTAGGTTATATTTTCTGCCGTGGGTCCTAATACAAATATGGCATTTTCCGCAATACACAAATACACAATACATACAACGATTCAAACAATCACACGTGACAAGTTAAACTGCCTACATGATTCAATACAATGTCTTTGAAGGAGCTAAACGATTGACATAGTTGGAATCAGTCAGAATCACGCAGATATTTCTAAATCTAATAAACACGACATAGATACGTCATACAAATACATAAATGGTTAAGTATGAATTAGAATTATGCAATTAAATACATACACATTGACACACTTTAAATTCTTCAGAATCGCATTATAAACAATTTTTTTCTGATGATTATACACACGACACAGATATGGTACAAAAGTACATAAATTGTTAAATATGAGGTAGTCATACGTGGTTTTATGTACAACATTTGACATAATTCGAATATGTCAGAATCATGTTACAAACAATTTTTATTATACCATACGCGTGCACACACAGTACACCGTTGCATATATGATTAAAAACAAAGTGATTATTTGAATATAGTAAACATCAAGACCAGTTACCAATCACTATTTTAACGCTGTGTACGGGTTATTTAATAGTATTATTACTGAAATAAGACAGAATATTTCATTGTACACTTGCAACATAGATTTGTATTTTTTCGAACATCAATGAATAATAAGTCAAAACATAATTTAGAGAAAGCTAGACCAAATTGAACATGCTATTTTTGAACAGTGTTGTTTTCCTGCCTGTATGGCAGAATCTCCAAAAGATTTTTCCGTGTAAGTCACTGAAGGCATAAGATGCCGTAATAGTATATTATGCAACAAGGGCGCAATTATCGATCTGCGACGAGTGCAAAGCTTGTAACAATCACGCCCGTCGAAGATCGATATTTGGCCCGTGTTACATTCGATATTTTTTAATACGACGGGCGTGCAGATGGAAAATTTGCACCTGAATATTTAAATGCAGGGCGCAAAATCGAGTTCTACACCCGGAGAGGAATAAAAATGCTATTATGCTCAATTCGTAAGTAATATCCCTTTACATTTTGATTTATTTATAAAATTAATAATATATGCTAGTTTTAAAATAGTCTGTAACTTCACATTCAGAAAAATTATCTTCAAAATTTTAACAGGTGTTCATTGCATCAAATTGCTAATATTTGTGACAAATTGGCTATAGATTTTTGCGATATTTAAGAAATTAAAAAGTTTAAAATAATATTTTAATATGCCTCTTTTAATACCCGTTAATAGTTTTGAAATGCTAATAAAAAAAGTCTGTTCGTTTTGCTGACAATTATTAGAAAAAGTAAAGAAAAATAACTACGAGGAGACATATTATGTATTCACAAAGAATTCCATTTTTCTTCGACAAAAAATAATTTTGTTTTCTGGTCAAAAAAATTGTTTACACTTTTTATTATAGCACCATTGAATTCCACGTCAAAAAATACTAAAGAAATAATTTTTTCAAACTTTTAAAGGCGTATTGCATAAGGCTGATTTTGAGGGTGGTGCCTTCAATACGTATATGGTCTACTAAAATAAACTAGTCGAATAAACTTTGAAACTAAAATTTGTGGTGAATAGTGTTATGCAATTTTTTAGATATTAGAAACCAATAATTCTGTAATTATTATACACTTTTCGACAATAATAATCAAATATTTTTCTACAAAAATTATCATACTTCTATGAAATCGATTACGTCAGATCGTGGTATGCGTTTTATGTCATCATATTTTACTATGTTACAAATGATTACTACGTTTTTTTTTGAATTTTTTTTTTAAATATACCTTGCTGTATTTAAGAACTGTAAGAGCAATTTATTAAATTAAATTTTAGTATTTTCCAAATTTCAGTGACTAATCTAGTATTTCTCTGATATCCTCGACTTCCGATGACTTCGAAAAAATATTTCTGTATGAAAATGATTAAAATTCTATGTAATTTAGGATATCAGAACATTATCACAGTGGTTTAGCATCATTTTTCAGTATTTTACAAATGATTAAGTGTTCTGACATTTGTTCGGAAACATGTTTTGTTTGCATTAAAGAAATGTGTACTTGTTTTAAAGTACTTGCTTTAAAGAATCTATTAGGGTAATTTAAGAAATTAAATTTTAATTCGTTTTATAAGTTTAGTGAATAATCTAAAATTTTTCTGATATCCTCTACTCCAAATTATAATCGATAATTATTGTAAGAAAATATTTGCTCAAATATAAGTCCATTGCTAAGGAAACATTTTCGGATGGTAATTTTTTCAGAAGAAATTTATTCCGAAACTAGCTTATGGTAATAGTATTTGGTTAATGAATTTTTAATATATTGGAGACAGATAATTAGGGAACTATTATGTATTTTTTTGAAAATAAGGTCAAATATTTTTGTATAAAAATTAGAAACTTTCTATGAAATCGAGTATGTCAAATAATTATCTGCTTTTTGTCACGTAATATTTTACGGTTTTAAAAATTATTACTGAGATTTTTTTTGTATTTTTTGGGAATTCATACACTGCTTGATTTAAAAACTATTTGGGTAATTTGCGAAATTAAATTTGAATTTTTTCTAAAAATTCAATGAACATTCTGATATCCTCGACTTTAAAAAAAAGATCGATAATTTTTATAAGAAAATATTTACTCAGATGTTAATGTTTCCATTTGAATGTTACTCGTATCTTAATGTTTCCAAAAGAAAATTTCTTGAGAAATTACACTATTAAGAAACTGGCATACAGTATTAATAATGGTTTCTAAATTATTAAAGTTGTACATTTGAGTGAAATTCATGAAATATAGCTGGTATCAACACATATATGACGGTGTACAAAACAGCGAAGTAAAATAATATTTTAAATAAAGCTAAAATAAATATTACAGTTTCTACAACTGATATAATCATTAAAATAAAAGAACATGTAATCATAAAGTCGCTACTAGTTAATACTTCTGTACTAGAATGAGCAGTTTCACTGTTTTCGGAAACAATGTTATTTTGTGAAATCGAAAACATGTTATTAACGAAATTCAAAAAAGAATCCATATTACCCAGTTCAACCGATGTCCACAACTTCATAACCACCTGTTGCAGAGCAGCAGCTATCCTCGATGTATTCATTTCAGTTGTACAACAGTGAAAAGTCCCGTGATGTAATAGTGATTGGTTTGGAACAACGAAGTTACGAACGATGAAGTTATATGACCACACTTGGCAGATTGATAGTAGAAGGTTGGTTATGTGTGCTGATGAACATTATTATGTTATTACTCCTCCCGTTCAGAATTTTTTGTATGCACATTTGTATAAGAAAATCCAGACGCACCGTGTATGTTTTGATAAATAACAGTTTTTGTGGATTTAATATATGTATATTTTTTCAGTTTTCGTACTCGTTTTTTGTTGTGGCTGAATCGCACCCTGCTATTGTCATTGAAGCAGTTGATTGTTATCTCACCTCCAACACTTTGAATGGTCATAGATCCACCATTCCCATTCATGACGATAATCTCCTCAGAGTCGGAGTCTGATGCGGATTTGCTTTCCATTGTTTTGCTGAGGCAAAATCCAAACTTCTGTAAATTAACGATAAGATGAGTGTTACGTTTAAATTGAATAGAATGATGATAACTTTTCAGAAAATACTTAGTCTACTATCGTGGAAAATACCTTGGAAAGTGGAAGTCCGAACCGTGGTAGAGATTCTGAACTGTTGAGTGTCGTTAGATGGTTGATTTTGCTATTATTTTCGTTTGCGATATAAATTTTCGCGCCTTATATACTCGCGGATTTACCACCTCTACCAAAATGTCCTCCCTACCCTTTTGTTTAACTACAATTTAGTCAAACGTGTGATTGGCTGTTCAATTGAAAGAGGAGAGGGCTGCAGAGATAGGACGGAGAGGGCCAGCATGAGGTGAAAACCCTTTTTCACGAAGAACATAGTGATGGGCTTGTAACATGTCCAACGCAGCATTTGTAATTTATTTCTGTATTTCGCATACAAACTCGTACCCCAATACGTACGTGTAGAAGTAATGTATAGAAAGTATAACAACATCTTAATTAATATTGTTTGCAATTATATTGACTATGTAAAGTATTTATTAACCTAAAATGTATTTTTAATAATTTTGTAGGAATTTTCTTGAAAGTTAAATATAGTAAAATTCAAATAAATTCAGTATTAGTAATGTGCAGACGTAACCTCTTTCCTCTTCCCGTGTTAGGTCTAGAGGTTGCGGACGAACACGTGTTCTAAATTATAGAAGGGTTAGTCGTTATCTCGGACCAAGCGATAATTGATTTTACACTTGTGTAAGTAAACAAACATTTAGTCACGATACAATGTGTTAGAACGCTTCAACCTATGTTGGTCACTCCTCTTGGATGGAGGGTGTGAGGGTATTCACTTAACATTGCAAAATCGTTCCTTTACATCCCCCTACTGGATACACGCCTACCACGTATTGATCGAAATAAACATTTATTTACACAGGTAACGTTAAGTTCAATGAACGGTGACTCAGAACTGTTCGAGCTTTTATTGATTATTCGGTTATTGCTTAAATGTGACAACAATTTTCATCACTATAATGTTTTCTCTACATACTTCTGGTTGAGCCTGTCCGGAAGGAATGTCATAATATGAAAAATACACGTGTAATACCGAGTTTGAAGACATATTTCACTTACGAAAGAATCAAAGAAGAAGAAAATATTAATACCGAGTTTGATTTACTCTGATGCCAAATGATGTAAGAGATCGAAAAGATGATGCTGAAGTTATACCATCTATTTTATATTAGCATATTAGAAAAACGGATGTTCTTATTATTTTAATGAGTTCATTATTTTCTACTGTATCTACGTTTAGTTGCTTAATACTCAAAATGCTATTAAACAGAACCTTTATATCTATAATTGGCTATACTACTAATCTACGGTTACCTTAGACTTTCTACTGAGCAATATACATCTGACGACTTTTAAATATGAAGAGCAGTTACGATTAACTGAACTGACGTTATAGAAGTTATATTATTAATTTGAAAATAGTCAATACTGAAAAATGAATGGAAATAATATCTATATATTGTTTAGATTAATCAATATCAAGTCAACCTTGTTGGCGATTTGCGGTTAGGATATAAAATCTGAAGTGATGGGTAAATTGGAGATTAGATTCGTTTTTCCAGGTCACACATCTACAAGTTACACAGTTTTTTTTCTGGTCCTGTGTTACCACATTGCGCAATACTGTTCCTCGGATGCTCCGCTTCCATTAGTAGATAACATTTACGTTTGGTCCATTTAATGACATGACTCGAAACAATTGTTTATCAATGCAACAAACACTCCAATAAGTGTCAAAAACATTATACGTGTTTAGCTACACATTGCTCAGAGATATAATACCTAAATCAACAATTAAAAAATTTAAAAAGTTTCACGTTTTCGGCTCTTGTTCCAGCCCTCTTCAGAAAAATTAGTATTAAGTTACAGCCTAATATGGTACAAAAAACATTTTGGAAGGAAGGGTGAGTAATTTTGCATCAGTTCTTATTGCTAAAGGAGAGGCAGATCTCTTCCCTTAACAGTTACAAACCACCAGTTTATCATTAAGTATTATATGCAAAATTATATAGAAGGAACCCTAGAACAACGTGTTACTTAAGACTACTTTATAAATTATCACGGTCGAGAAATCTTAATTCTAATATTATTGTTAGTTTTCTAAATACTTTTGACTACGTATTTTGGAGAAAATAAAGACTTATTTCTTGCAATATTCGGAAGGTTTGTCATTTTCCTAACATTATTGTACACTGAAATAATAACTTGTTGGGAGGTTCGGTGGCTTTTTGATATATGCAAATGTCATCTTGTAAGTCCTTATACAATACTTATTAGCATGTGAATTCAAACAACAATTATTTCTGACACAGTCGCTTATAAAATTTATGTTTTATTTGTTTTTTTTTTATAAGCACGTATGCTTATTTGCGTTCTCTGAAGATAACTGCAAACAATTGAGCTGAAAACATTTAATCCACGATTAGTTTTCAAGATGAAACAAACATTATTTATTCATCATTTTTTTAATGTTTTCGAATTTATTATAAATGGTTTTCCTAATGCAAAATCTCTGGAGAAATTACATCATGTAGTTGTGGCGAATTCATTGCATATAATTGTAAGGGGCGTGTCTAGAGATGAGCAACTGGGATGGACATCCCGCTGGTCTAATACGGAGGGGCGCGAATAAACGCACATTTTCCCCCATTGATATAAGAGGGATGTAACTGAAAATTCAATTTGAAAAAGAGGAGGGCTTATACGATGTTACACGTGTTTTTCTACTAATTTAATTTGGGAATACACAAGGTACACTTTTATGTACATTATGTTTATAACAATAAATTTATTTATAACAAGCAGATTGTGTATTATTATGTATTATCATCCGGAATGAAAAATTCGTAAAATGTAATATAAAGTAAACAATGGACGAATGAAGGTAATTTGTTCGTGAAAATGTTTATTTAACAACAACTATGGAGAAAAATATTATATTCATCGGGGTTTTTCATTGTAGTAAAAAATCTATCTGATAAATTCAATTATAATATTGTATACATTTGTTTATGAATTTTGTAGTCCAGACATAAATAAATAAATTACTATTTTCTAGTATTTAAAAACGTTATTGTTGAACGGCCAATACATGTAAAGTTGCGATTTGCCTACCGGTAGACGTGCAAATTGTACATTATCTTTAGCAAAATAAATTAACAAATTGTTGATTTTACTATGTTTATTGTCAATTAAATTGCTTTCGACTTCGATTAAACTAACTTCAAGTATTTATTTCCATATTGTTATTTTAACGTTGTGATAGTTATTGCAATTAAAGAAATGATGTTGAGGACCTTTTGCACCACGTAAAATAATTTCCTAATCTACAAAGGCCCTGTTGCATATTTGCGTTTTGTTATAGCCCACATGTGTAGAAAATGGAATGGTGTTATAATATCATCTATATTTCTTGAATTGCAATAACTACCATAACGTTAAAATAACTATGGGAATAAATTGTTGAAGTTTGCTCAAAGTAGAAATATATTAGTATTACGTATATATGGAGTTATAATTTTTTAAAAAGAAAGACAAACTATATGAATAAAACAACGTGACGAAAAAGGAAGCACTATGAAACTAGGCGTGTAATATCTTCAGAGAATAAGAATCGGAAACTGAAGGATCAAGTGACATGTATATATTTTCTATTTTTTATTTTACAATCATATACGGGAACGAGCCCTTTACAAAATATATAATGTATTACAAATTAACACTGGACAAATAGCATACGTTGAATATAAGACTTAAATATACTAAATCTCGTGTTTATGATATCTCGCGGGATGGAGTTCCACAGACGGCGAAGGCAAGGAAGAGGGGAATAAAAATGAAAGGAGGACCTGGAGGACTCCTCAATAATTGCTCTAGGTTTCCTGAGGTTATGGCTAAGATCCCGATCAGAAAATACAGAAAAAATAGATACAGAAATTAATTGGTTAGATTTAATTTTGTAAACGAAGGTAAGATCATGATAGGTATGTAGGGAAGATAGCTGAGGAAGCTGGAATTGACGAATGAGTGGCAGAAAGTTGTGATCAATAAAGGCCATGGGAGTACCAGATTTCCAGGCAAGATACCTTAGAAATCTATGATGCACTGAATCGAGGAGGTTCCAATCCGTGCTAAAGTGCGGAGACCAAACTATGGAGCCATAAGTAAGTACAGGGAGAACAAGAGAATTGTACAAATAAATAATTGATGGAATGACAGTAAAATGTGAGGTGGTACGTTTTATAAATCCAACAATCTTACTAGCACGCATTGTAACTTCTTCAATATGGGGTTTAAAAGAAAAGGTTTTGTCGAAGCGAACACCCAGATCTATGACAGTGGAAAATCTAGGAACCTCGACGTTGGGAAACACATAGTCACATTTAACTAAACGAGAAAAAGATAAAATGCCAGATTTTATAGGATTTATAGGGAGGCCATTAAGAGAAAACCACAGAACAAGAGAATCGAGGTCTCTTTGTAGGCGAGATGCATCCATAGGGGCATTGATCTCTTTAAATATTTTAATGTCATCAGCATAGAGCAGACAGGATGAAAATGAAAGAGTGGAAGGAAGATCATTAATAAAAATTGTAAAGAGAACAGGCCCTGTATATAAAGATAATTACAAAATATCAAAGGATATTTTCTATAATGGTGCATTGCTAATAACAGGAAAGGATATCACTTTGTTTCTCTAATTCGTGCAATAACTTTTAATATAAAGAATAAAAACTATATATCGTCAATGTTACTATCAAATAAATTATTTATTAACTTCAAAATGAATCTTTCACAAATCCCATCAATAAGCGCAAAAATAAAGATAGCTCCGTTCTGCAATTCCAGCTTTACATAAGTTAATTTTTGAAAACGATGGTGATAGAAAAGATTGCACAAATGATGCAATTGATTTAGACGCTGTAATCGGAAGAGACATTTTCGAAATAGTCAATTTAAATTTTACCCAAAAGGGAGTAAACATCGTGAAGACGATTCCTAGCATTTTCTTTGCTTATATTGAATTACCTGAGAAATCTAAATCAGATCTTGACTTAATTGTAGATAAAAATGTACGCGAGAAAAACTTGATTAACTCGTTGCTAATTACGAACGTAAGAAAATTAAGTCAATGGATATTAAATTACCAATCATTTTGAGAAATAAAAAACCAGGCTACCAAAAACTACGAAAGATATCAATTTCAGAAAAAGAAATTGTGGAAAAACAAACAGATAAATGGATTAAAGAAGGTATCAAAGAACTATATTACACTGAATTTGCAAGTCCGATAATAGTAGTCAAAAAGAAAGATGGGTCACCAAGAATTTGTATAGATTAACGAAACCCTTTACCCCTGATTGCAGACCAATTAGAAAAGCTAAAAGATGCTCGATTTTTTAGTTCAATCGATTTACGAAATGGATTTTTCATTTAGAAGTGGAAGAACAAGTCGCAGATATACTGCGTTCATTACACATAGCGGACAATATCAGTTTTTAAAAGTACCATTTGGATTATGTAGTTTTCCTGTCGTCTTTTAGCGTTATATAAATAGTATTTTTCAACAAGTAATCAACGACGCACGGTGGTCAAAAACGGGCCAAACGCGCGCATTTCAGAGTAGTCCAGTCATTATGTACATTTAAAAAAGTAATAATTTGAAGCAGCAATTTTATTTTTGGGGCATGTTGGGGGAGTCAAGAAAAGCTTAACTTCAAGTTTTCGACCTCTGAGGTGGCTTGCTTTTTTTTATAACCTAAAAAATGTAATAAAATCGTATTTTTTAAATAACTCGGCTTCTAATGAAGTTAGAAGGTTCACTTAGGGCTCATTTTAAAGATTTTTTTGCGCTTTACAACTTTTTCTAAGAAAATTGTTTTATCCGATCGATAGTTTTCGATATATCGAAGGATAAATGAAAAAAAGACGTACTTTATTTAGTTTTTTGCTTTTTACGTGGAATTGGAAACGGAAAATAAAAAAGTAATGTAAGACAAAGTTGTAGAGAATTAAATAACGAACAATTTCTTTTTTTAATCGTTTCGTTTCGATGAAAATTGCGCCTTGTAGAGCGTCACAAAGTAGACAGTCGGCGTCAGCGTGTAAGCAGCGAGTTGTTCATATCGATATGCTGCGACGGAGCGTTTTCGCTGAAATAAAAGACTTTATTCAAGCATAATTATTATGTAATATGTATTTTTTGAAGGTTTTTTTGTGAGCTACACGTTACAAAAAAAGGAAAAATAAAAATTGAGCAGTTTAGTACATGCGTTTAAAATAAAACGGGAAAGGCAATAAAATAGTTATTTAGAAAGTACGTTTTGCACGTAAGTAATATTATTTAACGATGGAAGATTATTTGTTAAGTACAAGGTGTGCGAATGAAAACATTTTATATGAAAAAGTGATATTTATTTTTGTCGACATTTATTTTTACATTTTCTCGTTTTTCATTAAAAAATGGATTAAAAAATTAAATCTTTCTTGAACGCTTTGCTTGTGGTTCATGTTCGTAGTCGTCATCTTCGCAGAATACGCCATTGTTGGCCTCTCGCGTGTCAAGTAGATCGTCGGAATCGTCATCCATGTCGTCATCTAATTCGTCGTTTTGCAAAATTTCTGCTGGCGTTGTAGAATTAAGACACGTTTGTCCAGAACAGAAAAGACAAATTACCGAGCATTTGATGCCCGCTTTACGACAGCCGCACGCGCCACTGCAATTTCCTTTACATTTACAAGAAATTAAGCGCAGTAGCTCAGGAGGTGCAGGTGAAGCTTGTGTTGTAATTGGCTGTAAACCTGCGTGCGTTCTGTTCCAACCCCATTCTTCGGGATCTTTATAATTTCCCATCCATGTTTGCACTTGCTGGTACGTGCGTAAAACGTGTTCTCGTGCTGAGGTTTTTGTAGGGGGCAGCACGGCTAAATTTAATTTAGTTCCTGAAGCCGCTTTTATGAAACGCTTAAATCTAAGCGAGTCCAAACATTTTTCGTTCTTGTCCCCACCGTACAAAGCGACAAGAAATACTTCACCGGATGTAACGAGGATTTCAGGATCGATGTTTTTTAATTTAAAAAGCTCTACAGCAGGCTGCAACTGAGGTCGATTTTTTTAGCGTCGTTAAGAACTTCAATTTTCCAACGTTGTATAAACAAGATGTAGTATCGCACCCGCTGAATGCGTGAAGAAAGAAGATGCTGTCGCGTACACAGTCATCATGCTTGAAGCTCGTTGGCCCAAAAATTGCTTGTGGGCTTTTTCCCTTGGCAGGCTTCCGGAAAAATATGTTGGAGCTTTTCGAGGCGCGTCCAGTCATCAGCACCAGGAGATCGATGTCTTCACCAATAATTTCGACGGAATCGTACATTTGCAATTTTTCAATTGCAGTTTCAACAATCTGTACGTCCGCATCTTCGATGGCTTGTCGGACTTCGATTGCAGCCACTTCTAAGTGAATTCGAAGCATATTTACAAACTTCTCCTTGTTCGACTCGTTCGATAAGAACTTTTCTTGACTAATTGTCGGTATGGTTGTTTCGTCGAAGTTGTAATCCGGACACGCATTTTTCCTGAAACGCCTTAATCTCTCCGATGCTTTCGTTCCAGCTATCGCGAGATCATTTGTATAACCATCAAAGACAATGCAAACATTAGATCCGAAATTGTTCTTCACATATGTCACGTACTTTAAACAAATAGTTTGGAATCTTGTGGCTTTACCCCACACCACTTTATGGAGCAAGAATCCGCCGTCTATAACTTGTGCATGATTAACTCCAAATTGCACATTTTGTAACGGCGTAAAAGCGCTACATAACGACGACTTAGTTCCTTTGCGCATTCCATCTTGAGAAAACAATGACAGAGGAAATGGTGCAAGATCAAACGCCAGGTACCTTCTAATGTCATCTTCTGAATGTTTCGTGATACACATTCTCTGAAATAGGAGTAATGGATCGATCGGAATACGAGCATGTTCGATTCTGATGGAGCTGTTCATTGTGGCCAATGGCTGAATTTTATCTTTCCGTTTGAAAGATATTGAATGAAATTGTTTGCCAACTATGTTTGACATCATGTCATAACCGATTTCATCCGCTCGGTGACAATTAATATCGTCAGTTCCAATTACTCCGGTACCTATCGAAATCACATGTTCTCCTTCCGGAAACGGATTATGTGTCGCCAGCCAAAAATCGATTTTTTCAATGTCTGAATTGTCTCTTGCGATTCTCGTTGGACGCATGTCCACATGTTGTTCAGTCGTGGCACATGTAACCCCTGCAAAAGTTTCTATTTGTTCGCACAAATTATTCAAGGAAACCATTCCTAAGACCCACGACGAAATAGAGCTGTCTGACATGCTTCGGTGATGTAGCCCTCCAGCAGTCCATAGCGAGCGCATTAAGACCTGTTCGATGGTCTGATCCGACATAATGCCGGACCAGAACTTGTGCGTCCTGCGGATAGTGAAGTAACCATTCTTGGTGAAGTTATCGAATTCGTCAGCAGGCATTTTTTCGTGTAAAGTTCTCATCTGCTGCAAGTACAAATGGGCGGATTTGGCATACAAAAAATGCCCGCTTGCATGAAAGTAGGGTAGCATCCTTTGAATGGTATCCAAGTGCAGCTCCCAATTTCCGGATCTTTCCGCTTCGATAAAATGCTTTACTAACGTCACCATCTCGTGATACTGTATCCATAACTTCGCCGTTGGGCTTCTCTTCTTGATTTCTTGGACTGTCTTGTGAAATTTTTGGATAACTACTTGAACAGCTGGATTGCTGGAGGCTTCCAGCAACGCAGCAAAGCAAAGGTTTTGGCAATACAGGAATTCCATCCGAACACCACAATTATTTATCATTACAATTACTACTGTAAGTATCAAAATTTACTATTAAATTTTACTATTTATATTGCTATTTAAGTTTTATTTCAATCACATGTACAGTCTTATGAAAAAATTTATAAAACAGAAAAAACGAATAAAATTGCTCAATTTTTATTTTTCCTTTTTTTGTAACGTGTAGCTCACAAAAAAACCTTCAAAAAATACATATTACATAATAATTATGCTTGAATAAAGTCTTTTATTTCAGCGAAAACGCTCCGTCGCAGCATATCGATATGAACAACTCGCTGCTTACACGCTGACGCCGACTGTCTACTTTGTGACGCTCTACAAGGCGCAATTTTCATCGAAACGAAACGATTAAAAAAAGAAATTGTTCGTTATTTAATTCTCTACAACTTTGTCTTACATTACTTTTTTATTTTCCGTTTCCAATTCCACGTAAAAAGCAAAAAACTATATAAAGTACGTCTTTTTTTTCATTTATCCTTCGATATATCGAAAACTATCGATCGGATAAAAAAATTTTCTAAAAAAAAGTTGTAAAGCGCAAAAAAATCTTTAAAATGAGCCCTAAGTGAACCTTCTAACTTCATTAGAGGCCGAGTTATTTAAAAAATACGATTTTATTACATTTTTTAGGTTATAAAAAAAAGCAAGCCACCTCAGAGGTCGAAAACTTGAAGTTAAGCTTTTCTTGACTCCCCCAACATGCCCCAAAAATAAAATTGCTGCTTCAAATTATTACTTTTTTATCCCAAATTTTTGTACATAATGACCGGACTAGAGGTGCACGAAAATCAATCACTGTTTGGGTGAAATGAAATGAATGTAGATATAGGAAATCGTAAATAATGAACTAATGTTTTGAAAGAACATTAAAAAATGTGAATTAAGTAAAAACGTATGTTTTTTTCTAAAAAATATTATCCTTAAAAAACGAAAAAAATGGTGTAACTGTTTGACATCATCCGACATTGCGACGAAACAAATTGTGATGTAAAGTATTTTTGTTTAACAAAATGGCTCCAGAAAGGAGTAAAAAATTGGTTTAACGTAACAGGAGCACAATCATTTGTGATAAACCTTATTTGCGCATGGTTACACAAACACACCCACAAACAGACAAACACACATTGTTTTTGATTGATGTTTATATTTACTTAAAGGTAAGAATTGTGAACTGTCACCTACGATGAATTTTACAAACATTTTAAGCCGAAATATATTGTGTCTTTAATGCCTCGGCTGTAAACATTTGCAATAACATTTAGGAAAATTTAAGATGGCCGCTCCAAAATGGCGACTAATATTATTGCTTCGCAAAATATTAGACTAGAGCACCAAGTCTTCAACAATTTTCCAAAATTTTGATAAAACACCTGAGGTTATTTCCCAAAAATTCACAATGGTGGATGCAATATGGCGACCCAAAATTACAATTTTCTTGTAACCATTAAAAACTGTATATTTTATTTACAAAAAAACGGATTTTTCACATTTATTTTCTATTTATCTAGTTTTTCACGTTGAAATCATTTCAAAATTTGTATTTCACGTAAAGTATATTAAATTTTAATATATATTTATATAATTATATAATGTATATTCATAAAATAGTATACTTTAATATATGTATTTTAACATTTTAAAAATAAATGTAAAAGCATCTACAAGTGCGGCTGAAACACAACAAAATTAGCAAAATTTTAAAGAATTTGGTATTTAAAAATAATAGGCTTTCGGAAAAAATGTCAGCGTATTCGTTTACGTTTAGAAATATTATGTTGTCATATTACTATTTCATTTGTGGTTATTTGGTTACCTTAACAGCATTTTTATTAGACAAAATAACTTAGTTAATGAGTTTTTAACTTCACCTAATTTAATCCAATACAACACTATCGCAGTACTAAAAGACCGCAGTATTCAAACGCATTGTTATAACATAATTAACGTTTGGTCGTTAACGAAATCGTAACAGATACTTCTTAAAATGTGCCTAAAACGCTCAGAAATATAAATAATTATGGAATTATTTGTATTTTATGAACATACTGCATTTAATAGAGAAACAAATCTTATTTTATACAAAATTGACATAAAACATGTTAATGCTATTATGATGGTTCAATATTTATTGATCAATTTTGTCGATTACATCTCGTTAACCAAGCAACCTAATCTATTTTTGTTTTAAACGGTATTTCCACGGGCTGGAAAATAAATAAATAATATTTATTGATGTATTAACCCATTAACGCCCAAATGCACAGAAAATTTACGCCAATTTCAAAGCTTATTTTCAGTATGAAATAAATTTCGAAAAAAATCAAACTTATCAGATTCTACCAATTTCGGGGTCGCTCTTTCGAAGAAAAAAATTCTAAAAAAATTCAGAATTTATCTATGATTTTAGCATATATAATAAAAAAGAAGTTTTTTTTTCAAGGCGCATTTCTCACAAATTCGACTTTTCGATACAATAACGTGTTTTGATATAGCTAAAATATATTAGAAGCGTGCACTCGATAGTTGTACTTAAAAACTACACTGGTGTATGTTTAAAACTTTGCAATGTTAAATCCAAAATGGCCACCGCAGCAACGAATTTCTATATAAATTTTGTAAAATGTTAGTTGAAAAATCTAAAAAAAATGTTAGGGCATTGTTCAACCAATTCTAAGACATTTTTTTTGTGTGAAAATTTTCTCTAAAGACTACAGTTATCAAGAAAATAAATTATTGGTCTAGATATCTAGAAAACTTTAGTAATTTTTTTCTGCAAAAGTATACAATTTAGAGAAAATTTGCACACAACAATTTTCAGTATGATCTGTGATATGTACACAGACTGCCATACACATTTTTAATAAAAACTTTTTATTTAAAAAAACGTTGATATATTAGGTAACTTTTTCAAATTCTAAATTATTCTAGAATATTAATAAGGTTAAAGTAAAAAATATGAAGCAAAAGGGAATGAAATGTTATACTATCTCATGAATTGCATTTTATTATTACGAGGGTGACTCACATAGTCACATTCCACTCTAATGTGTGCATTTGAACTTACCATATGGAAAAAATAAAACGACATTAGTATACTATGCATTACATTAATATTGGTATTTTATTTAGTGAAATGATATAATTACAAATGCACTAATGGATGCTTACTACGCTAATGAAATGAATAAAAAAATATTCCAAACAGAAGGCATTAAAATCACTCTAGTATCTCATTATGACATCATTATGACTCTAGTATCTCATTAGAGGGGGCATTAGGAAGGGCTTCATACTTTCGATGGAGATAAAAAAGGCTAATCACTTATTGCAGGTAAGAAATTAAACAAGCTGATAGAAGGTTTATGAAATATAAAAAATTGTTTATAATTACATCGATATCCAGGAATGTTTTTTGCATATAAAATTCTTTAGCATTGTTAGCGAAATGTTTGTTAAAACGATATAACATTCTCCGCTATTTCAATAATCATGTGACATTTACTAAATGATACGTGCGTCAGAATTTTCTTTCAGTGGATTAAAGAAATTTTATATTATTTAAATGTTTATTTCAATTAACAATCGAATATTCACAAATGTAAAAGCAACATATGCCAAGATAACTTTCAACTACGTGTTTAGTAATACGTTGTTAAGATAGAAAACGTATGTTTAATATAAGGATATTAAGCCAACGTAAGATAATCATAGATCATTATGATAAGTGCAATGGTTCTATGAATCATACCTATGGCTAATGTCCTATGCCCTAATGGTTCTTCAAGAATCATAGATTATCGTTTTCCTTACGACCTGGATATGACTATAAAAACCCCTTAGTCAACTCAGAAACTATCACAAGTTTTTGGTGCATCATACCGTCAAGGCTTCTCTTCAGACAACTGTCCATAATTTCAATTCCTTGCAAAATGTCCGACAACAAGTTTAACGCATCGGCTTCTGACAAGCCTCATTTCGCTGTGGATACCTCAAAAAGTAAGTAGATTTCTTTACATAAATACAATTAGCATTATTCCAATCTTATTATAAACGAAGATTCGGTTCCAATGTAGTGTCGGCTTTCAATAGGTTATAACAAAGTGTCGGATTCATCGGTTTTAAAAAAGTGTCAGTTTTAAAGTGTCTTTTTTTGCGGTTTTAAAATCGGCAGTTTAAAAATGTAGTCAAGTAGTGTTAGTTTTATAAAGGTGTCGGTGTTTTTTAAAATTGTCGGATTCAACGTGGGGTCGGTTTTTTTAACAGTGCCGGTTATAACGACGTGTCGGTGGTTGCAAGCTTTTTATAGATGTCGTTTTTTTAAACGTCTGTTTTCAAGTACAGCAGAGCCGTGATATATCTACCTACGACATGTCGACGTCTTGATATATGGAAACATTTTTCTTTAGATATGTCGACCACGACAATTTTGAATCTATCTGTTCTAACTCCCTCTGCATGTTCCGCGTTAGTCCAAGCAACGAGCCGCGTTTTGCCGGCGTAAAAAGACATGCTTGTCTGAAACCTATGCGTGTAAATATTATTGATAGCCTTAAGCAGATCAAAATTAAGGATCTTGATCGCCTTCCCCGTTTTAAAGTAGTGTCCTTTCCAAAAGTGTCAGTTTTAAAGTAGTGTCCTTTCCAAAAGTGTCAGTTTTAAAGTAGTGTCCTTTCCAAAAGTGCCAGTTTTAAAGTACTCTCAGTTCTAAAAGTGTCAGTTTTAAAAAAAACGTTTTTCACGTAGTGTCAGTTTTCGAAAATTGCCGGTTTGTAAGAAATATCTATTTCAAGTTAGTGTCAGGTTAAAAAAAAAACCTCCGTTTTTATGAAATCCATTTTCGGTTTACAGAGAGTTTCTTTGAGTTTTAGGAATTGCCGGTTTTTAGTGAAGTGTGCATTTTAAAAGTGTCAGTTTTTCAGAAGTGACGGTTGTTCAGAAGTATCGGTTCTAAAATAGTGTTGGGTATAACGGTTTTAAGGAAGTATCGGTTTTTAAAATATCTTGTTTTCAATGCACTGCTGGGTTTAATGGTTTTAAATGTTTTAAAGAATTGTCGTTTTTGTCGGTTCTAAAATTATCGGTTTTAATGAAGCGACGATCTTACATTGCAAATTCTGCAAAGAACAGTAAAAAAAAAGTACAAAAGACCGGTGATAAAACCTCAATTATCCCTAAACAATGTCGTAATAAATTATTCATCAGCTTCTTTTTCACATTATTATGCGAGATGATATTAGAAATTCATAAATAATATCTTTCGTTACTTTTTTCAGGTAAAATCCATAGCTCCGAATCCAAAAAGCCGTTCAGAATTCAGGATCTCTTATGTTCGCAGTTTGGAAAGATGAATATTGGCAATTTCCGTCGCTGGGAAGGAATGGGGAGGTCACCTTTGCTTGTCGCAGCAGGAGCTGGCCTCCATCAAACCGTACATTCTTTGCTGAAGCAAGGAATTGATGTCGACGTACGAGATAGTAAAGACGAATCGGCTTTACATAAAGCCGTCAAAAAAGGAAATCTCCAATGCGTGAGAATGCTGCTGAAATGGAATTCATCGGTAGATTTGGAAAATCATTTGCATCTGACTGCACTGCATTACGCCGTTATCGGCGGTAAAGTAGATATAGTGTCTCTATTGTTGGCCCATGGAGCTAACGTCAACACCGCATCCACGGGTGGAAGTTATCTTTTAAAAGAGTGTATGTTGCGATGGACATCGGTACCATTGAATCCATATGCGGATATTATTCATAAGCTATTACAGAATGGATGTTATGAATTTGACTTCGATCTGCGTATCGAGTGGGGGACACCTCCATTCACCGTCGATACTGTTGGAGGTCCCTTGCATTGGGCTGTCCGAAATGGACAAGAAGCCATTCTAACATTAATGCTGCAAAATGGTTGTGACATTAATGTAGAAGACGACAAGGGATATCCACCAGCACTTCGATCCCTTGGGAATGGCTTTCCACAAATTCTAATCCTTCTGCGCCGGAACTTAATTCAAAGGCGTCTGACTGGGTCATATATTAGCGCCAACAATTCCTGCTTTTCACCGGATTGTAATGATGCAAAGTGGGAATTGTATCACGATTTCCATCAGCGATGCCAGGAAGAAGTGATTTTCATGCGAAATTTCAAAGTATGTGATAAAGTCACATTCTTGGACATCATTTTTGACTCCACTCGACGATTTGCGAAGTTCGCATGGCATGAGAGGGTGCTAGAATTTATGAACAACCCAGGGAACATGGATAAACTCCATTATTATGCCGGTTACGTGGAGCAATCATATTTCAAATTGTGCAAAACGAGAGCTTTGTTGGAAAAAGCCGAGTCGTTGACGATCGACGGAATGGGGATTCAGTTACCCAATCTTCCAATGAAGAAAATCGTGGGCTATTTGGATTACGATAGCTTGCGCAATTTCGTAACAGCTTATGAGTAATATCAGATAATTTTTAGTTTGGATATAAAGGAAATTCTTTTATATTTAAACTGGCGTATTGATTCATAAAGATGTCCTGTGTGTACGTATGTTGGATTAGGTTAGTGTTTATTTGCCTAAATTTTGTGACAATAATACATATACGATTGTATTGTAATTCGTGTTTGAATGTGTGCTTTAATGTTAATAATGTAAACAATTACATTTATAGAATAAGTAGTGTTTAAAATCTTTTATACTTTTGTATGCTATTAGTTTTAGAAGAAATTGAAGCAACATGTAATCAAGTGCATGATAATTAAAATAGGTTAAACATCATTTTACGTTTTGTAATTAAAATTTACTACCTCTTCCTTTATTAATTACAGGAAAAAACGCAGTCCGCGGTTGTGAAATCCCTAAGAATATCTTACTCAAATTCAACGAAATTTGATTGAAAGAAATAGTATTTTACGAATTTTACAACTGTAAACTACGAATGTAATCTTTATAAATTGAGTTGTGATGGACGAAAATGGAATATGCACACTAATATTGCAGTTGTTTCCATTGTTTCAATTCTGCAGTCAGATTTTATAAAATATTTGATTTTTGGAAGAAGGAGAACAGAACTTGAGGTTTGATGGACGGCCTGGGAGTTACAAATTTTCAATTGATTCCAAGTTTTTAGCAATTTCAATTTTAGAAAGAGATGTTTTACATTCGTCGAACTTGTTTTGGAGTAAGGTCGTAACGTTTTGAATTAAATATGCGCTTGTGATGGATCGAAAACACTTCATAAAATTTATTTACATCATTGCATTTTATAATTTATTAATCCGTTATTTTCTAACTTAACTACACAGAAAAAGATAATGTTGAATTAAACTAATAGTTAGCTAATTTTAATATGTAAGAAAGGAAGCCTTCTTCGACTGAAAATAAGACTTCTTCAAAAGTCTTAAAAATTGCTGTTTACGAATCCGGCGTCGGATTTTTAACATTCAAAATGGCGGATCCAATATAGCCGACCAAAATTTGGAAAAGAAGTAATTTTATTAAATATTTGATATAGGGGTTCTGCAGGTCGCTGATCATGAATCCAGTGTGAAATTTTAAAACTCGAAATGACAGATCCAATATGACCACAATTTTGAAAAACTGTCCTGTTTGTTTTTAAATTGTTTTGACACATTGATTTCACAAGTTGATACATTTATTTTCAAGGATATGGGTAAATCGATGCGTGTAAAAAAAATTATCAAAAAACACATTATGAAAATTACCAACAATATTTCATCTATCAAATCTGTTGAAATTCACATAAAACTGATATTGATCGGCTCATATCTGAACTTAGTATTCTCGAAGAGAATGGTAATGCTAAACTTGGGATGGATATTGAATACCAATAGAAATTTGAATAAAAATCTGATTAATTTTTATTTTATGTTTAGTGTATTTTTAAAAATTTTGTTTATAAAGAAGTTTTTATATTGATCCTTTTATTCTATTCTTATCCTTTGCAAGGACCTTGGTGTTGTTATAATCGAAATCATTTCTCGTTTCATTTCTATGTTGTTCCTTGTTGAAAATGAGAAAATTTTGTTTGTGTTCTTTTAGGTGAATTTTGGCGTGTACATTTGTCCAATATCAGATTTATCACTAATATCTACAAGGTATTTTGTAGATCACATTCCTTTTTTTAATTGGAGGTAATTTGTCTTTCCCCGGTTTAATCTACGCGATAGTGATTTTATTCTTTTTTTTTTTATTGAAGCATTAAATCATTACAGATTTATTTGCTTTACAGTGGAATATTAGCAAATAAATTTACAATGTATTAGAACAAATCTTAAACTTTTAGATTACAGCTTTTTAAGTAGTTACACATAGCTTTACACGCAGGAATATTCGGTTCAGAAATTAACACTTCTGTACACAATGGCAGTTGCAATTTCAGTATTATTAGTTTTTTTATGAACGCTATTCGTAGCTCAAAATATTTTGTTCCTTTATAGAGACCTTGGTTTTTAATTGTATTTTGTGTCGCAAAAAACGCGTTTCGTAAGTATCAGTATATGGAATTTGAGAGAGATTTAAGATTGATTTTTCTGTAGCAGACTTTGCATGTGAATCGACGATTTCATTTCCTTCGATTCCCATGTGCGAAGGAATCCAGAAAAACTTCAAAGAATGCTGCGAATTAGGGTTTCGTAGATTCAATGCTCTGCAGGGCACTCAACGAATCGGAAAAAATGAAAACGTCTTCGTCTGTAATATGTAGGGCAATGTCCATTGCATCGTTTAGTGCAACACATTCAGCTGTATACACTGAGGCATTATTATTAATACTTTTAGATATTTGTATGGCACTTCTTTCGAGAAAGCAAGCAGATCCAACAAAGGGTTTGCCTGGGATTTTGCTACCATCTGTGTATACCGCTGCGGCATTGCTATTTTCAAGAAATTGTTTAAAAGACAAATTAGGGTTTTTTGTTTTTCTCAATTCTTGGCCTAATTTTGTGTTAATAGGAATAGTCATAGTTACAATATCGTAGTCGAGTTCATACAAGCAATATTGGTTTCTAAGATATACAGAATCTGAGAGCTCGATGGCCTTATCTAGACACTCAATTAATATTCTTTTACGTCTTCTCTTATTTGGTGGTAGGTAAATCAAGGTTTTGTACATGACTGAGTTTTTAATCGAAACAGCATTGATAGCATACTGTTACCCAAGAGCTTGGCTCGCTCAATTATTAAAGGCAGCTTAGATTCTGCTAGAAGAATATTTGTTGGAGTACTTTTTCGATAGCCTAGAGCAGTCCTAATAGCTGCGAATTGAATTTTTTTCTAATTTATCAATAGAACTTTTTCGTATAGGAGCGTAAATAAAAATGGCATATTAAATAATGGAGCGAACGTAGCTTTTATACAGCATTAAGAGAGTTTGTGGATCAGCTCCCTACCAAGTTCCACGTCAAAATTTAACAATATTTAACGCTGAATTACATTTTGTTTGTACTTTATTTATATGTGCTTCAAACGTCATTTTATAATCAAATGTTACTCCCAGATAACGAGCTGTTTCACTAGATTTTATAGTTAGATCAGATATCAATATTTCAGTTTGACCAGGTGGGATATTTCTATTGTTGAAGTGTCGAAATACAGTTTTTTTAGGTTCTAAATGTAAGCCTATAGATAGTAGAAATTTGTTTTGACAATATTTATGGCAGCTTCAAGATTTTGTTTACATTGCGAAAAAGGTACATGAATTGAGGAGCAAGAGACTTCTATATCGTCTGTAAACTGGGAGACAGTCACGTGATCTGGGAGATTGACAGTAATATTTGGTACGTATATTATATACAGAAGAGGGGAGAGGACACCACCTTGTGGAACTCCCTTAAACGCTCTTCTAGTTTTATAGTCGTCTACCTCAGTAAGAACAGTACGTTCGTGGGAAATAAACTTTATAAAGGGAATGAGATTGACTGAACAGTCTATGTTAGCTAGTTTAGTGAGAAAAATATCGATGTTAACATTGTTGAATACGCCTGATACATCTAAGAATACCATTAGTACGTCTTTTTTCTTTTTTAAAGCTTCGTCTACTCGTAACATAAGAAAAGCTAAATTGTCGTTGCAAGAACGACCTTTTCAAAACCCCGATTGGTTGTCGGGGAGCAGATTTTTACTCCCAATCCACCACTGAAGTCTATTTTTTAACATGATTTCAAAAATTTTGCACAGACATGAAGTAAGAGCAATAGGTCGTACCGTTAAGCTATCTGGTTTATTTATTAAATGAACAAAAGATTCCTTCCAACTATTAGGAAAATTGTTATGAGAGTACATTTCGTTGTATATATCTAAAAGTAGCATTCTAAATTTTAAAGACATACGAAGTAATATTTCATAATCAACTCCGTCCACTGCAGGAGATTTGCTTGTTTTGCAGTGGCTAAGAGCAGCATTTATTTCAGTAAAAGTAAAGGGTGTATCAAAAAAATCATTTTTTTTTTCAAGTAGGAAGCCATTTTGGATTTGTCATCGCCCAAGGTGGACTAATTGAATTGATGCACTTTATTTTGCGTTCAAGAATCATATTATTATTTGTAGGTGTAGTACTTTTAACTTTTACCCATTTGTTTTTAAAAACCTTGCATTTGTTCCAAACGTAAGTTGGATTCGTACGAAAATTAATGGTCTGTGCAAAATTTTTAAAACATTCGACTTTTTTCTTTTGAAAAGTGCGTTTAGCTATAGCACAGTATTTATTGTACCCAATTAAGTCTTGAAGCTCCAGTGAATACTCCCACATTTTAAAAGCTGCCCGCCTCAAGCGTTTAATTTTGTCACATTCACTGTCCCGCCACGTGACGGGATTAGACTTTTTTAAATTGCGATTATGTTTTTCATGGGGGGTAGAAATCGTACACATTATACCAGATTGTCTATAAACTGTTCATACTTTTTAGAGGGGACAAGTGAGTTATATTCCGGTACAAGAAAGCTAGAGTATTTTTCTTCAAGAAATTCTTCGAATTTAATCCAATCCGTGCGTTTTGATTTTATCTTGAATGTTTTCTTGCAGTATAAGTTCTTGGTAACGTCGACAATTACTATGATGGGATAGTGATCTGAACTAAATGTTTCATCATATACTTTAAAATCAGTCGAACCGGCTAGATCCATGGTGGAAAAAACTAAGTCTATATTAGATTTAGTTTTACTAGCTTTGTCGATATAAGTGTAGGAATTTGAATTATGTAGGAATAAATTTTTTGAATGAGCACTAGTTTCAAGATGTTCGCCATTTTTGTCTGTTTTTTTGCAGTTCCATATTTTACTGTGAGAATTAAAATCTCCTAGCAATATTGTACTCTTAGTATCGTTAATCGCATCGATCAGTGTGTCCCATTCATTTTGATTGAGGATTTTTCCAAGTACTGGAACTCAGTAGCAGGCTATGATGTCAAGTGCAGGTTTGATATTTTCTATACGAATGCCATGTATTTCTACATCTTGAATGTTCGGTGTAATATTTAGTTCAGTAAAGTTTAAGTTGTCTCGTATTAAAAATAAAATACCGCCTCCTCGTGAATGTAATCTGTCTTTCCGAACAGATTTAAAGCCATTAATTTTGAAATTTTTTGTCGTAAGAGGATTCAGCCAAGATTCAACGCACGCCAAGATATCAATTTCTTTGAGTAACACAGGAATTTCATTTTTTCGTTGAACTCTACTACGAGCGTTCCAGTATAATATTTTTTTTTGTGAGCTTGCTGCGCCGTTTTGCTTAATTGCCATCAACAGGATGCGGTTGTAATGAAGACGAAGAAGTTGAGTCAGAGGAGGGATAATCTCTTTTGATACCAGTAAACTGTTGTGGCAATTTGTTTACATTTTCTTCATTCTTTGGTTTGCTTGATTGTGCGAGCGAGTTAATAGACAATTTAGCGTTGGGAGCTTGTTGAGATACGATGGTATCGACGCTTTTGCAATATTTCGCTAAATGTCCCTCTTCTTTACAGTGGAAACACGTTAATTTTTCGGCAGAGAGGTAGATCCAATAATTAGTTTCATCAAAACTAATTTGCATGTTTTCCGGAATTTTTTCCACTTCTTCTTGCTTAACGTACATTTGTCTGCGGAAACTTAATATATGAGCGTAACCTGGTTCGTTGGCTCCTGCTCTTATTGATGTTATTTGTGAGACAGGAGATATGCTTAACTTGTTTAATTCACTTTCGATAACTGAGTGTGGTATAATAGGACACACATTTGATATAATTATACGTTTAGTTTTCGCAATTAGTGGACGATCAGTAAGAGACTTATCACCAATTTTAACTTTAGTTTCTTCTTCTGCGAGTTTATTAGCAAGATCTTTGCTGTTTAGGTAGAAGCATACTCTACTATGAGAGATACGCGAAACGTATGAAATATTCGAAGAGTTTATCAATGTGCCTATAGAGCAACTGTGTATTCTTGAACACTGTGACTTTCGATGGCATCTAATACAATAGCTTGTTCTTTAGTGGGAAAGGAACCTTGATTCAGCATTC
This sequence comes from Trichopria drosophilae, assembly GCA_030407085.1. NCBI lineage: Eukaryota > Metazoa > Arthropoda > Insecta > Hymenoptera > Diapriidae > Trichopria > Trichopria drosophilae. Next base: position 97,929,828 of record CM059586.1, on the reverse strand, counting down.
GTGCAAAAGATACGTTGTTGTTTACTTGTTGAGATTGGTTCATGATTCGAGACATTGCGTTAGATGTTTGCATGTATCACTGTAGTCAGCGATACAATGCACTTTCTACATTAGTAGAAAATAGTTAATACCAATGTAGCTGATATATGCAGTAAACGCATTCACCATGCACGTGTACACTTTAATTACCGACGACGTCGAATATAAACTTCGTAAACACTCGCGGAGCGGTATTTGTAAACACGTTATATCACGACGGTGATGTATAACTCCATAGTGATTTTAAAAAGTGTTGAAACTTCTAAAATTTATGTTTTTGATTGTTTCTGCAATTTTGATACAGGGGCAATTGATTGTTTTGAGTATATCTACGTTATTATCTACATTGTTATCATTTCTGGAGGGTTTGTTTTGAAACGTTTGAATAATTGTGGCGGATAACTATTTTCATATAGAATTTTTTTTAATTGACAAATTCTGTATTTCTTGATGATAAAAATGTTCGGTAGTGAATCATTTTCCATTACTTTTAATGTTATAATTTCAGGTCATTAAATTACTTTCTTTAATATGATCAAAGTTCTTAACTAGATCTTTTCTGAGATCTTACACGTTTTGGACAGTAGTTATTAAACATCACATGAAAAGCTCTTGCTGAGTTATATTTAAGACATCTTCAGTTATTAATTAAGTATCATTGTGAAAATTACGAGTAATATGAAGAACAAAACGGACTTTCTGTAAATTCCGGATTACTAACAGATTAATAAAGTTAGAAAAGTTGAAGAAAATATTTTTCTATATAAATTATCTTCTAAAAAATTTCATTGAAATTGAGTATGTCAGAACACCGTCATAGTTTTATGGATGAATATTTGAATATATTACTGATAATTACTGAGGTTGGTCTTAAAAACTCAGAGAATAGCTGACATTTTTCTGAAATTCTCGACTTCAAAAAAAGATCGGTAATTTTACTGTAATTGTAAGTAAGTCTATCCACAAATGAGAATTGCGAATGATAATTTATAAAATTGTTTTATTATACTATTGCTGAGAATTTTAAAACATATAGCTGGAATCAATACAGATATGATAGTGCAAGAAATAAACCAATAAAATAAAATTCTAATTGAAATTACAAAAATACTAGAATAATTACTATAACTAACATAAGCACTGCATTAAATTGCTGAAATTTGTAGTAAATGAGTTAAACATTTTTTAGATATTTGAAGTAATTTGGCAATCAGTGCATATATACCGATAGTTACGGACAAATATTTTTCTATGAAAATTATTAAAATTCTGTGCAATTAAGTATGTCAGAACATTGTGACATTTTTTTAGCATCATTTTTCAGTATTTAGTAAATAATTAAGTATTTTGAAATTTCTTTGAAGACATATATAGTACTTGCTTTAAAAAACCTATTAATGATTTAAGAAATTTGATTTTAATTCATTTTCAGAGTTTAGTGAATAATCTGACATTTTTTTGATAACCTCGACTCCAAATTATAATCGATAATTTTTAAAAGAAATATTTACTCAGATATCTATTGGCAAGGAAGCATTTCGGGTGGTAATTTGTTCAAACTAAATTTCGTCCAGATCTACCATATAGTAATAGTATTTGGTTAATGAATTCGTCATACAAGTCGAGATTGTATTCATAAGATAATCATTTATTTATATTTAAGTGTAAAGTATAATAATCGAAAATTCTATTATATTTGGAAACCACGATCTCTGAGATAACTAACGTGATGGTTAAAAAAGTAGAAATTATATTCATAACATCATGTGTTGATATTTTAGTATGATTTTGGAAAAATTGGCGTTAGGAACCACGTTCTTTCATGAGAAAAAAAATACTCGGTAATAAAATTTAAAAGCGAATTACAATTACGTAGTCCAACACCCTTCCATAAGTTTCAAATCGAGGAGTATAGTAAAAGTAAAACCACCTGTTGCAAAGCGGACCCCATCTTCATTGTTTCCAGTCTGGTTATTCAGCAAAGGGTAGATCCATGACGTATTAGTGATTAGTTTGACACGTCGCAGTTATATGAACGATGAAGTTATATGACCACACTTTGGCAGATTGATAATGATTTGGTGGTACTTGCTGATTTACAATTCTATGTTATTACTCCTCATGTTGAAAAACTTTTTCGTATGCAATTGTAAAATAAAATGAGTCTGGACCATATATGTTGTGCATAATGATATTATTTATTTTGTCAATATATGTATACATTTTCGGAATTGGTCCTTCTTTATTGTTCCGATGGAATTTAATTCCGTGACTTCCATCATTGAAGCGTACGACAATAACTCCCTCAGAGTCAGGGTCGAATTCGAATTGACTTCTCATTGTTTCTGCTAATTATAAATTCCAAAATATTGGAAATTGTTGGTTAGAAAAGTCCCATCCTGTTAACGTCCACAGGACATCGATAAAAATGGACATTTGGACGTCCTGAGGAGCTCCTGAAGACGTCCCCAGGACAGTGTGCTGTGTGGGAACTTGAAAAAAATTTTATAACATTTCCGAAATAAATCCCGTTTAGAAAAAAATCACACACATCTAGTAATGGATTTATTTAAATATTACCGTTGCTACATACATTGCGGATTCTGCGAATTTGGTGAGCTGCGCTGAAGTATAAGCTGACGCATAATAATTTTGGAATCATCATTTCCGAATGTATGAAACACGATTCTACTGCGGTAATATATTTAACAAAATAATGATTCAACATTTACACTAAAATCATGGAAAGGAACGTGTAAAATCTGTGATATTTTTTCCGATAGCGCAAGATAAAATGATTTTGAACAAAAAAGAAGATATCATGTTTTTTGTTGTCCCGTTTCAAGATTTCTTACCCCAATATAACAAAAAACTGGATAGATTTCTACCAGGGAATAGTTTCTTTGCAATAAAATGACTTTGAACTTCTCCAACTGCTCAAGATAGAGATATACCTCTTGGCTGGGAGAATATTATTTATACTTAAAATCGCAAAAATGTCCCTTTACATTCCCTAACAAGATACTGGTCTTATACGTATTGATCGAAGTAATATTTTTCTTTGCGCTTACAAGGGAAGTTAAAATTGTTATTTAGACAGTTGTTCATATTCGTATATGTTCATCTTTCATGTTGATATTAATAATTCGATAACTTCCCTTGTTAGTCTTTACAGATCCATCGCTATTTACGTTTTTGCACAGATAAAATTTTTGCTCATTAAATTAAAATATAATTTTATAATTTTCGCATTACAAATCATTACAACCAATATAAAAAAGTGGATAAAATCTTCATAGAGGTTTGAATCTACAGTTTACATCAACGCTAAGATAGATGCGCCAATCAATAATAAATTCAGAGTTTTCGCGAGTTACGCCGCGATTTAGTTTTCTTTATAAAACATTTCCGAGGCTTTTTTTTTTGTTAGAAGACACATATTTTATGATGTTCATATTTGCAAAACGAACTATATTTTTTTAGAAATTATTAAATTACCAAAATTTCAGAAATTGATTAACCGTGCTATGAATTTTGTACTATTTTAAATTTATTTTAGAAAGTAGGCACTCCTTGGCGGGTCATTATTCTGAGAAAGGGTCTAAAAACATTTTGGAATTGTTTGATGCTATTTTTTTAAGAGGTTTCGAAACCAAACCTATAATTGTTTTTTGGAATATATCTTCGAGTTACACTCTCTACAATATAGGGCTGCTGTTCTTTTTTGTTTGAACTGCTAATAATTGACTTTAGGTATTTTTTGTTAAACTATTTCAAAAAAACATGCAGTTTGTATGAAAAACGTAACATTTTAATATTAGCAAAATGTAGCAAAGCAATATTAATATAATTGGGGCTCCTAAAAGACCTATCGGAATGATCGGTCTCGCCAGCATGAGTAGAAAGGAAAAATTGAAGAAGAACAGCTGATTTTAATTTGATATCGAAAAATAATTATCATAAAGATATCATCTATGGTTGACAAACCAATTAGCTTCAGATTCCCTCAGATATATACTAATTGTGCAATTTATATTTTATGAAATAAAAAGTAATAACTATTCAAATGTTAAATTTAAAATAATTAGTTTTCAATTAAGACTTACAATTAAGACTCAATTAGCTATTCCTTTGTTGTCAAACGATCAACAAAGTTTTTCAAATTGATTCACGTTCCTGAAACCTTAGCATCAATATTGATCAACTTTGGACATACATTTTTTATAATTAAATACGCATGAGTTCCTGAAAAGTCATATTTCTCTTTATTTTAATCAATTTCCACGAAAAACGATTCAAAATGAAATGATTTCTTACCTTTGTCCATCAACTGCCGCTGTCAATAAAGTTGTTCGGAAATTGCACACTTAATAACTCGATGACTCGTAGTAATATATTTCTATCGCAAAATATTATTCCAGCAATAATTCAGTACAGGACCATTTAGTCGCAATTTCAATAAAATGGGATTTGAAAATTAGGCTGCATGTAATAACATCTCGAAAAGTAAATTTACATGATCAAGTTTAAAGTGTATTTAATCCAAACGAAAGAAGTTATAAAGATGACCTATTGGAAATATTTCAAATATTGCCTTTCATTGACGAAACAAGATTTGAACTATTTTTATAATCTCCATAGGAAAAATATTACTTCAACTATTAATCGGAAGTTAAAAATAGTGGACAATACTTGTATTAAAAAATGTATATGGAAAGTGAGTTTTCATTTTTTTATTAACGTATAAATGATTTTGTTACATCAGCACACATGCTTAGTAGGTTATATTTTCTGCCGTGGGTCCTAATACAAATATGGCATTTGCCGCAATACACAAATATAGAATACATACAGTGATTCAAACAATCGCACGTGACAAGTTAAACTGCCTACATGATTCAATACAATCTATCTGAAGGAGCTAAACGATCGACATAGTTGGAATCAGTCAGAATCAGGCAGATATTTCTAAATCTAATAAACACAACGTCGATACGGCACACAACTTACATAAATGGTTAAGTATGAATTAGAATTATGCAATTAAATACATACAAATTGACACACTTTAAATTCTTCAGAATCGCATTATAAACAATTTTTTTCTGAAGATTATACACACGACACAGATATGGTACAAAAGTACATAAATTGTTGAATATGAGGTAGTCATACGTGGTTTTATGTACAACATTTGACATAATTCGAATATGTCAGAATCATGTTACAAACAATTTTTATTATACCATACAGTGCACACACACACACAGTACAACGTTATATATATGATTAAATACAAAGTGATTATTTGAATATAGTAAACATCAAGACCAGTTACCAATCACTATTTTAACGCCGTGTACGGGTTATTTAATAGTACTATTACTGAAATAAGACAGAATATTTCATTGTACACTTGCAACATAGATTTGTATTTTTTCGAACATCAATGAATAATAAGTCAAAACATAATTTAGAGAAAGCTAGAACAAATGGAACATACTATTTTTGAACAGTGTTGTTTTCCTGCCTGTTTGGCAGAATCTCCAAAAGATTTTTCCGTGTAAGTAACTGAAGGCATAAGATGACGTAATAGTATATTATGTAACAAGGGCGCAATTATCGATCTGCGACGAGTGCAAAGCTTGTAACAATCACGCCCGTCGAAGATCGATATTTGGCCCGTGTTACATTCGATATTTTTTAATACGACGGGTGTGGAGATGGAAAATTTGCACCTGAATATTTAAATGCAGGGCGCAAAATCGAGTTCTACACCCGGAGAGGAATAAAAATGCTATTATGCTCAATTCGTAAGTAATATCCCTTTACATTTTGATTTATTTATAAAATTAATAATATATGCTAGTTTTAAAATAGTCTGTAACTTCACATTCAGAAAAATTATCTTCAAAATTTTAACAGGTGTTCATTGCATCAAATTGCTAAAATTTGTGACAAATTGGCTATAGATTTTTGCGATATTTAAGAAATTAAAAAGTTTAAAATAATATTTTAATATGCCTCTTTTAATACCCGTTAATAGTTTTGAAATGCTAATAAAAAAAGTCTGTTCGTTTTGCTGACAATTATTAGAAAAAGTAAAGAAAAATAACTACGAGGAGACATATTATGTATTCACAAGCATCGCAATGTTATTTTTTCTAATAAATGACTCCAAAATGGAGAGAAGTTTTTCATTAGCCTCTGCAAACTATCAAATTTACATCGACCAATTAATTGCTATAAATTTTTAAATTTTACGTCATTAAATGATTTATTTTATAACGAGAGAAAAAGTTCTTGTCTAGAAGCTCTTTTCTGAGATCTGATGTGTTACAGATCTTGTAGAGCTTTTAATTATATATCCATATAAATGTAAGAGTACTATAAAAGAACAAAAGAGACTTTCTGTGGATTCATGATCTCTGATAGATTAATAAAGTTGAAAACGTTGAAGAAGACTGATTAAGATGAAAGAAGCATGCGTTTAGCGGTAATTATTGTAAATTTCCGGATTATCACACAAATATTTCTTTTTAACACTCCGGGAGTAGAACTCGATTTTGCGCCCCGCACTGAAATATTCGGGCGCAAATTATCGAGCCCCACGCCCGTAGTATTAAAAAATATCATATGGAACACGGGCGAAATGTCGATCTTCGACGAGTGTGGTTGGCAAACTTCGCACTCGTCGAATATCGATATTTGCGACCTTGTTACATAATATACTGTTGTAAAAATTATCAAACTTCTCTGAAATCAAGGCTATCAGAACCTTGCCAGTGTTTTATGGAATCGCATTTTACTATATCACAAACGATTGCTGAACTTTTTTTGAAAATATGTGGAAATATATGCAGTGCTTAATTGAAAAACTGTTATGGTTATTTTTAAGAAAAAAAAGTTCAGTGAATAAGCTGGCATTTTTCTGGTATCCTCTCGACTTCAAAAATAGATCGGTAATTTTTACAACAGTTATTTTACTACAACCATTATTAAATTTGATGAGACTTGATATGATTGTTTGATTAGACTGATTTTTTGAAATTTGCTGCAGTGCTTGTGAGAAAACTATTAAGGTAATTTATGGAACTGGATTTTTATTTTTTCTGCAAGTTTAATGAATAATCTGTTATCTTTTTGTTATTTTTCGCTTCACAAACTGATCGGTAATTTTTATAAGAAATTATTTACTTGGGTATAAGTCTATTAATAATGAATATACACAGAGAGAAAAAAATGGTAATTGGAACCATGCAAAAAAGGTAGAATGGATTTTAAATATATAAAAAGTATAATTAACTATATGGGAGGTTAGAGTTGATATTTAAGGTGATGTATGAACGATTTAAATATCGGAAAATAATAAATGGAACAATTTTATTCTGCCGTTTACCATGAAAATAGTTAATTTGACTACTTTTCGTATTCACGCGTTTTATTATTACAAAATTATTTCAGTTACTATTTTTTTACTCTCTGTGTAAGGGACGTATTCATGATCACCAATAGAAAGATTAATTAAGTTCGAAAGTTTGCAGATTTTTTAGTGAAACGGGAGAATCATAATTTTATCAGTGCTTGATTGAAACTATTAGGGTAATTTAAGAAATACTAGTTTTATTATTTCTAAAGGTCCATGAATAAGTTGGCATATGTTTGTATTGGTTGTTGAATACGACGAGAGAAGCATACTGTTCTCGGCAATTATTGTAATTTGTCGGATAAGCACGAACAGTTATTTTATTACAAAAATTATCAAACTTTTCTGAATAATTGGAGATGACAGAACATTCTTAACATTTTATATCATTATCTTTCACTATTTCACAAATGATTACAGAATTTGTTGCAATTTTTTGGAAACATTATGCAGTGCTTGATATAGAAGAGTATTAGGGTAATTCAAGAATTTTTATTTTAATTCGTAGTCAGAAAGCTCAATGAATAAGCTGATAATAAGCACATTTTTCTGATAACTCTCGGCTCCAGAAAATGTTCGGTAATTTTTATAAAAAAATAATACTGGAATATAAAACTATTCCTAAGGTAGTTGATACTAATATAACGGATTATCTACGGATTTATGATGACCACTAGAAAGATTAATAATGTTCGAAAGGTTGTTGATTAACATAAGAGAGGCATACTTGGATAGTTAATTATTGTAAATTTTCAGATAATCGCGAACAAATATTTCTCAACAAAAATGATCAAACTTCCTGAAAAAGAGGACGTCAGAATCTTGTCAGCGTTTTATGGAATCATACTTAATGTTATCACAAATGACTGATGAACTTTTTTGAAAATAGTTGGAGGTACATATCGCGGTTAATTAAAAAACTATTGAGGTTATTTAAGAAAGCATTGTTTTAAGTTCAGTGAATAATCTGACATTTTTCTGACATCCCCGAGTCCAAAAAATTCCGTAACTTTTGTTAAAAAATATTTATTGAGACGTAATTCGATTCCTGTGTCACCATTTCAAATTGTGCGTGTCTTATTGTTCTAAAAGAAATTGTCCCTTAGAAGTTAGATTCACAAAACTAGTATTTGTTAATCAATTACGACTGTCGTACACTTCAGACAATTTTTATCAAATATAGTTGATATATAACTAACTGAAGATTTATAGCATTGAATTGCTAAAATTTGTGAATAAAATGTATAATTTTTTCAAAACTTAGAAATTTCTCTCTGTGTTCAGTACTTGATTGTCAAGATTGGTTGTCGGAACCATGTCAGCATTTTATGTAATGGAATTTTCACAAATGATTTCTGAAGTGTTTTGAAATTTGTTTGGAATATACGTCGGGGAAATTTGTTAAATTTTCCATCACGTTTTGCATGGTGCTTTTGTTTCACAGCTTTCTTGACTCTAAAAGCATGTAGATATCCACCAAAAACGTTGTTTTGTGCTTTTTAGCAATCGATCAAGGTTTGGAGAATAAGAAAGTCGTGAAAGAAAAACCTGATGCTAAAACCCTGACAAAACCTAGAAATTTCTTCGTGTACAGTGCTTCATGTAAACAACTATTAGGGTAATTTGGAATATTAAATTTTGATTTTGAAATGTTCAGTGAATAAGCTGTCATTTTTCTGACATCCTCGACTCCAAAAGAAAAGATCGGTAATTTTCAGAAGGAAATATTTATTTAGATATAAGTTCATTCCCAAGTATGCATTTTGGATGGTAAAGTTTTCGAAAAGAAATTTTCTCCGAGGAGTTACAGCGATTTACAAACTACCATATGGTAATAGTGGTTAGCGAATTACAAAAGGTGTACATTTTAGAGAAGTTTTAAAATTCTAGTTGGTATTAAGGTGAGGCACCACCTTTAAAATCAAGTCCATGAAGTACATCTTTAAAAAATGTGAAAAAATTTCGTTAGTAATTTTTAATGTGGAATTCATTGGTGATACAATAAAAAATGTGCGAAATTAGTTTGACCTATACATTGTAGCTAAACAGATGTCCTTTTTTTAAATAATGCAACTACATTTTTTTAAATTAATGTAAAAATTAACAAAATTAGGGTTAACATACAAACACAAATACGTATGGATTTTAAAGAATTCCATTTTTATTCGACAGAAAATAATTTTTTTTTCTGGTTAAAAATATTATTACACTTTTTATTCTGGCACCACTCAATCCCACGTCAAAATATACTAAACAAATAATTTTTTCAAACTTTTAAAGGCGTATTTCATAGGGCTGATTTTGAGGGTGGTGCCTTCCTTCAATACGTATATGGTCTACTAAAATAAACTAATTAAATAAACTTTGAAACTAAAATTTGTGGTGAATTATGCATTTTTTTAGATATAAGAAACAAATAATCCTGTAATTATTATACACTTTTCGACAATAATAATCAAATATTTTTCTACAAAAATTATCGAACTTCTATGAAATCGAGTACGTCAGATCATTGTCTGCGTTTTATATCATCATATTTTACTATTTTACAAACGATTACTGAGTTTTTTTGAATTTTTTTTTAAATATACATTGCTGTATTTAAGAACTGTAAGAGCAATTTGTTAAATTAAATTTTAGTATTTTCTCAAATTTCAGTGACTAATCTAGTATTTCTCTGATATCCTCGACTTCCGATGACTTCGAAAAAATATTTCTGTATGAAAATTATTAAAATTCTATGAAATTTAGGATATCAGAACATTATCACAGTTTTTAAGCATCATTTTTAAGTATTTTACAAATGAAATGTTCTGACATTTCTTTGGAAACATATGTTTTGACTGCATTAAAGAAATGTGTAGTTGTTTTAAAGTACTTGCTTTAAAGAATCTATTAGGGTAATTTAAGAAATTAAATTTTAATTCGTTTTCTAAGTTTAGTGAATAATCTAATATTTTTCTGATATCCTCTACTACAAAATATAATCGATAATTTTTGTAAGAAAATATTTGCCAAAATATAAGTCCATTGCTTAGGAAACATTTTCGGATGGTAATTTTTTCAGAAGAAATTTATTCCGAAACTAGCTTATGGTAATAGTATTTAGTTAATTAATTTTTAATATATTGGAGACAGATCATTATATTATGTATTTTTTTGAAAATAAGGTCAAATATTTTTCTATACAAATTAGAAACTTTCTATGAAATCGAGTATGTCAAATAATTATCTGCTTTTTGTCCCGTCATATTTTACGGTTTTAAAAATGATTACTGAGATTTTTTTTTTCGTATTTTTTGGGAATTTATACAATGCTTGATTTAAAAACTCTTACGAAATTAAATTTTATTATTATTTTTTCTAAAAATTTAATGAACATTCTGATATCATCGACTTCAAAAAAAAGATCGATAATTTTTATAAGAAAATATTTACTCAGATGTTAATGTTTCCATTTGGATGTTACTCGGATGTTAATGTTTCCAAAAGAAATTTTCTTGAGAAGTTACACTATTAAGAAACTAGTATACAGTATTAGTAATGGTTTCTGAATTACGAAAGTTGTACATTTGAGTGAAATTCACGAAATATAGCTGGTATCAACACATATATGACGGTGTACAAAACAACTAAGTAAAATAATATTTTAAATAAAGCTAAAATAATTATTACAGTTCCTACAACTGACATAATCATTAAAATAGAAGAACATGTAATCATAAAGTCATTACTCATTAATACTTCTGTACTATAATGAGCAGTTTCACTGTTTTCGGAAACAATGTTATTTTGTGAAATCGAAAACATGTTATTAACGAAATTAAAAAAAGAATCCATATTACCCAGTTCAACCGATGTCCACAACTTTATAACCACCTGTTGCAATGCAGCTGCTATCCTCGATGAATCAATTTCAGTTGAACAGCAGTGAAAAGTCCCGTGATGAAATAGTGATTGGTTTGGCACAACGAAGTTACGAATGATGAAGTTATATGACCACACTTGGCAGATTGATAGTAGAAGGTTGGTTATGTGTGCTGATGAACATTTTTATGTTATTACTCCTCCCGTTGAGAATTTTTTGTATGCACATTTGTATAAGAAAATCCAGACGCACCGTGTATGTTTTGATAAATAACAGTTTTTGTGGTTTTAATATATTTTTTCAATTTTCGTACTCGTTTTTTGTTCTGGCGGAATCGGACCCCGCTATTGCCATTGACGTAGTTGATTGTTACCTCCCCTCCATCATTTTGAATGGTCATAGACCCGCAACCACTATTCATGACAATAATCTCCTCAGAGTCGGAATCTGATGCGGATTTGCTTTCCATTGTCTTTGCTGACGCAAAGTCCAAACTTCTGAAAAAGATGAGTAATACGTTCAAATTAAACAGAATGGTGATCACTTTTAAATACTTTTAATACTTAGTCTACTATAATAAAAATTACCTTGGAAAGTTGAAGGCCGAAACTTCGTAGAGATTCTCAACTACTGAATGTCTTTAGGTGGTGGATTTTGCGACTGTTTTCGTTTGCGATATAAATTTTCACGCCTTATATACTCGCGGATTTACCACCTCCACCAAAATATCCTCCCTACCCTTTTGTTTAACTACAATTTAGTCAAACGTGTGATTGGCTGTTCAATTGAAAAAGGAGAGGGCTGCAGACATAGGACGGAGAGGGCCAGCCTGAGGTGAAAACCCTTTTTCACGAAGGACATAGTGATGGGCTTGTAACATGTCGAACGCAGCATTTGTAATTTATTTCTGTATTTCGCATACAAACTCGTACCCCAATACGTACGTGTAGAAGTAATTTGTAGAAAGTATAATAGCTTCTTCATTAATATTGTTTGAAATTATATTAACTGTCAAAATGTATTTTTAGTTCTATAGGAATTTTCTTGAAAGTTAAATATATTAAAATTCAAATAAATTCAGTATTAGTAATGTGCAGACGCAACCTCTTTCCACTTCCCGTGTTAGGTCCAGAGGTTGCGGACGAACACGTGTTCTAAATTATAGAAGGGTTAGTCGTTATCTCGGACCAAGCGATAATTGATTTTATACTTGTGTAAGTAAACAAACATTTAGTAGCGATAAAACGAGTTAGAACGCTTCAACCGATGCTGGACACTCCTCTTGGATGGAGGGTGTGAGGGTATTCACTTAACATTGCAAAATCGTTCCTTTACATCCCCCTGCTGGATACACGCCTACCACGTATTGATCGAAATAAACATTTATTTACACAGATAACGTTAAGTTCAATGAACGGTGACTCCGACCTGTTCGAGCTTTTATTGATTATTCGGTTATTGCTAAATGTGGCAACAATTTACATCACTATAATGTTTTCTCTACATACTTCTGGTTGAGCCTTTCCGGAAGGGATGTCATAATATGAAAAATACATGTGTAATACCGAGTTTGAAGATATATTTCACTTACGAAAGAATCAAAGAAGAAGAAAATATTAATACCGAGTTTGATTTACTCTGATGCCAAATGATGTAAGAGATCGAAAAGATGATGCTGAAGTTATACCATCTATTTTATATTAGCATATTAGAAAAACGGATGTTCTTATTATTTTAATGAGTTCATTATTTTCTACTGTATCTACGTTTAGTTGCTTAATACTCAAAATGCTATTAAACAGAACCTTTATATCTATAATTGGCTATACTACTAATCTACGGTTGCCTTAGACTTTCTACTGAGCAATATACATCTGACGACTTTTAAATATGAGGAGCAGTTACAATTAACTGAACTGACGTTATAGAAGTTATATTATTAATTTGAATCGAAGATTTTACACCTGAATTTTTTGTTTAATATTTGGTGAATGACAACGAACAGAATATGAAAATAGTCAATAATGAAAAATGAATGGTCAATAATATCTATATATTGTTTAGATTAATCAATATCAAGTCAACCTTGTTGGCAATTTGCGGTTAGGATACAAAATTTAAAGTGATGGATAAATTGGAGACTAAATTCGTTTTTCCAGTTCACACATCTACAAGTTACACTGGGTTTTTTGGTCCTGTGTTACCACATTGGAATACTGTTTCTCGGATGCTCTGCTTCCATTAGTAGATAACATTTACGTTTGGTCCATTTATTGACATGACTTGAAACAATAGTTCACCAATACAACAAACACTCCAATAAAAGTCAAGAACAATACACGGGTTTAGCTACACATTGCTAAGAGATATTTTGATGATAAAATAGTAAATAAAAGATTGTTAGTTTTCTAAATACTTTTGACTACGTATTTTGCAGACAAGAAAGACTTATTTCTTGCAATATTTGAAAGGTGTGTCATTTGCCCAACATTATTGTACACTGGAATAATAACTTGTTGGGAGTTTGGGTGGAATTTTCATATGTCATCTTGTAAGTCTTTGTACGAGACTTATTAGCACGTGCGTTTAAACAACAATTATACTGACATAGTCGCTTATAAAATTTATGTTGTATTTGTTTATTTGTTTGTATTTATAAGCAGTTATGGTTATTTACGTTCTCTGAAGATAACAGCAAACAATTCAAAAACATTAAATCCACGATTAGTTTTCGAGATGAAACAAACATTATTTATTCATAATTTTTTTAATGTTTTCGAATTTGTTATAAATGGTTTTCCTAATGCAAAATCGCTGGAGAAATTACACCATGTTGTTGTGGCGAATTCATTGCATATAATTCGAAGGGGCGTGTCTAGAGATGAGCGACTGGGATGGACATCCCGCTGGTTTAATACGGAGGGGCGCGAATGAACGCACGTTTTCCCCCATTGATATATGAGGGATGTAACTGAAAATTCAATTTGAAAAAGAGGAGGGCTTATACGATGTTACACGTGTTTTTCTACTAATTTAATTTGGGAATACACAAGGTATACTTGTATGTACATTATGTTTATAACAATAATTTTATTTATAACCAGAAGATTGTGTATAATAATGTATTATCATCCGGAATGAAAAATTCGTAAAATATAATATAAAATAAACAATGGACGGATGAAGGTAATTTGTTTGTGAAAATGTGTATTTAACAATAAAGATGGAGAAAAATATTATATTCGTCGGAGTTTTTCATTGAACTAAAAAATCTATCTGTTAAATTCAATCATAACATTATATTGCATACATTTGTTTATGAATTTGTGAGTCCAGACATTAATAAATAAATAAATTACTATATTATAGTAGTTAAAAACGTTATTGTTGAACGCTTAAAATATGTAAAGTTGCACTTTGCCAACCGGTAGACGTGCAAATTGTACATCTATCTTTCTAGTTATATAAATTAATAAATTGTTGATTTGGCTTGATTTTACTATGTTTATTGGCAATTAAAGGGCTTTCGACTTCGATCAAACTAACTTCAACTATTTATTTCCATATAGTTATTTTAACGTTATGATAGTCATTGCAATTAAAGAAATGATGTTGAGGATCTATTGCACCACGTAAAATAATTTCCTAATTTACAAAGGTCCTGTTGCAAATTTGCGTTTTATTATAGCCCACATGTGTAGGAAATGGAATGGTGTTATAATATCATCTATATTTTTTGAATCGCAATAACTACCATAACGTTAAAATAACTGTGGGAATAAATTGTTGAAGTTTGATCAAAGTAGAAATATATTAGTATTAGGTATATATATATATATATGCATTTATGCAGTTCATCATCATTTTATCATTCATATCATTTTTTAAAAAGAAAGACAAACTATTTGAAGAAAACTTCGTGACTAAAAAAGGAATCACTATGAAACCAGGCGTGTAATATCTTCAGAGAATAAGAATCGGAAACTGAAGGATCAAGTGACATGTACAAACATAACCACAAAATAATTGAGGATATTTTCTACAACGGTGCATTATTAATAACAGGAAAGAATATCACTTTATTATTCTAATTCGTGCAATAACATAAAGAATAAAAACTATATATCGTTAATATTATTAACAAATAAATTATTTATTAATTTTAAAGTAAATCTTTCACAAATGCCATCAATAAGGGCACACATAAAAACTGATCCGCGTTCATTTTAGCTTTACATAAGTTAATTTTTGAAAACGATGGTGATAGAAAAGATTGCACAAATGATGAAATTGATTTAGACGCTGTAATCGGGAGAGACATTTCCGAAATAGTCAACTTAAATTTTACCCAAAATGGAGTAAACATTGTAAAGACGATTCCAAGCATTTTGTTGCTCATATTGAATTACCTCAGAAGTCTAAATCAGATCAGACTTAATTGTAGATAAAAATGTACGCGAAAAACTTGATCAACTCGTGACTAATTTACGAACGTAAGAAAATTAAGTCAATAGATATTAAATTACCAATCATTTTGAAAGATAAAAAGCCAGACTACCGAAAACCACGAAGGATACCAATTTCAGAAAAAGAAATTGTTGAAAAACAAATATATAAATGGATTAAAGAAGGTATCATAGAACTATGTTACACTGAATTTGCAAGTCCGATAATAGTAGTCAAAAAGAAAGATGGGTCACCAAGAATTTGTATAGATTATCGAAACCCTGTACCCCTGATTGCAGACCAATTAGATAAGCTAAAAGATGCTCGAGTTTTTAGTTCAATCGATTTATCATACATAGCGGACAATATCAGTTTTTAAAAGTACCATTTGGATTGTGTAGTTCACCTGTCGCCTTTCAGCGTTATATAAATAGTATTTTTGAACAACTATTCAACGGCACACGGTCGTATAAAACGGGCCAAACGCGCGCATTTAAGAGGTGCACGAAAATCAATCACGTGTTTGGGTGAAATGAAATGAATGTAGATATAGGAAATCGTAAATAATGAACTAATGTTTTGAAAGAACATTAAAAAATGTGAATTAGGTAAAAACGTCTGTTTTTGTCTAAAAAATATTATCCTTAAAAACGAAAAAAAAGTGTAACTGTTTGACATCATCCGACATCACGACTAAAGAAATTGTGATGTAAAGTATTTTTGTTTAACAAAATGGCCCCAGAATGGGGTCAAAAATTGGTTTTACGTAACAGGAGCACAATGATTTGTGATAAGCCTTATTTGCGCATGATTACACATACACACCCACAAACAGACAAACACACATTGTTTTTTATTTTTTACATGTTTATATTTACTTCAAGATAAGGATTGTGAACTGTCATCTACGTGGAATTTTACAAACATTTTAAGCCGAAATATATTGTGTCTTTATTGCCTCAGCTGTAAACATTGGCAACTACATTTAGGAAAATTTAAGATGGCCGCTCCAAAATGGCGACTAATATTATTGCTTTGCAAAATATTAGACTAGTGCACCAAGTCTTCTAAAATTGTCCAATATTTTAATAAAACTACGAACCCACAAGTTTATGAGGTCCATGAGTCCGAATCTGAGGTTATTTCGCAAAAATTCAAAATGGTGTATACAATATGGTGACCCAAAATTACAATTTTCTGTAAACCATTAAAAACTGTATATTTTATTTACAAAAAAATTGATTTTTCACATTTCTTTTCTATTTATCTCGTTTTTTCACATTGAAATCATTTCAGAATTTGTATTTGACGTAAAGTAAATTAAATTTTAATATATATTTATATAATTATATAATGTATATTCATAAAATAGTATATTTTAATATATGTATTTTAACATTTTGAAAATAAATGTAAAAGCATCTACAAGTGCGGCTGAAACACAACAAAATTAGCAAAATTTTAAAGAATTTGGTATTTAAAAATAATAGGCTTTCGGAAAAAATGTTCTTAGAATTAACTAAAGAATACGCTGCCATTTTTCAGAAATTTTTTCAATTTTCAGTTTTCCAAAATTTTGGAAAAGTTTTCACAAAATTTTGAAAAAATTTCAGTGTATTCGTTTATGTTTAGAAATATTATGTTGTCATATTACTATTTCATTTGTTGTTATTTGGTTACCTTAACAGCATTTTTATTAGACAACATAACTCAGTAAATGATTTTTCAATTTCACCTAATTTAATCCAATACAACACTATCGCAGTACTAAAAGACCGCAGTATTCAAACGCATTGTTATTACATAATCAACGTTTGGTCGTTACCGAAATCGTAACAGATACTTCTTAAAATGTGCCTAAAACCTAAAACCGAAAACGCTCAGAAATTTAAATAATTGTGGCATTACTTTTATGTTATGAACTTACTGCATTTAATAGAGAAACAAATCTTATTTTATAGAAAATTGACATAAAACATGTTAATGCAGGAATCAGTTATTTTGGTTAATGTAACCGGAAAATATTTACCAGAAATATTTGTGCCACTTTTTCCAAAATGCATTCCGGTTAAATTTTGCTGCTTAATAATCTACTAGACATAAATAGATGGCCGGCGCTACCAGTGCATGAAATACAATTTTTTCTGCTCATATAAAGGCGAGTATTTCTATTTATATATTTCGAGTAAAATTATCCCGAATTCTGAAAATTTACAGCGCTAATTATATTTTCTAGAATTAGTAGTATTTCGTGTGATGGATTCCCGCATTTTGCGTTTAAAGAGATGAATTTTTCAACACTTTTCGTTGGTAGAATAAGAAACTTAATTATTTATTGTTTTCTGGGAATCTGTCAAGATCGTCCATTATATTTCATATGTTAAAAAATATAAAATCGGCATATTAATTTCACTTTCAACATTATTTCATTAGGTCCTTCAAACGGAACATATTAGTTTGATTTTGTTATAAATCTTCCAGTGATTTATGATGTTATGTATCATAAACATAGGCACCACATGTTCCCAAACAGAAAGAAAACATTCGCAATATTCAGCAATTTTCGTCTGTTTAAAGCATTACGAAAAGCAATATTTATCGATTAATAATATGTTGAAAATTATGATTTCATAGCTTTGGGCTCAAAGTTCTCCACTAAGAATGGATTAACGTACCATGTACTATGTGTGGAGCTAGTCGTCATGGAAATATAGTTATCGTCATAGTAGGCGTAAAATACGCTTTTACGCGCATTTTTGCGGGCGTAAAGTGAAAAATCCGGCGAAATGTGCCTTTTGTTATGAATAAACAAATATACCCCTCTCATATGGACAACCAAGACTCGCTCCATTACTATAAAGAATAACTCATATGTTTATATGAGAATCGATAGGAAATCCGGATGAACTTCCCGTAAAACAAAAAAATAAAACAATGCAAGCAAACAACAGTGAAAATGTCAACAATGCAACCGTTAATAATAACGACGAATTTCATATATTCAGATAATACATCTATTATAAAGGCGTTTTCAGGGCTTTCTATTCTTTTATGAATTATAAGCGTTTTCCCAATAGGCTTAGTAAAATTAAAAATCAAATAAGGATTCTTTGTTTAGAAATATTCAAATATTGATTAAATTTTACAGTTTATTTTAAAGATATGTTATTTAAAAAATTATAAATATTCACAAATATTTGAATACATTTAAGCAAAATATTCTAATGGAACTAGAGTGGCTTTCTCAACATTAAAGGGCCATTTGTAATTAGCTTAATCAATATCGTTAGGATCATTACGATTTTCCAATTTGCATATTTAAATTTCAATTGATAATTCCACGAATTCTTAGTGAACATGTTAAAAAATATAGTGTTTCAAAAATGTATTTGTTAATCATACATTTTATTTTTTAAAATTAAGTTTATATTTACAATCAACGACATTAGAAGCTCGTAAATTCATGGCAATCGAGGAATGCTTAAAAGTATATTCCATTTTTTTGAAATTACGACTTGTCATTAGCATATGCATGTTTAATCCTGTACATCAATTTTGTTTTCTATTAACGATGGTTTTCATAAATACGCTTATTTAAATTATGTTTTGATGGTTCAATATTTATTGATCAATTTTGTCGATTACATCTCGTTAACCAAGCAACCTAATCTATTTTTGTTTTAAACGGTATTTCCACGGGCTGGAAATTAAATAAATACTATTTATTGATATATAACCCATTATTGCCCAAATGAACAGAAAATTTACACCAATTTCAACGCTTATTTCCAGTATGAAATAAATTTCGAAAAAATCAAACTTGCCAGATTCTACCATTTTCGGGGTCGCTCTTTCGAAGAAAAAAATTCAAAATTTATCTATGACTTTAGCATATATAATAAAAAAGAAGTTTTTTTCAAGGCGCATTTCTCACAAATTCGACTTTTCGATACAATATCGTGTTTTGATAGAGCTAAAATATATTAGAAGCGTGCACTCGATAGTTGTAATTAAAAACTACTCTGGTATATGTTTAAAATTTTGCAATGTTAAATCCAAAATGGCCACCGCAGCAACGAATTTCTATATAAAATTCAATCATTTTTTTCTTAAAAACCATACACTTTAGCGAAAAATTTCTCAGAACAATTTTGTTTCAGAATGAGTCAAAGAATATCCTCGATTTTTTTCGAAATGTATTGTTACAATTTCAAGTTTTTCAAAAATTCGAAAAACCTAAATTTTGTAAAATGTTAGTTGAAAAATCTAAAAAAAATGTTAGGGCATTGTTCAACCAATTCTAAGACATTTTTTTCTGTGAAAATGTTCTCTAAAGACTACAGTTATCAAGAAAATAAATGATTGGTCTAGATATCTAGAAAAGTTTAGTAATTTTTTTTCTGGAAAAGTACACAATTTAGAGAAAATTTGCACAGAACAAAAATGTCTTAGAATTGGTTGAAGAATGTCCTAAATTTTTTTTTGATTTTTCAACTAACATTTTGCAAAATATAGGTTTTTCGAATTTTCGAAAAATTAAAAATTGTAACAATACATTTAAAAATTCGAGGGTATTCTTTGACTCATTTTAAAAACTAAATTGTCCTTAGAAATTTTGCTCTAAAGTGTATGGTTTTGAAGAAACAAATTTTTTAATTTTAAATACAAATTCGTTGCTGCAGTGGCCATTTTGGATTTGACATCGCAAAATTAAAAATATATCCCAGTGTAGCATTTAAGTACAACTATCGAGTGCACGCTTCTAAAATATATCGACTACGCTATCAAGCTCATTCAAAGCACGATATTGTATCGAAAACTCGATATTTATAAGAAATTCACCCTGATAAAAAAATGCTTTTTTATTATATATGTTAAAATCATAGATAAATTTTCAATTTTTTGCAATTTTCTCATCACCACTCGAAAGAGCGACCCCGAAAATGGTAGAATCTCGCAAGTTTGATTTTTTCGAAATTTATTTCGTATTGGAAATAAGCGTTGAAGTGTTGTAAATGGTCTGTGCATTTGAGCGTTAATGGGTTTAATTCTTCTAAATTATTTATAGAATTCGATCAATTTATCATTTTTTATTTCCTTCTATAACTACAATTTTGAGTATGATCTGTGATATGTACATAGACTGCCATACACATTTTTAATAAAAACTTTTTATTTAAAAGAACGTTGATATATTAGGTAACTTTTTCAAATTCTAAATTATTCTAGAATATTAATAAGGTTAAAGTAAAAAATATGAAGCAAAAGGTAATGAAATGTTATACTATCTCATGAATTGCATTTTATTATTACGAGGGTGACTCACATTCCACATTAATGTGTGCATTTGAACTAACGATATTGAAAAAATACGACATTAGTATACTATGCATTACATTAATATTGGTATTTTATTTGGTAAAATGATATAATTACAAATGCACTAATGGATGCTTACTACGCTAATGAAATCAAAAAATATTCCAAACAGAAGACATTAAAATCACTGTAGTATCTCATTATGAGATCATTAGAGGGGGCATTAGGAAGGGCTTCATACTTTCGATGGAGATAAAAAAGGCTAATCACTTATTGCAGGTAAGAAATTAAACAAGCTGATAGAAGGTTTATTAAATGTAAAAAATTGTTTATAATTACAACGATATCCAGCAATGTTGTCTGCACAAAAAATTCTTTAGCATTTTTAGCGAAATGCTTGTTAAAACGATATAACATTCTGTGCTATTTCAATAATCATGTGACATTTACTAAATGAAACGTGCGTCAGAATTTTATCATTAGTAATCCGTTGTTAACATAGCAAATGTATGTTTAATATAAGGATATTAAGCCATCGTAAGATAATCATAGATCATCATGATAAGTGCAATGGTTCTATGAATCGAACCTATGGCTAATGTCCTATGCCCTAATGATTCTTCAAGAATCATCGATTATCGTTTTCCTTACGACCTGGACATGACTATAAAAACCCCTTAGTCAACTCAGAAACTATCACAAGTTTTTGGTGCATCATACCGTCAAGGCTTCTCTTCAGACAACTGTCCAGAATTTCAATTCCTTGCAAAATGTCCGACAACAAGTTTAGTGCATCGGCTTCTGACAAGCCTCATTTCGCTGTGGATACCTCAAAAAGTAAGTAGATTTTTTTACATAAATACAATTAGCGTTATTCCAATTTTATTATATAAGAAGTTTCGGTTCCAAAGTATTGTCGACTTTTTAAAAGTGTAGGTAACTAAGTGTCTGATTCATCGGTTTTAAAAAAGTGTCAGTTTTGAAGTGTCTTTTTTGGCGGTTTTAAAATCGGCAGTTTAAAAATGTATTCAAGTAGGGCTAGTTTTATAAAGGTGGCGGTGTTTTTTAAAATTGTCGGATTCAAAGTAGGGTCGATTTTTTAACAGTGCCGGTTATAACGTGTCGGTGGTTGCAAGCTTTTTAAAGGTATCGTTTTTTAAACGTCTGTTTTCAAGTACAGCAGAGCCGCGATATATCGACCTTCGACATGTCGACGTCTTGATATATGGAAACATTTTTCTTTAGATATGTCGACCACGACAATTTTGAATCTATCTGTTCTAACTCCCTCTGCATG
The DNA here is from genome assembly GCA_030407085.1 of Trichopria drosophilae. NCBI lineage: Eukaryota > Metazoa > Arthropoda > Insecta > Hymenoptera > Diapriidae > Trichopria > Trichopria drosophilae. The sequence goes on along the minus strand of CM059586.1, from coordinate 97,907,433 downwards.
TTCCGCGTTAGTCCAAGCAACGAGCCGCGTTTTGCCGGTGTAAAAAGACATGCTTGTCTGAAACCTATGCGTGTAAATATTATTGATAGCCTTAAGCAGATCAAAATTAAGGATCTTGATCGCCTTCCCCGTTTTAAAGTAGTGTCCTTTCCAAAAGTGTCAGTTTTAAAGTAGTGTCCTTTCCAAAAGTGTCAGTTTTAAAGTAGCGTCCTTTCCAAAAGTGTCAGTTTTAAAGTAGTGTCCTTTCCAAAAGTGTCAGTTTTAAAGTAGTGTCCTTTCCAAAAGTGTCAGTTCCAAAAATGTCAGTTGTAAAGTACTGTCAGTTCTAAAAGTGTCTGTTATAAAAAAAAACCGTTTTTATAAAATCCCTTTTTCACGTAGTGTCAGTTTTCGAAGATTGTCGGTTTTTAAGAAATATCATATTTCAAGTTAGTGTCAGGTTAAAAAAAAAGCCTCTGTTTTTATGAAATCCATTTTCGGTTTACAGGGAGTTTCTTTGATTTTTAGGAACTGCCAGTTTTTTTGTGAAGTGTGCATTTTAAAAGTGTCAGTTTTTCAAAAGTGACGGTTGTCGGTGTCTGTTCTAAAATAGTGTTGGGTATTACGGTTTTAAGGAAGAGTCGGTTTTTAAGAAATTTTGTTTTCAATGTACTGCTGGGTTTAATGGTTTTAAATGTGTTAAAGAATTGTCGTTTTTGGCTGTTCTAAAATTGCCGGTTTTAACGAAGCGACAATCTTACATGGCAAATTCTGCAAAGAACAGTAACAAAAAGTACAAAATACCGGTGATAAAACATCAATTATCCCTAAACAATTTCTGTAATAAAATATTTATCAGCTTCTTTTTCACATTATTATGCGAGATGATATTAGAAATTCATAAATAATTTCTTTCGTTACTTTTTTCAGGTAAAATCCATAGCTCCGAATCCAAAAAGCCATTCAGAATTCAGGATCTCTTATGTTCGCAGTTTGGAAAAATGAATATTGGCAATTTCCGTCGCTGGGAAGGAATGGGGAGGTCACCTTTGCTTGTCGCAGCAAGAGCTGGCCTCCATCAAACCGTACATTCTTTGCTGAAACAAGGAATTGATGTCGACGTTCGAGATGGAAAAGATGAATCAGCTTTACATAAAGCCGTCAAAAGAGGAAATATGCAATGCGTTAGAATTCTGCTGAGATGGAATTCATCGGTAGACTTGCAAAATCATTTGCATCTGACTGCACTGCATTACGCCGTCGTCGGCGGTAGAGTAGATATTGTGTCTTTATTGTTGGCCCATGGAGCTAACGTCAACACCGCATCCACGGGTGGAAGCTATCTATTGAAAGAGTGTATGTTGCGATGGACATCGGTACCATTGAATCCATATGCGGATATTATTCAAAAGCTGTTGCAGAATAGGTGTTATGAATTTGACTTCGATCTGCGTATCGAGTGGGGGACACCTCCATTCACCGTCGATACTGTTGGAGGTCCCTTGCATTGGGCTGTCCGAAATGGACAAGAAGCCATTCTAACATTAATGCTACAAAATGGTTGTGACATTAATGTAGAAGACGACAAGGGATATTCACCAGCACTTCGATCCCTTGGGAATGGCTTTCCACAAATTCTAGTCCTTCTGCGCCGGAACTTAATTCAAAGGCGTCTGACTGGGTCATATATTAGCGCCAACAATTCCTGCTTTTCACCGGAGTGTAATGATGCAAAGTGGGAATTGTATCACGATTTCTATCAGCGATGCCAGGAAGAAGTGATTTTAATGCGAAATTTCAAAGTATGTGATAAAGTCACATTCTTGGACATCATTTTTGACTCCACTCGACGATTTGCGAAGTTCGCATGGCATGAGAGGGTGCTAGAATTTATGAATAACCCAGGGAACATGGATAAACTCCATTATTATGCCGGTTACGTGGAGCAATCATATTTCAAATTGTGCAAAACGAGAGCTTTGTTGGAAAAAGCCGAGTCGTTGACGATCGACGGAATGGGGATTCAGTTACCCAATCTTCCAATGAAGAAAATCGTGGACTATTTGGATTACGATAGCTTGCGCAATTTCGTAACAGCTTATGAGTAATATCAGATAATGTTTAGTTTGGATATAAAGGAAATTCTTTTATATTTGAACTGGTGTATTGATTCATAAAGATGTCCTGTGTGTACGTATGTTGGATTAGGTTAGTGTTTATTTGCCTAAATTTTGTGACAATAATACATATACGATTGTATTGTAATTCGTGTTTGAATGTGTGCTTTAATGTTAATAATGTAAACAATTACATTTATAGAATAAGTAGTGTTTAAAATCTTTTATACTTTTGTATGCTATTAGTTTTAGAAGAAATTGAAGCAACATGTAATCAAGTGCATGATAATTAAAATAGGTTAAACATCATTTTACGTTTTGTAATTAAAATTTACTACCTCTTCCTTTATTAATTACAGGAAAAAACGCAGTCCGCGGTTGTGAAATCCCTAAGAATATCTTACTCAAATTCAACGAAATTTGATTGAAAGAAATAGTATTTTACGAATTTTACAGTACGAATGTAATCTTTATAAATTGACTTGTGATGTACGAAAATGGATTATGCACACTAATATTGAAGTTGTTTCCATTATTTCAATTCTGCAGTCAGATTTTGTTTAAATATTTGATTTTTGTAAGAAGAAGAGAATTTGAGGTTTGATGGACGGCCTGGGACTTACAAATTTTCAATTGATTCCAATTTTTTAGCAATTTCAGTTTTAGAAATGTGCAAAAAGAGATGTTTTACATTCATCGAACTTGTTTTAGAGTAAGGTCGCAACGTTGTGTGTTAAATATGCGCTTGTGATGTATAGAAAAAAAGTACATAAAATTTATTTACATCATTGCGTCGTGAAATGCTATACTTATATTCGCCTTATAAACTCTCACAAATTCGCTTTTCACTTTTTCCTCTAATTTCATTGTTCGGTTTTCCATTCTTCAAAATCGACCTAATCGTGGGAATACTGCTCGATATTTCAATATCCCAATGACAAAACTATATCGCAATCTTCATCATTTTAAAGGACCTTTATAGATCAGTACTTATCAAGTCTTCTTTTTTTGAGAGTACGTCCATTCAAGTACCGAATGGTGTAACGGAAAGTACCTTTGCAGGAAAACTTCTACGCCGGGTACCGCTGTCGATAAAACTTCGATTCCGTCCATAGCAAAGCTATTATACAACAGGCAAACAATCTGCATATGACGAAATGACAGCTTACATTTCAGACCTAAACTAAAACACTACTCGGAAAAAAAGGGCAACGATTACGCAAGTTTGGGAACTGTTTTCCTAAATCTCTCACTTCATGAGGTTTATATGCTAACTTTCTTTTGGTGTAAGTATTTTTTACTGTAAAAACCATCCTGAACATTTCTCCTTTACCTTTTTAACATAGTAAATATTTAAATTGTCTCATATTTACCCAATAAATGGTTTTATTTCGACTAAGGGAGTTCTAATAATATAAATTTTCGGTTAATGTATGCGTGTGCTTAGACCGAATATGTGGAAAAGTCGGACAATGCCAGTATGAAACTCCGGCATCGTACCGCGTTAGTTGTAGATTGTGAGTTATGCCAGTACAGCCCGCCAACGTTGGCGCAGTACTGACTCTGCACCGGCGCACGGTTTTACGTTTATTTTCCTAGATACTGGATTAAAGATACTATTTGAACGTAAATTTTTATACATTATTTGTCGGCTTCACCGATTAGTCAAATTTTTCAACTTCAAAATGGAGAAGCCAATATGATGGAAAGAAAAAAATGTAAATTGTTATAAATGTCATAAAACTCGTGTTAATCGATATTACTCATATATAACCAGGTCGAAAATGAGTTGGGCCAGTCAGTATATTTACAATCATATTTATATTTTACTCAGAACTCGTAGCATTAATCTCCAGAACATCCGAAAGGAACAATGCAAACAAATTCATGTTCGCTATTTCATATCAAAATTCATTTTTCCTATACACTATAAATACATAATACGTACGTGCACTTGTAGAATGTTCGAAGACAATCGAATATGGACTCATTTCGAAAAAATTGTTGTTTTTTTGTTTTGGAAATTTTCAAAATTCATTTATATATGTATGTATCAATCGACTTGAGGTCACCCCCTTCAATAACACACGAAATTTTATCAGATTTCGCGTATCTCTTGTCGTTTCCGAGATAATTAAGAATTTTTAAACATTGTAACATGCAACACAAATAACATATGACGTTATAAATAGTGATCGACAGTGATAGACCAGTGGTGCGAGTGCGTGTCACTCGTGTCGTTGATCGCGTAAAGCATCCTTGTTGAGGAACAATACATGGATAGGTGACTGCTTAAGATCAGCTTTTTTTAAGATAATTTATTTATCTTAAAAAAAGTTTAAAAAATATTAAAATTAAATAATAAACCAAAAATAAGAAAAAAAATTAAAATTAATCGAGAATTTCTCGCTTTGGCGGCATATGTGTACAAATTGTAAACAAAAGGGGAACAAACCCACAAACCATTAGTAAAATGCATTTTTCCGGAGAATATATATGTATATGGGGAAATCTTTTGAGACGTGAACTTTTCATTGGAATAATTTTTGTTTTGAAAGTTTGTGGCACACTCTTTTTTTACCGTCAATTATCATTTGTTAGCATAATACAAGTACATTTCAACCCACGTGACTCATATTTCTTAATAGCTGCCCGATAGAAACTTAGACTAGAAACTAGTACTCCTGAAGAGAACAACATTTTTCATTGCACGTAAAACTGCTGAAATTTGTTACTCGAGGGTTTTCGGGGTTGCTGATCACGAATCCGACCTCGAATTTACAAAATTCAAAATGGTGGATCCAATATGACAGATATTTTCAAAAAATATTTATTTGGGTGTGTGTGGGAGAAGGTTCAATGCAACTAAACATAAGAAGAATCAAATTTAAAAATTTATTGAAATTCATTATAATGTAAACGAAAAAAACATTAAACAACAACAACAACAAATGAGACTGATTTGCCTGTACAATCACTTTTTTGTTTTCAATTTTTTTTGTTTCACTTCCGATATTTTCGTACCTTTTCTGATTTTTTTTGCTAATTCCAAGTAAATATTTATTTCAATTGTTGCAAACAAATGATGATTTTAATACTAGCAAATATTTCAAAAGATTAAATAAATTTGTTAAAATTCAATAAATATCTTCGCTGATTAAGAAAACACATGTTTCTTTTAAAGTCACCATTTATTTGCAAATATTGAAAAAATATTTATTTGGAATTAAAAATTTCTTTCAGTGGTAAAAGATATTGTAAATAGTGGTATCGAATTTGTTACTCATGTATTTCGAGTTCGCTGATTATTAATCTGACCTAAAATTTTCAAAATGCAAAATAGCGGATCCAATATGGTGGTCCGAATTAGTAAAAAGGTATTTTATACAGCTGCAAGTGAGTATTCAGATGTTTTCAGAATCGTACATTACGAATCTCGTATCATATTCATCATATTCAAACAACGACCCACAAAAGACCCGTATACCCAGTTTCAGCTCTACAAAATACCTTTCTATTAATTCGGTCCGCCATATTGGGTCCGCCATTTTGAATGTTTAACATTTAAGATCAGATTCATGATCAGCGACCCTTACAACCCCTGAGTACCCAATTTTAGCTTCATAAAATAGGTTTTTTACGAAGTTGGTCCGCCATATTGGATCCGCCATTTTGAATTTCTCAATTTTCAGATCACATTCGTGATCAGCGACCCCAAAAACCCCAGAGTAACAAATTTCAGATGTTTTCCGTGTAATGAAAAATGTATACTTTAAAACGTTAAAGGATTATCATATTTTTCCCTCTAAAATTATCCACTTTGAACCCCTAATACTATTTTTAGAGGTTAGCACTTCTCTCACACATTCATTTACAGCTAAGGACAAATCACACAACAATAGATGTATTTATTTGCCTCTGATTGGTTGTGCTTAATGAAAAATCAATTTTTGGTAACAAGTCACGCACACGTTTTTCATATTCCTAGATCGATTCCGCAAGTATATTAAGAGGCACAATATTCTACCACCTACCATTCGTTTCCTCGAGAACTAAAAATGTTAATTTTTTGTCCGAAACTCCGAAATAATGAACGCTCAAAGAGTATCGCAACAGAACTTACGACTTTTGTGAGTTAAGTGAAAATGCAGTTACAGTTGTGAATAGTCTGGTATCTCGCATTTAATAACTGGCACACTTATTTCATACACCATTTTGTATCGTTTAAACCCTCTAATTGAACGTCTGAAAAGTTCAAGCTTTGAAACAGAACGCTTCAAAATAGTTATGACTTGATAAAAATACCATTTTCAGCGAGTTACACCGTAAATTTTCCAATTTCCTCGATTTCAGCGAATAAATTTGTTATTTAAACCTATTATTTCATTATAAATATTGTTTACTGACGTTGCATATTTGTGCGTAGTGTTAATAAATATATAGAAACGAAGATTGTCATTAAAGACTGTTTTTTATAAGAGCAATATGCTAGTTGGTTGCTTGTATGGCGGGTGTATTACGCGCGGGGAAAGTGGGCGCTAGCTTTGGTTATCATTAAGGGAAAAACAGTTCAGAAAAAAACCCTTGGTATTTCGAGTTTTGCTTATGGATGATATATTTACAGTTATTTACAGGGTGATGGGGCATAGCATTCCAATGAATGTCATTGGGTAGAATGCAGAGATAGCGGTTTGAGCTAGTCAGTGGTTATAATTTGTTTTGGTGGTTCGTTTTCGTTTAGCACGTTTGCGAAGGTCTTCCATATATTTGTCATCTGTGGCTAACCACCATAGATTTTTTTTTGTTAGCACGAGTGGTATTTGCATAGTCTCGGTGTGGGATCTGGGTCGAATATTTCAGGTAATAAATTATCTACATTTACGGTAGAGATTAACTCGACCACCTCCTTGCAGTAAAAGATGATGCGATACTATCAAATAGTTGAAACGTGGAGCATTTATGAATTGTGTACATAAAAATAATCTGCTAAATTTATTACCATATTTTACATTTTTGTAATAATTTGCTTATCGACTTTTGAAAAGAACGAATGCATGCAGATAGTAGATATTTTTATTGGTAAAAGAAATATTGTAATTTTTTTCTAAATTACGCAATATCTTGAAAACGGTAGAGATACGTGAAATTTGACGAAATTGACATAAATCAGGGGTACCTTGGTGCGATGATTCGAAGCCAAACACTTTTTGGACTCTTGTGTATTGAACGCTTAAATAAACCATACCATTTCCGACAGAGCACTGCTAAATGTATTTGGAAATTGGTTTAAAATAAACATTTCACATTCCAAATTTTGAATGAAAAGTCATTTGTGGCTTTTATTTTCGAAAATAACTTTTTTGTAATTGAAATGAATAATTACGAAATGAACATAATTTTAATATTTTTTCACTTCAAAGCGGAAGTTATTTTTTTTTTATAGATTCATTTGTATTAAAATGAAGAATCATTAAGAATTTGTATTCAAATGAATTCACCACACTTTAATTTTTTATTGATTTATTTTAAATTCATTTGGATTAAAGCAGGCATTATTTTGCTCAGTCATGTATTGAAATGGATTCAATAATTCCGGTAATTAACTGTTATTATTTAGGGATTCGATTGTATTAAAAAATTATCATTTCCATCTTCATTTGTATTCAGATGGATTCACGACTTCTGCCTTTTTCGAGTATTTTAGTAGTTTCGGCAATGATATTATTTATGTATTCATTTGGATTCATTTGGATTCATATTTTTGTATTAAAATAATAGTGAAGTATTTTTGGATTCGAATGTATTCGAAAATTTCAAATAGCATATTCAAAAGCGAAAAATTAATCCAAGTCAATACATTTCAATACAATTTCGATTGCTGGGATCTTTTTTATGGAGTTTTATTACAAACATTCATTATCATTTAAATGTTTTAAAATTGAATGGCACGAGGATTGTAAAAGATTTAAATGATTTCTTTCCACGGAAATGTAAGTATATTTTCATCCGAAAATAATGCTTCCATTCGTTGTTTGTAAACATTTCGCTTCATCGCTACCGTCACGTTCCGCTTTGTAAACATGCTATCAGAATTATTACGTGAAAAACATTTTGTTTCTTTTATGAATAATTACGAATAATTTTATCTTTAATAGATTTCTTTTTTCTGATCTTTAAATTATTTTTTACGGTATTCGTAACAATAAGTCTGATATCGGGAAGCGGTAAATTGCTATTGCGATTTCAAACTGAAAAGTTTTACTGTAAAAATTAATATATGTTTTATTACATTTAAAATGTGAGAAGGAATTCAATTAAAATCTCTTAAACGTATTAAAAAGGTTTTACCAAGTTGTGTTCATAATTTTGTTGTAAATTTAAAATATTAAAATATAATTTTCTTCTAATATTGTATTTAAGCAAGTCGGAGACGTAGTTGTGAACTCTTTCTAGCACAGAGTTCATAATGAAATAATTCGAGAGTTAATGCAGGCTTTATCTAAATAATAAATAACTTGGGTGGGCTCTTAACCTACAACTTATTTACTTTCCATGAGGTAAAATATTATAATTTACACGACGTTTCAGACCTATATAGGGTCCATTTTCAGGAGTGAATTGATTTTCTCAAGTAAATTTGCAAAATTCTACTTTATTGTTGAATATGTAAAGTAGTGAAATTTATTAAACAAATTTCCTAATTTATGAAGTCACTTTCGCGTATTTTCGTCTTATTACAGTTGATAAGTAAAGACATAGAAGAAAATAGAATTTCTCGAAAAATTATTCCTTCTATGAATTGCATATTGGAAAGAGAATCTGCATTCGCAGCTCTGCGTAGAAACTGATTAAATTGATAAAAAAATCGTATTTTACGTTACATTCGCTATATGCAGATTAATTATTAACTAATAGCAACTTGTCAACGTGTAGTCTAATAAATAATTAGGCCCGTACATCAGAGTGATTATCAGTTGTCTCTCATCGCCTAAATCTAATAATTTTAACATTATGAGGTTAGAGTTGAACTTTGTGAAATTTTATAATAACTGCAATTGAGTTTTTTTTACATAAACAAAAGAGCAAATTCATTTATAAGTTTTTTTTAAGTTTATGATGAGGTGCTTCAAACAAAAGTATATATAAGTTAATACAAAACTACAGTAGGTAGTACCCAGAACCTAATTCACATGTTTTAAGAGCAACATTTCTGTAACTGTAATGTCTGAATAATATTTCGATCACGAATGTTCGATTTTTCTACGTTACATCTAATCAGTTTTAATACCAAACACTTTTAGAACAGTGATTAGAAATTGGAATTTGGCCAGTAGCCCATTTCAAGTACGTTGGTAATTTATTAGCAATTGAAGTCTAACAAAAAATTTTTCTCACAGGATTCATAAGTACCGGTGATGCACGTGCACCAGGAAATCTCGGCTTAAAAGATCAGGTCGAAGCCTTGCGATTCGTAAAGGAAAATATTGAAAGTTTTGGAGGCAATCCAAATTTAGTGACAATATCTGGTGATAGTGCCGGATCATGGAGCGTCGCATTACATATTCTGTCCCCTATGTCACAAGGACTTTTTCACAGAGCTATATGTATGAGTGGATCTCCTATTAAACCAAAGCCACTACCAAATAACCAATTAGAAATAGCAAAGAAACAAGCTGCATTACTGAACTGTCCTTTTGACAATCTGGATGTTATGTTGGCTTGCTTAAAGGAAAAACCAATCGAGTATTTTGCAAAATCGGAGTCAAAATTTAAGGTATATAATAGATCTGTATTTAATTTGACAGAGAACATATTCATTATTGATGTAATGTATTCTTGAAATAAAAAATTGTATGTTTACAGGAGTTCCACACTGATCCGATTCTGATATGGTCTCCTGTAGTGGAACCAGATATTCCAGGACTGGAGAGATTTATTACTGGGCAACCAGCAGACCTTATAAGATCGAATAAGTTTAGCCACGTTCCTCTTTTGATTGGTCGCACTACAGACGAGTACATTGGATTAACTATGAGTTGGTATATTTATAGTCTGCGTGCTAATTTCAGTAATAAACTGATTGGCAAACAATCAGTTACTAATGAAAATGATCTTAAACAACACTTTAGTAAATCATCGGACATACATTATGATTTCTGTTCTTAATTATATATTGAATGTTTCGCACAAACCTAACTATAAACAACAAACCTTGACATTGTCTAGATTTTCAAATATCAATACCTCATTTTTTATCGCAATAAGTCTTTTTAAGAGGACTTAAGAGGGCTTAACTAATTTACGTGATAAGTACTTCCTACATTTTGAAAGTAAAACCTCAGGTTTTTTTTCAATAGATGTTTACAAAATTAATATTTGACTAAATCAAGGTTTGTTATTTATTTACATATTAAAAGCTTACTTAAATTTTTTACTATAGCAACGCTACCATGAAAAAATTCATTTTTAGTACATCGTTTTTTTAAATATTGTATTGCAGGAGCGATAGAAGAGGCCAAAAGCGGAAATGACACAATTCTTCGTGAATTTGATAAAGAGTGGGAAAGGGTTGCTCCAATCAGCTTACATTATGAACGGGAAACCGATCGATCCAAAAGCATAAGTAGAGAGCTTAAAAAATTCTACTTCAACGGAAAACCAATCACCTTAGAGAATGCACACAATCTTGGGCTGGTAATTTGTTTTATTTTGCGCTGAGCTTTTTCTAAAATAATTTTAAAATTAGTAAAAACTAATATAGTTTAAATTGGTTCCTAATCAATATCAGGGCGTGCGACTTTATTATTGCAACGTAAAAACATATACGCACGACATAAAGGTATTATAATAAAATACATTCATAGTTGATAGTTTTTGCGTTTATATGATACGTGACCAAAAATGTAAAATTATGAAGTAATTTTTATCGTGCAATATAAAACAGAAGTTTACAACAAATGAATGTCATGTGAGATTAAAGTTGAAATCTCATATTGTTTTTCGCAAATTTATTGTATGTGTAATAATATTTAGTGTCCTAATGAAGTGTGCTCAGTTTTAAGCAGGTCATTTACAGCAATTAAATTAGTATAACTTAAAATTTGTTGTCATTGCATATACCACAGCAAATTTAAGAATGTTATTGCTTACTGTTTTTCAAGCTACTCTAAGAATAAACTATAAATATTTCTAGAGGTATAAATAAACCATCTTAATTAAGACCCATGGCTGTTTTTCTGAATAAATATTAAATTTTGAACTAATTAAGATATTTTGATTAACAATTATAATAAGTTCCTATGTATACAATGCAATTAATTGGAATTGCAAGATTCTTGGAAAATATAAAAATTGCACAACAATAGTATATTGTAAACTTCTCCACAATTTTCTCTTCCATTTTTCTGTTTTCCTTCTTTGCCTTCGTCACTTTTTAGACATCCTAATGAGCTCCCAAAGATACCTTCCGAAGGATGTGCTATATCAGATATCAACTAGTGCTGTTTATAAAGATTTCATTTACTTGATAATGCATATTATAGAACATATTATATTTATGAACTAATTATCAAAAATTATTCTTGGTATATGTCGGTCAGAATACTACAAAATTCAAAATTAATATATTAGCTCCTTTCATTTTTTTGAATTTTGTAGTATTGTGACCGACATATACCAACAATAATTTTTGATAATTCGTTCATTTATAAGCGGTCGAGAATTTAATCTAGATGATTTTGCATCGAATTACTTAATTTATATTATATTTATTATTAGAAAATTAAGTTATAAATATATCCAGGTTTATGGTGACCTTATTGTCGGCTTTCCTGTTCATCGTTTGGCGACTTTGATGGCTGAAAATTCACGCGAGCCCGTTTACTATTACGAATTTAGTTATCAAGGTCGTTACAGCTACAGAATATGGTCTGATTCGAAGAAACCTTATGGTAAATATATTTTTTATTAACTTTGAAATTTAAATATTAAAAATTTGTTGAGTTGCATAAATTCTCCGGATACAACAATAGAATTAAAAAGTTGTTATATTTCAATCGGGAAATATGAAACAGAAAAAAATCCTGGTAAATTGTATAACATCAGAATTTTGGAAAAATGCAATGAGAAAATGTTTTTTAAAAGTTGTACACTTTTTCGTATAGCCAGAAATGAATATAAAAAAATTGTATATTTTTAGTATATATTTGTAAATAATATGACCATTTTCATATATGTTAGTAGGTCCATTTTCCTAACTGACCTTATATTTATTGAAAATAGTCGAATAAATATAGTTTTATTGTATCATTATGCAAAACTGTTTCATAATATCTATTAACAATCACAATATAATTCATATTATAATAACAAATTATAATGTTGAAAAAGTTAAGTCTGATAATAAAAGTAAATATAAGACGCATGCTAAAATATCTAAAAAAATTGATTTATTGAAAATATTTTAATAATTACAGGAGTAGTTCATGAGGATGACTTATTGTATCTCTTTTACATCTCATACTTGGTTCCATTTTTCGAAAAAGATGCACCGGAAATACCGACTGTCGAAAGGTTGACATCAATGTGGGTTAATTTTGCAAAAACTGGATATCCCATTCCAACAAACAATAAATACGTAGGTAATATTAATTGGGAAAGACTTACTCCAAGAAACAAGAAATACTTACAGATAAATGAAACGCTGTCCATGAAGTCAAATTTATTCACCGAGAGGTATCAATTCTTAGATAAATTGTTCCCGTTGAGTCCTATTTTATCGTGTAAAGGATTAATAAAATGTTAGAGTTTGTGATTAATTATCTCATTCTTATAATAAAATAATGATAAAAATAAAACTGTGAATAATTAAAAAAGTTCATATATATAAATTACAGTGGATAACGAAGTTTTTATGATATTTGACGATGAGGTTGAACAACCATATTTGCCCGAGTTTATATGTGAAATAAAGATATTTTGTAAATAATTAACCTTTAGAAGTTCTAAAAATATTAGAAAATTCCTAAATCACGTATAGATCATGGTCGAATATTTGTTTAAACGCTAATTATTGGAGACAAATTTTTTAAACGTACTAGGTATTTGTTAGGAGGTAAGTTAGAGCGAAATATAATACTGGAATAGTACATTCTATGTTACACTCATATATTTTATTATTATGTTTGGTTTTCATTTATTTCTCACAGTTTCGACTAATGTTCTATGCATTTTGGTAGAAATTTGTACACTGTCCAGAGAAAACTAGAAGTTAAGAAGAGGTTAATCGCTAACCTGATATTAAACCTTTAATACAATTTTATTTGTTGTCATTTTGAAAAACAATTGTATCTGATTCAATTAAAAGAGACTATATAGTATTCTTGACGTATATGATCCATATATTAATAAATAGTATTTTTCGATGCAAGGCCGCAAAATGTTACGTGAAATTTCATTTTACAGACTAAAAGTAGGCCATAAAATCGGATTTTTCGACTATAGTACCGAAAAATATATTTTAGGTATTCTCTGCAAAAAATAATATTTCAACTGTAGATATGGGCCATCTTCCTAACTAATTCTTATATAATTAATGCACAAAAAGCATTCTAGTCTATTAGAGAAATGAACAATCCAACATATTTTATCTTCTAATTTGTACGTATAATTTTGGCATGGTGACTTTAGGAGACAAAAGAAAATATCGAATATATAATATTTGGTTATTAAATATTAATATTATATGGACTGTGTAATAAAATAGTAATCTGAAAATAAAAACTGGACTTGGTGCTGTTTAGAAAGAACAATGTTATGCATTTGGCATGTTTTGGAAATAAAACATATTTTTAGTTGCTTAAAAGCATGATGATGTCGCTTTTTAAACTTCATATTTCAGAGGAATGTGTTATCTTTTCTGAACATTAATATAGTAAACAAAATTTATTTTTGATAAATGTTTTGGATTTGGGTCTATTAGAATCAAGCTTTTCATTTTTTTGTTGAATAATACATATAACCTCCCGTAACAATTCACATCATGGGAAAAATGGATTATATACAATTATATATAATTATATATAAATTTAGATACAATTATAAATTTTGTTTACTATATTAATGTTCAGAAAAGATAACACATTCCTCTGAAATATGAAGTTTAAAAAGCGACATCATCATGCTTTTAAGCAACTAAAAATATGTTTTATTTCCAAAACATGCCAAATGCATAACATTGTTCTTTCTAAACAGCACCAAGTCCAGTTTTTATTTTCAGATTACTATTTTATTACACAGTCCATATAATATTAATATTTAATAGCCAAATATTATATATTCGATATTTTCTTTTGTCTCCTAAAGTCACCATGCCAAAATTATACGTACAAATTATAAGATAAAATATGTTGGATTGTTCATTTCTCTAATAGACTAGAATATTGACAACTTTTCAAAAAACTATTCCAAATTGAGTCAGAGTTGATATGTTATTTATTATAATAGAGAATAAATGATTTAGTGATTACAAAATACATTGTAGAACAATACTAATTGACAGTAATGTAAATGTCTTTTAAAGCCTCCATCAGTGTGAAAATGAACACCTACATTCCGGATACTTCCTACACCGGCAATTTTTTACAATGTAAAAGTATGTCGACATCCATTTGATTCTTACAAATAATAGTTTACTAAACATTTTGTATTGTTTGTTAGGTATGGTCATTTTCCGAACTGATAATAATAATAATAGGTAATAAACAAATAACTGACAATTAAAATTGTGTTAATCATTATGTGAAACTTTTCCATTTAACATATTTTGATAATCGTCCCATTATGTATGTAACACATATTATTAATAATAAACTTTTCCTATTTGCTAAGAATTAACGTATAAAATTCACTGAAAAATATTCTTAATAAAACACTATAAATTATAAATTATAAATTATAAAACACGACTTATTTTCCAGTACTCTGCATACAGTAACCCCCCCCCCTCCAATAATTGCATTCCCAATATTTGCTACCCCCTAATATTTGCCACCAGATCCGTCACTATATTTGCCTTACCCCTCGATTGCTGTTCCCCACCACTTCTCACGGAGCGGTAATTCTGTGGCTACATCACGCATGCGCGATATAGGAAAGGTTAAACTGATTTCGTCTGGTCGACCCATGCGCGTTCTATAACTGTATGTCGGCGGAGTGGGGGGAAATGTCTTCCTCTCCTTAGGCAAATATTGGGAGGGTTAGAAAAGGACAAACAAGACGGACGAGGCAAATATTGGGGGGGGGACTGTAGTTCAATAAGTCCTCAACTGTTTTTAATATAACTTACACA
Organism: Trichopria drosophilae; assembly: GCA_030407085.1. Classification (NCBI taxonomy): domain Eukaryota; kingdom Metazoa; phylum Arthropoda; class Insecta; order Hymenoptera; family Diapriidae; genus Trichopria; species Trichopria drosophilae. The sequence continues at coordinate 97,891,989 of CM059586.1, read as the reverse complement.
GACTAGGTTTAGTTAAAATTAAAGTAATACAGTACTAACGTTTAATAGTAATTAAAATAATAATTTACGTCTCCTAAAGAGTTATAGCTAATCATTATTTATATGTATAAAACAAGTATATTACGTAGTTTTTAATCAAGTATTTAATGGTGAAAAATTTCGGAGTACAGTTGATATTCTAAATCTTTAGACATACAAGGAAGTGAAAAATGTTAACATTTACATAACAGTGTCAATAATTCACTTTTGAATATAATCCACATTATCTAATTACTTAAATAAAATAGTGGCAACATATTGTTCGTAATAAAATGATGAGTTGATATTAATAATACACATGTTAATAAGGAAACTCTAATATTGATAAGGAAATTTGGAGAGCAAATATTTATCATTTGTCTGAAACGTATTTCCAAATACATTCTATATTTGACTACTACCACTGAGCAAAATTGTGGACATATGCAAAATTATAATAAAAGTATTGCGAATTTTCGAAAGAGAAATTAATTGAAAAATAAATTACAGACCATTTCGACTGATGCAGCTGAGTATTCTAAAAACTCAGCAATGTCAATAATCTCGAAAGAATAATAAATTATTTTGTAGTTTTTTAAGCAGAACATACGTCAAATAATGTTACTCGAATACCGCTCTAAATTATGGAGTGAAAACTCACTGTTTATGGAGTGAAAATTTAAAAAGTGCGATTTATTTTAAACATTAAATGTAAAAAGTAAATAAGAAATAAATAAACAATTTTATCTCTTATAAACGGAAATGAAATTATTTAACAGAATACAATAAAAGGATTAAAAATGTTGATCTCCGTCCTAATTCAAGATATAAAGTACAAATATTCACCAACTTATCGGGATTCATTCGGTCCAAGTGTTTCAAAGTGAATAAACGTGTTACGGAATTCCAGAATGAGTTTTCAACTTAAAACGACTTTCATTTTATTATTAAATATTGTTTTACTCTATTTTGAAAATTGCAATGCGACAACAAATAACCCGGTAATGCAAACTCCACTTGGTCGAGTAAAAGGGTCTTTGATGACTTCACGCCTTGGAAAAACAATATATGCTTTTCGAGGGATAAAATATGCTAAAAAGCCGGAACGATTTAAGGTAAGTTTTTAAATAATTAATAAAAAGACATATCGGCAGGCTAAATTGATTATGCTTTAAACACTGATCCGATTTTCAGAAATTTGACATTTGTGAATATGCAATTATTGAGTAACTAATAAGTTATTCTGTAATGCCCATAAGTTTCTGTATTGACCACATTATAGTTATTTTATACATTTATAAACACCTAACCGGTTTTCTCTTTATCTCTTTTAAAGTATAACATAATCTAGCGGGAAAAGGGTTTATTCTTTTGGAGTAACTTTTACACCAATATAGTTTGAAAGTTCAATTTATAAATCTACAATTCAAAATATAATTATTTTGTCTAGATTATAAAAGATTGCTATCTTCTTAAACAGAATTATTTTTATTTAAAGCCTTTGTGCTCTCGCAAATAGAGTGTACACTGTAATAAATATCTTAAATAAACCGAAACATTTAATGGAAGTTTTATGTAGTTATAGTTAGTAACCATTTTGATCTGTTTCGTAATTTTGAGAGACGAAGAAACTCCACAATTAGGAAATATATTAATAATATAATATATTAATTTATTATAATATATTAATAATAATAATAAAAAAGTTTTTTTGCCCGGTACTACGACTATACAACTCACTTTTAAACATACGACTTTTCAACCCAGAAATTTAACATACGAGAGTCAACAAATATTCATCACATAACATTTCAACACGAACCAAAAACAATACAGTTTTTCAAAAATTGAAAATAACAATTACGTATTATACATACAAAATAATATAAAAATCTAACTTAACCTAACCTAACCTGACCCAACTTAACTTAACCTATTTACGAGGTATAGCGCATAATATTAAATTGTAAATAAGATTATGTTCGGATTCGATAAATACGTATAATTTATTCTATTATGTAGTGTATTTTGTTACCTAACCTAACTTAACCTAACCAAATCTAACCTAACCTAAACTAATCTAACCTAACTTATTTTGTTAAAATGTAAAATATTTTATGTTGAAATGGTCATGTGTTGACAAATTTTATGATGAAATGTTTGTGATGAAGTTGTTTTGTGAAGAAAAAAATACTTGTGTTGAAAACTTATGTATTAAATAGTCGCGGAAACTGGGCAGTGTAACAAAAAAATGGACAGATTCTACCAGGGTTGTTGTCTATGTATTGTGATTACTATGTCCTTCTGGGAGCGATTTTTTATATTGTTTTTATATTCGGCGATCCTAATTTTGAATTGTCGTCATCATGACAAAAAATGCAATGTACTGTTAAGTTTTTTAGCATTTTTTAATTTTATCTTTTCTCTTTACAATGAATTTTGACAATTTGTGCTGTAAAGATGCTTGTCAGTTTTTATTTGATATTTACCCTAAAAATATACTTCATAACCGGCTGATACAGTCATAACTATCTTGCATATAAGGTAGTTTGGGTTTTGCATTATTATTTTATGCATTGACCTACATTACATATTTTAATTATTTGCAATGTGCTTTGGGCGAGAAGGAGCAAATATTTTAGAAACCCTTATTTATTGCAAACTTTATTTTGAGAAACTAAAACCACGTAAACAAATTATTCGTTTTGAATTCACTATATTATTTTTCCATTCTCTTGGAAGAAACAATTTAATCCCCTCTCCTAAGAAAAACGCAGCAATTTTACGGACAATATTAATTTGCCCAGCCATTATAAAAATATTTTTTATTGTATTCATTAATTCCATCAAAAAATTCTAAACATTGAAATACGAGACTCATATGCATATAAAATATTTAGAAACACGTAAACAACTCTTAATACACAGTGTAATTGTGTAATGGACGGTGACCCTTGTCTATACGTAAATATTGTTATGTTTCGAGTACCTGAGATAAGGAGATAAATTTACATGAAAGTTGCATTACAAATTTCATTACAAACTCTTATATTGAAATTAATAAATTCAAATAAATTGAATTTGTTAATTTTCCAAAAATTAAGTAGAAATGGATAGTAAACTTCTCTTATAATACCATTCCTGATAATGTTAAATTAATTTTACAATTAGATCCGGATCTCAATTTTCCTGAATATCGTTACAAAAATAACATCTTTAACAGAATAATATTTACAGAGTCCTCTTTGATAAAAAATCGTTAGGTACCAAAAACAGAAATTAGATCTGCTGTGAAAAATATGTACAAATATCAATTGTTAAAAATAACAATAATATCATCCACCCATAAACTCATAAATACATACAAAATTGTTTATTCGAAACGCGTACATTTATCAAGGATAATTCTGAGTTGATGTTTACTCGTGCAGACAAGGGCAACATTACAATAGTATTAGAAAAACAGATGTATATGGAAATATATTTTTCTGATTCTAATACATACTGATACATACTACACCATGATAAATTACTAACCTCTCATACTTTGACAAGCTACAGCTTACGAAATATTAAAGTTCTTAAATGAAAATGAGTGTTTAGGTTATAAGGCACACAATAATTCTCTCACTCAAATTGAAAATAGCCTTCCAAAATGGTTTGCATAAGACACATAAAACTAACAAAACATTTAGACCTATTATCCCAATAGTTAATACTCCTACATTTAGTATATCAAAATTTCTCACAAAACTGTTACTTACAACTACAACTACTGTTTACGTATGTTCCTTTGGAACTTGTTAAGAACAGCATAGTTAGTAGATTCTCGCGTATTGCTCGAACATCAAACATACATCTTGACACATCCTGAACATCATGGAATATTTGTTCGACAATAACTTTTTCTCAATTAATGATAAAATATATAAGCAGCTTTTCGAAACTCCTATATGTTCTTCAGTCCGTCCGATTTTTTGCGATTTGGTAATTATAATAAATTAAAATTAAAATAAAATAAAAAAAATAAAAATTAAAAATAAAAATAAAAAAAATAAGCATGACCTTGAGTCAAAAAGTCTAAAGAAATTAACTTTTATTCCACCTTTCTATTACCGTTATATTGGTGACATTAATGTATCCCTAAAAATAAAGTTGAGGGATTACTGCTTGTATGAATAATTATCATGAATGACTAAATTTTACACACGAATTAGAAATGAATCTCAAATATCTCTTTCATTGACATGACAATTATCCGGAACACTTTAAATCACGGTTTACTTTAAACTGTTATTGTAAACAGAAAACTTGATAAAGGAAAAACTCGCAAAATATTGATGGTAATAGTCATTTGAAGATTATATTCAATGTATTTTATTATTAAATTATACAATTTTGTTTTTTTTTCAGAAATGTCAGTTACACCTCGGGAAATTTTTATACGTACAAAAGAGATGAAATCCCAATTTTACTAACGGGCATTTGGAAAATTGCGATACTTTCGTATAACCGAAAAACATCGTAATTTCCCAAACATATTTTAAAGACTAAATCTGAATTAGATTTTTACAATTTAAAGATACTATGTTGCATAGTGGCTTTCATTTGAGGTGTCTTATTTTCCGAAATTCACATAGGCTGAGAGAAATTATTTACTAATAGTTGTAAGGTAATTTCAAGGCTCTTACATTAACTGTAAAGTTATTACAGTAACTGGAAAGTCAAAAACGCCATGTAACTATGAGATGAAAATATCAGGACTTTCCTGTAATGTTATTGTATATTAACTCGTATATTTTAACATTCAATGAGCGTTAGTTATCTGTTCATAAATCCTACATTAAATTCTGTTGTTTCAATAAATTCTTATATTAACTATTAACATAACAAATTTAAACGAATCTCAAAATACTGAAACTTCAGAATAAAGTACCTTACCTTAACAAGATCAAAATCTAAATTCTGTTAGTTTTACTATGAAGCTATTACATTAACTGTAAACAAACATAGTTTGGTGTATTTCAAAGAAAACAAATTTACATGTTAATTTTCATCTTTTGTTCTGTAGAAGTGAAAAATAAGAAAATCCAGAATTGGCGAGAGATATTTTAAACATCTTTGGAATATCTGTTATGATTTTGAACGCAGTTTTCAAGATGGTGACATAATCACGAACGAAATCATAGTCATCTTCAGAAATTTATTCGAAAATTATGGACTTTCGAAAAAAGCTACTCCGACAATTTTTTAGACTTTTTATTTTTTCGAAGTGGTGGGACTTTTTTCATGATTGTTAAAGAAAAAAAAATGTGTAAATATTCTACAATCCAATTCTGGATTTAAGAGTAGGAAACACATTCGTAGTGAAGAAACGTCCATTTTGGACTTAAAGAATTAAAAAAATGTAGCACATTTGTGTAAATTTTCTGTAAATCGTAAAAGTGACAAGAATTATACATAAATTTAAACTCTAATATCTTACTACACTGAAAGAAATGATTTACTAATATATTAATGTAAGCTAATTTCAAGGCTCTTACAATAACTGTAAAGTTATAACAGTAACTATAAAGTCAAAAACCACAGGTAACTTTGATATAAAAATACCAGCACTTTCCTGCAGGACAGCAATGTTATTGTATATTAACTCATATATTTTAACATTAAAATTCGCAGAAAATCGAATGACTGGTTTATCTCTGTTTCGGTGAAACTGTAAGCGGGTAAATATGGTACGTAATGATCTCGGCATTAATATTTAAAATTCTTATATTAGCTGACACGCTGAGAATAAAAATGGGTCAAAAATATAACGCGGGCAAAAGTGAATTAACTTTTTTAACGCGGAAAAATGAATTAAATAATCTCCGCGAGCAAAAATGACTTATATAATATTCAGGGCAAAATTGGATTAAAATTATAATTCACTTTTGCTCTTATGGAATATTTAACCCACCTTTGCTCGCATCATAAAAAGTAAACCATTTTTACCCGTTAGCTGAAATTAACTCACTTTTGCCAATTTCCAAAAGTTAACCCGTTTTTGTATTAATTCGAATAATATCTACACAAAGTGACTTACGAGTATAATCATGTGTAAACATGATTCTATTTATTTAGGAATGTTGTTAAAATATGACATTGTTATAATTGAAATCGAAAAACAACTCAATTATGAAAATAATAAAGTTTTATTTATTTCTTACTATGATTTTGCCAGTGGAGATAGCGATAACGAATAATGCAGCATATTATTTTTGTACTTCATCATTTTTTGTTTAAGAACGCATTTATGTACTTTATAAAATATATCTATATAATTAAACAGGTTTTGTGATTTATTCAATTATTACCGATTAACTTAAACTCGTAAACTTTGAAAGTTTGAATCTTTTGAGACTAGCTTGCGAAGCTTAGCAATGAGAAAGGCCATATTATAAGGATGACCTTAACTCAAAGTAATTGCAAAGTTGATGACAATTGACAATATAAGGTAATATATTAAAACGATTATTAAGCGCGACCGTTCAAGTTCAATAATATAAAATAATAGCGCGAGCAAAAACAAATTATAATTTCAGCGCCAGCAAAAATGATATACATTTTTAATTCGGTTTTGCCCAAAAGAATATTTTATAAATGTAATTTTTATCTTCATAATATTTTTACACATTTTTGCTCGTAGCATCTAATAAAATGTGACGTAACAGAAAATTCTGCTAACATCATAATAAAAAACACGTCGGATATGATACTTCGCTTGTGAAAAATCTCTTGTGCCCTAAAATTAATCCAAACATGGCCAAAAACGTTAATTTCGATACATTTAACCTCACTTTTCTCAAAAATGCGACGGAATAGGAAAATTCTGCTAGTGTCATCGTTTTCAGCACCAAAAAACAGTTCAGATATGATATTCTGCTTGTCAAAGGTAAAATCAGCGTCGAACAGTGATAAGGGAGCGTTTATTCTGCAAATAATATGCCTCTCAATACTTAATTGTGCCCCTGTAATAAAAAATTGGTGAAAACAATAAGTCAATGACAATGAATATCAGTTGTACACGTCTCTTTCAAAAATTCCGAGAATTAAGCAATGTACACTGAGAGAAAGGATCGTTTATTGTAAAGAAATATCATTCAATTGCAAAGTTGAAATCATTCTTTTAATGTAAAGATGGCATTGTAATGTTAAATGCGATTCATATAATATTAGCATTTTATTTCTTATATCAGAATTGACCATTTCTTAATAGTTAAGAAACGTATACTTTGAACTCGACAGCTGCGTAAATTCACAAATAAGACATGGAACATGTCTCTTATACGATGTATTTGTTTATAAAATAAGCATATTTAATATTAAAAACAATATCTTTAATTTATTTGTTTTCACAATAACAACCACTGAATTGCAATGGCGCTCAATCGTTCTTAACAAACCAACAAAGCAGCCGGGTTGTCATTTGAGGTTATGTTACGATGCGTATCGACTCCAACCTTACATTTTGTAGCTATTAACATTACTTTATAGATGCAAACTCATAGTAAACAAGCGGTTTCTTAACTATTAAGAAACGTTTGGTTGCATTTAATAGATATTTCTTAAGATATAAAATTCATTGTTTGCACTAAGAAATGTCAGCTTTATATGAAATGAATAATTATTTTATACTTAAAAAATTATTGGATTCGCCGTATTTAAATATATGATTTCTTAACTATTAAGAAGCCTTCTTTTTAGTAAACAATACTTTCCTCAGTGTAGAAGCATACCAAATTGAATACTTTTATTACAGAATTAACATAAGAGGTATAATAGTGTAATCAGGGAATTAACGCAAATAATGATTAAAATTTTAAATCATTTGTATATTTTTAAAAGAATCCCAAAAGTTTAAAAATTGCGATATCAAAGCGAACAAGTTTCTATACAAAATTATAACACGAGCAAAAATAAGTTAAAATGTCTTTGCTGGTAAAAGTGACTTATAATTTCCGAGCGGGCAAGAATGACTTAAATTTCTAATTCGTTTTTGTCCTGAAGAATATTTGAAGTCATTTTTGCTCTCACAATAGTGTAACTCACTTTTGCCCACAGTCTGTAATTTGTTTCGTCTTTGCTCGCGAACAGAATAATAACCCATTTTTTCTCGCGGCGTATGTTTAGCCCGTTTTTGCTATCAGCGTGTCAGCTATTAACATAACAAATTTAACCGAATCTCCGATTACGGTATCTTCTAAATCTAAATTCTGTTAGCTGTACTATGAAGCTATTAAATTAACTATAAACAAACATTTCTCTCAGTGTACTCTAGACTCTATTTGAAAAACATTGTATGTACTTCCCATCCACGATATAGTTATCAGAGCCAATTACACCTTGGAATGGGATTTTTGATGCTTCTGAAGAAGGACCTTCATGCTACCAGCATGAGAATTCGACTGCTGCCAATATGTCTGAAGATTGTCTCGCACTCAATATTTACACGAATAAGGTAAAAATATGACAATACAAAAAAGGAAATTTATATATAGTATGGGCCTATTATAAGCTCGTTTAATATTACCTTTATAAAATCTCTTATTTTAAAAATATTTCATACATAATATAACACACGTAGTATTAAATTAATAACAAATGGGTTATTCACACGTGATGATTGAAAAATTCCAACATATTTTAACTTTTTTTCTCAATTTTAAAAATTAAATGTCGGAAGAATTTGAAAAACAGAAATTTGCAATAATTAACCCTAGCGGAAATTTATTGGGGCTCGAGTCATACCTTTGTTAGAAAGAATAAGAACAAAATCTGTTTCGAACCAATTGTTTTCGTATTGCTTTGTAATTAATACTTTTTGTATAATTTCAGCTATTAAATTATGATGACAAATTTAGTTTAATAGAGTTTATTATAACAAAGTGTGCTAAACAACGATTTTAATTTTTAAAAAAACTGTTTACTTCCGGGACTATATTTGCACGAACAAGGGGCTTTAATTTTTGTTAAATTCAGCTTGTGATACATCAAATGCTAACGTTTTTCTATTTGTAACCATTTTTAAATTAATTAATGACATTGCATGCACTTTCGATAATAACATGGATGTAACGATATAACAATAACCACTTTAAATGCTTCGGCATTATAAATTCTACTATCTGCTATTTACTTACCATTAAACATGGAAACAAAGTATTTCTTGGGGGCAAAATAGGATCTGATATCACGGACAACAACCAGGTGCAAAAGCAAATACAGGAACCAGGACAACAACCGGCCAAGAACAAAATCATGTCGTGAAATGTCCGATGTTATATTGTAACGATCCTGACTAGACGTGTAACGCATTACATCTAATCAAACCCTATAATTTGTTTAATAAGAAAATATTTTCTCACACGTCAAGCGTAAAATACTACACAGAGATAAAGGAAATAGTTAATGGAACCTTTTTATAATAGTAAAAGGCGTAAATCCAAAAAGTTGTTGTATTAATTATTTCCATGGTAAACGGTACAATAAAATTGTTCCATTTGCTATTTTCCGATTGTTAAATCGTTCGTACATAACCTCAAATATCAACTCCAACCTTACACATAGTTAATTCTACTACTTAAGAGGTTAAAATCGATTCTACTATTTTTTCGCTGTGTACTTTGCCCTCCCTCTATTGCGGGAGTAAAATAGCACATTCTCTCCATGGGTTACGACAGAAGATAATCCTTCGCCAACTAATACATTTTAGTGTTCTTTATATAGTAATGTTTAAATTTAATCGTTATTTAATTTATTATTTGTTTTTATATTTGATTCCATAGTTGCGCAATATATACTACACTGAGAAAAGTGTATTTTATCAGTTACTATCCCTTGGCTTTTAAAAAGTGTATTATAGACCTTAAAAGAAATATTATAACTTGTAAAATCCTCCGTCTTTCAGCATTTATTTTTGACAGGGTATACGAAATTGTATTTAATTCTCATATTTTAAAAGAATATTTTATTATGACTAAAAGAAGGTATTTTTAATATTTTAATTTGCTAGATAAATTTCCATAAACAAAAATTGCTTTTAGTTAAAGAGAAAAGGCTAAAATAAACTGACATATTGGTTAGAATAATCTAAAATCTTCGTCTTTTAACAGGTAATAGAAAGATAGCAATCCCTATGCGTAAAATAATATCTTTTACGGGGCATAAGAATTCTAATACTGGGTAAAAAACACTTTTCTCTGTGTATTTTCTTACTACGAAAGTATTATTTGTCTATTTTCAAGATTTTGCGATAGGACAAATAATTATTTTTGCTAAAAAACGGCGTAAATAAAGGTTTAGCGAGAGGGAAAGCGAATTGAAAAAACGTTTTCTAAATTTTATAAACCTAGTTGGAAATGCTTGATTTCCAGCTTCCTCTCGAATGATGGAAATCATATACTGCATTTTTCTAAGATACATTTTACTTAAGTTTTATTTAAAAAATAAACATACTTATATGAAGAGCATATGCTTTCCTCACTTTTTCTAGATAGTATTATACTAAGTAAGTTGTATAATTTATAATAACATTTATAACATTTTAAATAACTCTAAATTAACTTCCAGCTACTACCGAAAGGCACTAAAAGATCAGTTTTAGTATTTTTCCATGGCGGAGGATTTTATTCCGCATCGGGACAAAGTTTCGTTTTTGGGCCTCAGTACCTGATGGATCAAGATATAGTTTTAGTTACTGTGAATTATCGCCTAGCTGCTTTTGGTAATGTCTTTTAATATTCTTATAGTATTAAATATAAATTCTGATTAACGTAACTGGTTTTACTGAAAACTTCAGTAAATGTTCCATCATAAAGAATAATACCAAATATTATAAAATTGTTCACTCCTATACACAGGAATGTATATAATAAATGTGTATATATATTTATGTAATTAAATTTGTTTGTACTTTATTGTTTTACATGTCATTACATATACTAGAGTATTAATATATTAAACTATAGGTTGGATGAGCACGGGTGATCATCGTGCACCTGGAAATTTGGGTATGAAGGATCAAGTTTTGGCTTTAAAATTCGTGAGAGACAATATAGCAGCATTTGGTGGAGATCCAAACTCCATCACCATAAGTGGTTCCAGCGCAGGTGCTTGGAGCACTGTTCTCCATATCGTGTCTCCGATGTCCAAGGGACTTTTCCACAGAGCAATTGTAATGAGTGGTTCACCGACCATGCCGGATTTACTTCCAACCCAACAACTTCATCTTGCCAAATTGCAAGCTACGTTACTCAACTGCACTACACAAAATCTGGATCTTATGATGACTTGCATGAAAGAAAAATCTGCAGAAGAATTTGCCAGCACAAAACTCAAATACCACGTAATACTTTCATTTATTAAATTCTTATTTCTTGGATGTTGTAGCTAGGTTTTTATTATTACCACTATTTAAATAAACATAATACAATAACATTTCAAACGGATTGTAGGTCCTCGCTTCAGAGTTAAATTTCGATATATAATTGTATCATATATATATTGTAAACAAACACTGAGATGGCCAAATAAAAAAAGATATAAGATGTTAATTTAACTTTCCAAAATTAGTAAAATACAATGTAACTTCTTATTTCGAATTTTATAATTAAAATCGCACTTGTTCATCAAAAGAGATTAATCACCTTGAAATAAATAGAAAACAACGAAATGTTTTTTCTCTGATAGTAACTTAATAGTGGCTATTATCAAGTGTATTCATTTGCGGTTTCTAACAAACTATTTTAATATTATTTCATAATCAGCATATTCATATTCTTTTTTTTTTATTTTGTTTACTTTTTCATTACAGATATTAAATTCTGAAAAGAACTGTTCGTCCTACCGGGCTTAAAAACCGATTTTACGCACTCAATAAGAAAAGTACTAAAGAAAGTATGTTATATACCACAAAAAAATATTCGATTTTTGGAAGGATATTCTAAGGAATAAGAATATCTTTAATTTTTGTTATTTATTTGAGCTTGTGATATAGCAAATGCTAATATTTCTATGTCTGTAATACATTTTACTCGAATTAATGACATTTCATGCACTTTCGATAATAACCACGGATGTAATGATCCAATAATAACCACTTTAAATGCTTCTGCATCATAAATGCGGTATACTATAGGAACAACAAAGTCAGTCCTTGGGGGCAAAGAAGGATCTAATAGCACGGACAACAACTAGGTGCAAAATCAAGTATAGAAGCCGAAACAACGACAAGGGGCAAATTGTAAAAGGAATAAATGAGGATAAGAAGATAAAAGATAGAATAGTGGATAGGAAACTTAGTCAAATAAGCAGTATGGCTAAAAAAGAAATAGAAGATCGTTTTGATAAATTTAACACCGATATTAAGCAATGACAATGAAAATTATATCACGGCAGTTGAGAAATTGAAATCAGGATAAGAATATCATAATTCAAGAAGAAATACTGAACTCACAGAAGTGCTTTTAACAATTCTTCATTTTCATTATTTAAAAATACCGAGAAATAGGCATTCACGAGCAAAATATTATATTTCTGATGCAGTATGCGGTCTTTCCGTTTAAGTAAGCAAGTCGAGGTTCATGAGGGTGAAAATTCTACGCCTGAGATTCAAACATTGTTTTTTTGATGCTGTAGGCGTAAAATATTTTGCGGGACTAAAATGACCATTTTACGCCTACTGCATAAAAAATATATTGCTCAACGCATGTGCGAAATAGTTATTTTTGTGTCAAGGGCGTAAAATGGATTTTTACGCCTCGAGTGCAGAAACCGAGAGACACCAAGTGAACATTTATTGTATACCTCAGGAGTCGTGAAATACGTATTTTACGCCCGTAAATAAGGGCTTGGACCTCGCTTTCCTCTCGGCCCGCAACTTTCATAGTCGTTGGAAAAACGTTTCGGCGCTTGTATTGAAAAATACTGTTTTTCAATGTTTATTATCGTTGTTTATTATAAACAATTTTGGATTATAAAATTTTGGCACGCATAAAAATAGTACATTTTGATACAAGTGTGATAAATTAGTGATAACTGTACGAGTGTACTCTTTTCGCTCGGGTCTTACACTCGCACTCATCGGCAAACAACTTTTTTGCTCCCTAGTTTCACAATGTACTATTTTCAAAGAATTTCGCAAACTTTGAGTTTTGGGCAAAAACTGTGCGGTAATATGGATTACTGTTTGACATCCTATGCGATAATGAAGATTAACGCACAAGTCCCACGGTCTCGATTCGAAGTAATATATATATTATAGATTAAAACCATAAAATTACAATCTAGGAAATATAACGAAGAAACTCATTGTCTAATTATACTCGTTAGAGTTTCGAATAATTTTATATTTTTGTAATTTTCAGGCATTCGTTGGTTTGTCTATATTACTATGGTATCCAGTTGTTGAACCAAAAATACCTGGCATTGAAAGGTTTCTTCCTGACCAACCAGAAAATATAATAAGAAAGAAACAATTTAATGAAGTTCCAGTTATCGCTGGGGTGACGAAAGATGAGTTCGCTAATATTATTACAAGTAAGCCAAATTTCAAACTAGATAAAAGAAGTTTTTACACCAAACAAATGTTGCCATCCACTAATAATGGAAGGTTAAAATACCTATACTATGTTTCGTTCCTTTAGTTTCACATGTTGATTCGTTAACGATGGATCGGAATTTTTTTAGTAACGAGTTTAAGTTATTTTACGCAAGTTCGATTGCTGTAATGTGAACATGTTTTAAGAAGAACAATAAATTACAGGAGAAGATATTTCATGTAATATCGACAGAAAATCGAAAAAAAGTAACCGGGAACACGGAATTCCGTAACAATTGCAAATAGAAAGTAACAATAGACCAAATTGACGCTTTAACCCATTAAATTAAAAAATTAGACATCAAGTTTGATTTTACTTTTAGTAATAAAAAAGAATGAAAACAATTTTCAGATGGTTGTTGTTTATGGCTCAAATATCGCTATTTCAGGGGTATCAGAAAATAATGCGAATTAAAAAATAAAAAATTACACGTGATTAACAAAAAAAAACTTGGTTTGTTAAAGTTTCGTATTCTCTTATTGTATTCTTTTATCATTTTCCGCATTACAATATTTTAGACGGATGTAAATTACACGTCAAAAATGTCCGGGCTTCAGTTTGATGAAGAGTATTTTCAGAAAATTTCATACCGCATTCCCAAAAATGACGTTCGGAATGAACATTTATTTGACTAATTTCAAAACGCGCTGAATCTTATATTAGGATTCTCAAATAAATGCTAAGACTGAAAAGTTTTTATAATTTAACAAGAAAAACATTATTAGGAAAAATTTCAAAATATTCAAAATAAATGGTTGGAAATTTCCATCTTTGCTCGTGTTTGCAGGCGGACATCTTCATTCGGTAGTAATTTTGAGTAGGTTTTAAGCCCCAAACCCCTAATTTATTCAAAATATTTATAAGTTTTATATTTTACAATACCGATTATAGTCACCGATTATAAAATGTGATAGGATATAAATTTAAGAAAGATGACAATCGAAAACTACACAGAAAAAAAACATAAAATTGTTACATCTCAAATTAAGCAATGAAAGCTTAATTTCAGTATAAAATTGAGCTAATTTTCTTAAATTAAGTCAATATTTGCTCTTAAAGTCTTAGTTTCGAACAGCAAAGTTTAATTTTAATCGATATTTATGCTTAAACAAAATTTTTTCCAGCTTGTCACACCTAAGTTAGAGAATTCTTATTTCGAACCTGAATATTGACTAAAAGTAAATTTTCAAAACTAAAAACAAGGTTTTAAGTGCAAATATTAACTTAATTTAAAAAAATTAGCTCAATTTTAGACTGAAATTAAGCCAATTACAGTGCTTAATTTGAGATGTAATAATTTTATGAGTTTTTTTCCTGTGTATCGACCCGATGCCTAATAGAAATTTTTAACTATTTTTAGTCTTATACACAATGCTGAATGTAAGATCTATAACCATTTCAATTGTGGAAGGGTTAATCCTTGATACTATTCATGATTATAATTAATAGTAGTAGTGATTGAGTTTATTTTTTATTTTAATTTTCAGCTTTTAGATTCGAACATAGGGGTGTACTCGAAATAGTTTTGTTTAATTTTAATAGTTCATACAGAATCTTTTTTCGTGTTGGTATGAGATTGCGATACTCCTTATTAGCATGATGTGGAAAGTGCAATTTATTTTTAAATATTTTCACAGTTGAAAATTAAAATGAATATTAAGGTAATTTTACTATTTCAAACATTTGTTTATATGATTATGAATTTGAAATTTTATGAAAATAAGAATATTAACTAAGTTGTTGTGGATATAAGGGCCAAAACCGGAAACGACATTTTCAAAATATGGTTAAGCCGATAACATTATTATGGCGTACAATATATTGGAGCTGATGTCATATTTTTCATTTCAGTCCCCATTCAAGCGATTAAAAAAGGGCTGATAAATGAATCAGTGTTCTTTGGTCAACTGAATCAAAATTGGGAAACAATTGCTCCAATTTCTTTGGAATATCAACGCGGAACAGAGCGCTCAAAGAATATCAGCAGAGAATTGAAGAGCTTCTACTTCAAAAATAAGCCCATTAGTATGGCAAATATTGAAGCACTAGGATGGGTACGTATCAACAGTGTAAATTTGTGACTTTTATTATAGTTAGTTGATTCATAATATCCAAATAACGTTTGCGAATGTATAACGTACAATTAAATTTTATCTAATTTTAGTTATATGCTGATGCAATTATTGGATATCCAGTGAACCGGTTCGCTAAACTCATGGCAGAGAATTCTTGCAAACCTGTATATTACTATGAATTTACGTATCAAGGACGTTACAGTTTAGCAGTCTGGGAAGATACGAAAAAACCGTTTGGTAAATTTTACGATATATTTAACTTTTTGTGTAATTTTTTACGACCAACATACTTTAAATTGAGAAATGGATTTTGGAAGAAACATATTGCGACAAAAGTATCAGGTTTTTTCCCACCTATTCGATCATGACCTCAGATTTGACTTTAGCCGTTAGAAAATTCTACATCCGACGGTAACCCTGATATTACTCATGTCCTTTTAAGATCATTTCAAGGTCAAGTTGAATTTATCAATGGAAGTTCACATTTTTGTCCACGTCAAGGACACGGCGGTCTTCATTATGATCAAGATCGCAAACGGATGTAAAATGTTCCGCTCTGCACTGGTAGGTCATTTTGGGTTCCTTTGAAAATGTAAATTTGACCTAGAAAAAAACTTTTGTCTGAAACATTTCCTAAAAATGCATTCCTCCAAAGTAATTTCGCCATTTCCATACATTTAGATCACCCTCTATACATATACTATTTTTATATTAAAATTTTAAACTGATGATTGCCAGATTAATCATAACATTTTATGATTTAACAGGAGTGGTACATACAGACGATTTACAGTACATTTTCTACATGTCCGCTCATTTTCCATATCTCGAACCAAATGCTCCTGAAATTCCAACTGTGGAGAAAATGACTTCGATGTGGGCCCACTTCGCGAAAACTGGAACTCCGATTCCCAATAACAATCCGTATTTGAAGAATGTTGTTTGGGATCGATTGACACCATCAAACAACAAGTATCTGGAAATAAATAAGGAACTTACAATGAAGTCTAATTTGTTCGCTGATAGATACAGCACGTGGGATCGTATATTTCCATTTAATATTATTGTGAATTAACAATGTAGAATTAATGTTATGAAATGTTAAGTTAGGTTAGGTTTCCATTGGGAAATCTGATTGAATAAATTATAATTCGAGTTACATGGGCGGATTGATTTTTTAAGTTTAGTATTTAAGAAAAAATTAATAAAATGAAAATAATAGTTAAGTAGACATTACTATTCATATTTTCTCATATCTTAAGGTTTAAATAATTCCCAATCATGATTTATGGTATACAACAATTGAAAACTACATTTATCCAAATTATTACTCGTGTATTGTACAATGCTGCAATAGTCGTTACACTTCTGAAAATGCATTCTTATTTATTATTTGTGGGGGGGGGGGGGGATTTTGTATATTGTCCACCTTTTCAACCCCTTAATGGTACCACTTCAGGGACTGTCTACATGTCTAAATTATTTAGTTTTAAAGTTAATCAAGTTAGAAATGACATACCGGATAAACATTTCACAAATTATTCAATTTGAAGAAAACTAACATCGTTTTCGTAATAAGCGATACCAAAATCCTTTATAAGTTAATCAGTTCTAAACAATATGAGTAAGTAAGGGGAAAAAGTAAGTTGGTCTCTCAAAACTAATTTATATTTTGAATACCCACGACATTGATGTCACCGTATGGAATTACGTATAAAATACAAGAATAGTTTTTACTATCTATAAAATGACGAGTTAATTGTAGCATTAGAAAAAATTGAATAAGGAAACTGAAATAATGATAAGGAACTTATGGAGGAAAGAGTTGCTATAACTTGCCAAACATGTCTCTTTGACGCAATTCTTGGCGCATTTCTTTGTTCTACTAATAACATTGTTTACGGATCACTTTATGATATTCCGTGAAAAAGATACAAAGTCATTTAGTCTTCAATCACGATGTAAATACCAGTTCAACAGTTGTATTTATTTTTAACATCTTTTAACAAGGAAATTGTAGTACATTTATGTAAGTCGGTTAAAAAACAATGAGTGATAAATATTAAATAAAATATTTACTGTGATCGTAAAATTACACTTTCCTAAACATTGCGGTAGTATTGGTAGGAGCAGTAGTAAATATTTATATATAAAAGAACAATGCGGAAAATTGTGAAAAGAAAAGTTTAGCAAAGTTCAGTAAAAACTGCAGAAAGTATTGATTTAAACAATCCTTAATTATCTGGTACAGTTTTGGTTTTATTTATTTGAATCACTTCTAAACAAAAATTTTGTATCATTTCGAAAGTTATGAGTAAATATTCTATACGAATATAAAATATGGCACACTAGTTCAAGTTATTAATTACAAATAATGACTTTTCTTATTGTTTTAGCACATAGTACAAACGAAGATTAAAAAATTGGCTAAACTACCTTCCATATTGTGATTAAAGAATTATTCACCAACTTATTAAACTGAATAAATATATAAAAAGTCCATGATGCATCTTATAATTAGGACAACATTGTTTCTATTATTAAATATTGCATTTTTAAATATTGAACCTTGCAATGCGGAAACAAACAAAAATCCGATAGTTTATACAAGACTTGGTCGAATAAAAGGTTCGTTGATGACTTCACGACTTGGAAAAACCATCTATGCTTTTCGAGGAATAAAATATGCTAAAAATCCAGAACGATTTAAGGTTAGTCTTGATTCGTTGTTTTATAGTAAATAACAAATTATATATTTTGAATAATTAAAATTTAACTTCTTGACCATTTAAAAATAGCAGCATACATGTAATATCGATAAAGTAACGTAAAAAACGGCCACTGCACAAAGCGGATTGAATAAAAATTGACAGCTTATGGTATATGCTTTGATGGACTTTATCAGGATTATGAGAGCATTTTTTAAGATTTAGACTGTTGGGGTTCCTTTAGAAGTTAGAAAATATCAGAATGTTTAGTACCTACAACTACTTCAATTTTTAAAGTACATTGAAGTGCACCGAAACAAAGTACGCTGTTAAGATTTGTTACAAATATATTGCCTACAGGTCTCAGAGAAAGTTGGACCCTGGCATGACATTTATGACGCTTCAAAAGAAGGACCTTCGTGCTTCCAATATGTTAATGATGATATTAATACAACCTTATTGAATATGTCTGAAGACTGCTTAGCCTTAAACATTTATACAAATAAGGTAAGTAAATAACACACGCTTAAATTCACATTCTTTTATCGATTCACGTGTCGTTAAAATTTGCTAAGTTCATTGAATATTCTATCATCATGTAAATATTATCTTAACAAACTTCTTCCTTTAGGAAACGAAGAAAAATATTAAATAATCGAATTCTTTCTTCAAACTAGTTTACTCTATTGATTTCCGGAAGTATTACAATAAGTAATACAACAACAATGAGTACCCCCCCCCCTAATCTAACCCTCCCAATATTTGCCTAGTGAGGGGAAAACAATTTTCTCCCACTTCGCCGACATACTGTTATAAAACGCGCATGGGTCGACCAGAAGAAATCAGTGTAACCTTTCCTACATAGCGCATGCGTGATGTCGCCCCAGAATTACCGCTCCGTGAGAAGTGGTGGGGAACAGCAATCGAGGGGTAATGCAAATATTGGGACGGATCTAGTGACAATTACTAGGGGGTGGCAAATATTGGCAACGCAAATATTGGAGGGGGGGAGGGACTACTGTAATCAGGGAGTTAGTTAGTAAATTGACGACTAACCCCAACTAAAACCAATTTTCACAGCGCATTAATTTACATAAATGATAAAATTTACATTTACAATTACATTTACATTTACATTTACAAGTAATATTTGATAATGAAGTTATTTTACGGTTAAATTAATCATTTTTTATAACTTTTCCTTCATAATTCAAGTAAATAAATCATTTGATTATATACTAACGATTCATTTCCAAATTTTAGTTAACCACTGGTGTCAAAAATAGAAGATCTGTTATGGTATATTTTCATGGTGGAAGTTTTCTCTCCGCATCTGCTCAAAGTTTCTTGTTTGGACCCCAATACCTCATGGATCAAGATATTATTTTGGTAACCGTAAATTATCGACTTGCAACTTTTGGTAAGGCTCTTCAACATTTTTCGAAATTGAAAATGTAGTCCAATACGTGAAGTGTTTATCATTAAAGTTATACTAAACAGAACTTTGAAAGAAAATAACCACTATAACTGTCTAGCACAATGTTAATTAAAGAATAATTAAAATTATAAAATCATTTATTCGTTGTGGTATCATCTGCAAATAAAAATACGAAAAAAAAGAAGAATAACGTTAGTATATATTTGGTTTTCTCTCTATATGTATACATATAGAAAACCGAAACGTCGTTTTTATCTCTTTACAATAGGCATTTTCGAACATTTTTTGTTATCGTTAGAGGGCATCTCAATCTCGCTAATTAAATTCACTTTTATTCGTATATATTTCGTTCGTTTGATCATCAATTCAGGGACGAGAATATTCATATTTACTAGTCTCTGTTTTTATATTTTATTTTAAAGTTGACTATTAATGGATTCGGTGTCCCTTTAGCGACAATCAGGGTTACTAATAGCTATTGTAAAAAAGCGTTTCGTCCCGAGATCTCGTGTTGGACTCTTCAGTAAGGCTACCACGAAAATCTCTGCCTTCGACACTTATGTTTTGTTTAATCTGAAATTTAAATAAAACTAACAGAGGAGGAAGTGTTAGAATTATCAAATAAATAGATGTATTTAAAATGGTAACGGTAACCAGTAAAATTTCTCGTCCGCTTTAATTAATAATTAAAATTGTAAAATCATATTCGTTGTCGCCTGCAAATAAAAAACAAGAAAAAAAGAATAACATTAGTCGCATATATTTGGTTTTCGACAAAAAACACGTGCGATGGAAACAAATAGTGCGATATAGTCGGGATTTGTAACAATTTTAATTATTAATTAAAGCGGTCGAGAAATTTTACTGCATGCTTCGCTGCATCAAGCTTTTATGTTAATTAAAGAATACATTTCATTGAATACTAAATTAATATTTGGAAAAGGTTGGATCAATACGGGAGACAGTCGCGCACCTGGAAATTTGGGCATGAAGGATCAAGTTTTGGCTTTAAAATTCGTGAGAGATAATATTGCAGCATTTGGTGGTGACCCAAAATCCGTCACTATAAGCGGTTCTAGCGCAGGTGCTTGGTGTACCGTTCTGCACATCGTGTCCCCAATGTCAAAAGGACTTTTCCAAAGAGCAATCGTAATGAGTGGTTCTCCAACGATGCCGAATTTACTCCCAACCCAACAAATTCATCTTGTTAAACTGCAAGCTACATTACTCAATTGTACAACCGAAAATGTGGATCTAATGATCGAATGCATGAAAAACAAATCTGCAGAAGAATTTGTGAAAACTTGGCCAAAATTCTACGTAAGATTTTTACTTTTTCAAGTTTAAAGTTTATTTTCAACTTCTAAAAATATGTTACGAAATATTTATACTACCAGGATATTAAAGTTTAAAATATTGTGATGTTTTATCCATTAATGTAAGATTTCAATTCGTTTTTATAATTTTTAGAACTATGTGGGTTTTTCTGTATTATTGTGGTACCCAGTTGTCGAACCAAAAATACCTGGAGTTCAGAGATTTCTCCCCGACCAGCCAGAAAATCTAATAAGAAGGAAGAGATTTAACGAAGTTCCTGTCATTGCCGGAGTTACAAAAGATGAATTCGCAAATCTCATATTCAGTGAGTCAAGTTTTAATTAATTTTCTATTTAATTAAAGCTTCTCGCGATAGAAACATTCCTTTGCTTTCAACAAATATTTGCCAGCAAGGAAAACATGAAAGATAAAAAGTACACATGCAGATTTATAAACGTAGTTATATTTATTTATATACTCTTTAAAATAAAGAAGCAAAATAAAAGAAAATTATAAAGGGTCCAGCCGGATTAGCATATATAAATTTGGCCTACAGTAAACATAAAATTGCGTTGGATTTGAAATACTTTTCATGAAAAATACTAACCTTAATTACACATATTATATCAGATATTGCAAATTTTTAAAAATTCAGTTCATTGACCGTGCAATTTTTTTATTTACTAATGATATTTAAATCGCACTGTCGCCTACAAATCTTATATATACGTAGTAGTATATTTCTAGTTATTGGCATATTTTAGCTCCTTTGCAACAAATTAAAAAGGGTCTTATAAACGAATCGGCAGTGTTTGATCCACTGAATCAGAATTGGGAAATAGTGGCACCGATAAGTCTGGAATATGAACGTGGTACCGAGCGTTCAAAAAACATCAGCAGAGAATTGAAGCAATTTTATTTTAAAGATCAACCAATCAGCATGAAAAACGTTGAAGCATTAGAATGGGTATGTTCTTAAATAAAAAGTGAATTTATAGCTATTATGCGAATGAAAGAAGGGTCCAAAATAAGTTACGCTTTTGTAGTACACATTGAGCTTAAATAAGCTGCTATCATAATTCAAAATAACCTTTTGAAAATTCAAAATTTTCTTTCAGAAATATTTTCTAGGGCAAAACAGAAAATATTCTGTGTCATAATCAATATCATATATCCGGCCCTTTTTCAGAAATTTGAATTTTCTGTTAAAATCGCAAAATTTATGGCTTTAACAAATTTTCATGCAAATAACACAGGACCACAAACAAAATTTGTTTCGAGATCACTTGAATCAGAAATAGTCGATCTTATAGATTTGTAGCCACTGAAAACGAATCCGTTAATCGATTTAGCCCATCACGTCAGGATTTTACGATATCTGATCCGAAAAATATTGAAAAATATACTTTTTGGCAATTTAAGGTTAGTTTATGCAAAAAATCTGAAACGATGAGTTACCTTGGACACCTAAAGTACTTCTCACAAAAAATAACACAATTTTTTTGTGGGCACAACTTGAAACAGAAGAGGAGGATCTTATAGATTTTAGGTTGCTGAAAATAAATTAGTTGTCCAAGTTAAATTATCCTTTCAGATTTTTTTCATACATTAACCTTACATTGCCAAAAAGTATATTCTTTTAATGTTTTTTCCGATCAGATATCTTCAAATTCTGACATGATGGGCCAAATCGAATAATGGATTCGTTTTCAGAGGTTAAAAATCTAAGAAGATCCACTATGTCTGATTTAAGTGATCAGGAAACAAAATTTTTTTGTGGCATTGTGTAATTATTTATAAGCCATTACTTATAGTTTATAGTTTTTCATATTATCGCGTTGTAAATTATAACTGAAGATTTTGCAACTTTTTTACATTTTTGCCGAACTTCTAGAGTCCATCGTTTCTATTTCTCAAAACGTATGATCATTCATAATCAGCCACCCCAAAATGACTGTTGTTTTATCAAAACAATGATAATATTCAGCCATTTTAAGATGTCATTATTATTTATTGCAAACAGTTTAATACATGAATCCATGTTTCCCCGAAAGTGATTTATCCCGAATATGAAAAGTTCCGAATGTAAAATATTTTAACGGTGAAAGTCCCGAAGGAAAATGTTATGAATTTTGAAAATTCAGAATGTTAAATATTCGGAAGATAAATCTCTTGAGTGAAAATGTCCCGACTGGATAAAACACAAACAATAAATGCATTAAGAGAATGACCCGACACAAAAACAAATGAAGTATACATTTTGCGAATGCAATTTTTCCGAATTGCAATAAAGGGAAAATTAATGTACTTTTATTCCAATCGACCAATAAAACCCAAATATAACGATGACGTAATAAAATAAATTTAAAATTCAGTAAGAATATATTAGTTAAGTCGATTTTTTTTGTGGAGCAACTGCACTTGGCGATCGCGGAAACCACGAAAATTCCGGCTCAAAATGTTAAAATAATAAAGGTTTAGACGCAAAAAATTCATTTCTCATCATAAAGGGGTTGTACGACCACACATTAAATAACACGTTTACAAAAAATCGGTATTTTGCGGATTTTTCTGAAAAAATAGGGTTGAAAATCGGCAGTTTTTCAAAAAAACTATTTTCGATACGAAAAATTGCAAATGAACTGAGTTCTATAAAGAAATAAGAGCAGATTTTATACTCTCACATATTAAAGACGATGCGTATGACAAAGTTATAAAATAATGTCTACACATTATTGATAGTTTTAGGAATGAAGACCCGAAGTCGCACGGTATTCATCATATTTTTTAATCATTTTAGGTGTGGTCGCACAACCCCTCTATGATGAAAAATGATTTTTTGCGTTTAACTTTATTGTTTTTACATTTTGAGCCAGAGTTTTCGTGGTTTCAGCTATCAGACCCCTTTCGCATCAAAAGTACGATTTAAAAAAAAATTGCCTTAAAAAACATCTTGTATTTTAAATTTGAAAAAAGGGTAGAAATGGGTGGTTTTTTCAATATTTTCGTGCCGGATTCTGAAAGAGCAGATTTGAAAATACTCACCTATAAATGTTCAAATTTTTTTAAGCGTAAATAACAAAGAAGATCGAGCTTAAAATTGAAGGGTAAAAACGGGTCAATAAGGGTTAATGAATCCAAAGAAAAGAAACCCTTCTTCTCTGCGAACAAGTTAGGTAGACATCAATGAAGAAATAATAAAATATGTTTAATGCGAAAACGAAACATTTTGACAAATTTTAAGATATTATCAAGAATATTACGCAAATACCTCAATATTGAAATATCGGTTTTAAATTCGGGATTCGATGATGTTAAGAAATAACGGAATGGTTGTAAATGCCTGAGTGAGAATGTGACATATATAGTTAAATTTGATTTTAGTTGCTTGCTGATGGATTGATCGGATATCCAATGAACCGATTTGTTAAACTCATGGCTGCAAATTCACGGAAACCTGTATATTACTACGAATTTACATATCAAGGACGTTATAGCTTCGCAATGTGGGATGACACAAAAAAACCATTTGGTAAATTGGATTTTATGTTGATAAGTATAAAGAGTATATTTTGATAACTTTAGTGCATGAAATACTATTTATTAATTTATCTGGAATACCATAAGTCGTTATTTGACTAAATATTTAGTAGTTCTCCCAATTTTTAGCGCAAAAAATAGGTCATTTTTATGAATTTTGTCGTGCATTTGTCAAAATTGCATAGTGTCAAGAAAACTATGAACTTTTTTAAATAGTTGAGTCACAAATTTATTTTTATGTTCTGAGATAACTAACATTGTGGCGAACTGGACATTTGAATCAAGAAATGGCGAACGGTTTAATTAGATAGCAAAATAAACTTGTTTTTGATTGAAGCGTTGGAAAAAATATGCATTTTTTATAAAATGACGGTCAGTCAAAGTTAATGGTTTGACTTTGACTAAGAACGGTGTCTTTATTATCGAAAAAGTTTTCAGCAGTTTCAAGTAAATTTGGCCACCGACTTTAGAAAATATAATTTCGAGAAAAACGCGTTTAAATTTAAGTTTCAATTTCAATTCATTTACGCAATGGATGCTCATATATCTCAGTCAATTTTTATGGTATCGACTTCTAATTTTAAAAGTACAACATCAAGTATCGCATATCATTTATTCTGGTTGCAGGTACGAAATATTAATATTTGTTTCAGCCAAATTAAACCTGACATACAGTTTGATATTGACCATTGTAACCTTTTAAACTTTGTTGGCCTATCTTGAATCCTCAATTTAAAAATGTTAAAACTTGCGACCTGTTTTTTAAATTTGTAATCGAAGCTGTAAGGACATATTCTTAGGTAGTTTTACTTCAACAAAATACAACAAAAACAATTTTGTCATTTAACCCCTTAAATATACTCTAAAGTCAATAAACTGAAAAATTCTCATACATTTGAATGCGAAGTTTCCAGATACAGAATATTAATCATGTTTCCATATTAAAACATTTATTTAAGTGCGATATATTTTTAATTCATTTTAACAAAACTCTTTATTTCCAGGAGTGGTGCATACTGATGAAATGCAGTACATTTTCTACATATCGGTAATCTTCCCATACTTCGAAGGAAATGCTCCCGAAATTCCAACTGTTGAGAAAATTACAGCGATACTAGCTCATTTCGCACTAACGGGGACACCGATTCCAAAAACTAATTCGCTTTTAAAAGATGTTGTTTGGGAACGAATAACACCGAAAAATAACAAGTATTTGGAAATTAACAAAGAACTTACGATGAAGTCTGATTTGTTTGCCGACAGGTATAGTGCCTGGGATAGAATTTTTCCACTTCGAAACTTATAGTACATCTAGCAATGTAGTTTATGGATGAAAAGAGTTTCTTTTCACACTTTTGACAATAATAGCAAGACATTTTACTTCTTTGGGTTGAAAGTGTAGGATATTATGTACTGACATAACAGAATGGTATAAAAACTAAATATTTCGCATGCACTAACATTCATTTGTAAAATTAAGATTTAATTATTTCACATTCACGAAGAAACTTTTGTAATTTTGAGGAAATCAATATGTTGAATTATTTTGTAAAATTATAGTAAAAATAAAAAAATATTCCAAATTTGAAAATCTACATCTTTAGTCTGAAACTTTTTATTGAAAAACTTATATTTTTCCCTAAAAACTACATTATTGATACTCGTCGATATATTTTTGAAGATATCTTGATGAAATGATCAGCCAGGATTTCAAATCAAACGGATATGTGATATTTACGTCAATCTTAAGACGTCCCACTTTGCGTTTTCTCGTTATTTTGCCTTGGAACTTCCTTGCTTCAAGATCGCCGTACCATTTAGTACTGAACTTATTACAAATTTGCTATTTATTTGTTCAGAACTACTGAGTAGGATGTTTTAATTTAAGTAAATCTTATCATTGCCTACATAAAGAGAATGAAAAAGGTTATTGGAACCATTTTAGAAAAGTAAAATACGTGATTATAATAAATTGTTAAATTAACCATTTCCATAATAAAACAAAACAAAATCATTGTTCCGTTTACTATTTCCAGATACTTGAATATGCAGCATAGCACATAACCTCAAATATTTAATAGCTTTACAGTTAAATAGTCACTAGAAATATTCTTGACTAGAAAAAGAGATTTAGTAAAAGTGATTAAATGAAAATAAGTACTTATTATCATAAAAAGTAATTATTGTATGTTATATTTTACAATATTATGAATTATAAAAATAAGATACTGTCAACTACAACTTTTCACGATGTTAATTGTACTATTATGAAATGTTATAATCATTTCTACCTTTTCTTCGTGGTTCCATTAACGTTTTTTTTCTCTCTGTGTAGTACCATATATAGTAACTAACGTGCCAGATTGTTTTAAAATCACGTGCGGTTCGAATAAATGTATTAGCAACATTATCTACTATTCAAATATTTTGGACTATCTTCACTCATTACAACTTCACAGTAATAAAAATAAAATACAAAGAATTTTTCATCATTCTTTATCGTATGGAATTTTTAAATTATAAAAACAAAATTTACACAAATATATCTAAATATATTATTTGTCAGGTGTTTGCTAAATATCTTTGACAATTGACTTCAAACAGGTTTGTGTTTACGAATAACATAGGTACCGATTAGCCCAATACAAAAAAGCTATGATTCATTATCATAAATAAAATAAAATTTTGAAAATGATCACATATATGGACATGACTTTAAGTGATGAAATTAATTTGCAAGTTATATTTAGAAATAAAATGGCATTTTCCGCTACTTTTTCCAGGTATTTGTACACCGAGTTGTTTTTCCTTAACTGCATTATCATACCACATAAATAATACAAGATCAGTTACTAATTATAGCGCGATAATATACGAGGAAATAAGGAAAAAATGAGGCAATAGTAATAAAGTGGCCAAAATGGAAGTTACTAAAACTTAAGTGTTCTGTTGACTATTTAAATAATAAACATTGTATTATTTACGGCCCTTTGAGCGAACGTCAACATAAAAATATGTATATTCACAATTTTCTATATATTATTTCATATGTAATATTTAGATGATACAAATATCTAAATGAATAAATTTTGTAGTATTCAAATACCTAAATGATGTTCTTTCAACCATTTTTAAGTTCGCTTTTGATAGGTTTATTGCGACATACCGTTTTTACTTAATTAGTGAAAAGGCGATTTGTGGTCACTTAAAATTACGTAATTGCTCACTTAATTTATGTTTCTAACACCTCCGGACAAGAAAATGTTATTTTAGTTATTTACGTATATCAGCAAAGGTATTGGTATTATGTTTGAGTGCTTTTTAATAAACATTTTCACGAGTGCCTTTATAAGTAACGTTAATTACTAGAGAAACTAACTTTTTTGTAAATTTTCTGTTTAAAAAAAAGTCTAAATATGCATTTTTAATTCTTCAACAGCGTGCAATACATGAATTACAATTTAAAATTTGTGGAACCTATTTAAATTCTAGATAAAAAAAACAATCTTGACAAATTCAACTATTCCATTATGAAGATCGCCGTTAAAGTAATTTTGTTTTTGCTACATATAATTCTGATAAGTATTGAAAATGGCAACGCCAGTGATGAAAACCCAGTTGTCCATACGCCTCTTGGACGAATAAAAGGTTCTTTGATGACTTCTAGGCTTGGTAAAACAATATATGCTTTCAGAGGAATAAAGTACGCCAAAAAACCAGAACGATTTAAGGTCAGTGACTTTTGAAAAATTTCAATTTTTCATTTTAAATATTGCTTAGATGTAAAATAATAAATCATTCAAAATGGTTGCTTTTGTTTTAGTTTTAGAACTATTTTCTATCCTTTTAAAGCAATTATTTTTATCATTTAACAAAAAAAAATGTCGAGGAAAATCAATTCAATATTTTAGTAATTATTTGACATAAATAAATTGAAGAGTTAAAAAGGTCAACAAGCTTCTGTTGAGAGTTTTGGGTAGTTTTTGAAGTAATTTTGTACGCAGCATCTGGGGTCAAAATTACTTTAGAGTTTGACTTATTTTTAAAGTTATATGTACTCGAAAATTGCGTATTGAATATTGCCCCCTGAAAATCTACATGCTCCCACATGATATTTTCTATTCAAAATGTTCTATTGAACTCTAAGACTATGAAGTAGAAATTTGACATCATCATTTCCAAGATGGTAGATACATCATGACGAGTAATAGTACTTTTTGCCCCAAGGTCGTGAAATGGTCGTTTTACGCCCATGTCAAACAATATTTTTCGTTACAGGGAGAGTAAAATAACATTCATTCTATCACACAAATTAAAAATGTTTACGAATCACTGCGACGCGCAACACTGATTAACGAGTTTATTTGTATTTACAATTGTCGTTTTCTATTGTCTCCCACCATTATCATAATGTATTCTAATGTAGAAAATTATAAGAAATCGTATTTATCGTTTTTTTTTTGGAAAATCGTCCATTTTCAGACTGGTTTTAATTCACGCCTCCAAAAGGAGGGGTATGGTCATTTTATGCCCCCTGAATCGAGAAGTAATTTATTACTAATAATTTAAAATGGACGTAACTTTATGAGGAAAAATGGGATGTACTTGGTTAATGAAGAAAAATAAAACGTTTTCCGATTATATAACTGATGCGTCGACATGATCCTGATCTTCCCAACACATCCAAGATCTGCTTTTCTGCACGGAAAAAAATGAAGTAGTTGGCACTACTTTCCAAACAGTACAAGATAAGACGATTTTCAGTTGTACTACCTAAATAGTGACCGCGATAAATTAGGTAACCAAACCTACCATTTCAATAATAAAATCAACTATTTCATTTTTTCCGTACGTTGACTGAATTATATACACTTACTTATTCCATCGACGAAAAATGTTACATTTTGTAGGCCTACATTTACAACTACTGATTTTTAAAAAATGTTAATTTTGTATTAGTACGGAATAAATAAAACAAATGTTGACTCAACCTTTATTTTGCAGTTACGATATTGTTAAAGTATTTTCAAAATTCCCAGAAGATAACAATTCAACCATGACGCTGTGGTACAAAAACGTTTTTTTTTTGTTTTGTTTTTTTGATGGAGTGGGTGGGGGGTGCATTTTGTACCATATTATTCTGATATTATTATTCTTATGTCTTATATAGGACTCAGAAAGAGTTACACGATGGCATGGGGTTTACGACGCTTCCGAAGAAGGACCTTCGTGTTATCAATACTATACTGCGCAAGATGTTATGATTGGAACTAATATGTCTGAAGACTGCCTAGCACTCAATGTTTACACGACTAAGGTATAGAAATAATAAACTAAATAGCGCGAATAAAGAAGTTGGTACAACCCCCAGTTTACTATGATTAAAATCAAATTCGTAATCAAAAACCCAAAAGAATACCTATTATTCAATTACGCCCAAACAAGTTAGTTTGTTATTTTCACCCACCATACTGGATCTGCTCTTTTGAATTTCGAATCTGGGGTCTCACAATTATTTATATAATTATACACTATTTTCGAAATTATGTGTTTGTAACGAATTTACAAGATAAAAGGGTTAGCATATACTATCTTCATTTTTGGTCGACCTTACCAAGAGATATTAGGTTTTAAACCAACTCATTAACAATCCGACACTGCGCGATCATAAACAGGTCTTGATCAGGATGTCTGAATGTACATTAGCAGTTGAAGATCCAAAATCTGGAATGTAAGGTATGATCTGATCAGAGCCTGGTTAGTCTACCTAACATTAGGTCATGGCCAGGGTTATTTTAAATACAAATTAAAAATAAGTCTTAAAATTGTTACATCTTAAATTCATCATCAGGTGAGGCTTCATTTAACCCCGAAATTGCGTTAATTTTCTTAAATTCAGTCAGTTCATTCATTCATTCTTAATGTCTTACTTTCAGTGAGCAAAACTGACTTTTAGACGATATGTTGGCTTAAAATAAGATTTATCGAGCATCTGAGTTAGACGAATCTTATTTCAAACCAAAACTAGTGTTGGCGTGGTGCCTCGCTCGCTTCGTTCGCTCAGAAACTTCGACTCAGTGGAGAGTCGGCTATTCCTTAAGACTCGTTTGTTTACTAACAGCTTTCAATTATATTATAAAATTATATTGATATTTGGGGGTCCAATCATATTTAGGTCCAAGTGGCTTCGATAGATATGTTACAACAATATAGTGTTTCTTATATTTATGAAAATTGAAAATGAGCATTTTCAAAACTTCGACCCCGACAACAGGCCAGCCGAAGTATTAATAAATAAAAGTTGCAATACACTTACTTCATGCACTTGTATTCTAATAGACTATTCGATGCATATTACATGTTTACTGTGTTTTACTAATTACTGTCTGTATTATTATGATATTATATATACAATATATATACATATAATTCGTCAAAGATATCTTGAAAGTGTCAAAAAGATCTATGACGGATATCTTATAGATATCTATAAGACATCTTTTAGATATATCGAAATAGTTATTTTCGTATCAAGGGCGTAAAAGGACTAATGCGCCCGTAGGTGGTCACCGCACCCGAGGGGCTGGCAAAGACTACCCCTGGGGGGTAGGGGGTCGAAACGTCGAAATTTGATGAAAAACAATAGGGTAATTTTTTGCCGCGATGACCAAATTCAATACTTTTTCAGACAATAGTCATAAACATTTTAAACCAGTTTTTACGGCATTATCGTTGACTTTAGGAAGAAAATGCATACAACCTTTTTTGAAGAGAATTTCATGCTCTCTCTTTTTTGTTTGAAACATTTTTAAATAAAATTTGTATTTTTCAAAATAAATGCAAAAAACTACAAAGAAACTTAATTGGGGCTAATTTTTTTTAGTAATGGACGGGTGGATCTGCCTTAAAATCTAATCAGATCTAAGTTATGCCAAGACGCGTATTTAAAAAAAAATTTATGTCAAAACGCTTATCCGTTCGCGAGTTATCGCGAGACAAAAAAACGGGACGTACGGACGTACGGACGTACGTACGTACAAGATCAAGGACACAAATTTTTTTATTGTTGATTTGGGTTCCTTAGGGTCTGAAACGTCGACATTTGATGAAAAACTATATGGTAATTTTTTTGCCCGAAGTGACCAAATTCAATACTTCGTCCAGACTTAGTCTGGGTCGAAATAATATCTGCTGAAAGTCAGTTTTGCTGTATGAAAGTAAGACTTTAAGCCTAAATATTAACTGAATTTAAAAAAATTAACGCATTTTTGGGCTGAAATTAAGCCTCACCTAATTATGAGTTTAAGATGCAACAATTTTAAGACTTATTTTTTTCTGTGAAAACAAAAAAAAATGATTTAATTTGTAAGATTATAGTTAGATGTTATTAAAATTTCTTAATTGTCTTCGTCATATTGAAGTTTTAGAAACGTGATTCACCTGGATTTAAATATATATTCTGAATAAATGAATATGATACAAACAATTGAAAATATGAAAAGGTTAAGATAAAAGTGTTAAATTTTAATTAAATATGCTTGACGCCTGGCCTCTAATGGTCAGCACGTAAGATATTATGATTTGAGTAATTTAATATTTTCGTCGTTGTTGGGCATAACGGGATATTGGGCATTGCGTGAAAAATATTCAGAACATTTTACATTAAAAGTACATTTTTCTTCGTAGATCAAGAGATTTTGTCCCATTAGAAGACCAGTTTTAGTTTATTTCCATGGCGGTAGCTTTTTCGGAGCTTCGGGACAAAGTCTTCTATTTGGGCCTCAATATTTCATGGATCAAGATATAGTTTTAGTCACTGTCAACTATCGGCTGGCGACCTTTGGTAAGATTACTTTATAACCATAAAAAATAACTGCTCCTAATGTAAATACTAATTATTACTAAACTTCAATCCTCTTTTTTATTTCTTGGTCACGATAATCATAAAAAGTTTGTTATCTGTAATTTATCAATAAATCTAAAGTTTAGTAATAATTGTAGACACAATGGATATTTTTATCCAGCTCTTGTAAAGTTTTAACATCATTTAAGGTGGTCATCAATTGCAAAATGTTCGTTACAAACAATAGTACGTTGGCGAAACAAAATAAGTGTTAGCATTGAATGCGCGTTTCGAACGAGCCAGCAAACACTTATTCTCCCTTATTGCACATGTTTTCTTTTACCATATACGGAGCAAAATAATATTTTACGCTCAATGTGCGCTAATCTAATTTTTCTCTCGGATATTTTACTCCCTCGGGAGAGAATGTCCGAGATTGCTTCCGCAATATAGGGAGCAAAATAGCATTTGGCACACACATTGTGAGAATAGTACATTGTGCAACTAGGGAACAAAATAGGTGTTTGCCGACGAGGGCGAGTTTGACGCCCGCGTGAAGCGAGGTCGACAATTCGAATGAGTCTGCAAACACCTGTTCTCCCTTGTTGCACATATTATTTTCTCATACGAGAGCGTGCTATTTTACTCTCGTGATATAGGGAGCAAAATAGTATTTTGGGAATAGAGTGGAAGAAATTTATTTTGCTCCCGATTAAATTAATTTTGCTGCCTATGGAGAGAATGCGCTATTTTTGCTCCCGCAATATAGGGAGCAAAATAGCATTTTGCGCACACAGTATGAGAAAAACAATGTCATGTCCATTAAAAAAAATTTGCAGAGACTATTTATATTATTCATTGTCGTTCTTGCATTATGATTTTTGCAATAGCGTTATCCACCATGGTCGCTTATGTTAAGATAAACTTGTCTAAAACTGCAACATCCAACAAAAATTCTTACTAGACAATTTGAGCATATTTTTAGTTCCTGGTTACGAATATGACGTTAAAAATTTCGGTCAGGCATATTAAAGCCGCCATTTTAAAAAAAGTGTAAAAAACGATTTTATCCAGTTCTTGGTATTTATTTCGAAATGAATAAGTCTTGTTTGAAAATAATGTTTCAATAAAAAAAAATTAGGTCTTGAAATTTGTCATAAAAAAGTTCCAATGAGTTTTATTCGTGATATTTAAATTTGATAATAAAGGTTGGATAAGCACAGGAGACCATCATGCGCCAGGAAATTTGGGAATGAAAGATCAAGTTCTAGCTTTAAAATTTGTAAGAGACAACATAGCAGCCTTTGGTGGTGATCCAAATTCCGTCACAATAGGTGGTCATAGTGCAGGAGCTTGGTGTACCGTTCTCCACATTGTATCACCAATGTCGAAGGGACTTTTTCACAAAGCCCTAGTAATGAGTGGTTCAGCAACAATGCCAGGTTTATTTCCCACTGAACAACTTGAGTTGGCCAAATTACAAGCTACATTACTTAATTGCACAACTGAAAATCTGCACCTAATGATGGAATGTTTGAAGGAAAAACCTGCTGAAGAATTTATGAAAACTTGGGCCAAATTTTACGTAATGTTTGCAAATATTATTATTTGTCTCTCTTGGAAATATATCTAATTACATTAATATATAATAAAAACATCATATTATGTATTTTTTATTTATTTTTATATATGAGATTTAATTTACAGTGAAATATTTCAAACGGTATGCTCAGAATGTTAAACACTCGTTCTGGTAATGTTAGCTGCATGGAAAAAGTATCTGTTGAAATAAAACGGTTGCTGTCGACAAGAAGACATTATTCTGAATCTAGTAGTGTTTTTAGTATAAAACGAACGGTGCAGTTGTAATACTACGTGAACTGTATTATATTAATAATTTCTGAATCCATTTGTCGGAGTCATTGTAAAGTGGCCAATATAATTGCGATGGGATTCGCTGTGATTTAATATAATTACCATTTTCTAGCATTTTGTAAATTATTGATTTAATTATTACCAGACGAAAATAATATCATATTTTACTTTGGTATGTTTGGGTGAACTAAAGTAGAACTAACGAAATGTGTTTTAATGGTCAAGTTAGTTCCTTATTTAGACTTATTTGTATCTTTAAAGACGTAAAATTTAGTAGAAATTTATTATGGTTTTTTAATGACTTGATCCCTAGTGTATGATCCTGATCAGGACCGTAACAAATTTATATGTTTATGGTGTAATACTAGGAATGACGTTGACTTTCTAATGCAAGTGTAAGCCGTCAGGTTTATCAACGAAATTTGTTTATAATATTTCGAATATACGATTTAGAAATACGGGGGAATTTTGAAAATTTCTACATATGAATGTAATATCTAAATCTTAAAAACAACACTGCAATAAAATGAATGTATTTCAAATCTACGAAATTTGTTTAGCACCTTTGTAACATTTTGTTGGACCCAGCAGTCAGTCAACATTTGAAATGAAGGTTTGAAATATTTTAGAAAAAGTGTGATATCTGGGTATCACGGCGTAATAACAAGACAGTTTAGTTATTATATTACATAATTTGCTGAATCTACAACTTAATGTTATATTCCGATACTTTTTAGAGCTATGTTGGTAATTCTATAATACTTTGGTATCCAGTCGTTGAACCGGAAGTAAACGGATTTAAAAGATTTCTTTCGGATCAACCAGAAAATTTAATAAGACAGAAACGATTCAATGATGTGCCAGTCATCACCGGCGTATCGAAAGATGAAACAGCTGCTGTTATAGCAGGTAAGTCAAATTTTATTTATTTTTCTTAAATAATTTTCGAAACGAAAAAATTGGTATTTTTATGCATTCTTTCTTTTAAGTTACATTTCTTGTAAAAGTGCGTTTCATATTTTTTTCTTCAGTTTCGAATGTTACTATATTAGTAACTATCACAAATGAAGACATTGGGTAATTTAATTTCAATATAATTTAGAACTAAACAATCTATTACGAGGAATTTTCGTTTTGAAAACATGAATACAAATAAAATTAAGGAGTACATAAATAATACATTAATATTTATTTGATAATAATCTAGTAAGAAATCAAAATTACTTAAGAAATAACTTTTTTTTATTAATATTTGATGACATATTTCTATTACAGCTCCAATAGAAGCAATTAAAAAAGGACTAGCCAATGAATCAATTTTTGATGATATGAATCAAAATTGGGAAACTTTTGCACCAATTAGTTTTCAATATGAACGTGGAACCGAGCGCTCTAAAAATATCAGCAGAGAATTGCGGAGCTTCTATTTTAAAGATCAGCCTATTAGTTTGAAAAATATTGAGGCTTTAGGATGGGTACGTTTTCATTATATAAAAATATAAAATACAATTATTCCATAAATTATGATTTATGTTACTCATATCCAGTCATGTAATTTTCTACGTTTTTATAGGTCAATTTATAATATTTAGGCTACATGTGGACAGTTTTGTTAATGCAAAAGATATTTAGTAAATAGTTTATATTATTTTATTATTATATTCATTATCCATTCGAGGTGGGTCCTCCTAGTGGAGCTCTTTTGCATCTGAGTATGCCCTAAGAACCCATTCTTTAACATTTCCTTAACAAAAAGTTGTATAGTAATCACGATTCCATCCCCTTTATCCCTGATGGCAGAACTGTCTAATGGCAGGATTTTTCCAGATCAGAATAAGACGTCTATTATTTGTATCTGACCTATCCCTTCTAAAGCGATCCATTCAGTTTTTTTTTGACGTAGCGCATCAATGTCGGATGAACGACACTTTGGCATCCAAAATCACTGAGAAAGTTCATTTGTCTATATGTATTTTCCATTCAATAATGGAAAACTTGGTATCGCAAGACATTCCGTCTTCAGTGGAGATGACTGTATTATACTTCTAGTAATGTACTGGGACTATTGCAACTTTTCCAAGATCAATTTTTTTATCTCTCCCGTTGTGTGTATGATCACTTCTTCTCTAACATTTTCTAGTCACTTCTGTGCTTCGAAGCCCTCTGGTCTAGGTCACGTCCTTGGCTTTATTATGGTTGCATAAATCCACATGATCACTTTGATCAATCCCCATTTTGCACCTAGTATTCTCCTACTTTGTCAGATGGTCACCGAGGGATTTTCACGTTTCTGTTCTAACTTTCCAGGTAACTTACTATATCGTGAACTCATTCTAGATATTTTACATTCTCCACGATGTTTTGTTGTATTTCAGTACAGTTCAGGCATCTGCGGGAATCCCACAACTACTTCTCTGTTTTCATGATTTTCATACTGAGAATATTTTCTCCCATCATTTTTTGTTCATTCTTGATTTCATTCAGAGCTTCGTGTATCAGCTCCTTTATCGGCTTTAAAATAACCCTTTGTTTGCTATATGATGATAGCCAATATTTTGAATTAAATACGCTGAATTTTGTACATGCTAGCGTAGAAATAGCCAACGTAGAACCAGAAAGCTTTTAACTTCTGACTGATTTCTTTAACATTGCTTATTGTGGAACAGTCGAATGGCTCATAAGACTTTCTTATAATGCTAGAACTTCAACGAAATTAGCACTATATGCAGTAGTAACGACGTTAGAAAAACGATTAAATGGCTCCATTACTAGAGACTTCGCGTCTATGTACTAATATCGATAGGTACTAATACTCATCTCTGTAGGCATCCTCCGTTTAAGATGTCTGATTTCCGTGAAGGTGTTGCTTGCTTCAATTTCACTGTTCGACGTCAGTCTTAAAATGCATTTGATTAGAATCCTTGGCAATTTAGTTTTTCTGAACATTTATTCGATGCTTCGTAGTCGTGCTAATATTCCGTCAAGGTCAAGAAAGTCAGATTTCGTTGATTCGGTTATACTGTTCTATTAGTCTCTCGACCAGTTTCATAATAAGCAATATGAACGAAATCAGTCAGAAGTTAATTGATTCTACATACGTTCTTTGTATAGAAATATAGATCTATATGATTTGGGAATAAAGAATATCGCTGTGTCTTTCCATACCTGCAGGATGCATTTTAACCCTGAATAAATCTCTGTAATATTCAATTGTACATTAAAATGTTATTATGGAATCCGAAATTTCTAATGGAACAAATATGTACTTATGTTTAGTTGTATGCTGATGCAATCGTTGGGTATGCAACAAACCGATTCGCAAAACTGATGGCAGAAAATTCACATAAACCAGTTTATTACTATGAATTCACGTATCAAGGTCGTTACAGTTATGTAATGTGGGACGACACGAAAAAGCCATTTGGTAAATCGAAATTTAACTCAATAATTTAACCCATTATCTTAATCTTTATTTTGGAATATAAAAAATATACTTAAAAAAATGAAATATACTGCACATTATTCCTATAATGTCCGATTCTTTTAGGCGTTGTACATACTGACGATTTGCAATACATGTTCTACGTTTCGGTATACTTTCCATATTTCAAACAAAATGATCCAGAAATACCAACGCTTGAAAAAGTGACATCTGTTTGGGCTAATTTCATGAAAACCGGAAAGCCGATTCCAAAAAACAATCAGCTTTTGAAAGATGTAGTCTGGGAGAGGCTAACACCAGCAAATAATAAGTATCTTGAGATTAACGAACAACTTACAATGAAATCAGATTTATACGTTGACAGATACAGTACTTGGGATCGAATATTTCCATTCGGACCGTTAAACTAGTAACTTAAGATTTAATAGTAACAGTAACCGGTATTTAATATTTTACATTGTCTTGAAATTGTGTTAGCACTCATACCTTCTCCAATCGTAGAACGTAAGTGGAAAAGGTTCAAGTTTATTTAGAGTATATTGCATTTATTGTACGAATTCGGAAATCAATAAAAAGTGAAATGAATGAATTATTTGTTTATGACTGTAGAATTTAACTAGTTTTATTTAAGTTCAATTTTAACCTATTTGAAACATGCCGCACCAAATAGAAGCACAAATAGTAAAATTATTATGTTTTGACACATATTTTAAAAAATAATACCCATTGTAAAAAAACAAAACTGGATACCTGGGATGAAACGTGCACATATTTGTTTATAATAGGCGCTTGTCTTTTCTACCGCTAGTGGCAAACGTGAATCTATTGCTATATTGTCATTTTAAAACAATATATACCGATCTGTTGAAATCAAATATTCCGGTGCGGTTATAGTACATATACCAGCACAAACATATATACTTTTGATTCTTGTTGCTTTATATCCGAATTCATTTCGTTTGTTTATGTTTATGTTTTTGTTTTTATTAATACCCCCAAAAAATATATAATAAAGATTCAATATACATGTACTGAGCGTCGCAGTTTTGAAAATGATTATTTTCAGTTTTTTTTGTACTCGAACAATTAAATAGCTGGAAACAAGTTTGTTATTTTCTAGAATGTGTCCCAATGCGATATTTCAACTTTTTTTCTTCCAAGGATACCAGAAATAGAAAGAAATCAGTTGCAGACAAACGGTTAAATCCTCAGAGATACTCAACACAGTGGTGTACACGTAAATGTATTTTTATAACCAAAAGACTCTTTAAATGTCTATTAGGTCACTGGAGTGTATTAGTTTTATTCGGTTTTTTGTACGAAAATTAAATGTACAGTGCTAAATAATTTAAAAGTATTAACATTAATATTAAAATGTTGAAATAGTGATGAAAAATATAAATTCCAACCTCAAAATATAAAATCGTTTATATAAATTTATATTTTATTACCGATATTGCAATTGTTTATAAAAATGTAAATTTACTACTCTATTGTTTTTTTAATCTCCCACTTCAAGTCTATGTGAAATCGCTTCATTTCATCATAAATTTACGATTTTTATGGTAATCGCACATTGTTTCAAGTGATTTATTGACATTGAATGTAAGCCTTGCACAGTTTACCGGCAACCTTTTTTTTCAATCCGAACTTCAATACATAAACTGTCATTGAACTTTTTGCGGTTCTGCGGTCTTGTGTTGTTTTACCGAGGACAGATTTTCTAACCTCCAATTCCCACGTGGCAAGATACCAAGTCCTGACATATTAACTCTGAATATATTAATTCTGTATTTCATATTTAATTAATACATCCAAGTTATGTATAATAAATTGAAAAAATATTACAACTTCAATATTTTTCAGATTATTACTTCTATATGAAAATGGTTTAGTAGTATGTTAAGCAAATTGGAGAAATTTTATATTTGAGTCAGGACATTTCAGGAATTTTTCCCCAAATTGTTTACATTCTTACCAAGTTTGTGCATCAATGATTGACTAGCATTTTTTTTTTTATTTTTTTTTTATCCGAAGAAGGGGGGAATGCATTACGCACCATAAGGGAGTCGTGCGGAACTCCCTCGTGTGTGGGACTCTCCTGGTCTTGATTTCCAGGCATACCCACTAAACCCTAACCTTCTTAAGTCTTTTGTCAACGAAATAACCAATGTCTTCCTAGAGAAGAGCACAGTCTTCTGGATACGAAGACTGTAGTGATGAAAATCACGATATCACTTTGATATCACTGTCTGTCAGCTCGAGTACGTATTCCTTTTTCGATTGCGGATCTTCCTGTTCACTGGACAGCTCAGCATTCGAGTTCTTATCATCATCACTTGCAAAAAATTTTCGCAAGTCCTGTCGCTCCTGACCATTAAATGGAGGATTAAATTGCAAACATCCACGGAAGTCGCGGATTGGCTCAAGAATAAACCACTCCGTATACCGTATCAAGTAGATGCCGCAGTCCGTCCCATTCGTTTGTTGTGGGACCGTAACTGTTTCCAGCGGCATAGACTCCTTGTCGAACACTTTCATCTTGGTTGGATTTTGGAAGCGATATTCCCATTCCAGGTATGTCCTGATGTTTAAGGCCGTCTTCTCTCGTGAAGTTCCCACCAGGGAATCCAACGATAGAATAACCTGACGCTGTTTTCCACACCTACTGTTAAGATCGGTATCGCATCTTGGTTCTGTTAATCCTGGAAAGCACACGACCATTAGAAACCAATGTCTATCTTCATTTATTGGCACTAACAGGAAATCCTTTTCAAAGAGATTCTCGCCCCGATGAAATTTTCTCGCCTTCGTCCATTTTCTTCCCACGGATTGTTCTCCTTTGAGGGCCTCATAAAACAAAGTGTCGGCGATCCACCACTTATCTTTCTGCTGCTGGGTTTGAAGGTTCGCCGCGATGTGCTGGAGGCTCGCGTTAATTACGTTGTCATTAACGAATTGGCCTGGCTCTAAGCAAGACCGATCGGCATCAGACAACACTACTTGGCCCCTTGTCTGGGCTTTTTCTGGCTGTCTGCTCACCCGTCCGGTTTTCGCGTCTCTCCTTACTTTTTCGTTCGGCGATGATCGGCTCGTTTCCATCTTTCTTTGCATGGTTGGGTTTTAAATCTTGCAAAAGATTTTTGATGTGTTAACCAGTATGGTTCGCCAAACTTCGAAGCTATCTTCGCTCTAAAATCTTCTGCGGCGTTAGACACGTGATCCTTCTTTCCCAATTTGCGGTTTCCAATCCCGTTGTCGGAGATTATAATAGATGTGCTGGGCTGCTGTGACTTTTAGAAATGTAGATCGTTGCAAACTGCCTTGTTCGCTTGGATGTTCGGACTTGTTTGAATCCACTTTCTTGTTCTAGATTGCTGACCCGACAGATGAAAGATGTTCTCTGATCGATGCACTACCATCAACTGATTTTAAGCTCTGCAAACTCATCAGTCTTTCGTGCGTTTGTATCCGCCTTGCTTCAGGTCAAATTTTCGACTCCAGCCAATAGGAATCGGGTTCACTAATCTGGACATCATCGCCCCACCTTTCCATTCTCCATAATCGTCTTCTACTTGATAACGTTATGAAAGTTACTGTGTAAAGGTACGTGTACCGGTACAGATACAGGTACAGACACAGGTACAGGTACAGGTACAGGTACAGGTAAAGAACTTTCTAAAATTTATTTTCAATAGACCTTATGCAGTCATCTATGATGGGTTTTAGAGTCATGGATAGTGTAACGGTCGATTTTTTCTTAGAAACAGTGTTGTCTGTAACTCTGAGAGCCAGATTGTTAAAATGTAAACCATATTCACAGAGGCATGTATAATATAAACTGTGTAAATAATCAAATTTGAGGATTTGTTCTGATGAAAATAGATTATTTGTTTAAGAAGCGTCGGGTTTCTAAGTCCTGAATTATGAATGTTAAAACTGTTTGTTTTGGTCTGTGATATAGTATTGGTCAGTATTCCGGTTTATCATCCGGAAGATCTCCTTTCCAGATAAGATGATTCCACGGTTTCTTTATCTTTTAAAAGTAAACATTATATTAACATTGAATGCATTTTTAATTGATACAATTAATTTTGTAATTAGTTTGCATAGAACAACCATTAACAATTATAAATAGGAGTAATTAAATAGTTGAAAGAACTAGTTATGAGCTACAATTTATTGAGCTAATTAAATAAAGACTAGAAAATTTTAGTGCATGTACACATTGTATTGCTAAAAAATTAATTATTTTGAGAACGGTTTGTCAAATCGTCAAAAATATTATTTTTGTCTTGCAGAGTTTTATTAATGGCAGTTTCCTGTCGTATTATATTGTGCAGACTATATTAAATCAGGAAATGAGTTATTTCATACGAATGTTTTCAAATCGCTCACATTTAGTAGTAGAAAAATAAATTTTCTATTCGCATATAAATATGTTACATAAACAATGCCTCGCACAAAAAATTAAATTTAATGTATATTATAATGTCCTACGTCTTAACGTTTCGGTCACGAATTTATGGTAAATATGCAGAAGAACTGCCTCACCTAAAAAATTAATTATACAACATGTTTCTGACGTATTTTGGGGCGCTGATTACGAATCTGATAATAAAATTTGGCGGTCGGACGTATTTCGTTCGCTATCTTCAAAAAACAGCAAAAAAAAGCGTTTTTTGGGGGTTTTTTGTATTTATGTGAAAAAGTAACAATCCTACGAAAAAATTTTTCAATCAAAAGTTGTAGAGCGGAAAATTCTCTACAAAAAAGTTTTTATGCATTTTTTCGATATCCAAACGAAAAGTCCGCAAATGAGCATCGAAATTGCCCAGGTGGTGTAAGGACACTACTGTAGTAAACCCTAGTAAAACCTAGAAGAAGGGATCCTTATAGTCGAACCCACTCAAATTACACGTGGGTTTGAATATTAACCGCACCTTTGTGGTTAGAGGTTAGGGTAGTATAAAAAAGGGGGGTCTGGGGGCGGAGCCCCCAGCACGCAAGCACCCCCTAGGTTTACGCATTACCTTCAGATTTTACAATATATTATTCCCTTCCATTCGAACCTAGTAGTAGAACCTAATGCGTGAACCTAGGGGCGCTTGCGTGCTGGGGGGCTCCGCCCCCAGACCCCCCTTTTTTATACTACCCTAACCTCTAACCACACAGGTGCGGTTAATAATCAAACCCACGTGCAATTTGTGTGGCTTTAACTATCGGGATCCCTTCATCTAGGTTTTTCTATAGTAGTGTCCTTACAACACCTGGGCACTTTCGCCGCTCATTTGCAGCCTTATCGTTGGGATAACGAGAAAAATGTATACAACCTTTTTTGTAGAGTATTTTCCGCTCTTCATTTTTTGTTTGACACATTTTTTCGTCAGAGTTGTATTTATTTCAAATAAATGCAAAAATCTACAAAAAATCATGTTTTTTTCAAAATGGCGGCCAAGATATGGCCGACCGCCAATTTCTATTATCAGATTCGTAATCAGCGCCCCAAAATACGTCAGAAACATGTCGTACAATTAATTTTTGAGGTGAGGTAGCTCTTCTGCAACTTTACCATTCATTTTATCGAATGAAAGGATGAATTACATCGTAATTTCTTTAAAGTGAAAAAATGTAAGAGTTGAGCATTGATAAGTTTCGAAAAAAAAGGAAAAGTTTAGTTCCGTAATAATTATAACTATATATTCTTACCTATAAATCCTTGATAAAAAACAAACAGTCCCGAAAGGGATAAAACTTATAAGAAGTTTTAAAAGATTTTTAGTTTTAGAAATTGATGTTCCAGGAACGTGGAAAAACCCTAAAAAAATATAAAATGACGTAAGTTTCAAAACGAAACTTAGTAAGAATATAAAAATATAAAATACATGCGAGCGCGTGATGGTAACGAACTAACTGACGAGAATGTAAACATTGCCAGTGCTCAACCCTGAACAATAATAATGACAAGATATGCGAAAGGATTTGAATTCAAAATGAACGAAAATACAACGCTATGTTTTTGAATAAAAATATATCGAATACTGTGAAGTGTAAATAACGGAAGTATTAATTATTAAGCAATGGAAAATATGTTTCTGGAAGTTTCGAAAGTTCGAATCTTATAT
Source organism: Trichopria drosophilae (assembly GCA_030407085.1). NCBI lineage: Eukaryota > Metazoa > Arthropoda > Insecta > Hymenoptera > Diapriidae > Trichopria > Trichopria drosophilae. The sequence goes on along the minus strand of CM059586.1, from coordinate 97,847,968 downwards.
TTACTGTATTGTTATTATGTTTTTTAATAAAAAAGTTTTCTAAATGTTTTCGTTTCCAAAAATTTCTTTCTGTAGCTAGAATTTGAACGTTTTTGTAATCAAAATCTATGTCCTGTGTCTAATCTATGTCTACTAAGTCCTGTGAGTTTATCATCATTTGAATAAATATTGCGTTTATGTTCGTTAATTCGATCTCTTAATAATCTTCCTGTCTCACCTATATAAAATTTATTACATTGATTACATTTAATTTTGTATACGACACAACTTTGATGTAAATTATCTAATTTGTCTTTACCAGGTTTGATACCTCCTAAATTTGGGTACCAGTACACTTAATCGTAGCCTATTTCATCGCCCCCACTTCATAGTCTTCCGTTTCATCGTCTGGACACTTCATCGTCTACGACACTTCATCGTCTGGACACTTCATCGTCTGGGACATTTCATCGTCCGGGACACTTCATCGTCCGGGACATTTCAGCGCGCTCCATACTTTCTTGTGTTATGAGCTTTTCTACGTGCACCAGGTGTTCAGGCTCGCCGATTACGGGGTCTAGGTGGTGAGCTCCGTAGCTTTTTATGATATTAGCTATTCTACGTGCACTGGGTATTTAGGGTCGACGATTACGTGGTCTAGATAGTGCGCTCCGTAGCTTTTTATGTTATTACCTCAAATACGTGCACCAGGTGTTCGAGGTCACCGATTACGGGGTCGAGGTGGTGCGCTTCGTAGCTTTTTATGTTATTAGCTATTCTACGTGCACTGGGTGTTTAGGGTCGCCGATTACGGGGTCTAGGTAGTGCGCTCCGTAGCTTTTTATGTTATTAGCTCAAATACGTGCATAAGGTGTTCAGAGTCGCCGATTACGGGATCTAGGTAGTGCGCTACGTAGCTTTTTATGTTATTAGCTCAAATACGAGCACCAGGTGTTCAGGGTCGCCGATTACGGGATCTAGGTAGTGCGCTCCGTAGCTTTTTATGTTATTAGCGCAAATACGTGCACCAGGGAATCGCAGGTATATATGGACTCGTAGAGCTTGAATCCACCGTTGTCCCTGTGTCATGGGGAAACTCTGCCCCCTAGACCCCATTCTTGTACTAATTGAACCTAACTAACTCCCTCAGGGTGTTGTAAGGTTTGCGACGCCACGTGCGACTCGGGGAGCTTGTAGTGCAATAAGTAGGGGAAAGTCGACCAAACCTAACCGGGTTGTACGTACTACCCCCTGCTCTATATCTCCCATCACGGTCGGCATTGGGCCACCCTCCTCTACTTATTGCCCTCCATTGGAAAAAAAAATTGTGCATACAATCAATTAACTATTTCATGGTATATCCGGAGGGATGCATTTTTCACGTGGGTTTACTCACATCTATTGGTTGGAGGTTAAGTTATTATAAAAAGGGGGGTCTGGGGGGCGGAGCCCCCCATGACATAGGGACAACGGTGGATCCAAGCTCTCCGAGTCGCACGTGGGTTCGCAAACCTTACAACACCCTGAGGGGGTTAGTTACGTTCAGTTAGTATAAGAAGGGGGTATGGAAGGCGGAGCCCCCCATGACATAGGGACAACGGTGGATCCGTTCCCTATGGGGAAATTTTTTCCAGGGTAAATTTTTTCCGGGAAATTATATAGAACAGCTAATAACATAAAAAGCTACAGAGCGCACCACCTAGACCCCGCAATCGGTGATCCTGAACACCTGGTGCACGTATTTGAGCTAATAACATAAAAAGCTACGGAGCGCACTACCTACATCCCGTAATCGGTGACTCTGAACACCAGGTTTTTAGGGTCGTCGATTACGGGGTCTAGGTGTCGCGTTCCGTAGATTTTCATTTTTATAACTAAAAAACGTGCCCCCGGTGTTTGGGGTTGCCGATCATGTAGTCTAGGTATCCACTTGGTGTTAACCAACGATGACCTTGAGGTCAAAGTTGAAGGTCATTTCAAGGTCAAATCAATTTTATCTGATAAACAACGGTAACCTTGTCCTTGACCTTGGGCCAAATTTGAAAAAATTTGAAGGTCATTTCAAGGTCAAATCAAAATATGTTCAAATTTGAAGAAAAATAAGCAAAATTTATTTTGACCTTGAAATGACCTTCAACTTTGACCTCAAGGTCATCGTTGGTTAACTCGAAGTCAACACCTAGACCACTTGATCGTCGACCCCAAACTCCTGGTGCATATTTTTTAGTTGAAAAGATGAAAAACTACGGAGCGCGATTCCTAGACACCGTAATCGCCGACCTTGAACACCTGGTGCACGTATTTGACCTAATAACATAAAAAGCTACGGAGCGCACTACCTAGACCCCGTAATCGGCGACCCTAAACACCCAGTGCACGTAGAATAGCTAATAACATAAAAAGCTACGAAGCGCACCACCTCGACCCCGTAATCGGTGAGCCCGAACACCTGGTGCACGTATTTGAGCTAATAACATAAAAAGCTACGGAGCGCACTATCTAGACCACGTAATCGGCGACCTTAAATACCCAGTGCACGTAGAATAGCTAATATCATAAAAAGCTACGGAGCGCACCACCTAGACCCCGTAATCGGCGAACCTGAACACCTGGTGCACGTAGAAAAGCTCATAACACAAGAAAGTATGGAGCACGCTGAAATGTCCCGGACGATGAAGTGTCCCGGACGATGAAATGTCCCAGACGATGAAGTGTCCAGACGATGAAGTGTCGTAGACGATGAAGTGTCCAGACGATGAAACGGAAGACTATGAAGTGGGAGACTATGAAATAGGCTACGATGAAGTGTCCATAAATCCTAAATTTGTATGAAATGGTTTAAAAACAACTGTAATATGTGGATCTTTCATTGATTTTTTAATCTGTTCAGATACACCTTTAGCGTACGGTATGCAGTACAAATTTGTATATTTAATTACAGAATAATAGTCTTTTCTGAAGAGGGTCATAAATTCGTGACCGAAACGTTAAAATTTAGTTGTTTATTTACATCCACTTGTCCGCTACACCAAGAAGTTATTAATAACATATCTATTTCAAATATTGACGGATAAAGAAGATTCTTATAATTTTATATTTTTTTGAAAAAAAATGTCCTAAGTCTACAATAAATAATGTTATTTGCTTCGAAATCTTTCTTATTTGTCTCCTAATTTTGAACTACATCTACTGCATGCGTATAGTGCTATAAAAATAAATAAAATTGTTGATATTATCGACGTGGAATGACTCATTATTTATTATCACAATTGGTGTATCACTGCCTAATAACTGTAGATTAAGATTTTACGTACATAAAGAATTCACAAGTTGACACATTCTAAAAATAGGTGATTTCCGAACATAGTAATTCTTATTAAACGGTACGTAAAAAGGATTCGAGGGTCTTGTTGGATATGTTCTTTCTGCAAATGGTAGCATTTCAAATAGGGGCTTACAATCAATTAACTTCTGAATAAGTTTAAAAATAAAAATGAGATCTTCAGCTCGTCTTACTGATTCCAGTGTCGGAGTTTTAAATCTTGTTGCAATCTGGGTATGTATAATCAAGCTCATCAAATTTTATGGGGTTATCCGATTTACTTGCTATGTAACGGAGAAATTTATGCTGTATTTTTTCAATTCGATTAATACTATTTTCGTAAAATAGCGACCATACAGGTGATGCGTAGGTTAAGATCGGTCTAACCAAAGTATTGTAAAGAATACGTAAATCTGTGGCATCTAAAAATTTAGCAGTGAATCGTTTGATGAAACCAAGCATTTTAGAAGCCTTATTTACGCTAAAATCCATATGATCTTTAAATGTTAATTTTTCATCAAACAAGACCTCAAGATCTGGAACAACAGACGTTCTATATAAGTTGATAGAAGACTCGAGATAATAGTTAAAAATCAGAGGTGTCGATCTTGAAAAAGAGATTATTGAACATTTATCATGATTAAGCCGCATGCCATTCAAACTACACCAGTATTTCACATAATCCAAATCTTGTTGTAATTGAGAACAATACTTTCAATGGGCTTTCATGTGCAAAAAGTAATGGCGTCGAGAAATGTAACGCTTGCGTTAAATTATTTATAAAAATTAAAAATAGTATAAGGCCTAAGTGAGAACCCCGTGAAACCCCAGATGTAACATTGATAGTTTTAGAGATGTAGTTCTTATATTTAACCATTTATGTTCGATCTTGTAAATAAGATCCGATCCATTTTATTAAATTCAAATCCTAATTCCATTCGGTCAATTTATTTTTATTATTTATATATTATATTTATATATTATTTTATTTATTAACAGCAGGCAATGGTCAACTCAAGCTTTTGAAAGGTCTATATAAATGCTATCCACTTGCCAGTTCTTATCAAAGGCGTCTATAATACCGTGCTGATAAACCAAGAGATTAGTAATCGTCGATCTACCTGTTGCAAAGCCATGTTGATATAGTGATATTCTATTAACCAGAAGTTTTGCTAACTTAGATGTTATAATACAATCAAAAAGTTTTTGAATGCAATTTATAATTGACACTGGTCTGAAGTTACTAATATCTTGTCTCAATCCATCATTAAAGATAGGTGTTACGAAGTTTGATTTCCAACATCGTGGAAAACAATGGGTTTGCTTTGAAAGATTTATAAAAGATATAATGGAAGCTTAATTGAATTTGCAGATCCCTTTACGAGTCTATAGACCAGGAGCTAGTGACAAAAAAATGTGACTGATATCTTCGCGTATGCAAATTAAATGGGGGAAGTTGTATGGGTATTTCATGAACTTTAAGCGAATAATTAATCCACATTCAACTGCAGCGGAGTTGCAAACGTAATAACTGTTTGTAACAAAAACTTGTGTTTTTGAACAATGTGTTAACGTATGCCAAATTTTATTCTTAAACTTTATCAGAAACTACCCAGCAAGAACTAATTTGCATACGATTTCCACGTGCAGGAAATTCTGAATAATTTTTTTATCCTGCGAAAAAAATAAGCATTTCGAACAATGGTTTCGTGTATGCCATTTCGCAATCTTCTGTTTGTTGATATGAAAATCACGAAAAAGAACTTTGCATACGATTTCAGCGTGCACATGTGTTTGTGGTGATTTTTTAAACTGCAAAATTATTTCTAATAACTTGGAATGATTAATTCGTGTATGCCGTTTTCACTGACTGTCAGACATAACATATATATGTAAGAGAAAGAATTGCATACATTTTGAAAATGTTTAAGATATTGGCATACGCAAAATTAAATTATAAATAAGTTAACCATTTCTGAACAATCGATTCATGTATGCAACTTACTTTCTCTTGAAATGTATGATTAAATAACAATGATTTAACAATTTGCATACGTATTAAGCATGCACCAGACTTTATACAACAATAACAAAATTGTAAAGAAAAATTATGTTTTTGAAATACCAGTTCGGATATGCCATACTTACTACTGGTACATTACATGATAATATGACACTACTTTCATTTGCTTACTTGTAACAGATGTAGTGCGCTCAGAATTAGTTACTGTAATCTTCAAAAACATAAATGTTCTTGTCACATAGCGTTAAGATCTAGCAATCACATTGCGTATGTAACATACTTATTCAGAACTTTTGCGTTAAACATAAGCATAACAATGATTTGACAACTTGCATACATATTCAGAATGAACAAGATTTTATGCAATTACAAAATTGCAGAAATGTATTACACTTTCGATATAATATAATGTTTTCATGTGATTTTGATCTAAATGCTTATAGGACATTGCTTATGTGAAATGATGAATGATGTGTAATGAGGAATTAGGATGTGTAATTTTTTTATTTGCGATATGAATCTAATAAATATGGTTCAATGAGAAAGTTGTATGATAACCCAAAAATAAACGAAGATTTTAATACGTAAATTTTTTTGAAAGATCAAACTAAAAAATCAAGAACTAAATGAAACAAAGAAAGTAAACTATAAACTAAACAATAAATTAAAAAATTTCTTCAGCATCATCATTCTCGTCGCTGTCCTCTTCAAAATATTCATCAACATCTTCTATAACGTCATCCGCCGAATCGTAGTCCCAATCTTCGTTCTCCGATTTGTCGTTGTCGTTTTTGTATCAGCTTTAAAAATACCATTAATAATTAACTAAATATATATATGAGGCATTCTTGAATAAAATTTGTTACTTTTAATTTTATGCCTACCGTTGTTTATTAAATAATAATCTTAATAATTACTAGTGTGCTCTTCTTTTACATACTGAAAAAAAAGTTTGGTGCGTACGGCAATCTCTATTGCTGTCAGCACTATACCGCTATACATAGGAAATGAAATTGGTTCAGGCTGCCTGCGTTTTGATTATAGGACTGAATTTGCCAGTAATATTGCTTATTTGAAAGGTGAGACATTAGAAATAAAATAGTATAAATGACTCTAATGGTTATTACACATTTGTGAAAAAAATACGTGGTATTGCTGTAGGAGCAAAACTTTTTTTTCAGTGTATATTACCAATGAAGAATAATTGCAGAAAAACTGTCGTGTTATTACTTTCTAGTTACCCCATTAAGGAGGTAGTCGCGTGAAACGATTTTTTTACGAAGTCTTTCATTTTTTCACCAAACGTTAATGACATTGATATCAATACGTGGTTAAAATTTCAGAAAGCCTGTCCGTACGATAATGGAGATAATCGTCCTCAAAGTTTCACTTTTTAACACGTGTTCCCCATACTAAGCCTTTGCCGACATGACATATTAATTATTTACAGAAAAACGGTATTTACCGTTTTTATAAAAAACTAATATGTTGTGTAAAATATATTAAAGAACATTGTAAAAAAAATTGAAGAACCCTAGCGGTACAGTTTTGTAATAATATTAATAAATAGACAGCGAAATTATGTCGTGAACGTAAAATGCGAGGTTGCCGTTTCGAAATTTTGCTGATGTTGGTGTACACAGACACGATTCCTTGAGAAATTAGTGTGTAACAGGCGTCCATCAAGTACACTCTCCCCCAAAAAGTTCATTACGCGCACTGAAGAAACAAAGTGGCGTCTGTGGATTTATGTGGGGTAGACTTTTGACGGGTACTGTCGCACGACTACCTCCTTAAGGACGGGAGACGCACATATTTACGTTGATTTTCGACCTCCATTCTCAACAGGAAATAAAATTAATATTGACTTAAAAGTGACCAACCCTACCATTTTCGAGTATGCTCTTTCGATTGGCGTAGTCAAAATTGCATTTAAATTGATTTAAAAACCAATATGGCGCATTTTAAATAAAAAAATGAACAAAATTTCGTGTGTTTCGTTTTTGTGAATTTTTTTTCCTATCAATAACGTTACCAGATCGATGCCTTTCTGCAACCAAAAGTGCACAAAATATATGAACTTGAACTAGGAATTTTCTTGTTTTGCCCTGAATCAACATAACCTCTTCAAAACGTCAATATGTCGAAAAAATTGATGAATTGTTTTGACAAATTTTTGTCAAATCTAGGAAAGTTTAATAATTTATTTTCTCTGAAACTATAGATTTTAAAGGAAATTTCCAAAAACAAAAATATCTTAGAATTGATTAAAGAACCTTCTCAAATTTTTTCAGATTTTATAAATGACTTTTTTCAAAATTTCGATTTTTCAAATTTTTGAAAAATCAAAAAATGCTTCAACGCATTCTGATAAAATTTGAAAGTATTGTTTGACTCATTTCAAAGCATTTTTGTTCCTGGCAAATTTTCTCTAAAGTCTATAGTATTCAAGACAAAAATTTGTCAAAACAATTCATCAATTTTTTCGACATATTGACGTTTTGAAGAGGTTATGTTGATTCAGGGCAAAACAAGAAAATTCCTAGTTGAAGTTTATATATTTTGTGCACTTTTCGTTGCAGAAAGGCATCGATCTGGTAACGTTATTGATAGGAAAAAAAATTCACAAAAACGAAACACACGAAATTTTGTTCATTTTTTTATTTAAAATGCGCCATATTGGTTTTTAAATCAATTTAAATGCAATTTTGACTACGCCAATCGAAAGAGCATACTCGAAAATGGTAGGGTTGGTTACTTTTAAGTCAATATTAATTTTATTTCCTGTTGAGAATGGAGGTCGAAAATCAACGTAAATATGTGCGTCTCCCGTCGTTAATGGGTTAATCAAACGTTACAAGTTCTAAAAGTATTTAAATGTTTTGATTCCATATCATTAAGGGGAGGTACTTCGCTCAAAATTAGCTCTATGAACTACATCTTTAAAAAATTTGAAAAATGTATTTCTTTAGTAGTTTTTACCGGAGAATTCAGTGGTGCTAGAATAAAAATTTTTCAAAAATTTTTTTTGGGAGAAAACAAAATGAACTTTTTAAACCCCATGCGTAATTATTTAGAAAATATGTTTTTATGTTCACCGTACTATTTTTTTAATTTTTAAATCAATTTAGAGAAAAGTAGTATTATTTCAAAAAACAATTTTTTTGAGCTACGATTTAAAGGTCAAAAATATTGTTTACACTTTGTACTCAAGCACGACTGAATTCCTTGTCATAAATGAGTAAAGAAATAATATTTCCAATTTGTTTAAAGGTGTATTCAATAGAGTTGATTTTGCGTGAGGTACCCCCCCTTCATGTTAAAGAAATAAGTCTGGAATAAAGTGAATGGCATAGCGTATTTTCTAACTTTTTTAAAGTATATGAATGTAATAGCGTGCATTAAAATTCTAGCATCGTATTGTATCTGCAGATTATATTTCTGACGCACAAAACTATAAATAAGATTGTTTAAAAGAAAGACGTATAATTTATATGTATATATTTATTTCATTCAACATTTGATATTGATATTTTATTTGTTTACTTAACATTTTGTTTTAATTAAGCTAATTATTAATAGCTTCCAAATTATTTTAACAAATATCAACATAAACTCTAGTCTTAAATGGTGTAAGGTAAGAACAAATTATATTCAGTAGAATGAGCCCTCTCTCCCACACAACGATATCTGGGTTATCCTTCATTAGGCGATTGTTGGGAAGACTTATGAACAGTCAACAGAAAATTGTAAAACTGATTCTGACAGTTTGGTTATGACAAATGACAATACAAGCACTGTTTGAATGTTTTCAAGTAAAAGCGATAAGTCAAAAATTCAAAATTGTATAATTTGATTAATTTAAAAAATTCTTTATTATAATGAATATATTAACTTCTTATTTTAAGATAATTTTTATTTCATGATTTATTTATCCTAGGAAAAAAGCTTTTTAAAATAAAATACAATTTTTATCTGAAATTTATTAATTTTGGTCAATTTTTTTAATCAATAGGAAAAAGAACATACAGTTGAAATATAACCTTCTAAATTCAATTATCACTTTCCGAACTTCGAGATAACCTCAATATTGAAAGAAATTTTAGCTAATATTTTGAAATTCTTTTTTACCAATACTGGACTTTGTAAGTACTTTTGATTTATAAATACGTTAATCTTTTAACTTAATCTCTAACTTTTTCTTATACTATTCAAATTTAGAAAGCAAACATTGTTTGATAAGTTATGTAAATAGCAAAGAAATATGAAGGAATCTATCAACAAGCGGAAAGGTGCACATAAGAGTACAAGAAGAAACCGCGGACCATATAAACAGTACATTAAAGCAGGAAGTACGAAGGATATTCCTGCAAGGACTAGAACTCAATGGAGGGCAGAGAAGTAAGTTCAAAGAGTTTTATTAGCTGTCAAAAAAATATTGCATACGCTACAAAAATGAGTGTCTTCATGGAAGACATTTAGACGTTCATTTTCAATACGTTTTTCGGTGTCTTATTTTGTAGGTGTCTTATTATATTAAATTCAAAACACTTTTTGAAAGTAAAACATCTTGTAGTCATTTCGTTGTTCAATCGTCGTCAATTTTTTGTTCATTTTTTGTCTATTTGTTGTCTATTTATTGTCAATTTGTTGATTTATTATTTTTATATTATTTATTATATTATATTATATATAATATAAATTAAAATATAAATAACATATGAAATTTTTAGGAGAAAAGCGGTTTTATTATCGACATCATATACAAACAATTTAACAATTTTATCAAATCTGGTTTCGAAATTGGAAAACTTGCGTGATAATGAAGAATGTTCATCTATGCTTTTAAATGAAAATCAAATCAATAAGAATATTAATGAAAATATACTCGATTCTGTGCAGATTAGAAATGATGTAAATATGGAATCAGATTATAATATTTATGAAAATGAGGCAAAACTGAATTCGCAAGAGTTTCGTAAAAACGATGAAATAAGTTCTGCGTGCAACAATAATAAAATTGATCTCGATAAATACAAAAAGTTTTCGAAACAGCATTTGATTAATAATTTGCTTGCAATGTCAACCATGTGGCACCGTAACACAACATACAAAGTTGGATTAGACATTGTTAAATTATTAAATATGGCATCGATGGAAATGTATTATTGATGACTTTTCGACAAACATCAACATTCACCATACATGCCTTAAATGTGGAAAATATTTATTATATTAATGAAGAAATTGAGTCATTAAAAGAGGTTCGTTTTTATATTTGCCCATAGAAAATCAACTGCGCATTATTTTTGAGAACACGTCAGCTAATGATTTATATTCTACAAAACGCACAAAAACATGTAATTACGCACTCGGGGATATTTTTGATGGAAAATTGTATAAGGAAGTGATGGAGAAAGATATGATCTCATTAAATATCAATATCGATGGTGCTCCCATATTCAATAGCTCCAACAGTTCCATTTATCCCGTTTTAGGTACAATTAATGAATTGCACCCCAAGCAGAGGAGAAGAAAATTAATAATATCCAGCATATGGTTTGGATCAGGGAAACCGAAAAATATGAACAGTTATTTAAAACCTTTGGTCAAATAAATGCGAAAATGATCAAAATTTGGTTTTAAATACGTAAAAAGTAATCAAAAAAATACACACTGAAAGTTCGTCTACTACTGGTAATATGTGATTCGATTGCTCGACCACTAGTAAGATGTTCCACTCAATTCAATGGTAAATTCGGCTGTGGCTTATGCTTACATCCAGGCATTCTAATAGCAAAAGGAAGAGGCCACACAAGAGTTTACCCTATAATTAATAATAATCCGTTTGGATATGATGGCTTAAGAAGTCATGAAGAGACACTGCAACATGCTACAGAAACGATAAATGAGTACAAGAAGGGAATTAAACAAAGAGCAGTTTTATGCGATGTACCAAATTTCGACATAATTAATAATATTGATGTTGATTGGATGCACTGTGTCGGATTAGGGGTATGCAGACAGTTTGCTAAGTTGTGGTTTGACTCTAAAAATTCGAATGAAGACTTTTATTTTGGCGGAAAATTGATCATATTGACAATTTTCTTCTTCAAATTCGTCCAACGTCATATGTTTCTAGAACACCAAGACCTATGTCGGATAGAGTTCATTTTAAGGCACATGAATGGATTACTTTCCTTTTGGCTTATAGCATTCCACTTTTGAAAACTTACTTTCCACAAAAATATGTGGAATATTGGGCCTTATTAGTTGACAGCATTGCTATCCTGTTAAAAAAATCATGAAATCGGAAATACATCATGCCAAAGAGTGTTTATATAAATTTATTTCTGGCATTGAAACTTTATACGGCTTAGAGCACGTCAGTTTTAATGTGCATCTTTTGGCGCATTTGCCAATCAGCGTTCAAAATTGGGGACCTTTTTGCACGCACAGTGCTTTCCCTTATGAAGACTTTAATCAAATCTTGAAAGCGTCCGTCAAAAGTTCAAACGGGTTTGCAATTCAGATCTGCAGTTCCTTTCGATTAAAATGCACCATTAATAAGTTAACAATTATGCTTGATAAAGATTTAAATTGCAGCAAATGAAAATATTTGAATGAATTGTTAAATTGTACAACCAAACCTTCTTCAAATCTCGCAATCAATAATACTGGCATCTTAGGAAAACCCGTTATATTAGATAAATTACCAACAGCATCGCATCAGTACTTAACAATACAAAAAATAAATATCCAATTACAAGGAAATGAAGTGTACTACATTTTTAAACGATGTATTATTAACGGCGAAATTTTTACAAGCAAATGTTAGATACGCGAAGTAAAAAGAGCAAACTATTATGATCTTCTAAAAAATGGTAATATTTTTGAAATTGATTCATTTCTTGGTATTCGATCAAAACATTGTAACAACTCTTTTATAATCGGAAAGTGCATTGAATCAACAAACGCTCCGTTAATGGAAAATCTAAAACTCTAGCATATACTAGTTCTGAAGAGAGGAAATACTAATATCGCGACTGTAAATACTAATGAAGTTATGCAAAAAGTTCTAGTTTTTGAAATGCCTAAATTGCGGTCACTTATTGCTTGTCCATACAGTACCGCTCAAAAGTATGAGCTCACCCTTGCGGAATTTTGGCTAAATTAAAATGTTGATATCTCATCGCCAAGTTAACGTACGGGAAAAATAAAAAAAGGGAATTTAAGTGGAGACATTCAACTTCTCAGTCGCGGTGGTTTCATTTCTATATATACATTTATCTACGAACTATGCTTGATTTACTAAAGTCATTTTTTCGTATTAATTTTTTCTTTTTCAATCCGCTCCCATTTTTTTTAATATTACTGCAGGAGAAAAGTACAACGTGTGATCGAAAGGTAATCCTTTCAGCTTTAATTTGTATCTTCGGGATTTTGTCTAATATTTTTTTAAAAATACTTATTCAATTTTGAACAAAATAATGTCATTTTTTTTAAATCTGCTATATCTCGGAAAATTGACGTGATATAAAAAATGTTTAAGGAACAAAAAGTTTCATTTTTTAATTATCTATTGGCTGAAATTTTTTCAAATTTTTAGAAGGAAATTTTTTTTTACCGTATTTTGTCGACTTTAACATTTTTTGTGTAACAATCATTTTCGGATGCAAAGTTGCATTTAAACTATGCTCAGTTTGCGATAGAATAATTCATGTACAATGAACTTTATTTTAACATACATAAAAAATATAAACATTTGTATTCGTATATATATATATGTGCATATTTATTAAATTTTGCTTTCTCCAAAAAAACCGCCACGCGCTTTTATGACTGCTTCACAAACTCGAGACATTCTTTAAATTAACTTATGTAACGTTGTTGTTGTTGTTGTTGTTGTTCATTCATAAACCCTGTACATATAGTCCAGTTCACCAACAACTTTTGTTTGAAGTGTTTTTCGATATTTTACCACTTAAATGAATGAGAAGCAAAAAACCAAATTTTTTGTTTCATTTTTTTCTTTTTTCGTACGATATCTTGAAAACTATCGATTCTATATCAAAATGTCTAATAACCAAACTTGTAGAGCAGACAAAATATTTTAAAATGAGCATCAGTAAAGCTTTCTACGATCAAAATCAACAGAGTTATCGAATTTTTAATGAAAAACCACCTTTTTGGCCGCCATCTTTTTCGCTAGACCTCTATGGTGGTGCAAATTTTAAGTTAAGCTTTTTATGACCCCCCTCCCCCCTTTCAGATAAAAAAAATTGCTACTTCATTCACTTTCCTTTTTAAAATACAATTTGACATAAAATAAACATAAACTTCAATGTAACATGTTACATATAATATTTCATGTTGAATTTATTACTTCATATATTCTACATTATAGTATTCCTATAATTTTTTATTATATATTAATATAATTTTAGCGTGTGTTAATAATTATATATTTTTATATCAAGTTAGCCTTTTATTAAACTTTATGGCTATATATAGTTAATATATCACAGTATAAGTTACCATATATTCCATGGTTATCCAATGAATAAAGTTTCATATAATTGCACTTTATATTAGAATATATACTCTAATTATACTCTTAAATATATGGAATAATATACTAAAAAAGTATACAAATTTGTAACAATTCTATTTTTAAAATACATGGTGTAATATACGTAAATTATATTGACAGAATATATGAATTTCGGCAAAATTCTATATACGGGATTCATATATTGTTATACATTTTCTTATAATTACCATACATTTTACCATATATTTTTTCAATATACTGCTTTTTCATGAGGGCTAGTCAGCACTGGGCCAGTACTCAATCACTACTGACGGTCAGTGCATGTTCACTATTGCTATACTCAGTCAGTCAGTACTAAACAGCTTTAAATGCCGGTGTTGGCCAGTGCCAGTCCAGTACTGACGGTCAGGAGTTTCACGCCGATATTATGTTGGTACTAAGGTCGAGCTTGGTTGCATTTGCAAATTAATTTTTCAATGTTATTGCGCGACAAGAGTATTTTACTATCTAATTGATGATTTTAGTCACTGATTCCGAGTGCAGTACATATGTTACATGTATGCAAATAAATATACTAGTATATTATCATTTAATCTATAACCAGTAGAAATGGCATACATGAATTAATCATTCAAAAATGTACTTTTTTTTACAATGTTTAAATTATTTTTTAGATGGTTCTGCAATTTGAAAACGTATGCCGATCATTATATTAAGCTTAAATATTATAAACTTTATGATACATTTTCTTCCGAGTACGAATTAATTGTTGCATGTTATTACAAAAAAATGTTCAGGTTCAAAAATCACCACAAGCACATGTGCACGCTGAAATCGTATGCAAAGTTCTTTTTCGTGATTTTCATATCAACAAACAGAAGATTGCGAAATGGCTTACACGAAGCCATTGTTCGAAATGCTAATTTTTTTTCGCAGGATAAAAAAATTATTCAGAATTTTCTGCACGTGGAAATCGTATGCAAATTAGTTCTTGCTGGATACTTTCTGATAAAGTTTAAGAATAAAATTTGGCATACGCTAACTAATCGTTCAAATACACAAGTTTTTGTTACAAACAGTTATTACGTTTGCAACACCGCTGCAGTCGAATGTGGATTAATTATTCGCTTAAAGTTCATGAAATACCCATACAACTTCCCCATTTAATTTGCATACGCGAAGATATCAGTCACATTTTTTGGTCACTATAGCTCCTGATCTGTAATGGAAAATTTGTAGATGTGTATTGAAATAAAACCTAATAAGAATATAAACACAAGAATCTTTATTTACATTATTGTTAATACACATATTTGAAAACATTTTTTTATTAAATAATTCACTTTTATAAAACATTTAATCTGATTTATATCCTGCACGGAAAAAAAAGTTTTGGTTATTTCAGCAAAAGGACATTTGCTACAAATTGATTTGCTGAATTCGCGAAATATTGGCTATGCCAGCGGTTACAAAAGCAAACCTAGCAATAACAGTTTGCTAAACCAGCTAAATATTTGCTAAATCAGCTAAATATTTGGCTATTTATATATTACGACAAATTTTTGCTGGGCTAGCCAATTATTTACTGCGGTGGCGAAATATTTCTACCCGTGTGTTATATAATATCCCTATTATTTAGTATCAGTCTTCAGAATCTATTTTCTTATCACAGTTTTTTATACGCATTACTGTTATTTACGTAAATAATATTACACTATAATCATAGCAGGATACCCGTAACACTTATTATGCGCAAGCTGGGTATAGAAAATACTAACAAAATTAAGTATGGTAAATAGCACATCAACTTTTATACGTTTAAACATTTTTGTATAAGTTAATTTCTTTCTCACTGTATGTCATTGCTAACCTCTATTTTGATAGATGAGCAATGGCTGCAATGCGTCCTTCTTCAACCGCAATTAATTTTTTTTCATAGTATAAGCAATTCTAGAATTAACTGTTTTGTTATTTTTTGGGGTAGCTTCCATTTGTTTTTCACTCATTCCTACACCATCGTTTTCTTCTAACTTTTTTTCCGCTAAATCAGATTCCTCATTCTGTGACAAATCTGTGCCATTCATTGAGGAAATCGTTGGCCCTAGATTGATTGTTACATCGTTTGAACAGATGTCCTCCATGACATCAAAATGCTCCCAAGAAATGCGTCCTTTTCCAGTCGAACTTTTTTTATTATTATCTTTGATACCTTTATACGTCTTCTTTAAATTACGAAATTTCATATTCAACATTTCTTCCGTTAATCCTTTGTAACCAGCATGCTCCAATTCTTGCAACATTTGTATCCACAATGATTTCTTTTTCTTTTTTGGATCTCGAAATGAATCTTTTCTCTCTTTATAGAGCTCAAGAAAGAGTTTGGTTGAGTTAGTTGTTCATATACGATTATTTTCATTTCCCGTTTTGTTTTCAGAAGCAATGACTGGCGAATAATCTGCATAAAAGGTAATTTGCGTATTGAAATTTGTATTATTCTTAAGATAATATATATATATATATTTTTATATATAGAAATATATTCTGAAGAGGGTCAAAACAAATGACCGAAACGTCAACTGTCTAATTTATTTAACACCAATTAAATCTGACATACAATACAAGAACAATCAAAGAACATTTCTCTTACGAAAGAGTCAGAAAAGAAAGAAAGATTTATTTATTCTTATATTAATACACAAGTTTGGAGATATGACATTCTACAGTTGGATTCGATCTAATTATGGAAAAGAAACTTCAAAGCTACTTAAGGAATGGAAAAGCATTAACAACAAATTAGCGGCATCAATTACGAGAAGAATATTCTTACTCAGATGTAAATCAAATAACTTCCTTCCTAAACACATCCTTTTTAATAAATTTTCCCATAATATCGGTTTTCATTCACCCATACAAATTAATAAACACAAAGACCTAATTACAGATTACAAATTCAAACTTTTAAAACTAGAGATACAAGATATAATAGAAGAAATTACGATTTTAAAAGCACAAAAATTACATATATGGAGAACAATAATCCAAAAATTACCAGCCTCTATTTACGAAAAATACTTTTTTAGTGAAGATACTCAGTTCAATCTCAAATTAAGTTACCACAAATCAAAATTAATAAATAAATTCTACAATCTACAAAAATATTACAACAACAGAAATACAAACAACAAAATCAAAATTCAAAACAAATGGTTTGTAAATCTCACTGATATAGAAATTCCAAAAGAAATTGTCAACATAGTCGGACTAGGTCGAAAACATTCTTTTCAAAATAAAAAATCCTTCCCAATACCAGAATTCATCGCTTCTATAGAAGAAGGAATCTACAACATAAAAGATGAAATGGACAACGAAGGAAACATTGTTACCGACAATAAAAATCTTACGCGAAACCAATGTACACACGACATAACAGATTTTTTAAAAAACGACAAACACACAAACAATATAGACAATACACCTAACTACAACAAAATAATACAAAAGTTTTCTAAAACCAACAAAGACATATTCTTCACAAGAGCAGACAAAGGAAACGTAACGGTAGCAATGTCCAAAAAAGAATATATTAACAAAATGAACGAACTACTAATAGACACTAATACATACGAAACAAGCAGTTACGAATATACAGCAACAACAGAAAAGAAAGTTAATGATTTCGTCAAAAAACTCCAAACCAAAAAATATATAACCGAAAATTTAGCCAAAAAACTAAAAACATATAGCTCAACCATGTCCAAAGCTTACGGACTACCTAAAATACACAAACAAAACAACCCATTACTTATCATGATCTCAACAATAAATTCACCTACTTACAAATTATCTGCTTTTTATACTGAAATTATTTCTACTCTAACAAAAACGATATCAAAAAGAGTCAAAGACAGCTGGGATTTACATAATAAAATAAATAACTTCAAAATTCCTGAAAATCACACATTAATTTCAATTTCAAGGTAAAAACTATAAACAAAAATACGGATTACCAATGGGAACACCATTATAACCAATAGCAGCTGATCTACTAATGGATTTCATAGAAAACATTCTTATACAAAAATTACCAAGCAAACTTCCCTTCTACCACAGATACGTTGATGACATTTTAACAATTGTTCCAAACGAATTTTTAGATGTAATTTTACCCATTTTCAATAGCTTACACAAAATCAAAGGTTTTCAGAATAAAATTACTTTTACCATAGAAAAAGAAGACAACAAAAGAATTAGTTTTTTAGATTTACTTATTATAAACGATAGAAATACCTTAATTACAGACTGGTACCATAAAAATACATTTTCTGGCAGATATTTAAATTTCCATTCAAACCACCCATTACATTACAAAATAGGAGTAGCTTTCGGATTAATCGACAGAGCATTAAGATTAGCACATATTAAATTTAGAGAAAAAAATCTAAAACTAGTTAAACAAATATTAACAGAAAACGGATACCCCATATACATAATTAATGAATGTTTTAGAAAAAGAGTCTACAAAATATACAACACCCTTGATACAAAATCAAACGACAAAAAATATATCAAAACCATTAGCATTCCATATTTTAAAAATATCTCAGAGAATATAAGAAGTAATTTCAGAAATAACGATATTAGAGTAGTATTCAAACTAAAGAACACAAATATTGGTGGTATTAAACCGTTCAAAGACAAAACAGATAAATTACATCAAAAAGTAGTATATGAAATTAACTGCAATAACTGCGATGTGCCCGTATTCTGTAACTCGTTATTACGAATAACGTCGACGTTATGACAATTCCAACCAACCACGGTCCAGGATATTGTCGTTATCGACAATAACGTCGACGTTATTCGTAATACCGACTTACAGAATACGGGCAATGGAGTCTATATAGGTGAAACAGGCAGACTTTTAAAAAACAGAATAACCGAACATAAACATAACATCTACTTAAACGAAGACAAATATAAAGGACTTACAACACATAGAATTAATACAGGACATAATATTGATTTTTCAAACGTCAAAATTCTAGCAATAGAAAGAAATAAATACAAAAGAAAACATATGGAAAACTTTTTTATCAAAAATAACAACAAATCAGTAAACATCCGTTTTGAAAAGTCAAACTTACCGGACACATATATACCTCTACTTCAAGTTCAAAAATCAAAACAATAAATGTAAATAGAACGACAACTAAATGTACACAGAATATTATGTAATCTGAAAAACTTTTCAGTCTCCTTTCATACAATAGAAGAACAAGTACGTGAATATTCACACAAAATTCTTTTTTTTTATTCTCTAAAAAATACAGTGATATTTTCTACTTTCTTTTTTTAACTTTCTGCTTATTGAGCGAAAACTCAATAAAATAATTATTTTTACAGTTCCTAAATTCAAAACCGGCTCACGACAATATCAACACAACAATTTACTACAGGTAAGCAGAAACAAAATTAACCAAACTCAAAATCCCAATAAAACCATAAACAAAAGATACTGACAAGTTTTTCAGAAATATTAAAAAGTTTTTTATTATTGTAATTTTGTCACTGTAATATACATTATTTTGTAATTTTTGTATATATAGAAATATATTCTGAAGAGGGTCAAAACAAATGACCGAAACGTCAACTGTCTAATTTATTTAACACCAATTAAATCTGACATACAATACAAGAACAATCAAAGAACATTTCACTGACGAAAGAGTCAGAAAAGAAAGAAAGATTTATTTATTTTTATATATATATAATATACATCCATTATTGAAAGGTTTTATACGAATTTTCATCTGCCGCGTGGAAAACCGAGAAAGGGTATGCGAAGGAGCATATCCCAAGAAATATTAAGAGAAATACAGGTAGAACAAGAAGAAAATGTAGAGCTCTTTTCGAGACTCAATTGGCAGTCCGAAGCAACGGAATTTTTCAGAGAAATACGAAAAAAAGGACGGGATTGCGAACTAAGACTTAGAAACTGAGAGCAACGAGTTATGAATGTGCAAATACTGCTAGATCAAATGAGGATGAATCAGAAGGAATTAAAAGACTTACAAGGTCGAATAGAGGACATAGAAAAGGAGGTGGTAATGCGTCCAGAGGACATACCAGAGATGCTCGAAAATTTGAAATGAACGGAAATCGTGAAAAACCAAGTAACGATATTCTCCGACTCGAGCACCAGATAAAACATCTCCATTCTCTAATACAAGAAGCACGGGAGGCGAGAGATACGCGCTTTAGTCGTCGTATCTTACAAGAGGGTAAAAATGATAATACCCTAAAAATAAGGATAAATCATCCCACGTTTTCGGGGGGAAAAGCAGAAAAACCACTAAAATTTCTGCAAGCACTTCGCAACTATTGCGAGGGATTAAAAATAATTGCTCCACAGTTTAAAACGATTATGTACAAAATTTTGAAGGGTCCCGTCTTGGACTGGTTGTATTTTCTCGAGCAACATGTGCTAAACCTCGACGAATCTGAACTTCCATTCCGGAGAAGATAATGGAACGAAGAATCACAATACCAACTAAATCGACACATTGAATTTGGGTATTACCAATCCCAGCTAAATGCAAGCCGCGTTGAATACGCCATCGATTTATGTAACCAGATTGAAGACGCGAATATGTCCTTATCAAGTAAGGATTTGCTAATTACGATGATATCTCGACATTTTGAGCAAGAAATAAGGAATGCCATCGTTAATCGGAATATCCGTAAATACGACGATTTATTGGACGTACTCCAAACATACGACGAAATGGGGTCGTCGAATACAATTAGGGGGATGTACGTATAAAAATAAGGTAAATTATTAGCGTGGTGCCTCGCTCGCTTCGCTCGCTCAGAAGCTTCGACCCAGTGGAGAGTCGGCTATTCCTTAATACTCGTTCGTTTACTAACAGCTTTCAATTATATTCTAAAATTATATTGATATTTGGGGGTCCAATCATATTTAGGTCCAAGTGGCTTCGATAGATATGTTACAACAATATAGTGTTTCTTATATGTATGAAAATTGAAACTGAGCATTTTCAAAACTTCGACCCCGACAACAGGCCAGCCGAAGTATTAATAAATAAAAGTTGCAAAACACTTACTTCATGCACTTGTATTGTAATGGACTATTCGATGGATATTGCATGTTTACTGTGTTTACTTATTACTGTCTGTATTATTATGATCTTATACAATGTGTCCCAGAACTCCCAAATAACATTGCAGGGGGTGAATCCTAACATCATTCTGAGCAAGAAAGTTTAACAGCAAAATTGGATCCGCAGCTCAGAATTTGAGTGGTGTGTTAATTGAGTGATAAACTTTTATATTTTAATTAAAAAGAACATATTATTATATTGGGATTTTTAATACTAAATAGTATTTTGGATTTATTCCATTCCAATATAATAATATTAATAATTAGTAATTAGTTATACAAATAAAATAAATTTATGTAATTGTGTAACATAATATGTATGTATCATTGTATAGGTTGTAGGTCGTATTTGTGTGTGTAAATGCGTGAGTCTTCGGTATATCTGTTTATGTATTATATTATTTATCGTGTGTATGTACTTTGTAAGTGTGCAAGGATGATATTCTGACTTGACGAAAAGTTGAATGTGTCAACTGTCAAGCAGTTAATTTCTAGAGTCGGACCTGACTACATCCAGAAATAGCAAGCGACATAGTTTGTGTAATTTAGCTATTAAATTAAAGTGCTAATAGATTATCGAGGTAAGAAATATTTCGCGATAATTGTTTTAGTTAAATAAATAATAATAAATAAATTCGAACGTGTGTGGTGAGTTTTTTTTAGTGTTGTGTCGTCCAGATATTTAGATAGACTCAGGTATCATTTCATTTCTATTTTTTTTTGCGAATTCCTGTATAGGAATAGTGAAGGTATCCCGGACCATAAAATAAATTCCGTTACTATCGTAACAGAAAATTTGTGTATTGAAGTTTAAAGAAAAAAAATAGTTTTTTTGCAATAATTCGGCTCGTTTTAAAGTTACTTTAACGAATGATGACTGGTTTTGAAGATTTTTTATAGCGCTACAACCTACCTTAGAGAGTATATGACCTGAAACGAATATGTTGCCAGTTATCGACCTAAAAAAGGGTAAAAATGGCCTTTTTTGCAGTTTTTCGCGTCTAACTTATTTCCGTAAAATGCTAGCAAAATATTATATACAACAATGTTGTAGAGCTTGAAAAGGCGAAGAAGCTGTCCCTTATTATATTTGGTTTTGATAAAAATTGAACCCGTGGGAGACGTTAAAAGTCAGAAAACAGACGAAAAATAGATTTGGCATTGCTGAAGCGCGTTTTTCGCCTATTTTCTGATTTTTAACGTCTCCCCACGGACTCAATTTTTGTTAAAACGATATGTATGAGGGGGCAAATTCTTCGCCTTTTCCAGCTCTACAACGGTGTTTATATGGTATTTCGCTAGCATTTTACGGAAATGAGTTAGACGCGAAAAACTGCCAAAAAATGCCATTTTTACCCTTTTTAGGTCGATAACTGGCAAAATATTCATTTCGGGTCATATAATCTCTAAGGTAAGTAGCTCTATAAAAAACCTTGAAAATCAGCCATCATTTGTTCATCAAAGTAACTTTAAAACGAGCCGAGTTATTGCAAAAAAACTATTTTTTTTCTTTAAACTTCAATGGCTCGCCACTCAAATTCTGAGCTGCGGATCCAATTTTGGTATCAAACTTTCTTGCTCAGAATGATGTTAGGATTCACCCCCTGCAATGATATTCGGGAGTTCTGGGACATCCTGTATATACAATATATATCTATACATATAATTCGTCAAAGATATCTTGAAAGTTTCGAAAAGATCTCTGACGGATAACTTTTAGATATCTATAAGACATCTTTTAGATATATAGAACTAGTTCTTTTCGTATCAAGGGCGTAAAAGAACTTATACGCCCGTAGGTGATCACCGCGCCCGAGGGGCTGGCGAAGACTCCCCCTGGAGGTAGGGAGTCGAAACGTCGAAATTTTATGGAAAACTATAGGGTAATTTTTTTGCCGAAGTGACCAAATTCAATACTTTTTCAGACTATAGTCATAATCATTGTAAACCAGTTTTTATGGCATTGTCGTTGACTTTAGGAACAAAATGCATACAACCTTTTTTGTAGAGAATTTCATGTTCTATCTTTTTTGTTGAAAGCATTTTTTAATAAAATTTATATATTTGAAAATAAATGAAAAAGCTACGAAGAAACTTAATTGGGGCTAATGTTTTTTAGTAATGGGCGGATGGATCTGCGTCAAAATCTAATCAGATCTAAGTTATATAATTACGCTTATCCGTACGCGAGTTATCGAGAGACAAAAAAAGGCACGTGCGGACGCACGGACGTAAGGAGGTACGTACCTACAAGATCACGGACACACATTTTTTTATTGTTCTTTTGGGAATTGGGGTTCTTAGGGTCTGTAACGTCGACATTTGATGAAAAACTATAGGGTAATTTTTATGCCCGAAGTGGCCAAATTCAATACTTCGTCCAGAATTATCGACTTCGGAAATCCCCAAATACGCATTTTCTCCACAATTCGCGCCTTTTTACATCTCAATCACCGCCATCTTGAACCAGCCATCATGGATCCGTCATTTTAAATTTCGTAAAGCTGAGATCGGATTCGCAATCAGCTAGTTCAATTCGATGTTCTATATTTTTTGTTTGAAACGTGTTTTTTGAGCGTTTATTTTGTTAAACCTCCCCATTATCTAGTATGCATTGTCTCCAAAAACTAATCAGATCTAAGTTTGGCCAAGAGAAACCCAAATCCGTTTGTACTTTTTA
The DNA here is from genome assembly GCA_030407085.1 of Trichopria drosophilae. Taxonomy (NCBI): domain Eukaryota; kingdom Metazoa; phylum Arthropoda; class Insecta; order Hymenoptera; family Diapriidae; genus Trichopria; species Trichopria drosophilae. Next base: position 97,824,230 of record CM059586.1, on the reverse strand, counting down.
AATTCGTCCTGCCAATCGCGAGATATCGCGTATACAAAATTTTGCTCACGGACGGACGGACGGACGGACGGACGGACGGACGGACGTACAACCTAACGGACACCAAATTTTTTAATGTTGCTTTGGGTTCCTTAGGGCCTGAAACGTCGACATTTGATGAAAAACTATAGGGTAATTTTTTTGGCGGGAACTGACAAAATTCAATACTTCGCCAGACCTATGGTCTGGGTCGAAGTAAAATCGAGCTATAGTAACGTGGGCTACTACCGTGACTCAAAGGGTTAATGAACTAGTGCTAATTAAGTATGCGAATAAGTAAATAATGTTCCACCTTAGTTTTCCCAAATAGACTGAACTTAATTCCGTGCAAAAGCATAAAAGAACAGAATAGTTCCTTACAAAGGATATGGACCTGCCTGAGTATAGTGCCCCTCAGTGACATTTAGTGTGACAACCGTACATTTCGGTTATCGCGCACTCCGCGCCATCTTCATCTTTCCCATCTTTTTACGCTGCATAGTCGCTCTCCGACATGCGTGCTGTGGAGGTATATACCTCCCCCCTTTTAGGCCGGGAGTTCCTCTCCCACAGACAGGGACGAGTACAGTAGTCCTTCTCTCCTTCTCTTATTCTAATTTATCCATTCAGGCAAGATGGCGGCCTTTTTCTCTTATTCTAATTTTCTCCTCTCTCCCACGAAACGTTTGCTGTTTCGCTTTTTCTTTCTCTTTCTCTTTCGCAGCACGTACGCAGTTATGTGTCATATGTGCTTCTAAAGAAAGTAGTAGGTGCGGTAGGGAGAACGCGTGAGGTTAAATATTAGAGTAGGAGAAGAGCAACAATTAGAATAAGGGAAGGACTACTGTACTACGCTTACTATCTCTCTCTCTCTCCAAGGGAGAGGCTCGAGATGAACGAGCGCACGCAGGTCTATCTCCCCTTCCTTCGTCCAAGTGCCGCTCGCTACCGGGACCTGAGACAAGGTAGCCCTGGAGCGCCTTCGTCGCCAGTGAAGAGTCGACAGACGGATATTCCTTGAAGCACCGCGTACCGCTACAGACGTGTGAAAAGGACAGTGTACCACGTGTTCCTGAATCCTGCAGGAGTGCCAGTGTTCGTAAGTACCATTAGAATTATTTGCCCCCCCCCCTCCCGCCAGGGCCCCAACCTTTTTTATTCGTTGTTCAGTTTTGCGAATAATTATTACGATTTAACTTCTCCGGTCATTTCCCTTCTCTCGCCGACTAAAACAGAGCAGCGTAACCTTTTTTACGGCGTTTATGAACTATATGAACTGCGGCTAGACATAAATAGTACACGTATACAAATTATATGCTTTAATTCAAGTATTTGAAGTGATGCAACAGTAGCAGCAATGTTTCAGATAAATACATATACCTTATCAAATTCATTAAACTATCTATAATTAAATTAAATGAACAAATAATTTCTTCTAGGTAATACGGTCCCTTTAATAATGATTAAGATGTAAATAAAGAAAAATGACGTAACTGGGATAGCAGTTCACGTCTAGCGCAATAAATCATCGTTTACTTATATGTGAAAATTGTGAATCACATGCTATTGGATTTAATCATCCCTCTAGCGCTAATAATTGGAACTATTGCCTTAATGCGTTTCGCCCCAGGATGCCATGTTGTGCTCTTCAGCAGGGCTTGTGGCATCCTTGCCCTGGATTTGTAAACATTTGTAACCTTCTTCCAATACGATTTTCACCATCGGTACAAGATTTCAGACCTACAATATCGCTTAGATCAAAGTTTTACCATCGATAAAAGATTTTTGATATAAAAGCTCCTTTGGACAAGATTTTTATCATCGGTTGAAATTTAAAAATCTCACACCCTTCTTGTAAGTTTTTAGAGTAAAAATATTCTTTTGACCAATGATTTACCATCGATAGAAGATTTTAGGGTCAAATCTTTCTTGCGACCAAAGTTTTACCACCGATAAAAGAATTTTTAACAAATAAATAACAAATAAATTAATTAATAAATAAATAACATTAACATTTAAATAAAAAGCATTATATTTCGACCCTTTTATATGTCCTTTTCAGAATAAAAAATTGAGATTTAAAAAAACAAAAATAAGAAATATATCTCTCTTTGTATGGTTTCTGTTAACCAAGGGAAAAGGCAAATATCGAAATATAATGATTTTTATTTAAATGTTAATATTATTTAGTTGCTAATTATTTTATTATGTTGTTTACGTTTAAACTGTAATATAATGTTTAAATGTATAGGTTCTATAGTGACCGTTTTAAAAAAAGTACAAAATATAAACACTGTGGTCGAAAAACTCGAATAATTTATATTCATATTTTAATTTAATGATTTATAAATTATATTTTATATGTATAAATTATAGTTTAATAAATTTGACAAGGTATATGTATTGATCTGACAGATTGCTGCTTCTGCTACTTGAATTGATACTTCAAATACTTGAATTAGAACATATAATTTGTATACGTGTACTATTTATGTCTTGCCGCAGTTCATATAGTTCATAAATATCGCGAAAAAAGGTTACGTTGACCTAATAGTCGGCGAGGGAATCTGACTAAAACTTACGGGTTGAGAGTGCGCCTAGGCGCTGACTCCGAATACAGCTAAAAATCCGTCGCTGAAGATGTAAGGTAGTTCTGTAGTTCAAAGTAACGTATACAAAAAAAAATACCTTGTTGTTTTGGACAATTGCGTCAATAAATTTATTACGATTCTTTCTCCGGTTTGTCTGGAAAAAAATCGAAAAAATAGGAGAGGTTATAGATATTTAACCCTTTAACGCTTAAATGGCCAAAATCTTAAAGTTAAGTTCAAGCCCGTGCCTTTCGATTATAACCCGTGTCGAAAGATATTGGGATACATATTCTTGTGTAGAAAAGTCTCATCTTTCGAATGGCGAAGCCAAATTTATCAATAAATGACAGCAACTTGTTTCGTTTTAACAATAAATAAAAAAAACGCTCATTTTCGATTATTTTTTTTAAAGAATTTGTTTAACTATGTTGGCGGTACTTAAGAACATTCTAACCCATCACGACCCGAAAGTTCTACTTCCAAAATATATTTTTAGATTCTTGGATTTTTGTGGTTAACCCATCCAAAATGGCGTCAATTATTGAAAACTCACAGTATTGTGTACTTTTGAAGTCTATTCTAAGTTTTAGCGGGAAAAATAACTTTTGTCAGTTTCGTGACAACAGCTCGCATGCACATTAGCAAAATTAGCTCATATAATTGATTTTCAAGCTGGCGATCGTGATGAGTCGGCTAAAATAACGTATTTACACAGCTTTTATATAATCAAATTTGGAATAAATATACTTGTATTCATTTTTTCGCTCAGAGCAGCCGTTCTTGAGTAAAAAATTCTCAAAATTCTCAAAATCGTAAATACACCTCCAAACTTTGCAATCAATGGTTATAATTCAAAGGCACGTGCTTGAAGTTGACGTTAAAATTTTGGCCATTTGAGAGTTAAAGGGTTAAATCTTGTATCAACGTTAATTCGTTTCTTCTAACTTCTCTGTCTAGCTTCAAGTATTAGTGAAAATTAATTAATTACAACAACCATGAATGATGAATGTATTTTCAGATCGAACTATCAATAACAGAGAAGATAGTTGGAAAAATCAAAACTCGAAAACAAATAAAATTATTAAAAATTAATTTCAAAAATAATTTTAATGTTCATAAAACTTCCATTTTGAACTTAGTCCAGCAGTGGCATAAGAATTCCTGAAAGTCAGTCGATATCACACGTTCTGGAATCGACCAATAGCGGTCGAATGTTTTGGTGCAAGAAGTTTGATTATTTTTTTGTATATATAAGTCACAGAAAGAAATTTTGGGTTTTCAGATTTTAATCAAGTAACCAACCAACCAACCAACCAACCAACCAACCAACCAACCAACCAACAACCAACAGGCCAGCAAAAATGTTTTACCACCTCGCATTAGACCACGAAGTCTTCGTACATCCTAAGAATTTCGGGCCAAAATTGATGGATACTGTAAAACAAATGTTATACAACGAGGTTGAAGGGACTTGTGGCGGCAAGCATGGTTTCATAATCGCCGTTACATCCATAGATCGTATTGGATGTGGAATTATTCGGCCTGCTAGCAACGGATTTGCTGTATATTCTATAAACTACAAAGCAATCGTTTTTCGTCCAATGAAAGGGGAAGTTATGGATGGCATTGTCACGCAAATTAATAAGGTGGGAATATTTGCGGAAATTGGTCCACTGACTTGTTTTATATCTCATCATTCAATTCCGGACGATATGGTGTATTGTCCCGAACAAAACCCACAGTGTTATAAATCTAAAGACGACGAAGGAATAATCCAGGTAGATGATACAATTAGAGTAAGAATCGTAGGAACAAGGGTTGATGCAAATGGAATTTTTGCGGTAGGAACTATTATGGACGATTATTTGGGACAAACTTGTTAGAATATTGGAAGGACTGATCACTTGTCATACGTAATGTTACCATATATGGCAATAGTGTCATGCAACATTATTCTAGTGCAATACAAAATTAGTTTATAAACTTACAATTCTTAATTCTGGGATTTTTATAGTACGAGTGCAATTTTTGTTATAAATTATAGTAAATCTAATTAATATCTTTAGTCTATAGTTTAGTCTATATATATCATTAATCAGTAAGATTATTTTTGTGAATTGTGTCCTTTTATATGTAAAAATAATGTACAACACGAATCTAAATAATTGCACCTTATACACTATACATGTATATATAATATATATCATCCTATTTGTATTAAATAAAATTGGTTTATAAAAAAGGTTGTTTAGATTTTTTCTTTTGTATTTCATACCTTGTTTTCGTGTTTTTACTGTGTACTTGAAATCTATGTGATAGTGAATATTACCGCACTATAGATATACGTATGATACTCTTAAATGCTGGCATACAATTTATTTGAAGTATATCTAGTCTTATTTTATTAGTAAATTTATTATTTTTATTCAATTTAATTAGTTATTTTATTGTTTATGTCAAGTTTTTTAAATGTTACTATATGATTTATTTAGTATTATTTGGTATTACTGTGACAAATCGTTTTCTTCAAAATTTTTATAAGATTATTTAAGTTTTTCATTAAGTTGTTAGTAAAAAAAGATTTTTTAATGATACTGTGATATTTATTTACTAATAATCTAACGTTTATTCTTCATTATCAATTTATTAATTATTACCTTGTTATTATTTATATTGCTCTTACGCGGTTTTTTGTTGTAAATATAAAAGTAAGATCCATAAAGTTAAAATAATAATAACATTAAAAAAAACATTGTCGCAAAATATTTTTGCAAGTTTGAAGAGTATTTAAACGTTTTTTTAACATTTATTAAACATCTACTTTTAATTACTTTTTACTAAATATAAAATTCTTCAATTATTGTTATATTGTTAAAATATTTATTTAACATCCATATTTTATTATTTTCGGATAGGTTGAAAAATGTTATAAAAATATTTGAAAAATTTTAATTCTTTCATCTATAATTCGAATTGTTTTCAGTTTTCTATAATTTGAAGAGCAAAAATCCTTCGTACTAAAAATACTTATTTAGACCTGAAATATTTTATGTCAAAATAATTATTTCTAATATCGTTGAAGCAAAACATACTATTCAGTAAAGAAAAAAATCATCGATAAATAGTATTAATGTTGGAAAGCTCCCAAAAAACATATCGAATTTACAAAAATTATGTATGTCATTATTTTCGAATTAACTGTAATGAAAGAGTAAAACTTCATCTGTACAATTGTCATTCAGATAATATTTTTTGCACGTATCAAAGTATTTTAAAAATATGATTAACACGAAACTTTACATATTTTGTTAAGATTTTGCATTACATTTTTGCACTATTTTCTATTATATAGAAATAATAACGATTATTTTTTATCATTGCTCAATTATGAACCAAGATGAATCAATTTCAATTTAAATTTCAATTTATTAAATCAGATAATTACAAATATGTGTCAATCCTATACAGGTAAATAATATTATCTGTACATAGCATATCGCACTTAAAAACTAACAAAATTAAAACTAAGTTTCGGTTTTATTTAAGAATCGCTTATTAATATTTTAATTATTTTTACTTCTGAAATAAAAGTTAGGATGAATATTTAATTTTCGAAAAAATGTGCCTGCAGTAGAACCTGAGACCTATAAATGGCCGTCGAATGGTTTCGAAAACGATGGGTGCAATTTTTGTTTTAAATTATAGTAAATCCTATTCAATAATTAATGGAAGATTTGTGTCCCATAGATTCAAATTTAAAAACATTACGTAGCTAAAAGAGTTTTTTGTGAATATTTAGTATCAAAGATTGTTGTGTATTCACCCAGTTTTCAATACTTTGTCCTTTTGTCCTTTTTATATGTAAAAATAATTTATGTCACAAATCTAAATAATTTAAACAAATTGAAACAAATATAAATAATTGCAGCAGATACATCCCACAAACAAAACTAAGAATCCTTTCCCGCATAAAAATAAAAAAGACTTTAGAAGATCTCAAAAAGATCTTTCTTAAAAATGTCACTATTCAAGATGTATTTGAGAGCTTTTTGAGACTTTCAAACTACTAGTTTATCAAAATGTTTTTGAGATCTTTATGAGATCTTTAAGAAAAATTGGTACTATTTTTTTGAGATCTTTTTATGACTTTCTTTTCACAGCATGATTTTACGAAAACATAATTTTATGAATCTTATCGAGATTTTTCCAAGATCTTTTTTTTATCTTTTTCGGATATGAGGAAAAATATTTATAATAAAATGCTGAATTCTCTTATTTTTTAGCAAAATTAATTATTGAAGATAAATTTTAAAGTAATTACCTTTTTTACTTGCTTTTCGGTCTGATTTCTAAAACTTCACTTTATAATATGGGGTCAATATTTACAACGAGTCGAAGATGAGAAATAAACACACAGTAGGCGTTAATACAAGCGATTCATGTCATGAAGACATTAAGTTTCGTATTACGAAAATTCAATATTTACAACACAAATCGAAGACGAGAGATTTCCAGAGTTGTTTTTCGACGAGCTGACAATGTTTTGTGCAATGAAGACAGAGAATTGAAAATTTGTCATCCTTCAGAAAGCATGAAAAACGCTACTATTTTACGTGTCTTACAATTAGACGAAAATTGATACATTTTCTTTTTTATAATTTCTGCAATACAACGTATTACAAATAATGAGGTTTACTACGGATATCTTAAGAAAAGTATAATGTATTTATTCCATCTTAATTATTAGGAAATTAGAGAGTAGAAAGCAGACCAGAAAGCAAGTAAACTGGGTAATCACCTTAAAAATAATCTTCGGTAATTAATTTTGGCACAAAATCTTGAAAAGATCTCAAAAAGATCTCGATAAGATTAATAAAATTATGTTTTCGTAAAATCATGCTGTGAAAAGAAAGTCTTAAAAAGATCTCAAAAAATAGTAAAAATTTTTCTTAAAGATCTCATAATGATCTCAAAAAGATTTTGATAAACTAGTAGTTTGAAGTCTTAAAAAGTTTTCAAATACATCTTGAATAGTGACATTTTTAAGAAAGATCTTCTTGAGATCTTCTAAAGTCTTTTTTATTTTTACGCGGGTTCCTTTTTATATATCGTGATTGAAAAACAACTTTTATAAAATAATCTATTTAATACTGATCAAATGTGCACAATAGTATTTTTCGATACTAGTGCGTAAAATACGATTTTACGCACCGTTTTTAACATGCGATTAGATAGGCCGGTGCGTAAAATCGAATTCTTACGCACGCGTGCCGAACGATATTTTTCTATATACTATGCGTAAAATTTGTGCGCCGTTTTTTGTGGGTCAAATATGAAGTTACGCACGTATGATGACCGCGGCGCACGAGTGCCCGGCACAGCCCGGCACAGCACTAAAAACGGTGCGTAAAATCAAATTTTACGCATAGTATATCGAAAAATTGGTTTATTTATTATTATTTATTTATTTTTTAAATTCACTGTTTATTTATGAAACGCATAGTGCAATAATTTTTTTTTAATGTATACGTAAACATAGTTATGGTCGAAAAACTGATTTTTATTTTTGGTTTTGGATTCATTACCAAGAATGATAATTTGATACTTCACTAATACAGAGTCAAAATCAATGCAAAGATTTTAATGAATTTTATTCTCCATATGAAATTTAATAGTACACGTTTTCTTTGCCAGAATTTGAGAATTATTTATTTGTATCCTGCAGTGTATCGTGTTTATTTACAAAATGAAAATTGATAAAGTAAATACATTACTGTGAACACAATAAGACATATTTTCAGAACAATGTAAATATAAATTTATACTATTTACTATTATGTATATTATTACCAAAAAATCTTCAAATAAAAATTTCCATAAAAAGTCTTATTTAGTGGTCACTTGTAAATTGAAAAAATGCAAAAAACATTCCTTGTAGTGTAGTAAATATGCACCATAATAATATGCAAACAAAATAAACAATGGTTTCAACTTTTTATTACACGGTATCATAATGTCTGGGAAATCAAAATATATTTTAAAGTATTTATATTTGTTCGCATTGTCTATAAAAATATTAAGTGTAGTAACAAACATAAATCAATGAAATAAATTTTTCTTCTAAATTTGTGTACTATATTCACAGTAAATATATGTCCATATTATTGAAAAACACTTTTAGTACACTTATGCACTCTGTATAAAGTTGGCCCACTTTTTACATACAAATTTTCTCGTTTTCAGGATAGCTTTTTAGAATATTTCTACTTTGTTATAATTCCTACTTTATCTATAAATTCTGTTTGCTCATCGTGCGTTTTCGAAATTTTCATTCAGTATTCAGCACAATTTCTGTAATATAGAAATAACAATTTCTTTAAAGTGTAACGGACTAGACAAAATTAAAAAATACAAAGTATATAAGAGTGAAAAAGGTATTTCAAAATAATAACTAAATATTTGATGGACGAATTTGACGAGCAAATCAACATGTATTTGTGATGTTCATTTATAATTTTTCTAGCAAATTTTTTCTTATGAACGAAACTCTTCTTCTCGATCAGAAATAATGCAAATTCGTTTAAAAATAATTTATTTTTATGTATGGAAGGTTGGATTATTTTAAGATTTTTCGAAAAAATTAGGACCTTTCAGTTACTAGTTGAGATCATTTGCATTATTTGTAATCAAGCAAAGACATTTATGTCATCAAACAATATTTACTGGAAAAATTAAAAGTGTGTATCACAGAAACATCATGATGTGCTCGTGAAAGACGCCCATCATATATTTAGTTATTATTTTGAAATGCCGTTTTCTTGTCTGATGACATAAACGGCTGTGCTTGATTAGAAATAATGCAAATGATCTCAACAGGTAATCCAAAGATCCTAATTTTTTTTCGAAATATCTTAAAATAATCCAACTTTCCAATCCTAAAAGAATTGTGAATTTTTTGTAGTCAATTTTGCATTATTTCTGCTCGAGAAGAAGAGTTTCGTTCATGAAATTTGCTAAAAAAATTAAAAGTGTGCAATATATTGAATTAAAAACATATTGATATGCTCGTCAAAGATGTGCATCAATCATTTAGTTATTATCTAATAATTACGAGCATAAAAATACATTTACTTCAGATACTTCAAAATTTAAAAAAAACTGTAAAATTACAAAAATTACAAAATTATAAAAAAAAATAAAATTGGGTTGCATAAATAGTTAATAGAAAGGTAAGATAAACATAATAAAATTAGTTGATTTTAATAAATATTTTTATTTTTCTCTCCGTGAATAAACGAAAAAGTATACTTTCCGTATACCGAATCGATATTTTGCATTCTGTTTCTTTCTACTAGTGGAAAAATGGCAGTCACAGGCAATCGTTCAATTGGATTGATCTGAGACTTTATATACGGAGGTTTCTGAGGTTGCCAATTACGAATCTAAACTCAAATTTCAAACATTCAAAAACGGCGGATTCATGATGGCCGATCAAAACGTAAAAAATTATCTGCTTGAGATGAAAATGCGTATTGGAGGTTCTATGATGTCGCTGATTACGAATCTGAACAAGGATCTTAAAATTCCAAAATAGCGGATTCATGATGGCCGATCAAAAAGTAATAACGTATCTGATTGAGATGAAAACAAGTATTCAGGAGTTTTAACGTCGCTGATTACGAATATGCTTTTATGCAATTAGTTGCTTTTAAGGCAGTGAAAATGATTTTTATTTATTTCCGAAAATGCTCGGTCAATTCTCAATTAATATCATTGGTATTTTCTAGGAAACTGTGCTCAGAATTGCCTTTACAAATCCTGAATTTTAAAAATGTTATTCAGGCATCTTTCATTTGCGTTTTTTAGTGCAATTTCCTACCTTACCGACAGAGGACTTTAAAACCCCCTTAATGCTTGATATCTCGAAAACTGTCCATTTTTTTGGTTTGCATCCATGACAACTTTTATCAGATGCCTTGAACAACATTATATTTCAATTGCATCCATTTTCACCAGGAACTTTTTTTCCCTATAAAATGTGCGTGGTCCTTTCAAACAGCAGTTCGCTGATGGTAATGTGAACCAAATTGTTTGTTTACGTTTCGAAAATATTGTTTGTCCGGCGGAAATCGACTCATGACCGCTACTAAAAGACGGAGATTTTTATGGATAACATATGGGATTTCCGTATTTACAAGATTTATTTTACGGAGTATAAGAAATTGTTTTAAAAGGCACAGGATTGTAACTGATAAAAGATCCTTTTCTCACAACGGTGTGCCCAAGATTTAAACATTTTGCCAGTAAAATTGATGATTAAGTTCAATTCTGGGTCCCGCAATGACTTATTCTTTCGCGATTATTGTCGGATGTTGGACTTTTTTTATCCTAGTTTTTATGATTCATTTTATGTTGCTTTATGAGAGAATAAAATCGATGCACTGCTTGAATCAGTGAAACTTTAACGAGAAACAGTGAAATTCGTTGGCCGTTTTCTGTTTATGCACTGAATATGATGATAGTCACTGGTCCAGCAGTGAGTATACATTCACTGATTCAAATAGTGAGTTTTTCACGGTTTCGAATTGAGAGAGTACAGAAGATATTTCATGTTTTCTGTTTAAATTTTTAAACCAATTGGATGAAATCGACGTAAGAAAATATGATAATTTTCAGCTGATAATACTCTCATTCCTCACGAACATCATAAGAATAAAACGATAATATAGGCATTACCATATCCATATTTTCTTTTTCATTAATTATTATCCTTGCTCGTGGCAAAATTAAAATATGAAATCATAATATAAATATTTAGAAAATTAATTTTCTTGTAAACAGAAAACGAACTTTTCTAAACAATGTTGATATATGTACTTTGTTTTCGCCAACTCTAACAAATACTGAGATTAAAATCACTGACAATGTCATGCTCACAGTAAACCATTTAAGACCCACAACTCAAAGAATAAACTTATTGTTTTAAAGTGTACAGCCGACATAGTTAACATCGTTTTCATGGCCGTTGATTACTAATCTATTGTAACTCTTCCTAAATTCAAGATTGCGCATCTAATATGAAAGAGAGTATTTAGACAAATTCATTCAGTCAAGATTCCTAATGACAAAACAATTGTGGTGAATACAAGTTTTATAATAATTTTATGTAAATTTTGGCTAAAGCAATTATTTGTATGTATTTTTTTGGCAATAAAAATCAAGTTTTCAATATTACGTATCTACGTAGTTTAATTTACTGCCAATAGTTGCCTTTTAGAGGGTTTCGATGCAATTTGTATTCTTTGATTTCAAAGTAAAGTGCAAATTGATGAAGATCAGCTCTTTTTTCTTCACAACAATTATTACACATTAAAAATAAACCTAATTTATATGTAATGTTTTGTATCATAATATAAGATAATGAAATTCATTTTGTTAAACGTACTAAAAAAGCAATTAAAAATGAAAATGTTTTCGTTCACATTAGTAGTACTATTACTGGTAGTTAAATAGTTTTTTCTTGGATGGAAATGACTTCTTTATCATATAAAATTAAGTACATTAAGTATCTACGTTAACTTTCTTCACATATTTAACTGCAATATCTCATTTAATATCAATGATTGATTTTTTATCGCGATTTTTCTAATTGTCGAATTTAAATGAAATTATGTGCACATTGTTCGTAAAATTAAGTATTTTTATTGAAAAATAAGATAATTTAAAAAAATTTCCATTTTGTCTAGAAATTGTCCGGGAACTTTTTGCAACATAAATTTTGCAATTGTGGTTTAATTTTATTTATATCCGATATTTAAAATCCGATATAGCATCTCGAAGAAAATAATATAACCTTTTATTTTCAAATAAAAAATTTGCTGAATTATATTGAGGTAAATCTTTAACAACTTACAATCTCCAACAAAATTTCATAATGGGCATTTTAACGTATTGTTGGCTCTTAAATATAAATGTGATGATAAGAATTGGTGGTCTTACAATTTGAAAAGGACATTTAGAGAAAAATTATAGCATGCACTAATCAGTATTCTGCTTACTCCCTTGCCAAAATTACAGGTGCTTTTTCATATAATCTGGCTATGTTTAACGGCTTACCAATAGCCATAAGATCGTATTCCAATAATTGTTATTCTTTTACATCTGAAGTCAAAGAGCATCTTGTAGACTTGCAGAATAAATAGTTGATTTGATATTTTTATATTTTATAATTTAGGTTTAGCTAGTAGATTGTACAGTATCATATATATGTACGAAAAAAAGTGATATAACTGGCAGTGTATCATATATGTACGTGTTTGAATAACTTTTGAAGATTTCGATCGATTTAAAACAAAATTGGTATACAACCGTATTTCAGCATACTCTATCTGAGTATTGGTTATTTTTTTTTTAATTGTGAATCCTAAGCTCAAAATGACAACCTTCTATGCAGCATAAATTTCGGCACTGCGAGGTTTTCGGGGTGAAGTGGAAAAAGTGAAAATTGGACATTAAACCAATATTTTTTCATTCCTTTCCTCCACTTCAATCCTTATTTTTCAACTCTTGTTTTTCACCCCTTTAGAATGTTATAAGATAGAAACTGGGCTTGGAAATGGAATCAGCTACATAAAAATCTCATAGATCTAAGTTTCTAGAAAAACAGAAAATTCCACCCTAAATCCTTATTTTTCACCCCTTTAGGGTGTTGCAAAATGGAAACTGAGCTTGGAAATAGAGACAGGAGCACAAAAAAATCTCATAGAAATAGATTTCACGTATTTTAGTGGATGATTGGCAAGGAAGGTGGAAAATGCTGTACCACTTATCCGGTTAAAAAATCGTTTATGCGATTTGAAAAATTATAATTTTGTTAATAAATGGTTCTGTAAAATATTTATAAAGCATTTACAAACTTAGCATAATTTAAAGCATTTTATAACATTTTAATATTTACTGCTTTTTGCAATAACCGTCTCCTAACGATAGAAAAAATAGAAAGAAATTACTTAGAAAATAAATTGTAAACAACAATACAAAATTTGTAATTTTTTATTTTTTTTTTATATAAATTGGTGAATCCAAGTAAATAAAAATATAAATAACGAGTGAATTCTCACTTATTTAAAATATTTACATATCATTCTATAAATGCTTTATGCAATTATTATAATATTTATATATTATATATTGATATACAAATTGCATTAAATGGTCAAAAATATATTTACTCTCTCAATGCACAAAATTCAATTTTCGCTGATTATAGTATACTCTGAAATTCCTGAAGTAAGAATTCACTAGTTATTTATATTTTTATTTACTTATGTTTACCGTTTTGTATAAAAAAATCAAAATTTACAATATCTGCATTGTTGTTTCTGATTGATTTCTTATATTCATTCATAATTTCTTTTTATAGAAATATCTTTAGGGTTAGTTTTTCCAAACACGCGCAGTAAATATTTAAACTTTATAAAATGCTTATAAAAATATACTAACTTTTTAAATACTTTATAAATGTATTGTAGAAACGTTTCTTTATACAATTGTTAAATAATTTTTATAAATTATTTTTATATATAACCACCTGACTCCGATTAAAATCTGGATATTTTTACAAATTAATCAAAGTTTCATGTATAATTTTTATTAATTTGATCTCGAAAATGATGATTATCTAGTTGATATTTGGAATCAATTTACTGAAAATGTTAATATTACAATTAAATTTTTGGATCTGTATTATACAGAGATTTTTAGGGCAATTGATTGCAAATCCAGTATCTGGCATAATTTTATAGTAACGCATATCTTTCGTGTTTTTATTCATGAAAAACGGAGAACTAATATATTTCAAACGGTAATAAAATAAGAATCATTTATTAAAACGCAATGTGTAGATTGTCTTCTTTATTGGAAGGATGTAAAGGTCAAGAAAATTGTACAATGTATCTCTGACTTATTTTGTACCCAACTATAATTTAGCAAGGTATAGGGTAAAAGTACCAATTACTGTGGTGTCCCTATTACTGCTGTTTCTATTACTGCGGTCATAATCTCATAAGAAATACATGCATCCGCAGTAATTGGTACACCGCAGTAATAGGTTGTAACGGGCGCAGTAATTGGTACATTTACCCTAGCAGAAACAGAAATCCTAACCTTTGAGATGAAAACCCTATTGAGGGACAAAAAATTCTTTACCTGAGAGCATATGGTTCCCACACAGATGGTTCCGCATTATGAATTCATCGAAAAGCACAAATTGTTTTGCCTAACCGTGACGTCATGTAGGAAACAAAACAGAAATATTTTCTGCGTTCGACGAATTATGAGGAATACGAAATTCTCTGATAGGTTTTAGGTACTTGTGATTTTTTCTGCATTATATATTGTATTTCTAAATATCTTTCATAAATATCAATAGTATCTAAAATTATATATAATTATATATAATCCATTATTCCCGGGAGTTTATCTCCAAACCGAAAAAAAAGATAAGAATGCGCATTTCGGAATTTTTTTTTTAATTTCGGTCTCTAGATGACATCACTCGGACTTTCTGTTAGTAAACAGTAAAGCACCCCAAAAGGTCGCAAGATCCTTTGAAAAATTGCGACTTAGCAATTCTAGGAAAAAGAAATTTTTCCTTCTCAGCGGACGCTTTTCAAAGCTTGTCAAATTTTTAAAGAATTTTGTGACCTGAGTGATTTCACCTAGATGCGGTAGGGATGCTTTCGATGTCGCATGCTGATTATGCATCATTTCCGGGTTTGAGAGAAATCGTTTCGACGCAAAATGTATGAAATATTTTAGAAAACTCAAAATTTAAGCACATTACCACCTGATGCATCTCGTATGAAAACACCCGTTATCATTATTAATTGTTAACTAAATAAGCTATTTGTAAAATAAAAATAGTATTAATAAATATCAGTTTATTGCAGTTAATAAATTAATTCCGTAATAATTTATTTATCATGGATTAAGAATTATTTCTGAGTGCATGGTGCAGCTTATGTTCAATATATGGGATTGATTTTCCACAATCACCAATCAAATCAACATTCTTCGATACAAAATGAAAATTTTCCGTTTTTCGTAGAATAATATGCGAGAATTTTTCATGTCGTTTGAATATTGCAAACGTTTGTTTTTAACAAACTTGTTAAATGTAACGCAAAACTTTTTCACGTATTGTCTCAAAATTTTAATAAAATAATTCTGTGTCCATTAAATTCAATGTAAAAGTGATTTTCCGAAAGTAATTTTCCATGCAGTGCATAGTACCATTACTTCAGTTGTTATCTCAGTACAAATAAAATAAATTAATATTTGTTAGAAGCTTAATGGTTCGATAGTTTATCACGCAACTAGCAAGAAGTCTCGATCATCATCGAACAAATAGTCATTTTCCATATTCTCATTAAACTACGAAATTAAAAATCGATTAAAAAAGGTGATAACGAAATTGTACGATGTGTAACAGAAATTGTTTTTTTTTATATCTCCTGTGTAAATTCAACATATCTCTACGTAATGACTATAATAAATTCACTAGTTGAATACAGTGTCAAAATTATTAAAATGTTATTCTATATTAATTTTTGTAACTAATTTTTTCTAAACAAGGTGCTCAAGAAGCTATTTGTGCGAAATCAGCATGCAATGATATTCGTTGTTATTATGAAAAACAAGTTCATATAATTTAAGTAATAGTTCCTCGTATTCATAAAAATTCATTGTTTATTTCAGTATTTTTAAAAACTTGTTTGAATATGTAATATAACTGTTTAGAGTTTTTTGCAAAATCAGCGGATGTTACACATCAATCGCTTTTGGAGGTTGTATTAGGAATTTTACTCAATTTTCCTAGAATTAGATACGCGGCATATGATGTTCGTAGTTCAAAATTCTCGAAGGTTCATAAATTTGGAACACTATTGGCATCCCTAGGAAATGCTTGCGCAGGTATGTCACGAGTTTTGTGACATGCAGTTATGCTGGTAGTTAAAACTGACGCTCAATACCCCCACTCCGACTTTTAGAAAAACCATTAGAGCTTTCGGAATCACTGATGCAGTTCAGTCTCATTCTTCCTGTGCCCTTCGGAAAGACAAGACGGTCACCGACGCATCAGCACTGCAGCGACAGCATAGTTCAGAAGATCAACCCAGAGGTATGGTTTTTAATTGTTTACAATATAATTTGTTGATTTGTTATTGTAATTTGTTATTTGTAATCCGCTAATTTTATTAATGCTTCTAAAAATATTGGTGAAATAATTTAATGAGACTCATATTCATTTATCCTGTGTGTTTAAAAGTGGTGGTTTAATAAATAACAGCATTTATTTAAACAATTTATTTAAAAAACGGTAATTATTCTAATTAAAGTAAAAATTGATTTATTTTGTTGAGAAAACTGTATTAAAAAAAAATGAATTTATGTAACTGAAAAAACAAATTTAAGATTTTAAAAGCGTCAGAGGAACTTTTCTTTATTTTAATTCATTAAGTTAAGTGTTCTTTCTATTTTCAACCATATCGGTATTTAAAATGTCCATTGTCCACGAAGCTTCCGGTTTGCCACGTTGATACCGCCATTTTGATTTTTCACCCCTTAGTAACAAGGACATCTGTGAACTGTTGTGAAAGTAACATTTTGAAAAGCTTTATGCTTTTCTATCCCTGGATAGTTCTGTGCTTAGTATTGATATTAATAAATTAATAATAACCCATTAATATTCTGCATTTGCATACTGCGACTAGAAATATTCAGTGTTAAATGTCGGAGTTTTTTACTAGAACTATATTTGTAGCAAGATTTTCTCATTGAAATCGGATAAAGAGATGCCGGTAAAGTGAATAAAAAGCGCCCGTGGACCTCAAACTTCAAAATGTGTGTTCCAAAATGTTTCATTTTACGATATCTATTTCCAATAAGGCGGCTTGCTGTAATATGTCGGTACTATTTCGTTATTTCAAAAAACAATGATTCCAAAACAAGATGTTCTTGCATAACCAATCAAGCAAACTTTATGGTAAAATTACATCACTGATAGCAAATTTATTAATTATGCAATATATTACAACATTTTACATTCAAAATGGCAGACCAACATTTTAATTTATTTTCAAAATTGGTAATGATTTATACACATATCAGGGCTTTTTGACCGTCGATCACGAATTCTGGGTTCGCTACTTCGAATTTATAACGTTAAATAATAAATTTATTAGCAAGAACGTTGCATGTCTTAAGATTTCAGATTATGCCAAAAAATCTTGTTTTGAAATCGTCATTTGTGGAAAAAAATTGAAATTAATAATTCTAGCACATACATTTCAATGTTTAAGGTCAGTGGAAGCTTTTTCTTCACTTTACTGAGATCTCATTAGGCGATATTAATGCGAAAATCATGCTGGAAACAACATTTTCGTTAAAAAATCCGACTTTTTTTAACATAATCCAACGAAGCGAATTGGATTTGTATTTGTCTTCAATTTCAATCGCAGATTCGTATAATTCGATCAATTTCACGTCAAAAACGAGTGCCCTACAATAAGATGTAAACGTTTTCTTGTAGGGTTTCAGAATCGCTGATCAGGAATCCAACGTTAATTTTGTAAAATTAAATTGTTAAAACAGTTCGTTTATTGTAATGATGGTTATAGAAATGACCAACAATTTTGCAATCTCCAAAAATTAATAGCATCATTCGATTCTACGGAGAAAATTATGAAAAAAAAACTCAGTAATATTTTTTTATCCGAGTTTTCATTTTGAATAAAATCTATCTATCTAAAATCGTGAAAAATTTCGAGTTACCAAGTCATTCCTAATTGATTATAACGTTTTTTTAGCAAAATAAAAATCTGGGGTCAAAAAATGTTGATAAGCTTTTTTTCATGATGTTTCTCTTGAAATCAAATAGCACTAGTAGTTTTTTTTAAATTGAGATATTTTTGCAAAATAAAGGCTTGGATGAATAAAATATCACGTTGACAAATTTTAGATTCATAATCTATTGGATAAAAAGAGTAGAAAATAAACGCAAAAAAATTGATGAGCAGCAGAAAATTTGGTCATGTCCTTAGTTTATTAGATTTAATTATTAAAATTACTTTATTTAAAAAAATTATTAGGGTAAAAAAAATGTTACTGAGCGTTTTTTCATAACTTTCTCCCTAGAATCAAATCACACTATTAATTTTTAGAGATTGCAAAACTTTTGGTGATTTGTTTAATTAATATTGCAATAAACAAATTGTTCAAACAATTTAATTTGCAAAATTAAGGTTTGATTCGTTATCAGCGACCCTGAAAACCCCCAAGTAAACGTTTTTACCCCGTTTCGATGGATTTTGTAAATGTTTGTTTAAACGAATTGTTTAACCAATTTAATTTTACAAAATTAACGTTGGATTCGTGATCAGCGATCCTGAAAACCCAAAAGAAAACGTTTACATCTCATTTAGATGCATTTGTTTTTTAATTCGAGGACTAAGCAGAATTCCGATAATTTTGCAATTTAATTAACGCTGCTGTGAACAACGCCATCTGCAAATCGGCTTAAAAATACACGGATCTTATAGTTTTTGGTTCATGGACGCATAAAATTTACTTCCCGGGGATCAGTACGTTCACCTTTAAAGTGGTAACGCTGATTGAAAAATATTTTTTATGGTAAATTTAGTGTTTTCTTGCAATAAATTGATTATAACAATTCAGGCTTCCATTAAATCAAAAAAATAAGACCACCAATGGAAAGAGGATAAAATTCTGCATAAAACACCTTTCCCCCGGTTTTTTTAACAACTTTAAGAGACTGTACTATGCTGCCGAAAAAATTGTCCGAAAAATGTCCGTTAAGGCCTTAAAGGGTTAAAATGACTGAATCACACGGTATCTCATTTAAAAGCACCTGGGGCATTCCATGTACAAGGGTTAACTGTAGATATGGTTTCTACTCGGGCATCTTGATATCTTTTCGGTATTCGCTTAGTGCAAGACGCCGGCCACGCCGACTGGTGGTGAATTTTGACAACTCGCATCTGCAATTTGTATGGAGAGTGATATGAGAAAGTGAAATATTTAGTTTTTTAAATTTTCTGCAGGTTTTCAAAAGCATTAGTACTTTGAGTATATTGTTCGAAATTCGGCCCAAATTTTGTACATTTTTGTTTGTAACAAAATATTATACTTTTTTAATTCGAATCATTTTGAGTTGGACAAAACGAGGTTAAGGGGCTGAAATGAATCCGATAATCCGAACTGGGTTTGAATCAATCACAAACTCAATAAACTTTAATCCAGTAAGTATAGAAAAGGGAAAAAATTTGGCTGTAGGATATGTATATTTACATTAAATTTTTACAGAATTATATATTTTTATACAATTTAAAATTTTTGCAAGAATCTCATAATTTTAGCTTATCGAATTGACAGTTCGCTACGTTCATCTATTTTGTGTATTGTCGATGTTTATTAGTAATTCAAACCATATTAAAATCATTAGCAATCTTTTAATTAATTTCGCAAGTCTTGGTAATTTTATTTTGAACAACCTTTTGTTTTAGTTTTTAAAACAATTGTATTTGGCGTAGGTTTAATAATTATGCCAATTCAACGATCTTTTTCGTAGCGAAGCTCCTAAATTTTGGTGTTATATAACATTATTTTCACAACACCAAACAATGAGGATTTAAACATACTTCTTACCGCCATAGTTGGAATTTAAACGAATGGATTTTAACGAATGGCGACTTATTTTTTCGTGAAACAGATTCTCTATAACTCTACCTTATGATATACCTAAATTCCCTTTAGAAATTTTGAGTGACAATTTTACCAATCCAAAAGCTCGAGTAACTTTTTCGTACGGGAATTTTTTCCATAGGCCATTTTGACGCCTACCATTTACTTGCTAATCAGATATTTTTCTACCAATTGAATAGTTTATTCATTTTAACGGTAGAAAATTTCATTTATTCACATTTTATTTAATACGAGCATTTTTTTATTAATTCAAAACATACAAATTTTCTTATATTGCCACTGTGACCATAAAGCTGTTCATTTTAAACATCGACCAAAATGATCTCATCTGGAGTTATGATTATTAGAATTATACAACGCAATAAAAGTTAAATTTTTGGTTTTCCATTTCTCATTATAGCATTTGTATATGAAATTTTTTGTTATACGTAATGAACTTATAATATCTCGCAGATTTCATTATGTAGTTAGTTAGGTATATTATTACTCACAGTAAAAAACTTCCAAAATGCTTCCGTTATATATACATTAATTCATCATATTGTATACCTCTATATACATAATATATAAATATACATCTTTAGAAAAATTAATATACTGTACATTGAAAGAAATTTAATGACATTTTTAACAGTGCATGTATAGGGATTCAATTACGTCCCGTCCAGAAAAGGGTTTCGCTTCCGAAGAATATAACATAATAATGTATCAATATAGACGAATAAGGAATTTGAGATTAATCTAAATGAATACACAAGAGCTATATTAAATAAAACACATAAAACTACATTAGCAAGAAATGGTGCAGGCGCCAAATATGAATTAGTTTCCTATCAAAAAATCACGGCGTAAAAAACGAGCAATTTTGTAGAAACCCCGTCATTTGCACACGCAGATTTCATTATGCAGGATATTTGAAAACATCCCAATAATCGACAAGTAATATCATTTAAATCGATATCAGCCTTGAGAAACTTAGCAACTTGCAAAACCAACAATTTCCATAAACCCGCAAAGCAATAACGTTTTTAGAGTTAAAACATAATTATATAATCTCTAGACTCGTTAATTTTATTTTTATTTAGTATATCTAAATATAAGACAATGCATCATATAAATATTTTGATGTGATTTACATGGATATGTTCTTGTTTTTTTACAGAACACACTGATTGATACTCTAAAATGGAAGGTGCAGACGTAAATGCTGATGCTCAAAACGTAAATGTAGAGGACATGGAAATCTCACAAGAGGCGAGCACATCAAGAGAAAATACTGCAAATGAAGTAATGGACTTTGAAAATGCAAGTTTAGTCAATGAAAATCCTCCGAAGGAACAAACTGATATAAATCGTGCACTTGCCAGGGCTATACGAAAACGCAATGACCGAAAGGTTAGAAAACTGATTGGCAAAGGTGCCGATGTCAACCATATTCTCGAAGGCACCAACAGAACCCCACTTAAGCTGGCAATGCAATTATACGACACACCTACTGTGAACGGCCGCCAAATAATTAAGACACTATTAAAAGCAGGAGCAGATGCCAACACTCAAATTGAACTAGGTTTGACTGTGTTACATATCGCTGCGAAAACCAAAGATTTGTCGCTCGCAAAACGCGTGTTAGACTGCGGTGCCAAACTTGACATTTTATCTGACTCGGGTAAAACTGCATTGCGATATGCAATTCAAAGCAACCCAAATATGTCATCCATTCCATTCGTTGCATTTTTATTAGACTCAGGGGCAAACGTTAATTTACCGAACTCTGATGGAGAGACAGTCATACATCATATATATGAAGCTCCACAATTAGAATCCGCTCAAATCCTGGACATGTTAATACATCATGGTATTGAGCTTAATGCACAATGTCCCACTGGACATACACCACTACACTACGCCGTTATACATAATTCAAGGCATACAATACGGCTATTATTAAACACAGGAGCATGCGATCAGAGAATAAAATCATTAGCAGGCGAAACGGCACTCCATCTTGCCGTAGGGAATAATTATATTAGATCAGCTCGAATATTATTGAATGCTGGCAGTGATGTGAACGAGCCAATTGACTGTTTCGAAAAGTTTACGGTGCTGCATGTAGCTGCGGCTCGAGGGAATTTGGAAATGTTTCAACAGCTAATGCTTTTCAATCCAGATTTAACGTTATTGACCAATAAAAAATATACAATTTTGCATTCTGCCGTTATAGGTGGATCGGAGGAAATTTTAGAAGCTATACTTGAGGTCAACCATAATATCAATGAACAGGCCGATGATGGTAACACTCCGCTTCACCTGGCGGTTTACCAGCAGAATGGTAAAATAGTAAAATTATTATTAAATTATAACGTCGATCTGGAGAGGAAGAATAAGAATGGTCAAACTCCATTGCACGTGTCGGCGTATTCAGCTACGCCATTAATCACGAAACTTTTAATAGACAAAGGTGCCGATGTTACCACACGGTGCAATAATAACCGATCTATCTTGCAGGCCGCATTCTATGGTGACAACACAGACGTTTTCCGCTTGTTACTTGCGCCGTGTTGTGCACCGAACTTTGAGGAATGTCTTAATATGCTGTCAGTGGCTGCGAATAGACAACGTTTGTGGATCATGAACGCACTAATTAGCGATCAATTTCCCCCTACAGACAAAAGTATAGAAACTAAATTTCGTACGATAAAGGTACTAATGAAAGAAAGATGCCCAGAACTGGTTTATACTGCTGCAGCGGATGGTTTGGAACATGTCATCAAATTGGTAACTGATGGAGGCTATGACCTCAATCAGCTAGTGGGAGGAAGAAGTTTCTTGGATGGGGCGGTGAAAGCGTCGTCATTAACAATAGCTAGACTTTTATTAAGTCGAGGAATATTCCTCAATATTTCCGACAACAAATATTTTAATTCTCTCCACCGTGCTATTTGGAACAGAAGCTATGCCATGACTGACCTTCTATTAGATCATGGAGCTAATGTTAACGTGATATCTTGTGGCTCCAAGTATACGTCATTACATTATGCTGTTGAAAGAGACTGCCATGAAATCTTTTTTCTTGCGTTGTTTGCCCACGGAGCAGATGTACATAACAAAAATGAGCAGAACCTCACTCCTCTAAAACTCTCAATGTCGCGTCCACGGTTGTCGACTATATGTTTAGTTAAATTCGAAGCGATTGTCAATCAGACAGGGCGTGTACTTGAAATAAACAACCAGCTTATATCAGAACAAGAATTTTTGGAGGAAATGTATAAAAAATGTCTGAGTGAAATTGATATTGCGAAAAACTATTTTATACATACAAGGTTGAGCGTGTGGGATGTGCTATCGAAACCAATCAGTAGCTTAATTCCGTTTATGAATATTTCAATTGTTATGGACTTTGCTAAAATGACAGAGCACCGTCAAACATTTAAACATTATTATGATTTAATATGTTTTAAACTCAAAAGAGCAATGGGCAAAAAACTCACCCATAATCATCTACATTCCCATTTAATTGATATTATGGGATTCCCAAGTGTTGTTGTGGGAAATTTATTAACGCATATGACTGATGGAGATAAGATACTACTGCATCGAAGATTTCAACAAGAATGAAAGTACCTCAGAGGCATAGGTGGTATGTATTTTCAATCATTACCTTACTTTCCAACTTGAACTATTAAAACTCTTTATCGTTTTCAATTGTTTCTAATGTTATCATCCGGTTAATTTGATTTTTATACACTGAGAAAAGTGTATTTTATCAGTTACTATCCGTTGGCTTTTAAAAAGTGTATTATAGACATTAAAAGAAATATTATAACTAGTAAAATCCTGCGTCGTTCAGCATTTGTTTTTGACAGGTTTTACGAAACTATAATAAACTCTCCTATTTTAAAAGAATGTTTTATTATGACTACAAGAAGGCATTTTTAATATTTTAATTTGCTAGATAAATTTCCATAAACAAAAATTGCTTTTAGTTAAAGAGAAAATGTTAAAGTAAACTGACATATCGGTTAGAATAATATAAAATCTTCGTCTTTTAACAGGTAGTAGAAAGATGACAATCCCTATGCGTAAAATACTATATTTTACGGGGCATAAGAATTCTGATACTGGGTAAAAAACACTTTTCTCAGTGTAAGGGACTAAATTTGTATTATAAATTTGCCTTAAAGCAATTTAATTTATATCTCTATTGAGAAATGCGAAAATTACCTCTTCAACAATATTAAAATTTCTATATTTTTCAGGATGCACTCTCATCAGCAAACGGATCTGCAGAAGTACGCCCCAAATCATAGAACTGGAAATATCCACAATCGTGTCGCCGATTAATACCAGCACTCAAAGAATACCTCAAATGCAAATTAACTCGAGAATTAAGACTGCTATATTAGCAAAACTTATGGCTGTAATTCTTACTATAATATTGTTAAAAAAAATCAATAAAAATATATTTCTTTATTTTTACAATAAAAAATGTATTATTATTATTATTATTATTATTATATGGATTCATAACGTTTCTTCTAATAATACCCAAATAAATGAATTATTTCCTGAAGTACCTCAAATTTTGGTCATCAAGTATACATCACCGTCGAACCGGTTATTTTCTATATTCCCATTTTTAATTTAAGTTGTAATAAATTTTACAAAAATTTGTAACAATGTTTAGTAGTGATTATAAATTAATGTTATGAGACCGAGTCTTAAACTAAGAAACATTTTTAAAAGTTTGACGGGCACCAGTTGTTGAATCGGCGTATAAAATACGGTCAAAAAACGTCTCGGGGAAAAAATGGTTTCTCTGTTACTGAGCAAATACACGAACATTTAATTGTCTTATATACATTCGACCGTTTGTATACATTAAATCAAAATTTAAGTTCTTGGATAATCGGTCTCTCGTACATAAATATATGTATATTTTCAACTCGACATCAAAACAACGAAGTCATCAAGGAACAACAAATTCTTTTCGTTAATGTTTATTTTATACGTGAAATTATGAATTCCTAACAAAATAGTAGTTTTCGATACAAGGGCGTATGCGTGAAGAACTTTACACACACACACGTGTGCCGAAATATTGTTTACGTACGGCTTTTTCGTGCGTAAAGTATAATCGAGTGCGTAAAGTTTACTTTACGCACAAGTTTACTTTACGCACCGAAAAGACGTACATAATGATCTTTATTAACGTTCATATTACATTTCCTTTAACAAACAACAATTTAAATAAAAACGATAAATGTTTTAATAAAATCGAATTAGTTCGTTTTAGTTTCATTGTTTTTCTATTCCTTTTACAACAAAGGTTGTGTGCATTTGCCCAAATATATATACGTATATGGGTAAATCCACAGAACTTTTAACTTTACGCTTTAAGAAAAATATTTTTTTTGTTTTCGGTGGCACACATTTAAAATCAACCTGAGGCCACTCCTAAACATATAAAATGTGGAAAAAACGAAACGTTACGACTTTTAAAGGATTGTTCCAGAGGTAAAACGAGACCTAAAATTATATCTTCGAACCAAACATATTTCTGTACGCGGAAAACAGATGAAATTTGTTACTCGGGGTTTTTTAAGTTACTGGTCACGAATCCGTCAACAGATATTCAGAATTCAATATGGAAGACCGAATTTGTAACAAGTTACTCACGCAAGCTCAAATTGGGTATTCGGGGGTTTTCTTTCTTTTTGCTTTTAGGTTCATAATAAACAAATTTTAGCAGCAAACATTTATTTAAGTCGATTTAAGGTATTACAATCCCGGCAATCCTGAAAAAAAAAATTTAAATAGGTATAACGTAAGTTGTCATTAGTACCATATTTATTCATTTTTAACTAGAAAAGATGAAGCAAGGGAGATGAAAAACAAAGTTACCCAAACTTACCTAAAGTTACATTTTCATTATTTCTGGAGCAAAGCTATGGCGAATCTCGACCGATGAGCGACCCCGAATACACAGTTTCTGCTGGTTCAAGCAACCTTTTAGGAATTTGGTCCGCCATATTAAATCTACCAACTTCAATTTTTAATATTTGTTAACGTATTTATGATCAGTTTCTAATAAAACCCGCGCGTAACAAATTTCAGCATTTTTCCGTGTAAAGAAAGGAGTTTGTCTTGTTTTACCCCTGAACATCGTATTGTATTTCTGGAACAAGTTCAGATTATTATTATGACACCTAATACAATAAATTACGCCAATAATCGAGGCATTTTATTGTGTATAGTTCGTGTGCCTAACAAAATTGTCATTTTTTCAACAACAGTTACGCAAGAAGGCTTATTACTTCATCAGTTAAAAATTCCCAAAGTATGGAGCCATAATACTGTTTGTTCCAAAAGTTATTGTTAGAAATTAACGAAAATTCCATTTTCCATAAATCTTCTGCACGCGACTTTGGATGTATGTCATTCTTATTAAGCGTTAGGCACACTTATTTTTCAAGTATCATTGGCTTTTATAAAGTGCCATTAATCAACGACATAATTTTCAAATGAAAAGAATACACGTTCCAAAAGTTACAGAACAAAATATAAAAAAAAATACGATTTGCACGCAGCAGTTTATTCAAATTTTATGAGCTTTCTCGTTTCCTTTGGTTTTTTAATCAGCTATCATGCAAAACAAATAACTGTACCTTGAAAAGCACATCCTTTTTAGTAAATAGTAATGTTTTATAAATATTTCTGTACAGCTTATTTACGTGAATCTTAAAATAACATGAAAGTCAAAAGTTCTGTGGATTTGCCCATATATTTATATGCAGAAGCAACGCAATTTTGGTTTTCTTTTTAACCGTTTGAAATTAAAATGATTGGTTATGCATTATTTTGGTAAAACGGTTTATTTACCAAAATAAAAAGTTAAAAAGTCACTCATTTCAGTAGCGCGCGCCATCGACTACGACAGTCGTGTCAAATAGGTGATTAAGTTCTCCAGCTGTTCACGTTCACCAATTCAA
The DNA here is from genome assembly GCA_030407085.1 of Trichopria drosophilae. NCBI lineage: Eukaryota > Metazoa > Arthropoda > Insecta > Hymenoptera > Diapriidae > Trichopria > Trichopria drosophilae. Next base: position 97,796,848 of record CM059586.1, on the reverse strand, counting down.
AAAATTGAATTAATTAATTAATTAATTTATTTATTTATTTATAAACGGGCATTGTTGCCCTTTAAACATATAAATGACTTTTCAAAATAGCATATAATTAAACCTTTGTAAGCAAAACAGTACAATAAAACGACATATTTCCTATAGTAATAACTTTGTTTTGAGAACCTTAATTAGTTTACTCATTCATTCATAATATCTAAGAAAATTATCCGCGGGCATATTTTGAGTAATTACTTCTGAGAGTATAGATTCCAAAATGCTACGAGGATTGAGATAGAGTATAGATTAGTTCTGCATGGAAATAGTGTAGATAAATTGGTATTCGATAAAGATGTTAAAATACGGTAAACAATCAATACATCATGATACTATTTGTTACGGACAGAATTAGTTCTAATTATTTGCGGTACTCGGTGTGGGTTTTTCTGCAGTTTTCCCCACACCATTGCGCACCGAATGGGAGTACTCCTCAAATGAAGTCGGCTGCAGACGCAGGAAGGGTGCCTATCGGTCCTTTGTACGGGCTCTTCACAAATGGTAACGATTCGTCGTTAAAGTAGAACGTTAAATGCAATGTTAGTCGATCATGCGTAGTTTGCGATGAATAGTTAAATACAATAAACACTCGTAGACTAACAACGATTGGACACTTGGACGTTGACTTGCATTCTTGGGGGATGAAAATCCTGCCTTGTTTTCTTGGGGGACGAAAGTCCTGCCTTGCATTCTTGGGGGATGAAAATCCTGCCTTGTTTTCTTGGGGGATGAAAATCCTGCCTTGCTTTCTTGGGGGATGAAAATCCTGCCTTGTTTTCTTGGGGGATGAAAATCGTGCCTAAGTCTAAGGATATAGCACCTATCTACTTGTGAATTTACATCTAGAACATTTGAAACAAAGCCTGAAAACAATAGTAAATTTGTGCACGAGACAAGTATCAGCGAACCATATTTCATTATTCTGCTATTTGGGGCCATAAGGACATTTCGAGATGTGCCGCGCGGTGCAAAGTTGATGCACGTAGACATCAAAGGTGGGACAGCATTACACTATTCTATTTGTCAACTATGAGCATTTCTGATTTAAATAATGATAATATACCTCCTTAATGCATTTAAGTTTATTCTGCGACTTTGAAACATCTCATTCTGTAAATTTATCTAATGCGAACGAACGGGACGACCTTTAACATACCGGAGCACATAAGAACAGAAAAATTCATTTTACAATCGGGAACAGTAAATTAAATTTATGACATATTTTATGTTTACATTCCTTTGTTTAGCCTTATTCCAAATGCGCCGACTCACCGAGAGACATCTGTTAATAGATGTAAAAATAAAATTTTGGAAAGCATAAATATCCCTGGATAGTTGTGTGCTTAGTATTGTTATTAATAAATTAATAATAACCCATTAATATTACGGATTTGCATACTGCGACTGGAATTGTTCACTGTTCACACCGGATTGGGTGATTTAACTGCTCAAATTAAGTGTTGCCTAGAACAAATTTTTCCTTTTATTACTGTTATAATTTATTTATTGTTATCACTGTTTGTTGTTTAATAATGTTTGAACGAATCTAACATTTATAACTGTAACTTACAAACATTTATTTCATTTTATACTTCAATAATATTCGGGTAATTGTTATTAATTTGATTATGAAAATATTATAACGCTCGTTAAGAATTATTATATATTTTCCTAATCATTTTTCGTGCATAAACTTGTTTAATTTGCGGAGTGCTTTCATATACTACATTCAGAAAAAATAGTTAAAATAACCAGAATTCTGGTTATTATATAAAAAAAAACAGTACGGACTTATTTCTTTCAGTGTATATTATTTACATACGTCCTATCTGATTTTATGCAATATGTTTACGTTAATATATGAAATAATGATGTTATGGAATTAACGAAAATCATAAATTGAATTTCATAAATTTCACTACATTTCTAGAAATTCAATTCATATGAATCGGCTTAAACTCCGTTTTGAAAAAATACTGAAAAACGTGTAAACTATAAAACCCTTTGTTATACAATTGTCTAAGAACTCATTTTATTAAAACGTCAAGTTTAACATATATTTACAAATTCTTTCTAAGGCAGTCAAGGGTAATTTTTCCGTGAAAGTTTGTGAATGGGTAGACACAGGTCCAATGATTTTTTTAAGTTTTCTTGAACAGCAGGAAATTGAATTTTGCATTAAATATAATGAAATAATTCAGATTCCATACTGATTTTTATGTAATGGTTTATATATATATATATATATATTCGGGTAATAAATATATATATATATATATATACAATAAAAATACATATATATATACATATACAGGGTGATCCAAAAGTCCCGGAACAGCAAAATATCTCAGCGGGAGTGCATTTTCGAGGAAAATGTTTCAGACAAAAGTTTCAGGATTTTTCCCTGGCTATTTAATGGCGATATTGAATTTGACCTTGAACATGACGTTGAAGGTTATTTCAAGGACAAGTTAATTTTTTTAAATGGGAACCCCTATTTTTTTTCATGGATTCTGAAAGAGCGGGAAATTCTACGTCCGAGTATGATATGATCGATTTTTCCGGCAAGGTCATTTCAAGGTGAAACTTAAAACTCCCGTAACGGCGAAATATCTCAGAGGGTGTGCATTTTTTTGGAAATTGTTTCAGATAAAAGTTTAAGGATTTTTCCTGGGATATTTAATGGTAGCACAGAATTTGACCTTGAACATGACCTTGAAGGTTATTTCAAGGTCAAGTTTGTTTTTTTTAATGGAAACTGCTATTTTTTTTCACGGATTCGGAGAGAGCACAAAATTTTACGTCCAAATATGCTATGGCCGTTTTTTTCGGCAATGTCATTTCAAGGCCAAACTTAAAACTCCCGGAACAGCGAATTAACTCAGCAAGAGGCACCATTGAATTTAACCTTGAAAATTACCTTGAGGCTTATTCTAAGCTCAAGACTATTTTTTTTTAATTGGAACCCCGTTTCATTTTCGTAATGTTTCCAGAGTTTCCAGAGTGCAATGCATTATCATTGTTCCCGGATAAAAATATACATTTTTTTTTTACATCCGATACGTTTATAAATACCGTATGTATGGGTAACATTTTTACATTGTTTCCAATGCTACCGCCGGCTTTAGCATTACCCAAGATGTACCGCGTGGAGGTAGCACGGTCGGGTTTACACCTCTTCGGGGTGCTTTGTTCAGGTGGTTCCCCTCGCCGTCACCTGTGCGTGTGCGTGTGCGTGTGCGTGTGCGTGTGCGTGTGCGTGTGTGTGTGTGTGGGTGTCCCCAGACAGTTAAGGCAAGATGGGTATACTAAGATTTTGATGAAATTATGTATCTTACTAAAGCTTATGCTCAAAGTGATTGCCATGAACTTCTTGGCAATATCCCAAGCGATTATAAAAAGTCGATACGACTTTTTAAATCATATCTGGTTCTATAGCCGCGATCTCATCCCGTATTCGTTGTTTTACTTCCTCAATATTCACCGGTTTCGTTCGATACACTCTATCTTTGAGATAACCCCATAGAAAATAGTCAAGGGGCGTAAGATCCGGAGATCTTGGTGGCCATTCTATTACACCCCTTCGACCTATCCACCGTTCTGCGAATACATCACTCAAATAATTGCGAACATCTGTTGCATAATGGGGTGCTGCACCATCTTGCTGAAACCAAGTCTGATCGAAATCCTCGCCTACAATAACCTGAATAGCAGGGATGATGTCGTCCCTCAACATATCGTGGTATTTTTGACCAGTAAGGGTACCCTCGATGAAGAAGGGCCCAACTACCGCATTGTTTATAATACCTGCCCATACGTTTATTTTTCAGGATATTGAGTAGAACGACTATCGACCATCCAATTAGGATTGGTTTCACTCCAATAAGACATGTTATGTCTATTGATTGCCCCATTTAAGAAGAATGTAGCTTCATCAGAAAATACGATGCGATTCAAGAAACCGGCATCAGCATCTATTCGATTCATCATTAATTCCGCAAACTGTAGGCGTCTATCAGGATCGTCTTCATTCAATTGTTGTACGAGTCTAACTTTGTATGGGTGAAATTTTAAGTTTTTAGTTAAGATCCGTTGTACTGTACCGTAACATAAGTCGTGCTGCTGTTTAACTTTCCTGATGGAAGTCAGGATGTTGCGTAAGATGTATGTATACACTTTTTTTAAACAGTTTATTATTCTATTTACAAAATTAGAGGACAAGCGAGGGACAGGAACTGATTCCTAAATCGACTTTTGGCAGAACAATAAATTGTTTCGAAGTTTACGGCACTGTAAAGGATCTCCCTAGAGCAGATCGTCCAGTAATAGCATCGACTGAACAAAATGAATTTAACCACTCTCAATACCGGAAGATCCTCATAACTTCGTTAAGAAAATGAAACGGGGTTCCAATTAAAAAAAAAAATAATCTTGACCTGAGAATAATCTTCAAGGTAATTTTCTAGGTCAAATTTTATGCTAGCATTAAATATCCCGGAAAAAATCCTGAAACTTTTGTCTGAAACATTTTACCCGAAGATGACCTCTTGCTGAGTTAATTCGCTGTTCCGGGAGTTTTAAGTTTGGCCTTGAAATGACCTTGCCGAAAAAAACAGCCATAGTATATTCGGACGTAAAATTTTGTGCTCTTTCCGAATCCGTGAAAAAAAATAGCAGTTTCCATTAAAAAAAAACAAACTTGACCTTGAAATAACCTTGAAGGTTATGTTCAAGGTCAAATTCTGTGCTATCGTTAAATAGCCCGGGAAAAATCCTTAAACTTTTGTCTGAAACAATTTCCAAAGAAATGCACACCCTCTGAGATATTTCGCCGTCACGGGAGTTTTAAGTTTCACCTTGAAATGACCTTGCCGAAAAAAACGGCCATAGCATATTCGGACGTAAAATTTTGTGCTCTTTCCGAATCCGTGAAAAAAAATAGGGGTTCCCATTTAAAAAAATTAACTTGACCTTGAAATAACCTTCAAGGTCATGTTCAAGGTCAAATTCAATATCGCCATTAAATAGCCAGGGAAAAATCCTGAAACTTTTGTCTGAAACATTTTCCTCGAAAATGCACTCCCGCTGAGATATTTTGCTGTTCCGGGACTTTTGGATCACCCTGTATATATATATATATATATATACAGTTATTAAATGGTTCTGCAATTCTCGTATTATCCAGTAGTTGTGATTCCATTGGTTCAAATTTTATTCAATTCTTTCCAAATTTGCTTAGTTTTATTTTCATGAACAGTCATAACTTTTTCCCTAATAATTTTTCTTCATTACTTGTCTCACCATATTTAAAGCATTATGCAATTTAATGAATTCATTTGAAGACGTTGATTATTTTTAGCTCTCTTCATTTTGACAAATTCACTGATTCGAACGCCATGCGGCAAGGCAACAACAAATGAAAAAATATTTTTGATACACGTGTCGGGAAAGTAGACACTTTACGGACTCCTTTTAGTCCGTACAGTGTGATTTTACGGACTGATCTCCGCATTTTACGGACCAAAAAAAGTCGGTTAAGTGCCTATTTTTGCGAACAGTGTATCAAAAAATTGTGTTCGCTCCACGGCCGTAAAATTTTACGGCCTAGAACCGAAAAGTACTATTATACTATACAAGATTTCAGGCCTTCAATATTGCTTAAATTAATGTTTTACCGCCGATAAAAAATTTTTGATATAAAACCTCCTTTGGACAAGATTTTTATCGGTTGAAATTTAATAATCTCATACCCTTCTTTCAGCAACAGTTTTACAGTAAGTTTTTAGAGTAAAAATATTATTTTGACCAATGAGTTACCATCGATAGAAGATTTTAGGTTCAAATATTTCTTGTGACCAAAGTTTTCCCAGAGATAAAAGAATGTTTAATAAATAAATAAATAATAAATAAATAACATTAATATTTAAATGAAAAGCATTATATTTCGACCATTTTATAGGTCCTCTGCTGAATAAAAAATCGGGATTTTAAAAAACAAAAATAAGAAATATATCTCTTTGTATGATTTTTGTTAACAAAAAGAAAAGGCATACATCGAAATATATAATGCTTTTTATTTAAATATTAATATTATTTAGTAGGTAATTAATTTATTATGTTGTTTACGTTTAAACTGTAATGTAATGTTTAAATGTATAGGTTCTATAGTGACCGTTTTCAAAAAAGTACAAAATATTAAACACTGCGGTCGACAAACTTGAATAATTTATATTCATATTGAAATTTAATGAGTTATAAATTATATTTTATATAAATAAATTATAGTTTAATAAATTTGACAAGGTATATGTACTTATCTGACAGATTGCTGCTTCTGCTGCATCACTTCAAATACTTAAATTAGAACATATAATTTGGGTAACCCGTCAATTGATCGAAAAAACAATTGGTCGAATGCACAATTGATCGAAAAAACAATTGGTCGAATGCACAATTGGTCGAAAAAACAATTGATCGAACGGTACAATTGGTCGAATGCACAATTGGTCGAATGCACAATTGGTCTAAAACACAATTGGTGGAACACACAATTGGTCAAATAACAATTGGTCGAACACACAATTGGTCGAACGCACAATTGGTCGAAAAACAATTGATCGAACATATAATTTGTAGCAGATACATTATTAACATCGGATCACCGAAAAAATGACCGATCTTTCGAATGGCGTAGCCAAAATAATCAATAAATAAAAAAACGCTCATTTTCGATTATTTTTTTTTAAGGAATTTTTTAACTATGTTGGCAGTACTTAAGACTATTCTAACCCAACAGGATGCGGGTCCCCAATGGTCTACTTCCAAAATATATTTTTAGATTCTTGGATTTTTATGTTTAACCCATCTAAAATGGCGTCTGGATGCCCGAAATTATTGAAAAATCACAGTATTGTGTACTTTTGAAGTCTATTCTAAGTTTTAGCGGGAAAAATAACTTTTGTCAGTTTCGTGACAACAGCTCGCATGCACATTAGCAAAATTAGCTCATATAATTGATTTTCAAGCTGGCGATCCTGATGAGTCGGCTAAAATAACATATTTACACAGCTTTTATATAATCAAATTTGGAATAAAAATACTTGTATCGGATGTACATTAGCAAAATTAGCTCATAATAGTACATTACTCGCTACGCTCGGGCGCCAACTCCGCTCGTGCGCGAATCACCTACGCGCACTTGTATCGAATACTATTTTTTTTAACGTGTGAGCTAAGTGCCCAGTTAGCACACTGTTTTCCGTGTGCAAAGTAGAACATTCGTGCACCGTGCGCTAAGTAAATACTTAGCGCACTTGTATCGTAATGTACTATTCAAGCTGGCGATCCTGATGAGTCGGCTAAAATAACGTATTTACAGAGCTTTTGTATAATCTTCAAACCTCCTTATTCAATAGTTTTACTCTCAGGATCAGTAGATCTAAATTCATTATTAGTTTATTAAAATTAAAAATGGCAGATCCAATGTAGGGGACCGCAAACTAAAAAATAGCGACTCAGGAAAAATAAAAAATACTACCATATTCTACGTCAAATTTGGAATAAAAATACTTGTATTCATTTTCTCGCTCAGACCAGCCGTTCTTGAGTAAAAAATTCTCAAAATTATCAAAATCGTAAATACACCTTCAAACTTTGCAATCGATGGTTTTTATTCAAAGGCACGTGCTTGAAGTTGACGTTAAAATTTTGGCCATTTGAGAGTTAAAGGGTTAATTCTTGTATGAACTTTAATTCGTTTCTTCTAACTTCTCAGTCTAGCTTCAAGTATTAGTGAAAATGAATTAATTACCAACCATGAATGTAGTTTCGGATCGAACTATCAATAAAAGAGAAGATAGTTAGAAAAATCAAAACTCGGAAACCTAAAATTAATGAAAATTTATTTTAAAAATAATTTTAAACTTTATAAAACTTCCATTTTGAACTTAGTCCAGCAGTGGCATAAGAATTCCTGAAAGTCAGTCGATATCACACGTTCTGGAATCGACCGATAGCGGTCGAATGTTTTGGTGCAAGAAGTTTGATTATTTTTTTGTGTATACATATGTCACAGAAAAAAATTTTAGGTTTTCAAATTTTTATCAAGTAACCAACCAACCAACCAACCAACCAACCAACCAACCAACCAACCAACCAACCAACCAACCAACCAACCAACCAACCAACCAGCAACCAACAGGCCAGAAAAATGTTTTACCATCTCGCATTACACCACGAAGTCCTCGTACATCCTAAGAATTTCGGGCCACAATTGATGGATACTGTAAAACAAATGTTATACAACGAGGTTGAAGGGACTTGTGGCGGCAAGCATGGTTTCATAATCGCCGTTACATCCATAGATCGTATTGGATATGGAATTATTCGGCCGGCTAGCAACGGATTTGCTGTATATTCTATAAACTACAAAGCAATCGTTTTTCGTCCAATGAAAGGGGAAGTTATGGATTGCATTGTCACGCAAATTAATAAGGTGGGAATATTTGCGGAAATCGGTCCACTGACTTGTTTTATATCTCATCATTCAATTCCGGATGATATGGTGTATTGTCCTGAACAAAACCCACAGTGTTATAAATCTAAAGACGACGAAGGAATAATCCAGGTAGATGATACAATTAGAGTAAGAATCGTAGGAACAACACACTAAAACTGTTGGAGTGAAATTTCAACTCATAGGAGTAGAAAATGGGGTAGGTTGGGTTCGACTACATTTCAAGTTCTTTGGAGTACAAAGTATGCACTCTAACGCCGGACTGACATAACCTACTCTCTAACAGAGCTGTTTTCTTACTCCAACATAGGGTCAATATAGAGTAAAGAATTCTGAAACGAACGGAAAACGGACCGTGACATTTTAAGGTTAAGTTTAATAACCCAGATAGCACACGGACATTTGATCCAATCAAAATTTTTCAGGGAAATGAGAATCTGGCATAACTCGAGACAAGGTTATAAAGTATTTTGAAAATAAATTAGAAGAAATATAATGAGGACCAATTCTGTCATTTTTCATTCATTTTATTCTTCAGCATGAGTTTTATATTTATTTATTTTTCGTTAATTTTATAATTAGTTTGCTGTGAGCATTTAATACTATCACTTGAATTGGTTCAAATTTACTATACCTTCGAAAACTAATTTAATATGCCTTAAATAACATTGAAAACATTAAAGCGTATACTACAATTAGAGAAAAATGCCCCAAATTGTCATGATTGTATCTCCTTCAATTTCGCATAAAAATGACCCTATAGCCTGGTCTTGAGTTATGCCAGAATCTCAAAAGCCTGAAAAAAATTGATTGGAACCAATCGCATAACTTCAAATAAGAGATAATGCCCTTAACAAAAAAGGTCCAAATTGAACACCGATTCGACTTTTCGAACACTTCTAAAGCAAGGTCTCACAGGCCTACATGATGAATTTCTTTATGCACATTTCTTATCGATTAATTATTTAAGGCCAAATACATTACAACTTGATCTTGCAGTAATAGATTGTCAATCATCAAGACATAATAGATTTCAGCTACCGAAAGTCGAACATAGGTAAAAATATTTTCTACGTAGAATGTTTTCTTTCATTTCTGCATTGATACAGATCTTTTAAATTATAATAAATATTTAAAAGTTCAGAATCAAAATACATTATACATATTTATATCATAATATAAATAATGTTCATGAAAAATAATTAAATTTAAAAAAAACTATAATTCCATACAGGTCACGTACAGAAATACAAAACATCTCGTTAAAAAATTATCCGAATAACATAATATGATATTCGCCGGAGAAATAACTTACATATTTTCTATGTCCGTTACTTGATGTATCATTTCATTGTTCCATTAGTTTTGTACTACAATGTTCTTGACTTAATAAATAAATAAATAAATAAATAAGAGAAAATTTGTAAACTGCTTAATACTACATATTTGATACAAATATGACATTAATTATTTCTCCTTTGACTCACTTTATTTTCAATTAATAAATGAATTTATCGTCCATTAGTATTAATAAATTATAATAGAATACTTTTATAAACATTTGCTAACGACAAAGTTGCTGTATTTGCGTTCAGTGAAGAAATGGAGAACGAAATACGTCGTATTAGAGAGTTTATGAATTTTCTTTTTTCTTTTTATTTATAAGAAACATTTCAAAACACTTTCTAAGCGTAAAAAGTGCTTGTATTATTTCAGTGGCTGTTTAATGACTATTTTATGACTATTCCCAATAAGCAAAACACAATTTTTAAATATTTAAAAAGAATACTTCTTGAATGCTTTTATGAAAGAAGAATTCTAGAAGAATTATTCGTGCATGTTTAAAAATATAACTAATGTCCGCTATAGTTATTAAATAAAGAGTTACATAAGAATTCTTTTTTAAACGTATTTGGTAAAAGGTTCTTCAAAACCTATAATAACATTTTCATAAAGAATTCTTTTACGTAATAGCATGATTATCCAATTAGCAACGAAACATCTAAGAATTCCTAAAGAATTCTTTTGGAATGGTTTTTTGTTAATAATTCTTTTGTAATAAATTGATAAAAATGTACTTAAACACGCTATCATTGAAACAATGCATTTTCCAATACATTATTGACTATTATTATTACATTACAGTCAAGTTCGCAAACATCGCGCAGGTGGTATACAAATACTTAATCATTAATGCCATGCAGAAGGAGGTACTTTTATATGGAACAACTAGTACCTTCCTCACTTGCGAGAATGGTTGTGTATGATAATATACAGAGTGCATGTGTTGAGCGCAGTACTTGATGTACCACCATGCGGTGGGCGCTCGAAACGTCCGCTGTTGCCGACGTGTATCATGAATTTATTCACAAAGAATACTTTAGGACTACTTTTATCATAAATGTGACACACTTTTCTTTTGACCGATCGTGTTTCAAGATATACATTTTTTCATATAGATTACTTTGTGACGACTTTTGCAATGATTTGTTGCGGACATTCGAGATTACCTAAAGAATTCTTTACTTCAAAAGTGTGTTTATTGGGTTGTATATAAAAAAATATATGTATATACGCATCTAAGGTATAACATAACCTACATTTATGTTACATTTGTAAGGACAGCTACTTTTCCCACTTTTGCTCAAAATCGATGCTTACATTACATCGATGATTACATTTACATGCTTATGTACCTAACTGTGGCAAAAAATAGCATGATATCGCTATAATTTTATAATACTAGATCTTGCGTTTACAAGTTTAAGTATTTACCGCCATTTCGATTCCTCGGTCCTTTAATCCGTCGATTGCACTCAACTTGCACTCGCGCCGCTCGCCTACACTCGCATACTCCATAAAAGTTACGGTGAGTCCGTCTAGGAGGAATTCGTGCTTACTCTTACCGACGGAGCATATAACTACTCCGGTAGGGGGATTCAAAGTAGCCAATTGACTCCAACGGAGTGAAATGTAAGTCTAAAGGAGCGAAGTTAAAGACTTACTCTCTCTAGAACTGCGCAGTTTACTCCAACAGTTTTAGTGTGAAGGGTTGATGCAAATGGAATTTTTGCGGTAGGAACTATTATGGTCGATTATTTGGGACAAACTTGTTAGAATATTGGAAGGACTGATCACTTGTCATACGTAATGTTACCATATATGGTAATAGTGTCATGTAACATTATCCTTGTGCAATACAAAATTAGTTTATAAACTTACAATTCTTAGTTCTGGGATTTTTATAGTATGAGTGCAATTTTTGTTATAAATTATAGTAAATCTAATATCTTTAGTCTATAGATTAGTCTATATATATATCATTAATCAGTAAGATTATTTTTGTGAATTGTGTCCCTTTTATATGTAAAAATAATGTACGACACGAATCTAAATAATTGCACCTTATACTATATACATGTATATACAATATATAGCATCCTATTTTTATTAAATAAAATTGGTTTATAAAAAAGGTTGTTTAGATTTTTTCTTTTGTATTTCATACCTTGTTTTCGTGTTTTTACTGCGTACTTGAAATCTATGTGATAATGAATATTACCGCACTATACATATACGTATGACACTCTTAAATGCTGGCATACTATTTATTTGAAGTATATCTAGTCTTATTTTATTAGTAAATTTATTATTTTTATCCAATTTAATTAGTTATTTTATTATTTATGTCAAGTTTTTTAAATGTTACTATATGATTTATTTAGTATTATTTTGTATTACTCTGACAAATCGTTTTCTTCAATATTTTTATAAGATTATTTAAGTTTTTCATTAAGTTGTTATAAAAAAAATATTTTTTAATGATACTGTGATATTTATTTACTAATAATCTAACGTTTATTCTTCATTATCAATTTATTAATTATTACCTTTTTATCATTTATATTGCTCTTACGCGGTTTTTTGTTGTAAATATAAAAGTAAAATCAATAAAGTTAAAATAATAATAACAATAACATTTAAAAAAAACATTGTCGCAAAATATTTTTGCAAGTTTGAAGAGTGTTTTAAACGTTTTTTTAACATTTATTAAACATCTACTTTTAATTATTTTTTACTGAATATAAAATTCTTCAATTATTGTAATATTGTTAAAATATTTATTTAACATCCATATTGTATTATTTTCGTATAGGTTGAAAAATGTTACAAAAGTATTTGAAAAATTTTAATTCTTTCATCTATAATTAGAATTTTTTTCAGTTTTCTATAATTTGAAGAGCAAAAATCCTTCGTACTAAAAATACTTATTTAGACCTGAAATGTTTTATGTGAAAATAATTATTTCTAATATCGTTGAAGCAAAACATACTATTCAGTAAAGAAAAAATCATCGATAAATAGTATTAATGTTGAATTTACAAAAATTATGTATGTCATTATTTTCGAATTAACTGTAATGAAAGAGTAAAACTTCATCTGTACAATTGTCATTCAGATAATATTTTTTGCACGTATCAAAGTATTTTAAAAATATGATTAACACGAAACTTTACATATTTTGTTAGGATTTTGCATTACATTCTTGTACTATTTTCTATTATATAGAAATAATAACGATTATTTTTTATCATTGCTCAATTATGAACCAAGATGAATCAATTTCAATTTAAATTTAAATTTATTAAATCAGATAATTACAAATATGTGTCAATCCTATACAGGTAAATAATATTATCTGTACATAGCATATCGCACTTAAAAACTAACAAAATTAAAACTAAGTTTCGGTTTTATTTAAGAATCGCTGATTAATATTTTAATTATTTTTACTTCTGAAATATAAGTTAGGATGAATTTTTAATTTTCGAAAAAATATGCCTGCAGTAGAACCTGAGACCTATAAATGGCCGTCGAATGCTTTCGAAAACGATGAGTGCAATTTTTGTTTTAAATTATAGTAAATCCTATTCAATAATTAATGGGAGATTTGTGTCACATAGATTCAAATTTAAAAACATTACATAGCTAAAAGAGTTTTTTGTGAATATTTAGTATCAAAGATTGTTATGTGTTCCCCCAGTTTTCAATACTTTGTCCTTTTTATATGTAAAAATAATTTACGTCACACATCTAAATAATTTAAACAAATTGAAACAAATATAAATAATTGCAGCCGATACATCCCACAAACAAAACTAAGAATCCTTTCCCGCGTAAAAATAAAAAAAACTTTAGAAGATCTCAAAAAGATCTTTCTTAAAAATGTCACTATTCAAGATGTATTTGAGAGCTTTTTGAGACTTTCAAACTACTAGTTTATCAAAATGTTTTTGAGATCTTTATGAGATCTTTAAGAAAAATTGGTACTATTTTTTTGAGATCTTTTTATGACTTTCTTTTCACAGCATGATTTCACGAAAACATAATTTTATGAATCTTATCGAGATTTTTTCAAGATCTTTTTTTTTTTATCTTTTTCGGATATGAGGAAAAATATTTATAATAAAATGCTGAATTCTCTTATTTTTTACCAAAATTAATTATTGAAGATAAATTTTTAAGTAATCACCTTTTTTACTTGCTTTTCGGTCTGATTTCTAAAACTTCACTTTATAATATGGGGTCAATATTTACAACGAGTCGAAGATGAGAAATAAACACATAGTAGGCGTTAATACAAGCGATTCATGCCATGAAGACATAAAGTTTCATATTACGAAAATTCAATATTTACAACACAAATCGAAGACGAGAGATTTCCAGAGTTGTTTTTCGACGCGCTGACAATGTTTTATGCAATGAAGACAGAGAATTGAAAATTTGTCATCCTTCAGAAAGCATGAAAAACGCTACAATTTTACATGTCTTACAATTAGACAAAAATTGATACATTTTCTTTTTATAATTTCTGCAATACAACGTATTACAAATAATGAGGTTTACTACCGATATCTTAAGAAAAGTATAATGTATTTATTCCATCTTAATTATTAGGAAATTAGAGAGTAGAAAGCAGGCCAGAAAGCAAGTAAACTGGGTAATCACCTTAAAAATAATCTTCGGTAATTAATTTTGGCACAAAATCTTGAAAAGATCTCAAAAAGATCTCGATAAGATTAATAAAATTATGTTTTCGTAAAATCATGCTGTCAAAAGAAAGTCTTAAAAAGATCTCAAAAAATAGTACAAATATTTCTTAAAGATCTCATAATGATCTCAAAAAGATTTTGATAAACTAGTAGTTTGAAGTCTTAAAAAGTTCTCAAATACATCTTGAATAGTGACATTTTTAAGAAAGATCTTCTTGAGATCTTCTAAAGTCTTTTTTATTTTTACGCGGGTTCCTTTTTATATATCGTGATTGACAAACAAATTTTATAAAATAATCTATTTAACACTGATTGTCACTAACCGAGCGAAACGCGAAATGAAACTACAGTTTCTTGATCAAACAACAAACTTTATTGCTTAATGGCGACGATTAAACGGACCGGCAACTATTCGGCTGAGCGATCGAAATCGAAAGAAGGACGACGGCATGGAGACTCCCGAATTTATACACCGCCGTTGCTAACGAGGATAAACAGCGGTCGTTAGGGAACTATTTTCAATTGTTTTTTCCGAACGCCTATGTTCGAATTTGTCTAGAACATTCTAGATTCTTTCCATAATCAAATTGAAATATCGAAATGCCAAATTGTATTTAATCATAAATCTTGCCAACAAGATTAGATGAATCCTAATAAATAAATATGATGAATCAATTTCATAAATTCGGAGCACAAGCATCCATTCAATCATAATTCCATCAATCGGAGCACAAGCTTCCGTCTTCATAAATTTTCCACCAATTAGAGCGCAAGCATCTATCGGATTCGTGATTTCCATTGGATCGGAGCACTAGCATCCGCTAAACTTGTATTTCCCCGAATCGAAGCACTAGCATCCGATTCTCGATACAAGTTTCCTCCAATTAGAGCACAAGCATCTATTGGGTTCCTGGTCACCGCTAAATCGGAGCACTAGCATCCGACGAAATCGTATGTCCCTGAATCGAAGCACTAGCATCCGATTCTCGATACGAGTACCGATAATGCAGTTTTCTTCATTCGAAGCACTAGCATTCGATTAAACATGCAACTATCAGTATCCATTGTTGACGTTAATACAGTCAACAGTCGTATAAAATTGGAGCACAAGCATCCAAAGTTCTCGTACATACCCGAAATGCATTTCATTAAAAAGAAGCACTAGCATTCAGTTCTCCATGCAAATCAGGCGCAATATTAATTTGGCACGTTCGACATTCAATTGCAAATATTAATCAAAGATTACATCCCGGATAATTTAACAAAGCATTAGACTGAATTCTTATGTATCCATACTGCCGTGACTCATCCGTTACATAGACTCTTTTAAGTTTTAATTCACGATATCGTCGCCATTTTAGAAGGGCCCGTACAATAATGACCTATAGGCGCCCGTCTTTGCGGCTGCAGCCGACTTCGTGAGGAGTACCCCCATTCGGGTGTGCAATGGTGGAGGGAAAACTGCAGAAAAACCTCCACCGGGTACCGCAAATTAAAATACATTGATTTAGTTCGCAACACTGATAAAATGTGTACAATAGTATTTTTCGATACTAGTGCGTAAAATCGTATTGCGTGCCGTTTTTTGTGGGTCAAATATGAAGTTACGAACGTATGATGACCGCGGCGCACGAGTGCCCGGCGCAGCCGGGCAGCACGAGAGAGCCCCGGTCAGCAGTAGTGCGTAAAATTTGTATCCTGCAGTGTATCGTGTTTATTTACAAAATGAAAATTGATAAAGTAAATACATTACTGTGAACACAATAAGACATATTTTCAGAACAATGTAAATATAAATTTATACTATTTACTATTATGTCAATGAGGAAAATTGAAATGAATTTTGTAGATTTTCTTGGTTATGTCGGTCCATAAATCAAAAAATATAAAAAAAATTCTTTTAAAACGTTTCGGTCTCATCACAAGTAACATCAAAGTTTTTCAAAATGTGGCAGATTCTCAGCATTTTTTACATCGCTGAACCACAAATAGTTCTGCTGCTCCGTTTCGTGTAAGTCTTCCTGTGAAATGTCTTATAATACTTTTTTCTCAGAGTGAATTAAAGTCATCATAATCACATTTATAGGGACTTTCACACCATCTTCACGCCACTCAAAAATATTTTCCGGAACTCAATCTGTACAAGAAAATCTTTACAAAAATTATAATGCGAACCGTCAACAAAAAACATCGACTTTTTTCTATGTAAGTAATTTGTTTTTGCTAATTCCAAAATTTGTAAATTTATTTATTGTTTTAATACTAATGTACAAATTTGTATAATTATTATAGATTAAACTGAAGAAGGCACGCATTTTGTAACCGAAACGAAAAAAACCGACATAACCAAGAAAATCTACAAAATTCATTTGAATTTTCCTCATATTCTATCAAGCGGTCAAGAAATAAACTCCAAAAATGGTTCCAAAGCCATTTTTTAGTGATACTATTATGTATATTATTACCAAAAAATATTCAAATAAAAATTTCCATAAAAAGTCTTACTTAGTGGTCACTTGTAAATTAAAAAAATGCAAAAAAAATTTCTGGTAGTGTAGTAAATATGCACCATAATAATATGCAAACAAAATAAAGAAAGGTTTCAACTTTTTATTACACGGTATCGTAATGTCTGGGAAATAAAAATATATTTTAAAGTATTTATATTTGTTCGCATTGTCTATAAAAATATTAAGTGTAGTTACACAGTAAACATAAATCAATGAAATAAATTTTTCGTCTAAATTTGTGTACTATATTCACAGTAAATATATGTCCATATTATTGAAAAACATTTTTAGTACACTTATATACTCCGTATAAAGTTGGCCCACTTTTTACATACAAATTTTTTCGTTTTCAGGATAGCTTTTTAGAATATTTCTACTTTAAGTAGGAATTATAACAATTGTTATCTTTATCTATAAAATCTTTTCGCTCATAGTGCGTTTTCGAACTTTTCATTGAGTATTCTGCACAATTTCTGTAATATAGAAATAACAATTTATTTAAAGCGTGCAACATATTGAATTAAAAACATATTGATATGCTCGTCAAAGATGTGCATCAATCATTTAGTTATTATCTAATAATTACGAGCATAAAAATACATTTACTTCAGATACTTCAAAATTAAAAAAAAACTGTAAAATTACAAAAATTACAAAATTATAAAAAAAAAATAAAATTGGGTTGCATAAATAGTTAATAGAAAGGTAAGATAAACATAATAAAATTAGTTGATTTTAATAAATATTTTTATTTTTCTCTCCGTGAATAAACGAAAAAGTATACTTTCCGTATACCGAATCGATATTTTGCATTCTGTTTCTTTCTACTAGTGGAAAAATGGCAGTCACAGGCAAACGTTCAATTGGATTGATCTGAGACTTTATATACAGAGGTTTCTGAGGTCGCCAATTACGAATCTAAACTCAAATTTCAAACATTCAAAAATGGCGGATTCATGATGGCCGATCAAAACGTAAAAAATTATCTACTTGAGATGAAAATGCGTATTGGAGGTTCTATGATGTCGCTGATTACGAATCTGAACAAGGATCTTAAAATTCCAAAATAGCGGATTCATGATGGCCGATCAAAAAGTAATAACTTATCTGATTGAGATGAAACCAAGTATTCAGGAGTTTTAACGTCGCTGAGTACGAATATGCTTTTATGCAATTAGTTGCTTTTAAGGCAGTGAAAATGATTTTTATTTATTTCCGAAAATTCTCGGTCAATTCTCAATTAATATCATTGGTATTTTCTAGGAAACTGTTTATAGTGCTCAGAATTGCCTTTACAAATCCTGAATTTTAAAAATGTTATTCAGGCATCTTTCATTTGCGTTTTTTAGTGCAATTTCCTACCTTACCGACAGAGGACTTTAGAGCCCCCTTAATGCTGGATATCTCGAAAACTGTCCATTTTTTGGTTTGCATCCATGACAACTTTTATCAGATGCCTTGAACTACATTATATTTCAATTGCATCCATTTTCACCAGGAACTTTTTTTCCCTATAAAATGTGCGTGGTCCTTTCAAGCAGCAGTTCGCTGATGGTAATGCGAACCAAATTGTTTGTTTACGTTTCGAAAATATTGTTTGTCCGGCGGAAATCGACTCATGACCGCTACCAAAAGACGGACATTTTTATGGATAACATATGGGATTTCAGTATTTACAAGATTTATTTTACGGAGTATAAGAAATTGTTTTAAAAGGCACAGGATTGTAACTGATAAAAGATCCTTTTCTCACAACGGTGTGCCCAAGATTTGAACAT
This sequence comes from Trichopria drosophilae, assembly GCA_030407085.1. Taxonomy (NCBI): domain Eukaryota; kingdom Metazoa; phylum Arthropoda; class Insecta; order Hymenoptera; family Diapriidae; genus Trichopria; species Trichopria drosophilae. The sequence goes on along the minus strand of CM059586.1, from coordinate 97,777,953 downwards.
TTTGCCAGTAAAATTGATGATTAAGTTCAATTCTGGGTCCCGTAATGATTTATTCTTTCGCGATTATTGTCGGATGTTGGACTTTTTTTATCCTAGTTTTTATGATTCATTTTATGTTGCTTTACGAGAGAATAAAATCGATGCACTGCTTGAATCAGTGAAACTTTAACGAGAAACAGTGAAATTCGTTGGCCGTTTTCTGTTTATGCACTGAATATGATGATAGTCACTGGTCCAGCAGTGAGTATACGTTCACTGATTCAAATAGTGAGTTTTTCACGGTTTCGAATTGAGAGAGTATAGAAGATATTTCATGTTTTCTGTTTAAATTTTTAAACCAATTGGATGAAATCGACGTAAGAAAATATGATAATTTTCAGCTGATAATACTCTCATTCCTCACGAACATCATAAGAATAAAACGATAATATCGGCATTACCATATTCATATTTTCTTTTTCATTAATTATTATCCTTGTTCGTGGCAAAATTAAAATATGAAATCATAATGTAAATATTTAGAAAATTAATTTTCTTGTAAACAGAAAACGAACTTTTCTAAACAATGTTGATATATGTACTTTGTTTTCGCCAATTCTAACAAATACTGAGATTAAAATCACTGACAATGTCATGCTCACAGTAAACCATTTAAGACCCACAACTCAAAGAATAAACTTATTGTTTTAAAGTGTACAGCCGACATAGTTAACATCGTTTTCATGGCCGTTGATTACTAATCTATTGTAACTCTTCCTAAATTCAAGATTGCGCATCTAATATGAAAGAGAGTATTTAGACAAATTCATTCAGTCAAGATTCCTAATGACAAAACAATTGTGGTGAATACAAGTTTTATAAAAATTTTATGTAAATTTTGGCTAAAGCAATTATTTGTATGTATTTTTTTGGCAATAAAAATCAAGTTTTCAATATTACGTATCTACGTAGTTTAATTTACTGCCAATAGTTGCCTTTTAGAGGGTTTCGATGCAATTTGTATTCATCCATTTCATAATAAAGTGCAAATTGATGAAGATCAGCTCTTTTTTCTTTACATTTATTACACATTAAAAATAAACCTAATTTATACGTTTTATATTATAATATAAGATAATGAAATTCATTTTGTTAAACGTACTAAAAAAGCAATTAAAAATGAAAATGTTTTCGTTGACATTAGTAGTACTATTACTGGTAGTTAAATAGTTTTTTCTTGGATGGAAATGACTTCTTTATCATATAAAATTAAGTATATAAAGTATCTACGTTTACTTTCTTCACATATTTAACTGCAATATCTCATTTAATATCAATTATTGATTTTTTATCGCGATTTTTCTAATTGTCGAATTACAATGAAATTACGTGCACATTGTTCGTAAAATTAAGTATTTTTATTGAAAAATACGATAATTTAAAAAAATTTCCATTTTGTATAGAAATTGTCCGGGAACTTTTTTGAACATAAATTTTGCAATTGTGGTTTAATTTTGAATCAGCTATTTAAAATCCGATATAGCACCTGGAAGAAAATAATATAACCTTTCATTTTCAAATAAAAAAATTGCTGAATTATATCGAGGTAAATCTTTAACAACTTATAATCTCCAACAAAATTTCATAATGGGCATTTTAACGTATTGTTGGCTCTTAATTATAAATGTGATGATAAGAATTGGTGGTCTTACAATTTGAAAATGACATTTAGAGATTTACCAAAATTATAGCATGCACTAATCAGTATTCTGCTTACTCCCTTGTCAAGATTACAGGTGCTTTTTCATATAATCTGGCTATGTTTAACGGCTTACCAATAGCCATAAGATCGTACACCAATAATTGTTATTCTTTTACATCTGAAGCTAAAGAGCATCTTATAGACTTGCAGAATAAATACTTGATTTGATATTTTTATATTTTATAATTTGGGTTTAGCTAGTAGATTGTACTGTATCATATATGTACGAAAAAAAAAGTGATATAACTGGTAGTGTATCATATATGTACGTGTTTGAATAACTTTTGAAGGTTTCGACCGATTTGAACCAAAATTGGTATACAACCGTATTTCAGCATACTCTATCTGAGTATTGGTTATTTTTTTTTAAATTCTGAATCCTAACCTCAAAATGACAACCTTCTATGCAGCATAAATTTCGGCACTGCGAGGTTTTCGGGGTGAAGTGGAAAAGTGGAAAAAGTGTAAATTGGACATTAAACCAATATTTTTTCATTCCTTTCCTCCACTTCAATCCTTATTTTTCAACTCGTGTTTTTCACACCTTTAGAATGTTATAAGATATAAACTGAGCTTGGAAATGGAATCAGCTACATCAAAAACCCATAGATCTAAGTTTCTTGAAAAACAGAAGATTCCACCCTCAATCCTTATTCACCCCTTTAGGGTGTTGCAAAATGGAAACTGAGCTTGGAATAGAGTCAGGAGCACAAAAAAATCTCATAGAAATAGATTTGACGTATTTTAGTGGATGATTGGCAAGGAAGGTGGAAAATGCGGTACCAGTTAACCGGTTAAAAAATCGTTTATGCGATTTGAAAAATTATAATTTTGTTAAAATGGTTGTGTAAAATATTTATAAAGCATTTACAAACTTAGCATAATTTAAAGCATTTTATAACATTTTAATATTTACTGCTTTTTGCAATAACTGTCTCCTAACGCTAGAAAAAATAGAAAGAAATTACTTAGAAAATAAATTGTAAACAACAATACAAAATTTGTAATTTTTTATTTTTACTTCGACCCAGACTAAGTCTGGACGAAGTATTGAATTTGATCACTTCGGGCAAAAAAATTACCATATAGTTTTTCATCAAATGTCGACGTTTCAGACCCTAAGGAACCCAAATCAACAATAAAAAAATTTGTGTCCGTGATCTTGTACGCACGTGCGTCCGTACGTCCCGTTTTTTTGTCTCGCGATAACTCGCGAACGGATAAGCGTATTGACATAAATTTTTTTTTAAAATATGCGCCTTGGCATAACTTAGATCTGATTTGATTTTGGGGCAGATCCACCCGTCCATTACTAAAAAAAATTAGCCCCAATTAAGTTTCTTTGTAGTTTTTTGCATTTATTTTGAAAAATACATATTTCATTAAAAAATGTTTCAAACAAAAAAGATACGAAAATAACTATTTCGATATATCCAAAAGATGTCTTATAGATATCTATAAGATATCCGTCATAGATCTTTTCGACACTTTTAAGATATCTTTGACGAATTATATGTATATACAGGGTGATCCAAAAGTACCGGAACAGCAAAATATCTCAGCAGGAGTGCATTTTCGAGGAAAATGTTTCAGACAAAAGTTTCAGGATTTTTCCCTGGCTATTTAATGGCGATATTGAATTTGACCTTGAACATGACCTTGAAGGTTATTTCAAGGTCAAGTTAATTTTTTTAAATGGGAACCCCTATTTTTTTTTCACGGATTCGGAAAGAGCACAAAATTTAACGTCCGAATATGCTATGGCCGTTTTTTTCGGCAAGGTCATTTCAAGGTGAAACTTAAAACTTCCGGAACAGCGAATTAACTCAGCAAGAGGTCATTTTCCGGTAAAATGTTTCAGACAAAAGTTTCAGGATTTTTTCCGGGATATTTAATGCTAGCATAAAATTTGACCTTGAAAATTACCTTGAAGATTATTCTCAGGTCAAGATTATTTTTTTTTTTTAATTGGAACCCCGTTTCATTTTCTTAACGAAGTTATGAGGATCTTCCGGTATTGAGAGTGGTTAATTTCATTTTGTTCAGTCGATGCTATTACTGGACGATCTGCTCTAGGGAGATCCTTTACAGTGCCGTAAACTTCGAAACAATTTATTGTTCTGCCAAAAGTCGATTTAGGAATCAGTTCCTGTCCCTCGCTTGTCCTCTAATTTTGTAAATAGAATAATAAACTGTTTAAAAAAAGTGTATACATACATCTTACGCAACACTTGTGCAAAGTGAACTTGTGCGCGCGAACAGCGACAGAGAGCACGAGTCACCAGCGAAGTAAATAAACAACATACATTCACATTGAATTTATACATACGTGTACAGTCTTATAAGGTTACATTTTGGTCTTAACTTTATCGTTTTGTGAGATACATGGATTTCCTATCTAAACGCCTTTCCTATCTAAACGTATTAAGCATCATTTCAGTAACAAAATACATACGTATATTTCGTACAAAGAGCAATGGCTGCGCTAAGTGAACGAGAAAGAATAACCATTCTCATGATGAGAGGCTGGGGTGATAACCAGCGATCTTTAGAGAATGTGCGAACCTTATTTAACGCATCATTTACAGAGGGACGAGAACCGATTTCTAAATCTACTGTTAGCAGAACAATAAATCGTTTTGAAGTTCACGGTACTGTGAAGGATCTCCCAAGAGCAGGTCGTCCAGTAACAGCATCAACTGAAGAAAATGAGTTGAATGTCGCGCTGTCAATAACGGAAGATCCTCATACTTCCATCAGGAAAGTTAAACAGCAGCACGACTTATGTTACGGTACAGTACAACGGATCTTAACTAAAAACTTAAAATTTCACCCATACAAAGTTAGACTCGTACAACAATTGAATGAAGACGATCCTGATAGACGCCTACAGTTTGCGGAATTAATGATGAATCGAATAGATGCTGATGCCGGTTTCTTGAATCGCATCGTATTTTCTGATGAAGCTACATTCTTCTTAAATGGGGCAATCAATAGACATAACATGTCTTATTGGAGTGAAACCAATCCTAATTGGATGGTCGATAGTCGTTCTACTCAATATCCTGAAAAAGTAAACGTATGGGCAGGTATTATAAACAATGCGGTAGTTGGGCCCTTCTTCATCGAGGGTACCCTTACTGGTCAAAAATACCACGATATGTTGAGGGACGACATCATCCCTGCTATTCAGGTTATTGTAGGCGAGGATTTCGATCAGACTTGGTTTCAGCAAGATGGTGCAGCACCCCATTATGCAACAGATGTTCGCAATTATTTGAGTGATGTATTCGCAGAACGGTGGATAGGTCGAAGGGGTGTAATAGAATGGCCACCAAGATCTCCGGATCTTACGCCCCTTGACTATTTTCTATGGGGTTATCTCAAAGATAGAGTGTATCGAACGAAACCGGTGAATATTGAGGAAGTAAAACAACGAATACGGGATGAGATCGCGGCTATAGAACCAGATATGATTAAAAAAGTCGTATCGACTTTTTATAATCGCTTGGGATATTGCCAAGAAGTTCATGGCAATCACTTTGAGCATAAGCTTTAGTAAGATACATAATTTCATCGAAATCTTAATATACCCATCTTGCCTTAACTGTCTGGGGACACCCACACACACACACACACGCACACGCACACGCACACGCACACGCACAGGTGACGGCGAGGGGAACCACCTGAACAAAGCACCCCGAAGAGGTGTAAACCCGACCGTGCTACCTCCACGCGGTACATCTTGGGTAATGCTAAAGCCGGCGGTAGCATTGGAAACAATGTAAAAATGTTACCCATACATACGGTATTTATAAACGTATCGGATGTAAAAAAAAAAATGTATATTTTTATCCGGGAACAATGATAATGCATTGCACTCTGGAAACTCTGGAAACATTACGAAAATGAAACGGTGTTCCAATTTAAAAAAAATAGTCTTGAGCTTAGAATAAGCCTCAAGGTAATTTTCAAGGTTAAATTCAATGGTGCCTCTTGCTGAGTTAATTCGCTGTTCCGGGAGTTTTAAGTTTGGCCTTGAAATGACATTGCCGAAAAAAACGGCCATAGCATATTTGGACGTAAAATTTTGTGCTCTCTCCGAATCCGTGAAAAAAAATAGCAGTTTCCATTAAAAAAAACAAACTTGACCTTGAAATAACCTTCAAGGTCATGTTCAAGGTCAAATTCTGTGCTACCATTAAATATCCCAGGAAAAATCCTTAAACTTTTGTCTGAAACAATTTCCAAAGAAATGCACACCCTCTGAGATATTTCGCCGTTACGGGAGTTTTAAGTTTCACCTTGAAATGACCTTGCCGGAAAAATCGATCATATCATACTCGGACGTAGAATTTCCCGCTCTTTCAGAATCCATGAAAAAAATAGGGGTTTCCATTTAAAAAAATTAACTTGACCTTGAAATAACCTTCAAGGTCATGTTCAAGGTCAAATTCAATATCGCCATTAAATAGCCAGGGAAAAATCCTGAAACTTTTGTCTGAAACATTTTCCTCGAAAATGCACTCCCGCTGAGATATTTTGCTGTTCCGGGACTTTTGGATCACCCTGTATATTGTATATATAATATCATAATAATACAGACAGTAATTAGTAAAACACAGTAAACATGTAATATGCATCGAATAGTCTATTAGAATACAAGTGCATGAAGTAAGTGTTTTGCAACTTTTATTTATTAATACTTCGGCTGGCCTGTTGTCGGGATCGAAGTTTTGAAAATGCTCATTTTCAATTTTCATACATATAAGAAACACTATATTGTTGTAACATATCTATCGAAGCCACGTGGACCTAAATATGATTGGACCCCCAAATATCAATATAATTTTATTATACAATTGAAAGCTGTTAGTAAACAAACGAGTCTTAAGGAATAGCCGACTCTCCACTGGGTCGAAGTTTCTGAGCGAGCGAAGCGAGCGAGGCACCACGCCAACACTAGTTTTTCATATAAAATGGTGAATCCAAGTACATAAAAATATAAATAACGAGTGAATTCTCACTTATTTAAAATATTTACATATTATTCTATAAATGCTTTATGCAATTATTATAATATTTATATATTGTATATTGATATACAAATTGCATTAAATAGTCAAAAATATATTTACTCTCTCAATGCACAAAATTCCATTTTCGCTGATTATAGTATACTCTGAAATTCCTGAAGTAAGAATTCACTAGTTATTTATATTTTTATTTACTTACGTTTACCGTTTTGTATAAAAAAATCAAAATTTACAATATATGCATTCTTTTTTCTGATTGATTTCTTGTATTTATTTATAATTTCTTTTTAAAGAAATATCTTTAGGGTTAGTTTCACATTAAAATGATACATTTTATTCTAAAGATGACCCTAACACGGGTTGAAACGTCAAACGAAAATTCCCCTTTAGTTCATTATTATCTTTTTCATATTTTAATATATAACCCCCCCCCCCCCCCTATTTTTAAAAAACCTTTCAATTTTTTTTTGCAACATTTCGTTTGCAACTGTAACCACTCCCTCTACCATTGGGTAAGTGGTTACAGGATCTCGTGTGACCTCAGTAGACGGAGAGATCCCAGCAGCACTGCTTTCTGCATTCGGTCTGCGATGGAACTTGCATGTTCTCGACAGGCCGGAATGCTTTTGATGTTTTGGAGGAAAGTTGGTCTCACTCCTCCCAGCACTCCAATTATCAGCACGACGAGCTTGATTTTGAACCCTCGATACAGCTTGCGAATCTCGAACAGGAGTTCCTGATATTTCATCCGTTTTTCGTCCTCTTTGCTGACTATATTTGTTTCTGCTGGTGCAGAAAACTCGATGACGAAGATGGATTTGTCATCGAAGTCAACAAGGACGATGTCAGGCGTATTAGCTGATATTTGCCTGCTCGTCGGGAATGAGTAATTCCAGTATATTCGGCACGACTCATTCCCGACAACGGATTCAATATCAGTGGGGACGTACGGCAAATGTACAAAACTGGGGTTGCATCAATACCATAAGTGCTGCGAAGATGGTAATACAGCACTCGAAGAGCCGCATTGTGACGTTCGATGTATGCTGAAACTGCATACATTGGGCATGCTGCCAAAAGATGCATTAGTGTCTCAGCATGACATCTACACAGTCTACAAAGCGTACTCTGTACCGCCTGGTGTAAGATGTTCTGGCGATACGCTAAGGTATTGATGACCCCATCCTGGCACGCGAAGATAAAATCCTCGGTCTCGGATTTCAAGCCGGCTGATCTTAAGAAGGAAAAGGTCATCTCTGCCGACAAGCCAAGTTGTTGCACATTTCGAAAGAATTGTCCATGCAACGGCTTGTCGATATGCCTTCCCTCCAACATACGGAGTTGTTCCTTCCGTATGTTAGCCCTGAGACGCACTGGGCACAGATTGATGACTGATTCAGCCTCCTGTGCACCACTACGTCCCACGTTGAAAACCAGACCGAGGTTTCGTGCCGCTCGTTCCGCCGCGTTGTACAAAACCGCCCCCTTCCCCTGAATTTCATGCTGATGTACTAGCATCATCAGGGGATCCTCCGTTCGATTAATCAAGTCGCAAGCCGTTTCGAGGACCAATCGGTCATGCATACACTCCAGATTTAAAAGGCCACGACCTCCCATATTTCGGGGTAAATACAGTCGTTCCACGGAAGATCTTGGATGCAAACTACGTTGCATACAAATCATCTTCCGTGTGCTTCGGTCAAGATCCCTTAGCTCGTCAACGTTCCACTTCAGTGCTCCAAAAGAATAGAGCACTGGTGATACGGCCAACATATTCGTGGCTGCCACCTTATTTCTCCCTTATTATTATTATTATTATTATTATGATTATTATAATCATCTCCTTGTTCTACATATAACCCCTTTATTAATTGTTGCCGTTAAATATCAATACTCTTATTATTTTTAATTATTAAAAGCGGCCGAGAAACTATATTGTTTAAAAGTATTTTTATTCCGCGATCAAATAGTCCAACTTTAACAAAATCTCAATGTATCAAAATAGCATGTCTTTCCCTGGTAGAAATTTGCCCAGTTTTTTGATACACTGTCCAGGGTCCCTACAACTTAACATGTAAAATAGTTAACAAATTAATCCACAGATGGACTAAAATTTTACCTCGAGACAACATAGATTGGAAGGTCGCTCTTTCGAATGGCGTTGAGAAAATTTTGTAAAAATTGCAATATTCTATAGGTGTTTGCAAAAATACCAAAATATCATCGTTTTTTGTGGCTTTCAGTATCCCTACGTTTTTGGGTCGCTAATAACGAATCTAGATCAAATTTTCGACTTTCATAATAGAGGCTCCAAAATATTGAGCGTCATCTATAAATTTTTTCTTTTCGCTGATAAAAAAAATATTATCCTATACTACGTTCAATTACCAAGAAAATGTATCTCTTGTGATTTTTTTCTAAATCCTACGGTTTCCGAGCAAAAAAAAATTCTAAATGTTTACAAAAGCAGTGATACAACTAGAATCATGGACAAATATATTGTGGCTTCTGAAGTGTGCATTTAACCTAATAAATAAGTAACAAATTATGAATTTCATAACAAAAGATTTTCTAAAAGAAAGCTTTTCTGTAAACGTAATATGACTTCAATTTTTTCAAATGCATTTTCACAATATAATAAGTTTATGGATGGAGTTGATCGTTATGATCAAAGATACAATAGTATTGAACCCACGATACGATCGAAAAAATGAACATGGTGAATCATCCAATCATCACTGACAAATGCAACGATACTACATAATATTACCCGCGAGTTTGTTCATAACTTGAATTTGTACTTCGTTTTGTTGAAATGTACATGATTCTAGTGGCATCATTGCTTTTATAAAAATACAGATTTCACAGACGAAAACACAGTTTCATTATTAGTGACCCGAAAAACATGGAGATAGTGAAAAACCCAAAAATCGATGAATATTTTACATTTTGCCGCCGCCATATTGGATCCACCATTTTGAATTTAACAAAATAAACCTCAGATTCGTAATCAGCGGTCTCAAAAAATCCTGAAAAATCAGTTTTGTATAAATAGGATTACATTTCAATTTTTGTCCGATTATGAAAAATGTACAACTTTTTCGTCATATCAACCGCCATTTGATAGCAACACAAAAAGAAAAAAATGTTTTATGCCAGATTCTTTTAGTGGACATATTGAGTGCACGTTTCTGATAAATTTTTAGTCTATGGAAATACATTTTGACAATAAAATGTATGGAAAACAAAATTAAATCCGTAAATAAACAAGATTTTGCAAAAAACTATTTAAAATGCATTTTTCATCAAATTTTCTCAACGCTATTCGAAAGAACGACCTTCAAAAAGGCAAATCCATGATGTCTCGATTTTTTTCATATCTGCTTCAGTTTAGAAAAATAAGCGCTGAAATCGAGAGAAAATTTCAGTGCACCTGGGGGTTAATGGGTTAAAATTAACAAAAATTGGCCAGAAACTAGATTCATTTTCTACTTGGGATGATGTTTTTAAAAATTGATAGTATAATTTCATAGTCATCTCGTTGCATTTGCTGTTTTATAAATTCTCAATTTAAAATGTTCTGACTCGTTATTTTTTTTCAACAAATTCGTTAAATTGCCTACATTCAAAATTAACCTAAATGAATTAATTGTGAAATTGAAGGTAGGTTCTAGAATGGAATGATAATAGTTAAGACTGTTAATCGATTTTTAGTCTATTTTTTATGCCTTAGATAGTAACAAGTTTAAATGGAATTTAAACAAGAAAAATGGATTATATAGAATTATATATAATTATATATAAATTTAGATACAATTATGTATAATAATATATAATTATATGTTTATATACGAATATATATAGTTATATACCATTTGTGATACAATTAGATCCAATTATATATAATTACATATAATTATATATGAATTTTGGCCGTATATAATTATATACAATTATATATGCTAATATATAATTATATATGTTAAATGCAATTGTATATGATCATATACGGCCAAAATCCATGTATAATTATATTTAATTGGATCTAATTGTATGAAAAATTGTATACAATTATACATAAACATATATAAATATATATTATTATATATAATTGTATCTAAAATTATATATAATTATATATAATCCTTTTTCCCGGGAATTTATCTCCAAACCGAAAAAAAAGATAAGAATGAGCATTTCGGATTTTTTTTTAAATTTCGGTCTCTAGATGACATCACTCGGACTTTCTGTTAATGAACAGTAAAGTACCCCAAAAGGTCGCAAGATCCTTTGAAAAATTGCGACTAAGCAGTTCCAGGAAAAAGAAATTTTACCTTCTCAGCGGACGCTTTTCAAAGCTTGCCAAATTTTTAAACAATTTTGTAACCTGAGTGATTTCACCTAGAGGCGGTAGGGATGCTTTCGAAGTCGCATACTTATTTTGCATCATTTCCGGGTTTGATAGAAATCGTTTCAGCGCAAAATGTTTGAAATATTTTAAAAGACTCAAAATTTAAACACATTACCATCTAATGCATGTCGTAATAAAACATCCATTACCATTATTAATTGTGAACTAAATAAGCTATTGGTAAAATAAAAATAGTATTAATAAATATCGGTCTAAAATTTTATACGATACTTTTACTTTGCAGTTAATAAATTAATTCCATAATAATTTATTTATCACAGATTAGGAATTATTTCTGAGTGGATAGTGGAGATTTTTGTTCAATATATGGGAATGATTTTTCACAATCACCAATCAAATCAACATTCTTCGATACAAAATGAAAATTTTTCGTTTTTCGTAGAATCATATGCGAGAATTTTTCATGTCGTTTGAATATTGTAAACTTTTAATAAAATAATTCTGTGTCTATTAAATTCAATGTAAAAGTGATTTTCCGAAAGTAATTTTCCATGCAGTACATAGTACCATTGCTTCAGTTGTTATCTCAGTACAAATAAAATTAATTAATATTTGTTAGAAGCTTTAATGGTTTGATAGTTTATCACACAACTAGCAAGAAGTCTCGATCATCAACGAACAAATAGTCATTATTCATATGCTCATTAAACTAAGAAATTAAACATCGATTAAAAAAAGGTGATAACGAAATTGTATGATACGTATCAGAATTTGTTCATAAATTTTGAACACTATTGGCATCCCTAGGAAATGCTTGCGCAGGTACGTCACGAGTTTCGTGAAATGCAGTTATGCTGGTAGTTAAAACTGACGCTGAATACCCCCACTCCGACTTTTAGAAAAACCATAAGAGCTTTCGGAATCACTGATGCAGTTCTGTCTCATTCTTCCTGTGCCCTTCAGAAAGACAAGACGGTCATCAACGCATCAGCACTGCAGCGACAGCGTAATTCAGAAGATCAACCCAGAGGTATGGTTTTTAATTGTTTACAATATAACTTGTTGATTTCTTATAGTAATTTGTTATTTATAATACGCTAATTTTATTAATGCTTCTAAAAATATTAGTGAAATAATTTAATGAGACTCATATTAATTTATCCTGTGTGTTTAAAGGTGGTGGTTTAATAAATAACAGCATTAAATTAAACAATTTTTTTAAAAAACGGTAATTATTCTAATTAAAGTGAAAATTGTTTTATTTTGTTGAGAAAACTATATATTAAAAAAATGAATTTATGCAACTGGAAAAACAAATTTAATATTTTAAAAGCGTCAGTGTAACTTTTTTTTATTTTGAATCATTAAGTTAAGTGTTCTTTCTCTTTTCAACCATATCGGTATTTAAAATGTCCATTGTCCACGAAGCTTCCGGTTTGCCACGTTGATACCGCCATTTTGATTTTTCACCCCTTAGTAACAAGGACATCTGTGAACTGTTGTGAAAATAACATTTTGAAAAGCTTTATGCTTTTCTATCCCTGGATAGTTCTGTGCTTAGTATTGATATTAATAAATTAATAATAACCCATTAATATTCTGCATTTGCATACTGCGACTAGAAATATTGAGTGTTAAATGTCGGATTTTTTTACTAGAACTTTATTTGTAGCAAAATTTTCTCATTGAAATCGGACAAAGAAATGCCGGTAAAGTGAATAAAAAGCGTTCGTGGACCTTAAATTTCAAAATGTGTGTTCCAAAATGTTTCATTTTACGATATCTATATTCAATATGGCGGTTTGCTATACAAATGTCGATACTATTTCATTATTTCCAAAAACAATGATTCCAAAACAAGATGTTCTTGGATAACCAATCAAGCAAACTTTATGGTAAAATTACATCACTGATAGCAAATTTATTAATTATGCAATATATTACAACATTTTACATTCAAAATGGCAGACCAAAATTTTAATTTATTTTCAAAATTGGTAATGATTTATACACATATAATGGCTTTTTGACCGTCGATCACGAATTTTAGGTTCGCTACTACGAATTTATAACGTTAAATAATAAATTTATTAGCAAGAACGTGCATTTCTTAAGTTTTCAGATTATGCCAAAAAATCTTGCTTTGAAATCGTCATTTGTGGAAAAAAATTGAAATTAATAATTCTAGCACATACATTTTAAAGTTTAAGGGACGTGGACGCTTGTTCTTCACTTTACTGAGATCTCATTATGCGATATTAATGCGAAAATCATGCTAGAAACAACATTTTAGTTAAAAAATCCGACTTTTTTTAAACATAATCCAACGAAGCGAATTGGATTTGCATTTGTCTTCAATTTTAATCGCAGATTCGTATAATTCGATCAATTTCACGTCAAAAATGAGTGCCCTACAATAAGATGTAAACGTTTTCTTGTGGGGTTTCAGAATCGCTGATCACGAATCCAACGTTAATTTTGTAAAATTAAATTATTTAAACAATTCGTTTATCGTAATATTGGTTATAGAAATGACCAAAAATTTTGCAATCTCCAAAAACTAATAGCATCATTCGATTCTACGGAGAAAATTATGAAAAAAGCACTGTAATATTTTTTTATCCGAGTTTTCATTTTGAATAAAACCTATCTTTCTAAAATCGTGAAAAATTTCGAGTTACCAAGTCATTCCTAATTGATTATAACGTTTTTTTAGCAAAATAAAGATCTAGGGTCAAAAAATTTTGATAAGCTTTTTTTCATGATGTTTCTCTTGAAATCGAATAGCACTAGTAGTTATTTTTAAGTTGAGATATTTTTGCAAAATAAAGGCTTAGACGAATAAAATATCACGTTGACAAATTTAAGATTCATAATCTATTGGATAAAAAGAGTCGAAAATAAACGCAAAAAAATTGATGAGCAGAAGAAAATTTACTTCTTACTCACAATATGGTCATGTCCTTAGTTTATTAGATTTAATTATTAAAATTACTTTATTTAAAGAAATAATTAGGTTAAAAGAAATGTTACTGGGCGTTTTTTCATAACTTTCTCCCTAGAATCGAATGACACTGTTAATTTTTAGAGATTGCAAAACTTTTGGTGATTTGTTTAAAAAATATTGCAATAAACAAATTGTTCAAACAATTTAATTTGCAAAATTAAGGTTTGATTCGTTATCAGCGATCCTGAAAACCCAAAAGAAAACGTTTACATCTCATTTAGATGCATTTGTTTTTTAATTCGAGGACTAAGCAGAATCCCGATAATTTTGCAATTTAATTAACGCTGCTATGAACAGCGCCTTCCGTAAATCGGCTGAAAAATACATGGATCTTATAGTTTTTGGTTCATGGACGCATAAAATTTACTTCCCGGGGATCAGTACGTGCACCTTTAAAGTGTTAACGCTGATTGAAAAATATTTTTATGGTAAATTTAGTGTTTTCTTGCAATAAATTGTTTATAACAATTCAGGCTTTCATTAAATCAGAAAAATAATACCACCAATGGAAAGAGGATAAAATTCTGCATAAAACACCTTTCCCCCGGTTTCTTTTAACAACTTTAAGAGACTGTACTATGCTGCCGAAAAAGTTATCCGAAAAATGTCCGTTAAGGCCTTAAAGGGTTAAAATGACTGAATCACACGGTATCTCATTTAAAAGCACCTGGGACATTCCATATACAGGGTTAACTTTAGATATGGTTTCTACTCGGGCATCTTGATATCTTTTCGGTATACTTGTTGGTTACCAAATATTTTGTAAAATTCAAGTTTTTTTCAAGATACTGTTAATTTCTTATCAGTTTGTTCTCATTAATTTTTATCTCCAAAATTACTTGGTTTTAGATCAAAATGTTTCCTAAAAAAGTACGGAAAAAATATGGACATTTAATAATATTTTCTCTGTTTAATAAACAAGTTATTCACTCATCTATTTAAAAAAATAACTTTGCTGCACTACCTATTACTTCGCAAACATTTTTTCGATGGGATGTAGCAAAACAAGCCAACAGACGTCTTTTTTACTATAAATGGCATTCCACATCAACTCACTCACTTTTGCACTAAATTCACAAAAAACGGGAATTGAAAATACCGAACAATTTATGGGGTCGTGCAAGATTGCAAGTATTTGCATTAAATTTTTACAGAATTATATATTTTTTTACAATTTAAAATTTTTGCAAGAATCTCATAATTTTAGCTTATCGAATTGACAGTTCGCTAGTTTTAAAAACAATTGTATTTGGCGTCGGTTTAAGAATTATACCAATTCAACGATCTTTTTGGTAGCGAAGCTATTAAATTTTGGTGTTATATAACATTATTTTCACAACACCAAATAATGAGAATTTAAACATACTTCTTACCGCCATAGTTGGAATTTAAACGAATGGTTTTTTTCGAATGGCAACTTATTTTTTCGTGAAACAGATTCTCTATAACTCTACCTTATGATATACCTAAATTCCCTTTAGACATTTTGAGTGACAATTTTACCAATCCTAAAGCTCGAGTAACTTTTTCATACGGGAATTTTTTCCGTAGGTCATTTTGTCGCCTACCATTTACTTGCTAATCAGATATTTTTCTACCAATTGAATAGTTTATTCATTTTAACGGTAGGAAAATTCATTTATTCACATTTTATTTAATACGAGCATTTTTTCATTAATTCAAAACATACAAATTTTCTTATATTGCCACTGTGACCATAAAGCTGTTCATTTTAAACATCGACCAAAATGATCTCATCTGGAGTTATGATTATTAGAATTATACAACGCAATAAAAGTTAAATTTTTGGTTTTCCATTTCTCATTATAGCATTTGTATATGAAATTTTTTGTTATACGTAATGAACTTATAATATCTCGCAGATTTCATTATGTAGTTAGTTAGGTATATTATTACTCACAGTAAAAAACTTCCAAAATGCTTCCGTTACATGTAAATTAATTCATCATATTGTATACCTATATATACATAATATATAAATATACATCTTTAGAAAAATTAATATACTGTACATTGACAGAAATTTAATGACATTTTTAACAGTGCATGTATAGGGATTCAATTACGTCCCGTCGAGAAAAGGGTTTCGCTTCCGGAAAATATAACATAATAATGTATCAATATAGACGAATAAGGAATTTGAGATTAATCTAAATGAATACACAAGAGCTATCCCGCGTGGAAATTTTCGGTACGGCATCAGTATGGCTTGAGTATTGGAAAGAGTACGGCTAAGTATTGGGAAGAGTGTAGCTATGATATGGGTGTTGTATGCCCCTTGTTTGGGTCAAGGTACATGGGATAAGTCTGGCGTATGAGCGTTTCCCATACTATTTGCTAGACTACTTCCAAACGGGTGCCAGACTCTTTCAAGACTTTATTTTGATGTAAAAAAAATAAATTTCAACATTTTTTAAATTTATAAATATTTTATATTAAAGTTTCGCATTGCCTATTTTAAATTTAACCTATTTTCTTACAATTATAAACGCTCGCAAATAAATTAAAAAAACCTTTCGCTTCGGGAGATTCGAACCAGCGACCCTAACATCGCAAAGCATGCATGCTAACACTACGCTACGCCCTATGTTGCGGAATAAAATTTCAGAACTTGTATATATTAACATCGTAGATAGTCAAATTTTTGTATAGACATATTTCACGTATCTCTGGCCATACGTTCAAAGGTAATTAAGTATTTAAAAATTTTTTTATTTTACATATTTGCAAATTTCGTTTGGGGGTCTGTATTGATTTGTTCGAGGTTGTACCCACTATCAATACACCCCCAAATTTTGTAAGATTTCGCGTATTTACTACCTTGCTCGAGATATTTTAGAATTTTGAATATTCCAAATTTTGCAAATTTTTAGTAACCGCTTGCATGCAATATTATCAAACCCATTGTTGGTAGGCCCCAATTTTAAAACTATTATTTTACGATACTATTATTAAATCATGAAAATCTGTCGCATTCTATCGTGTAAAAATGCTACCATCGTAATCAATACAAAGCAGTTATTAATATATTAAAATTTTATCATTTATTGACTTATTTTCAGTGAATATGTGAAAATCGTAACAAATTGTACGCACATCGGAAAATCTGCAACTATTTTTTAAAAACAGATTGCTTTTTATATTTTTAATTTTATTGGATGATTATTCTTTTACTACATAACTTACATTAATTTTATTTTAATTTTAAAAGCTTGCGCAAATATAATATTACATTTTTTATACATAACATTGGACTTATTTCTGCAAAGTTCTGTGATACAAAAAGGTCATAACTCAATTAACTATAATCGTACCATGTAAATTTAATTTAATTGCATATAAATATTTTTTGATTTCGGAATATTCTAAAAGTGAAGGAGACGAATTCAAGGAGACGAATAAAGCTACATTACTGAATAAAATTTCGTATTTTTTTGGAACATGCATGTATAAAAACATATTTAGAAACACTGTTTAGAAAGACTGTTTAAGATAATTCGACGAAAGAAAAGTAGAATAACGGATTTGAATTCAAGTAATAAAATTAAATTGGAGTTTACCGACGGGGTTATGCCGCGGGTACGCAGAGTTAGTTAACTGAGTGCAAGCGGTTATTAAAAATTTGCAAAATTTTGATTGTTCAAAATTCTAAAATATCTCGAGAAGGGTAGAAGATACGCGAAATCTGACAAAATTCGGGGGTGTATAGATAAGGGGGACGACCTCGATCAAATCAATACAGACCCCCAAACGAAATTTGCAAATATGTAAAATAACAAATTTTCAAAATGTTTAATTACTTTAGAACATATGGCCAGAGATACGGGAAATATGTCTATACAAAAAATTGACTATCTACGATCTTAATATACAGGTTCTGAAATTTTATTTCGTAACATAGGGCGTAGCGTAGTGGTTAGCGTGCAGGCTTTGCGATGTTAGGGTCGCTGGTTCCAATCACCCGAAGCGAAAGGTTTTTTTAATTTATTTGCGAGCGTTAATAATTGTAAGAAAATAGGTTAAATTTAAATAGACAATGCGAGACTTTAATATAAAATATTTATAAATTTAAAAAATGTTTAAATTTTTTTTTTTTACATCAAAATAAAGTCTTGAAAGAGTCTGGCACCCGTTTGGAAGTAGTCTAGCAAATAGTATGAGAAACGCTCATACGCCAGACTTATCCCATGTACCTTGACCCAAACAAGGGGCATACAACACCCATATCATAGCCATACTCTTCCCAATACTTAGCCGTACTCTTTCCAATACTCAAGCCATACTGATGCCGTACCGAAAATTTCCACGCGGGATATTAAATGAAACACATAAAACTACATTAGCAAGAAATGGTGCAGGCGCCAAATATGAATTAGTTTCCTATCAAAAAATCACGGCGTAAAAAACGAGCCATTTTGTAGAAACCCCGTCATTTGCACACGCAGATTTCATTATACAGTATATTTGAAAACATCCCAATAATCGACATGTATATCGTTTAAATCGATATCAGGCTTCAGAAACTTAGCAACTTGCAAAACCAACAAATTTCCATAAATCCGCAAAGCAATAACGTTTTTAGAATTAAAACATATATAATCCCTAGACTCCTTAATTTTTTTTTGATTTAGTATATCTAAATATAAGACAATGCATCATATAAATATTTTGATGTGATTTACATGGATATGTTCTTGTTTTTTTACAGAACACACTGATTGATACTCTAAAATGGAAGGTGCAGACGTAAATGCTGATGCTCAAAACGTAAATGTAGAGGACATGGAAATCTCACAAGAGGCGAGCACATCAACAGAAAATACTGCAAATGAAGTAATGGACTCTGAAAATGCAAGTTTAGTCAATGAAAATCCTCCGAAGGAACAAACTGATATAAATCGTGCACTTGCCAGGGCTATACGAAAACGCAATGACCGAAAGGTTAGAAAACTGATTGGCAAAGGTGCCGATGTCAACCATATTCTCGAAGGCACCAACAGAACCCCACTTAAGCTGGCAATGCAATTATACGACACACCTACTGTGAACGGCCGCCAAATAATTAAGACACTATTAAAAGCAGGAGCAGATGCCAACACTCAAATTGAACTAGGTTTGACTGTGTTACATATCGCTGCGAAAACCAAAGATTTGTCGCTCGCAAAACGCGTGTTAGACTGCGGTGCCAAACTTGACATTTTATCTGACTCGGGTAAAACTGCATTGCGATATGCAATTCAAAGCAACCCAAATATGTCATCCATTCCATTCGTTGCATTTTTATTAGACTCAGGGGCAAACGTTAATTTACCGAACTCTGATGGAGAGACAGTCATACATCATATATATGAAGCTCCACAATTAGAATCCGCTCAAATCCTGGACATGTTAATACATCATGGTATTGAGCTTAATGCACAATGTCCCACTGGACATACACCACTACACTACGCCGTTATACATAATTCAAGGCATACAATACGGCTATTATTAAACACAGGAGCATGCGATCAGAGAATAAAATCATTAGCAGGCGAAACGGCACTCCATCTTGCCGTAGGGAATAATTATATTAGATCAGCTCGAATATTATTGAATGCTGGCAGTGATGTGAACGAGCCAATTGACTGTTTCGAAAAGTTTACGGTGCTGCATGTAGCTGCGGCTCGAGGGAATTTGGAAATGTTTCAACAGCTAATGCTTTTCAATCCAGATTTAACGTTATTGACCAATAAAAAATATACAATTTTGCATTCTGCCGTTATAGGTGGATCGGAGAAAATAGTAGAAACTATACTTGAGGTTAACCATAATATCAATGAACAGGCCGATGACGGTAACACTCCGCTTCACCTGGCGGTTTACCAGCAGAATGGTAAAATAGTAAAATTATTATTAAATTATAACGTCGATCTGGAGAGGAAGAATAAGAAAGGTCAAACTCCATTGCACGTGTCGGCGTATTCAGCTACGCCATTAATCACGAAACTTTTAATATACAAAGGTGCCGATGCTACCACACGGTGCAATAATAATCGATCTATCTTGCAGGCCGCATTCTATGGTGGCAACATAGACGTTTTCCGCTTGTTACTTGCGCCGTGTTGTGCACCGAACTTTGAGGAATGTCTTAATATGCTGTCAGTGGCTACGAATAGACAACGTTTGTGGATCATGAACGCACTAATTAGCGATCAATTTCCCCCTACAGACAAAACTGAAAAAACTAAATTGCGTACGATAAAGGTACTAATGAGAGAAAGATGCCCAGAACTGGTTTATACTGCTGCAGCGGATGGTTTGGAACATGTCATCAAATTGGTAACTGATGGAGGCTATGACCTCAATCAGCTAGTGGGAGGAAGAAGTTTCTTGGATGGGGCGGTGAAAGCGACGTCATTAACAATAGCTAGACTTTTATTAAGTCGAGGAATATTCCTCAATATTTCCGACAACAAATATTTTAATTCTCTCCACCGTGCTATTTGGAACAAAAGCTATGCCATGACTGACCTTCTATTAGATCATGGAGCTAATGTTAACGTGATATCTTGTGGCTCCAAGTATACGTCATTACATTATGCTGTTGAAAGAGACTGCCATGAAATCTTTTTTCTTGCTTTGTTTGCCCACGGAGCAGATGTACATAACAAAAATGAACAGAACCTCACTCCTCTAAAACTCACAATGTCGCGTCCACGGTTGTCGACTATATGTTTAGTTAAATTCGAAGCGATTGTCAATCAGACAGGGCGTGTACTTGAAATAAACAACCAGCTTATATCAGAACAAGAATTTTTGGAGGAAATGTATAAAAAATGTCTGAGTGAAATTGATATTGCGAAAAACTATTTTATACATACAAGGTTGAGCGTGTGGGATGTGTTATGGAAACCAATCAGTAGCTTAATTCCGTTTATGAATATTTCAATTGTTATGGACTTTGCTAAAAAGACAGAGCACCGTCAAACATTCAGACATTATTATGATTTAATATGTTTTAAACTCAAAAGAGCAATGGGCAAAAAGCTCACCCATAATCATCTACATTCCCATTTAATTGATATTATGGGATTCCCAAGTCTTGTTGTGAGAAATTTATTAACACATATGGCTGATGGAGATAAGATACTACTGCATCGAAGATTACAACAACAATGAAAGTACCTCAGAGGCATAGATGGTATGTATTTTCAATCATTTTCTTACTTTCCAACTTGAACTATTAAAACTCATCATCGTTTTCAATTGTTTCTAATGTACAGTTATCATCCGGTTAATTTGATTTTTATAAGGGACTAAATTTGTATTATAAATTTGTATTAAAGCAATTTAATTTATATCTCTATTGAGAAATGCGAAAATTACCTCTTCAACAATATTACAATTTCTATATTTTTCAGGATGCACTCTCATCAGCGAACGGATCTGCAGAAGTACGCCCCAAATCATAGAACTGGAAATATCCACAATCGTGTCGCCGATTAATACCAGCACTCAGAATACCTCAAATGCAAATTAACTCGAGAATTAAGACTGCTATATTAGCAAAACTCATGGCTGTAATTCTTACTATAATATTGTTAAAAAAAATCAATAAAAATATATTTATTTATTTTTATAATAAAAAATGTATTATTATTATTATTATTATATGGATTCATAACGTTTCTTCTAATAATACCCAAATAAATGAATTATTTCCTGAAGTACCTCAAATTTTGGTCATCAAGTATACATCACCGGCGAACCGGTTATTTTCTATATTCCCATTTTTAATTTAAGTTGTAATAAATTTTAAAAAAATTTGTAACATTGTTTAGTAGTGATTATAAAATAATGTTATGAGACCGAGTCTTAAACTAAGAAACATTTTTAAAAGTTTGACGGGTCATCATTTGTTGAATCGGCGTATAAAATACAGTCAAAAAACGTCTCGGGGATAAAATGGTTTCTCTGTTAATGAGCAAATACACGAACATTTAATTGTTTTGTATACATTCGACCGTTTGTATACATTAAGTCAAAATTTAAGTTCTTGGATAATCGGTCTCTCGTACATAAATATATGTATATTTCCAACTCGACATTAACTTATTCAACAAGATATTATGGTTCATACCGTCAAAGGCTTTTGAAAAGTCTAAGTATATAGCACCTATCTACTTGTGAATTTACATCTAGAACATTTGAAACAAAGCCTGAAAACAATAGTAAATTTGTGCACGAGACAAGTATCAGCGAACCATATTTCATTATTCTGCTATATGGGGCCATAAGGACATTTCGAGATGTGCCGCGCGGTGCAAAGTTGATGCACGTAGACATCAAAGGTGGGACAGCATTACACTATTCTATTTGTCAACTATGAGCATTTCTGATTTAAATCATGATAAAATACCTCCTTAATGCATTTAATTTTATTCTGCGACTTTGAAACATCTCATTCTGTAAATATATCTAATGCGAACGAACGCGACGACCTTTAACATACCGGAGCACATAAGACCAGAAAAATTTATTTTTGTAATTGCGGGCGTCAAGTTTGTGCGTAAAGTACTTTTGATGCCTATCTTTCGTGCGTAAAGTAAACTTTTATGCACTCCCAACGACGAAATTCGTAAAATGACCGGTTGTGCGTAAAGTTATACTTTACGCACTCAAACAGGCATCAAAACTTTACGCACTCACTTTACGCGCGCAAATACAAAAATAGGATACCTAATACGTGTGTAAAGTATAACTGTTACGCACGGGTCGGGAACTTTACACATCACTCGGCGCCTTCGGCGCCTTGTATGTATGGTTCCCGTCCCGTACGTAAAAGTATACTTTACACCCTTGTTAGGTAATGTACTATTTACTATCGGGAACAGTAAATTAAATTTATGACATATTTTATGTTTACATTCCTTTGTTTATCCTTATTCCAAATGCGCCGTCTCACCGAGAGACATCTGTTAATAGATGTACAAATAAAATTTTGAATAGCATAAATATCCCCGAAGTTGTGTGCTTAGTATTGTTATTAATAAATTAATAATAACCCATTAATATTACGATTTGCATACTGCGAACTGCGACAGGAAATGTTCACTGTTCACACGGATTGGGTGATTTAACTGATCAAATTTATCCTTTTATTACTGTTATAATTTATTTATTGTTATCACTGTTTATAGTTTTATAATGTTTCAACGAATCTAGCATTTATAACTGTAACTTACTAATATTTATTTCATTTTATACTTCAATAATATTAGGGTAATTGTTATTAATTTGATTATGAAAATATTATAACGCTCGTTAAGAATTATTATATATTTTCCTAATCATTTTTCATGCATAAACTTGTTGAATTTGCGGAGTGCTTTCATATACTACATTCAGAAAAAAATAGTTAAAATAACCAGAGTTCTGGTTATTATATAAAAAAAAAGCAGTACGGACTTATTTAACCAGGACATTTCTTTCAGTGTATATTATTTACATACGTAGTATCTGATTTTATGCAATATCCCAACGGCACGAAGAACCCAATTGTTTCTAAAACGTTTTTAGAATGTTCCAGAAACGCTCCTAAAACGTTATATGTCTGCAACTTTTATGGAACGTTTTATAAACGTTTCATCCGTTATAAACCATTATATATATATATATATATATACCGTTATTAAATGGTTCTACAATTCTCGTATTATCCAGTAGTTGTGATTCCATTGGTTCAAATTTTATTCAATTCTTTCCAAAATGGCTTAGTTTTATTTTCATGAACAGTTATAACTTTTTCCCTAATAATTTTTCTTCATTACTTGTCTCACTATATTTAAAGCACTATGCAATTTAATGAATTCATCTGAAGATGTTGATTATTTTCAGCTCTCTTCATTTTGACAAATTCACTGCTTCGAACGCCATGCGGCAAGGCAATAACAAATGAAAAAATATTTTGTGTCGGGAAAGTAGACACTTTACGAACTCCCTTTAGTCCGTAAAGTGTCATTTTACGGACTGATCTCCGCACTTTACGGACTCAAAAAAGTCGGTTAAGTGCCTGCTTTTGCGAACAGTGTATCAAAAAATAAAATTTTACTGCCTAGAACCGAAAAGTACTATATTATAAAACTGTCATATAATAAGAATGATAAACCACAGTTTTACCATCGATAAAAGATTTTAGATCTGTATCCTTCTTCCAATAACATTTTCACCATCGGTACAATTTCAGGCCTTCAATATTGCTTAAATTAATGTTTTACCGTCGATAAAAAATTTTTGATATAAAACCTCCTTTGGACAGGATTTTTATCATCGGTTGAAATTTAATAATCTCATACCCTTCTTTCAGCAATAGTTTTACAGTAAGTTTTTAGAGTAAAAATATTCTTTTGACCAATGAGTTACCATCGATAGAAGATTTTAGGTTCAAATATTTCTTGTGACCAAAGTTTTCCCAGAGATAAAAGAATTTTAATAAATAAATAAATAATAAATAAATAACATTAAGATTTAAATAAAAAGCATTATATTTCGACCTTTTTATAGGTCCTCCTCTGAATAAAAAATCGAGATTTTAAAAAACAAATATAAGAAATATATCTCTTTGTATGATTTTTGTTAACAAAAACAAGGCATACATCGAAATATATAATGCTTTTTATTTAAATATTAATATTATTTAGTGGGTAATTAATTTATTATGTTGTTTACGTTTAAACTGTAATATAATGTTTAAATGTATAGGTTCTATAGTGACCGTTTTCAAAAAAGTACAAAATATTAAACACTGATGTAGACAAACTTGAATAATCTATATTCATATTGAAATTTAATGAGTTATAAATTATATTTTATATATATATAAATTATAGTTTAATAAATTTGACAAGGTATATGTACTTATGTGACAGATTGCTGCTTCTGCTGCATCACTTCAAATACTTGAATTAGAACATATAATTTGGGTAACCCGTCAATTGATCGAAAAAACAATTGGTCGAATGCACAACTCGTCGAAAAAACAATTGATCGAAAGGTACAATCGGTCAAATGCACAATTGGTCGAATGCACAATTGGTCGAAAGCACAATTGGTCGAAAACACAATTGGTCGAATAACAATTGGTCGAATACACAATTGGTCGAACGCACAATTCGTCGAAAAACAATTAATTGAACATATAATTTGTAGCAGATACACTATTAACATCGGATCACCGAAAAAATGACCGATCTTGCGAATGGCGTAGCCAAAATAATCAATAAATAAAAAAAACGCTCATTTTCGATTATTTTTTTTTTTAAGGAATTTTTTAACTATGTTAGCAGTACTTAAGACTATTCTAACTCATCAGGATGCGGGTCCCCAATGCTCTACTTCAAAATATATTTTTAGATTCTTGGATTTTTATGGTTAACCCATCTAAAATGGCGTCTGGATGCCCGAAATTATTGCAAAATCACAGTATTGTGTACTTTTGAAGTCTATTCTAAGTTTTAGCGGGAAAAATAACTTTTGTCAGTTTCGGATGCACATTAGCAAAATTAGCTCATAAATTGATTTTCAAGCTGGCGATCCTGATGAGTCGGCTAAAATAACGTATTTACAGAGCTTTTGTATAATCTTCAAACCTCCTTATTCAATAGTTTTATGAACTCTCAGGATCAGTAGATCTAAATTCATTATTAGTTTATTAAAATTCAAAATGGCAGATCCAATGTGGTTGACCGCAAACTAAAAAATAGCGACTCAGGAAAAATAAAAAATACTACCGTATTCTACGTCAAATTTGGAATAAAAATACTTGTATTCATTTTCTCGCTCAGAGCAGCCGTTCTTGAGTAAAAGATTATCAAAATCGAAAATTCACTTCCAAACTTTACAATCAATGGTTATAATTCAAAGACTTCTACGAAAAGAAATCTAACGTTTATTCTTCATTATCAATTTATTAATTATTACCTTGTTATTATTTATACTGCTCTTACGCGGTTTTTTGTGGTAAATATAAAAGGATAAAGGATTAAGGATTTGGAATTTTCCCCCGCTTTAATGACTTAGATGCCTTTTCGCGGGTCGGCTCTCGGGTGGAGAGGTATAGGATGGACAACACGTAGACATTATACATGACGGAACAGGACAACACAACACCCACCCAGAGCCAGTCCCCCCTCCCCAATATCGGTACCACCAGCAGATTCGGCGGTCTGTGCCTTAGCGAGTACGACGCGGAGCTTATCCCCTCTTTATCCGAGATAAGACCCACGACGTACCGACCGCGGATAAGACGCTGACGGTACCGATAACTGCCGACGGGGGTCGGCAGCGGTCCCAAATTCGTACCTTCGCCCAGCAAAGTTCCCCGGTTATTCCACACTGGACATAAGCAGAGAAAATTGCACGGACGGGGATTCGAACTCGGGACCACTCGGGACCTCCGCGACGTTCAGTTCGGGCGGACTAAGACTGACGCTTGTTAACAAATTTATTTATTTACATAACAGGTGTACAGCAGTTTACATATAAAATTACATGTATATCATAATTTCAGTTTGATAAAAATTAGCTCCTACTTTCTAAGCTTATCAAACTATTTTCCCTGAGATGTTGACCGATTGACAATTCTTCTTCGTGTTATAATTATAGATAAATGTTATTACATATAAACAACAGTACCTATAAATGATTATTTTAAATAATTAGTGGTTGTAAGTAACCGGTATAAAGAATATAGGAAAATTTCATTGATAAAAAACCTATTTAAAATAATGGTCATGTATTACAATAGTAATATACATTTCCTCTACTTTTTTTTATTATTTTTGTGTGAATATTGGGAGATTTTGGTAGGGGAGTTTGTGTTTAATGCGGAATGGAGTGTTGTGTTGTCTGAGTTGAGTTATGATTTTTGTTAAAGGGTTTCTGTCCAGTTGCTTCTCGTAGAATTTTTGTGAGCTTTGTTGAATGTACTCTGGTCTTGTTTGTACATTTGTAAGCTGGTGTAGTCTCTGTATTTTTGTGAATCTATTTAAACCCGTTATTAGTCTTATTAGACATTTATTTTGATATATTTGTATTTTACTTCGACACAGACTAATTGTAAGTCTGGACGAAGTATTGAATTTGGTCACTTCGGGCAAAAAAATTACCATATAGTTTTTAAGAAACACTATATTGTTGTAACATATCTATCGAATCCACTTGGACCTAAATATGATTGGACCCCTAAATATCAATATAATTTTATAATATAATTGAAAGTTATTAGTAAACAAACGAGTCTTAAGGAATAGCCGACTCTCCACTGGGTCGAAGTTTATGAGCGAGCGAAGCGAGCGAGGCACCACGCCAACACTAGTTTTTTATTGCAACGTTAGAAGCACTGCACCATGCAGGTACTGCGTAGGTTATGACAGGTCTTATTAACGCTGTATATAAGAGCTTTTTGTTATTAATCGATAAATTGGGATTTTTCATCAGTGGGTATATTGATCTTAGTGCTCCATAAGCTTTTGCAAGTGTTCGGTTTACATGTTCTCGAAATGATAAACGATGATCTAAATGTACTCCTAAATATTTAACAATATTTATAGGATTTATTGGTTTACCGTACATTTTGATTGGATTGAATATCTTATTGTTTGTATATTTTCTGGTGAAGGTAATACATTCAGTTTTTTCTGCGTTAACTTTAATTTTCCACTTATTATAGTATCGTTCTAGGTTATAAACATGGTATTGTATTTGTTTGGCTGCTACAATAGCATTAAACGAATGGGCATAGATTGCCGTGTCATCTGCATAAATAGCACTATTCGTTTGTGGGTATTTTGATAGATCTGAGAGGTAAATTAAAAAGAGAGTGGGTCCAAGTACGGATCCTTGAGGAACTCCTGCTCTTATTAGTTTTTTATTTGAAAATGTGTTATTTATTTGAATTTTAAAGTGTCTGTTTTCTAAATATGAATATATTAATTTGACTAATTCTATTGGAAATTTAAATTCAATTAGTTTATAAATTAACCCTTCAGTCCAAACTTTATCGAAAGCTTTTTCGATATCAAGTAAAATCATCGTTGTTACTTTATCTTTATTATAATTAACCGCAATATCATTGACTATGCGTGCTACTTGTTGGACTGTGTTATGTTGTGGTCTGAAACCAAATTGTTCATCCTGTAATAGCTTTAGTTTTTTGTTGAATCGATTTATACGATTGAGAATTATTTTTTCTGCTATTTTAGCTAACGTGGGCAGTAGGCTGATTGGCCTGTAGCTGCTAGGTAATTTTGGGTTTTTATTTGGTTTTTTGATAGGAATGATAATGGCATCTTTCCATTGGAGTGGAAAATATTGAAGTTTAAACATGGCATTTATAATATGTGAGAATTGAATTATTGCTTTATTTGATAGATTTTTTATTACAATATTTTCTATTTTATCTATTCCAGGAGTTTTACGGTTTTTTAAGTTTTTAATAATGTTTTTGATTTCTATTGGTTTTGTTTTTATTTTGTCATGGTATTTATCTCCTGATTTAATAGTTGTTTTTGAAAATTGTGATACCGTTTCAAGTATATTCTTTTGTTCAGGAGTATTTTCCGTTTCATCAATATGCACTTTCTCAAAGGCTGTAGCGATCATTTCCGCTTTATCTATGTCAGTTATGCAAGTTACATTATCCTGCTCTAGATTTGGAATTATTTCGTATGTTTTTTTAAGTGATTTTATGACATTCCAGAGTGAGTTATCAGCCGGTTTAGCATTTTTTAGTAATTTAGTCCACTTTTCATTTCTATATATAGCTAGAGATTTTCTTATTTCTTGTGTTTTTATTTTCATTTGTGATTTATCTTCATCTTTACGATAAGCCTGCCAATCCTTGCGAAACTTGTTGCGTATTTTAATTAATTGTTTAATTTCTTCAGGTATATCATCTCTAATCACACCTACTACCTTCATGGAGCTAGTTTCCTCTTTTGCCTTTTTTATTGCAACTGTTAATTTTTCTATTTCAGTATCTAGGTGTTGTGTTTTTTCGATTTTATTATTTATTTGTATTAATCCGTCTAATATGGTTCTATATTTGTTCCAGTCGGTATGTTTAAATGAAGTCACAGTTCGGGAGATGTCTTGTTTCGTTTGATTGTTTAATTGACTAAAAATTGGGTTGTGATCAGAATCAAGATCAAATATTACTTTAGGATGAGAAAGATGCTTTACATTTTTGTTTACAATCAAATCTATTGTTGAGGGAGTAGAGTTATTCATTGGTATATGAGTGTATTGATCAGGATAGTCAATATTTAAATTATTCAAATTTACATAATTTAGTAGAGCAGTACCATTACTATTGTTACCTTGACAATTCCAATTTATATTTCTGGCATTTAAGTCACCTATGCATAATACCTTATAACCTATGCTAAATAATTTGTTTAAGTCATTGTCACTAAAGACATTACTGGGTTTATTATACGCGCTGATTATATGAGTATTATCTGCCAATTTTATGCAAATGGCTTCTATACTTGTATCAGGGAGCGTTACTGAGACGTGTGGTATAGAATGTTTTATGGCAATGGCAACTCCCCCACCCTTATGATCTCTATCTTTTCTGTATATTATATATCCTTTTATTTTTATTTTCTTTTGTGCATTTAACTTGGTTTCTGATAAGGCCAATATATCTATATTATATATTTTCATAAAATGTATTAGTTGACCAGTTTTATTTGCTAGTCCATTTGCATTCCACTGGCAAATATTTACTTTACAATCCATATTTATCTATACAGTTCGTGAAGTTAATAAAGCACGTGAATTTTTCCGCCGAAGTTTGGCAGCTTACTAAGTGTTTATTTAAGTCTTTAACTGCGTTCAACATTCCCTCTATATTAATCATTTCTTTTAAAGGTTTTAGTTCTTGAAATAATTGACTTGTTTGAGTTAATACATTATAGTTAGTTAGTTATAGTTAGTTAGTTTCGTTTATTAATGGCACGGGATTTCAATTCCCTTTAGCCAACCATACAAAGTGTACATAATAGTGTTTTCAATAACGGAAAAAAATAAAAAAAAAACAGTAGTATAAACGCAAATGATGAATACATATAAAGAAATAGAGTGTAGCTTAACTTAAGGTTAGATGGATAATAATAATAATAAATTTATGTTAACACGGCGAGAATAGATACCGCATCTAAATAGTACATTATAACGCAAATATAATATAATAACATAACTTAACACTAGTCTAAATAACGCAAGTTAGTGCGCCAATAGCACATTACGGCCCGACTTATCAGCTTCCAATAGATACTCATAGAGTCTACTCTTAAAGGACTGTAGTGTGGCGCTAACTGTTATGTTATGAGGAAGTGAGTTCCATAATCTACTGTAACGATAAATGAGTTATCAAATACAGATGTACGATGGACGGGGATTCGCAAAGCAGCCCCTCCCGGCCGGAGCTCACGAGAGACGATATCACTGCGCCAGAGGTAACGTTGGTAGAGATAAAGTGGTTTCTTATTGTGGATAATCTGATAAGTCAGGCAACCAATCATAAGAATTCTGCGGTTTGTGGCAGTTAGCCAGCCAAGTTTACGACGATAACAAGTAATATGTTCGAATTTCCGTACCCGAAAAATAAAACGTATACAAGCATTTGACATTCGTTCGATTTTAAGTCTTTGGGTGGTATCAACAGCATTGTAAACCGCGGCACAATTATCAAAAAAAGGAAGAATCAGTGATGTTATTAGTTGGCGTCGTAGTTTTTCGGATAATGCCTTCTGGCTAGAATATAGCTGTCGTAGCGAACCGTACACTTTACGGGACAACTGCGCTATATGTTCTCGCCATGATAGTGTTGGGTCGAAGTATAATCCAAGATTTTTGACGGTGACAGCCCAAGGCAGTGATTGTCCGAGAATAGCAATTTGAGGGAAGGTGTTAATGTCTATTCGGTTGATGTTTCGTGAGCTGCCTATTATCATAGCCTTAGTTTTGTTAACATTGACATTGAGGTTATTCCTCTCAACCCAATCAGCAAACAGTTGCACGTCAGATGTGATTCTCTGCATTCCTAAGTCCATTTCATCCGGACGACATTTTAAAAATATTTGGGTATCATCTGCAAATATAGCATGGCTGGAATGCTGAAAAATAGAGGGCAAATCATTGATGAACATCGTGAAGAGGAGAGGACCAAGAACCGAGCCTTGGGGTACTCCAGCTCTCACTGGTAACCATGATGATGTGGTTCCATTTGGGCCGCGAACTGCCTGCACACGTCCCCCAAGATAAGATGCGAACCATCTGATCACAGAGATGGAGAAACCAGCCTCCTTCATCTTGTTAAGCAGAAGTACGTGGTCAACCCCTCGTGGCTGAGCGAATTTCATCAGTGACGAACAATAGGGCAGTCTGTGTGCTATGGAGTTTACGAAATCCCGATTGGAATGGGTCAAACCAATTTCGGCCATTTAAAAATTCAATAACCTGTTCATGAACAATTCGTTCCAAAATTTTAGAGGGCATGCACAGGATCGAAATCAGTCGATAGTCCGAAGGACCCACGGGCAATTTCACTTTTTTAATGGGTGTCAACAAGGCATGTTTCCATAACGAAGGAAAAGATGATGTCTGTAGTGACTGGTTAAGTAAATGCAGCAAGTAAGGGAAGATTGCCGGTAGACATTTCAGCAGGAACGAACGAGATAGTTCGTCGACACCTTTGGCTTCAGATGATATGAGCATGAAATGACGCCACAATACCTCCGGAGTAATGTAGGCAAAATGTAATGTATCATCTGAGAAGTCCGGGTAAAGAACAGGCAGAGTGAGATCAGTGGTTAATACATCGATCGAATGTTTGGATAACGATGTAGAATACATATTAATTTCATCAACAGTACAACATAAAGGTTCTACGTCGATTTTAGTTTTAACGAGGCCCATTCTGCGTAGCTCACTCCATAGTCTTTTAGAGTCAGATATTCCCATAAGTCTAGAGGCGTAGTAATTATCTCTCGTCGAAGATATTAATTGCCTGTATATCTTTCGGTATGAGTTTAGCCGTGTTTTAATCTGGGGGTCCCGCGTACGTCTAGCTGCTGTTATCAACGAATAATAATATGTACGCATCCTAAGCAAGTCATCTGAAAACCAAGGGGTACGTGATACTGCAGGCCGGAAAGAGTGCAAAGGAGCATGAATATTAAGTGCCTTCTGTAATGTAAGAGTGAAAAAATTACATGACTCATCAATGTCGGAAAACGAGAGAAAAGCTGCCCAATCGATATCATCAAGATCGGCCAACAAGTTGTTTATATTGATCCTATTGTAATTTCTGCAGGTGATAGCGCCTTCGGCTTCAATCTGTACCTTGATATCATAATCAATAAGTATTATGTCGTGGCCAGTAACAAATGGAGCGGCCATTTGATCATGTCGAGTCACCTTAGCAGAGTCTAGCACTAAACAGTGGGCAATCCATGTACTAGAAGAAATACTGTGGTGGGTCGAAGCGAAAGGAATAATGGAAAGGCCGCTGTTAGTTGCAAACTCAAGAAGATGCGATGTGGCCGAGTTTGTTTTGTTCAGATCTATGTTCAGATCACCAAATATTATAACGTGTTCATATGCGTGACTATATCTCATAAGCGAATCCTCCAATTTAGTAAAGTAAGATGCGGCAGGAGCTCTATAGATGACAGATAGCAAGATTTTTGTGCTGTGGTCTATCTTTAAATCTATAAGCATATATTCAGGCTCATTTAAGACATATTCAGATGTTGATAAGATAGTAGGTCTAAAAGAACTATGAATGTATGCAGCAACACCACCACCGCGTTTCCCCTGTCTGTCATTTCTAAGTAACACATAATTATTTAATTTAAACTGATCATCGGAATGGGATACATTGAACCATGTTTCAGTCAACAGGATGACGTGAAAAAAATTACTCGTAAAAAATTCAGTAAATGCTAAGAACTTGTTGGTGGAGCCTAATGATTGTACATTTATGTGACAGAGTTTAATATTGTTTTTATTATTATTATTAGAAATAACAGATACTGGTAAACTAGGCAAATTAGCAACAGAAGCACAGTCACGCACATCACTTCACGACGATATTTTGGCTATATCTGCTTCCGATAAAATTTCAATAGCTGGTTCACCGTTTGCCCGGCGATAGTGGACAATTCCATTATAGACGTAACATCTCTTTGCAGGAACTCCACGAGCTGCAGCTTTAGCTTTCCTTAATAAGTCACGAGTTTCAGATGGCAGATTTTCATTTATAAAAATGGGTTGTTTGCTGAGGGTATCATCGATCATGGTAGATACGAGGTTTCGGTGGTGCCTAGCCTGAACAATAAAGGCAGATCTCAATCGAGTAGAAGCAAGTTTAGCGAGGATGGAGAATGGTCTAGATGATTCCTGGTTTGTGGAAGTTGATGCACAGGGAGCAGTATTAGTTAATGGTTTCAGTCTGTAAACCGATAGTATTTGCTGGGGATCCAGAGCAACTTTTAAGACTTCCGAAATTTTAATTAAGCTATTACGCAGATCTTCGTTGTCCCGTTCCGGTAGTCCAGATATTATCAGTTCGCAGTTACGAGCCTCGTAGCCTGCGATTGCACGTGACTTATCTAGGTCTCTACGTACAGAATTTGTTTGAGCAATGTTTGAATCTAATTTAACCTCTATTTCGTCTACCCTGGCAGTTAAACTCAAGACCTTGTCTAATTTATAGTTTAACGTATCGTAATTTCGTTTAAATTCAATGTAAAATGATTGTAGGTCGATAGGTGCTACAACGGGAGTATCTGTACAAGCATCATGTGATTGGGACATCTCAGATGCACCGGAATCAACTGACGATGCACTTCCTGACCGTAAGAGACGTGGTGGGGGGGGGGGGCGAAGTAAGTTATCACCTCCCTTTCGTTTGCGTCCTCTGTTAGTGAGGCAGCAAATGTATAGCCCTTCATCGGTTTTAGTTCCGGTGTCAGGCCAACATTCATTATGACAAGAACGTTTACATACGATACATTTTATGTAGGCGCTGACCGTAATGGGTTTCTCACACGAGAAACAAGTATCAGCCATTTTAAATAAAATTATGTCAGTGCCCAAGAAAGTAAGAAACGGCAATTTAAAAAAAAAAAAAAAATAATTAATTATCTAAGTACGCAACTAAACCGATTGAAAGAGAAAAGTTCTCGTATGTGACAATCTAGTAGTAGAAATACTCACACGTTCACACATACACAGTATCTTATACGCTTTACAATATATTCACAAGCAAATATGATAGACAAGTAATAGTAGTCGAAATGGAGGGGCACGTGTACCGTACGCGCCTCTGGCAGCGCGCAGCCTTCGAGTGGTGGGTAAGCAAGAGCCTCCTACTTTATTGTGCGTGTTCGAAATATCTACTCATAGAGCAAAGAATGTATGAGTGCTGCCACGTGATACCAATATAGTGTAGGACTATATCTGTGTGGCTCGAGCGTTTATGCAGCTACAATTACGCACGAATCAGATGTGCCAGGTGTCAAGACTTACTTGTTTATTATGCGCAAAATAATAAGTCCTGTTTTTTATGCCGTGGCTACCTGTAGGGCATTTTCCATTTAGTTTTTCTGCTGCTGTATTAGAAGAGTTATCCTAATATGAGCCGGAGTAAGTGTCACGACGATCTGACAGTTGAAGAACAAGGTGTGCGTGGACGTATGTGCGCTGCTATAAACTGATAGGTGATTAGTAGAGACGTCACCGGTCACGTGGTACTTGCTCTGATGTTGACAGTCAATGCTCCAACCGTTGGAAACTTTCGGCTTTCACGATGATGAAACAAAATTTCGTTTTACTCCAGAATAAGGACTCGGATCACATATGGCACAAAACAGGACCAAACCGAGCCGCTCCAGAGATACGCCACTAAGAAATTGAACTCCCAAAACCAGATTAGTACACTAAGTTTAGCCAAGAAGTAAGGAGTAAGAGAGAATGCGACTGCACAACTCACCGCCGTAATGAATAATGAACATTACGATTATTTATGTCCATATTTGCTGTCGAAGTAGTTGGTGTTTCGGCGTAAGTGGGAACTCTGTTGTAGAGATTCTGACTGTTTCGGCTTTGTGGTTCCCTGTCACGTTGCGCTACTGGCTACATCTCTCGCCGATTTGCCGGAACCTGCATCCGAGGAAAATCCCGGGTAGAGTTGATGTCGTAGGTTGTCTGTCTATCATTTTTCAATGGATACTTTGTCACTTTTTTAGTTTTACTATTTTGCAATATAGCTAATTTAGTTTTGTATGTTGGGCATAGAACATTGTTAGCCGGATGATCTCCACCGCAGTTAATGCATTTGGCTGGAGTGTCTTTTTGTTTAACACATTCATTCGTCAGATGGTCTTCCGCACATTTTAAGCATCGAGGCTTTAGCCTGCAATTCGACGTTGCGTGCCCCCATTGTTGGCATCTGTGACATTGCACAATTTGTTTTTTGTTTAGATACCTTTCCCATTTTATTTTAGTGTGCAATATGTATCTCACATTATATTTCAGGGACTTTAAAATAACTTTATTACTTGTACATACTAAAAAAAGGGCTCTGACCGTATTCATTCTGTAGCAATTTATCACTTCTATTTTGTGTTCGGTTTTTAGTTCTTGGATAATTTCTATGGGTTCCACGTCCTTTGTTAAACCATCCCGCTAAACAATATTCGGTTACAGCAACATCTTTGAAACGTCGCATTATAGCCATGCGACCAAACTTGTTTCATTGCAAAAACTTTTTTGTGACGTCCTTGGAACCAGAAATGTCCTGCCACATTTACGGTTTTTAAATAACGTTTCATTCACAACGTACCTGCGACGTTTGAAAACTATACATCCAAAAACGGTACATTAACCAGCCATAAATAAAAATTATAAGAAATTCGTCGAATTATTTTATTCAATTCGAATTTTATTATTATTTATGTATCGTTAGATATGTTATGAAAGAATGTAGTTTTATAATTTTGCTCGCAAATAAATCTATGAATCTAAGAAAAATCCATCCCGACCGAGGATCGAACCCGGGTCTACCGGTTACAACGCTGACGTTTTAACCACTACGCTACGCTCGCATACGTATTACCGTGCGAACGAGAGCTCTTATACTCAATCGTAGAAGGCTTCTTGATAAATGCTGGTTTAGTTTAAACAAGATATGTTTAATTACTTTTATCATTTCTATATCTGGAATAATAGTATTTTAGTATTATTTGACTATTTTGTAGTAATTTATTGTAATTTAAATAAATATTTTTAATCATATCCGTATAGTATTTTTTTTAAACGAAACTGATTAATAGACACTGTTTAAAAAATGTAAAGTTAATTGACACACGTATATTTTACAAATGCCCTACTTGGAAATAAGTTATAAAATTACGCAGATATTAAATTTAACATAAGTGAACCAATTTTTAAATTATGAATTAAATTTAATACAATTTACATTAAAAATAATACGTTGCGAGTTATTTTTCTGGACAAGTGACGGAAATTTACAAATTTTGTACATAAATATATTAAAAGGGAGCGAGTTTTTTAAAATAAATACACTGTATATAAAAAATGCATATTCTCTAAATATTACAAAACCCGTTTCAATTTCAAATGTGAAGTATTACATTAGTTAAATTTCACTTCTTTGCAGTCTCAGTCTCAAATTACTCTATATTTTAAATTAATTTTTGCAATAATATTACAAAAAAAAATATTGAATTTAATGGACATCAATGTATTCAAGTTACACACGTATAAGAAATAAAAAGAACAAAATTAATAATAGCAAATAATATTATGCACCAGAAAAAAGAAGAATTATAAGAAGAAAAAGATTGCTTGTAAATCGTGCTAATATACGAAAACAAATACTGCTTCCGTATCTTGAAGGCAAAGTCTGAGATGGAACCAGCCGAAACGATAGAAGATATGCAATAAATCATGTCTATGAAACGTCGCATTCGTAACATTACATGAATGTTACATTAGTAACCTGAATGCGCCGTTTTAAATTTCCTTGGTGATTTTGTGACGTTGCAGAAACGATTCCATAAAACGTTTTTGAAACTGTTATAAATTGACATTCTGGTAATGTTACGCATTACCTTTACGTATTTAGATATCGTGGAACGTGGTGTAAACGGCGTCAAAACGTTATTACGAAACGTTACTTTTTTGCCATAAATGGGATAACATGTAACGTTTTATTTACGTTACATGTTTAGCGGGAATCGTCCGTGGCGAAATCTGTTAGGTCCTCGTACGACGCGACCGAGCGAGTTGGACGACGATACCAAAAGTCGGAAGGAAACGAAACAAAAACCGATGGATCGAACGAATGATGCGAATTCTGCGGACTCGATTAACTAAGAGGGCGACCTCTATGTACCAGTGGTAACCTCGGCAGGGCCTATTACAAATTGAAGAATTCTTGAAGGTGGGCGACCACCAGCTTCAATTTCGGCCGCCTGGAGGATTTACAATACTGGGTTTCTGCCTAATATCACCTGGCGTCCTTTTCTGCGACTCGACTACCCGAACCAATATCTCGAATTCAACCGATCACGACTTCCCGGAGGACTCGGCGGAAAACTCGGTCGCTCGGCACGGAACCCGACACGGAACTTATTTAAGATAAATGCGCTAACGGTATTATCCGGATGGCTGCGTAAAGCGATCTGCCTGGTTACCAAAAAACACAAAA
The DNA here is from genome assembly GCA_030407085.1 of Trichopria drosophilae. Classification (NCBI taxonomy): domain Eukaryota; kingdom Metazoa; phylum Arthropoda; class Insecta; order Hymenoptera; family Diapriidae; genus Trichopria; species Trichopria drosophilae. Next base: position 97,739,988 of record CM059586.1, on the reverse strand, counting down.
CTTGGCAACGACTTCAACTGTCTTTTTTCATTTTCAAGCTCTGCAACCGAAAATCAATATTTCTTGGTATTAGCAGATTTCGCCATTACCAACATTATCTCATCGCACGGCTGCGGCCGATTTACGCAAGGTACCCCATTCGGTGCGCAATGGTGCAGGGAAACCGCAGAAAACCTGCACCTAGTACCAATACATAAATTTACAAAAGTTACTCGTCGTGTCGACTACATTTTGTCAGCAACATTCTCCCCCCTGTACTGACGTTCGCAACAGTACACCTTTAATATAGCGCAGTTACATGCTCCATATGGCAAGAATATTCTTCCATGCAGAAATTGCCACATTTATTTTACAGGGAGTATAATACAAAATACATCACCAAAATAATAATAACGAAACTTGCTCGCATTGCACGAATTAACATTTCAAACCGCATTACAACTTTTACATAACCAAGCATTCATCCCCATATTAGTAAAACAATGAAATACAATTAGAGAACTGCATGCATATCCAACACATAATTATGTGATCACATCATGAAAGAAATCGCTATTTTTAAATTCGGAAACTTAATACTAGCTCTTTACAAACGCTTACACTAACCGGCATTAATTGAAAAATACAAATATTAAGGAACAGTTATCATATTAAACGAACCAACTTCTGAATCGGCTCAGTGACCAATCGTTTTTACGCGTTTACAACACCAATAACGCAGGACACTTCCATACCAAGCACACGCAAGAATTAAATTATGATGCGAGCAAACAATTGGATTTAAATAATTCGCACAATCAACAATGAATTCAATTCGCTTCGTTTTTAGCGAACCATATAAGCTTTGCGGCAGATCTCAAAACTATTCCTTTCGCTGTTCGCACTTCAGCGACCCGCACACGCCCATCGCGGCCCGGATGGATATTTTCTACAACACCTTTCCGGTGTATAGGGGGGAATAAAGCGGTGCTATCGAAGTTGGAGAAATTTGAAGACAAAATGAAGGTAATGAGAGCGAAAAGTCATCTAAAGGGAAAAGAGATATTTTTAGACGATGACTTGACAAAAATGGAAAGAATGATGCAAATGAGAGTGAGACAATGGGCGAGAATGCAGCGAGTGGATGGAAAAAGAACAAATGTAGGGTATGGCAGATGTTTTGTAGATAACAAGGAGAATAGGTGGAATGAAGAGAAAGAACGAATGATAGAGTATGATAGAGGGAGTGGGAGTATAGAGTATTAGCGTGAAAAAAGTGGTGAGGATATGCGTGTGCGAATGGAAAAGAATGAGAGTGTGAAAGAAAGGAGCAGCGAGATGAAAAAGGGAAGGGGAAATAAAAATAAGCGAAGAGTAAAAGGGATAGTATGGAATGTTGCGGGACTGAAACGAAAAGACGAAGATTTTTGGGAGTATTTAAAAGAGTTTGAAATTATTGGGTTAGTTGAAACGTGGGTAGATGAAAAAGGGTGGGAAAAATTGAGAGATAAGATGCCAGAGGGATGGAGGTGGAGGTGCCAATATGCAAGAAGGGATTCTAAGAAGGGACGAGCAAAAGGGGGGATTATTACAGGGGTAAGAAGGGAGGTTAAAGAGACGGAGACAAGGTGCGAGGAAAAGGAAGGGTTTCAAGAAAGAGAATTGATTCTAGAGAAAAAAAGATGGAGATTCATAACGGTATATAACAAAGAGGGGAGCCTAGATGTATTGCAAAATTTGCAGGAGGTAATAGAGGAGGAGGAAGAAGGAAATTTGGTGATTATGGGGGATTTTAATGCAAGGATAGGTAGAGAGGGAGGGTGGGAATTGTGAAGAGAAGAAGAAGAGGAGAGCGAGAAAGCAAAGAGGAGAGCTAAAGACGAAGTAGTGAATAAACAAGGGAGAGAGTTGGTCAAATTGATGGAAGAAAGAGGTTGGTGGGTACTGAATGGGGAGAAAGAGGGAGATAAAGATGGAGAGTGGACATACGAGAAGGGAGGGGGAAGTCAGTGATAGACTTTGGGATAGTAAATTGGAAAGGATGGGAGGGTATAGAGAATTTCGAGGTTGGGTGTAGGGTAGGGTCGGATCATCAACCAATAATAGTAGATATGGGGAACGGGGACATAAGTGACGAAGTAAGAGTAAAAAATGAAGTTAAGGTACAAGATTGGTCGGAGAGTAGGATTGGAGAGTTTAAGAAAAAAATAGAAAAGATAAAGTGGTAAAGGGAAGGGGTAATGGACGAGTGGCAGGAATTAGAAAGAAATATTAGGGAGGCAACGGTATATAAGAGAGGGGGAAGAAAAAAGAGATAGGGTGGTGTCCATGGTGGGATAAGGAGTGTAAAGAGAAAAAGAACGGGATGATAAAGTCGGAATACTGTGTCAATTTCAGTCTTATCGAAGCTTAGAAGATCAAGGATTTTTTTTGTGTGTTCCACCTGAGAACATTTTCTGTGTTTTTCTTGGAAAAGCTCAAGTTCAAGTAACAACTTCTTCAAGTCTCTTTTTTCGTGGATATCGAACTTTAAAAGTGATTGTAAAATTAGTGGTTTTCGAAAACTCTTTTGTAATCAACCTTTGGCTGAGAACTTCGTAACCGTTGACTGTCTAAATTTGAACTTCAGCCACGTGTTTATGCACTACCTTTTCGTAGAATCTCGTAATCTATGTACAGTTCTTTGCCATGGCGCTTCAGAATTCGCTCTCAAATTCGGATACCACACCTAAATTAATAGATAATTCTACAACGTCTAATTCCATATGTACGTATTGCAAGAAATTAGTCTCTCTGAATAAAGAAGAATGTTGTGTGTGTAAGAAAATAGCGCATACGGAATGTGTCGTTTCTGGTAAACGAAATCAAGATGGTAATTTCTGCTGCTGCATTGAGAATTTCTCTGATATGGATGCTTCAGAAAATCTAGCAAATCTGATCAGCGAAAAAAATCTGGCCGCCCCCGAAAAGAGAAAAATGATCCGAACCCAAAAAGACTACGTACTGATGGTAATAACCACTTAAATAGATTCGCAGATGACAGTGATTCTCAAAATTCTTTATTACAAGATTTTTTAAAGTCAAAATTCTCAGAAATCACCACGAAACTGAGCTCTTTGAATGTTCTCGAGTCAAAATTGAATGATCTCCAATCATCCACTGAACTATCAAGAATTCAAAATGAACAATCATCTTTGCAACTATCTAATGAACTAAAAAATCTACGATCTGAATTGAAGACTACCACTGAAAAGCAAAATAAACGCCTGCTTGCTGCTGAACAAAAAGCTGAAAAAGCTGAAAGTTTAAATTTGAAAGTGCTTGAAGAAAACAAACAATTGCGTGCTGATAATGAGAAGCTGTCTCACCGACTTTTAAATATTGAATTATCAATTTGTGAGTGTGACGTAGTCATTGTGGGTTTCCCAGAAACCGCTAATAAGGATCCGATTACTGCAGTTTGCTCGATCGCCGTAGCACTTGGTGTCCCTCTCCAGCCGACAGAAGTGGTCAGGACGGGGCGTATGCCACTTTCTCGCGCAGGTAACGTAATTGCTAAACACTCTGAGACCGTATCTCACTCGACGCATCAACAGAATGATCCTACCACTATTGCGTCTCTAGCTGTCAACTCTGCAAGTGTTCGTAATATTTTCGTGCGCCTCACCGATCGCAACAAACGTGATGCTTTAATCAAAGCTCGTATTTCTACGAAGGATTTTAAAGCTAATTCTATTTGCTCTAGCTTTCCTGCACGAAACATTTACATCAACGAATATATTCCGAATGAGTTGTCCAAATTAACAAGAAAAGTAAATGAAATTGCTAAGCGTAATCAGCTGAGAATTCGCCGAAGAGGATCTGTTATCCAGCTTCACTCAATGAATGGACAACTTAAATACTCTATTACTTCGGAAAAAGATCTAGATGAACTTGAGCAGTCTATCTGACGCTCTGTGATCGGCACTAATTCTTTTAATGCAAATAGCCAATTCGATGCGTCATCTACATCGTCAAGACTTTCTGATCAATTACTCGCATCTCGGACTCACACCCAACATGATTCTTCACCTGCTTCGACCACATCGCTAGGTTATTCGTCGTCTAAATGTTCTAATGAATTGTCCATTGTACATATTAATGTTCGTTCTTTGACTTTACATTTCGCGCAGATTAAAGACATTTTGTTATTAAATGATTATGACATATTCTGTGTAACTGAAACCTGGTTGAATAATAACATTTCTGATTCCGACATTTATATTCCTGGTTATTCAATTTTGCGATCAGATCGAATGAGAGCGCGCGGTGGCGGAGTCGCGGTTTATTATAAAAATTATTTTCATTGCTCCCAGCTCACTTCTTTTCCAGTTCTTACATCCAGACGAAATTACGTTAATAATCACATTCTTACATAATTGGCATTATGTTTCACACAAAACCAGACCGGGGATCTAGGAAATATGTTGTTGGACCTACAGTTTTAAGTGGAATCCGAACCACTATACTCAAATGTCTAGATAACTTGCACAGCTCTTTTAACTCTTTATCCACGATCACTGATCAAGTGATTGTTATCGGTGATTTAAATATCAATATGCTCGCACCATTCAAATCTGATGTCGTGAAGCTGACTGAAATGATGGAGATTTCTGGGCTTACGCAAATTATAAAAAAGCCAACTAGAATCACATCTACAACCTCCTCGTTAATTGATGTTATTATGGTTACCTCAACTGTGAATCTCTGTAGCTCTTTTACTTGTGATTCATTGTACGTTGCTGATCATTTTTTGATTGGTTGTAGCATTAAGTGCCCCAGACCCTCTCACAAAATAAGATTTGTTACTGTACGCGATTTTAAAAATTTTAATGAAATGAATTTTACACGAGCTGCATGCTCTTACCCCTGGGGTGATATTGTAAACTTTGAGAATATTAATAACAAGGTTATATTTTTAAATAAGTCTACAACTGAATTATTTGATACGTTTGCGCCTTTAAGAGCAATTCGGGTTTCAAAAATACATGCACCATGGATCACTGACCAAATTCGGACGCTTATAAAAAAACGAAACGCTGTTCAAACAAAAATGAGAAAAACTAAGCATCCATCAGATATAGCCTACTACAGAACTCTTCGAAATTATGCAACGGCTGCAATCAGAAGAGAACGCACTGCATTCCTAAATGAGATGAGCAAACTCCCACAGAAGAAATTCTGGTCATCGGTGAGGGATCTAGGTATCGCCTCATCTGTTAATCATGACCTTCCTCATTTTCTATCTGACCCCGAAATTTTAAATGATCATTTCGCATATTGCCCCCAAATTTCTCCTAACCCTACTCTCAGCTCTTATTTTCTAACCTCCCGTACTGATAAAATACCGTTGAACTACAATTTTTCTTTCTCTGAAATATCTATGCATAAATTGAGTGAGGTAATATCCAAAATTAATAGTACTGGAGCTGGTTATGATGGCATAACTGGAGAAATGTTCCTAAGGATTCATAAATATTGCTTACCAGAACTCCGACATGTTATCAATTACATCATTTCCTCTGGAATCTTTCCCGATATTTGGAAACATGCCGCTGTCCGTCCCATTCTAAAAACTGCGAAACCGCTGTCACCGGCAGATTTGCAACCGATTAGCCGCCTCCCTCTGTTCTCCAAAATTTTTGAAGAAGTCTGCTATGAGCAATTGTTTCAACATTTTAACACTTTTAACCTTTTTCCAAAATTTCAATCAGGTTTCAGACGTTATTTCGGTTGTGAGACAGCGCTCTTAAATGTCTCGGAAGAGGTTCTTGCCAACTGGGATCATAATCTGATCACGTTTTTAGGCCTACTTGACTTTTCTCGTGCCTTTGACACCATAAATCATGATTTGCTAATTGCCAAATTATGTTTTTATGGAGTCTCAGTAAATTCGTGTAATTTAATTCGATCTTATCTTATAAATAGGACACAGGCGGTAACTATTCGTTTGGGCAACTCAGTTTTGACCTCTCCGAACAAATCTCTATCATGCGGAGTTCCTCAAGGCGCTAAATTAAGTTCGCTCCTATTTATAATTTTTACTATTGACATTTATGAGTGCTGCCAGAATGTTAAAATAAAAACGTATGCTGATGACACGCAAATTATTATGCCTACTCAACCTCACGATACATTGCGTACGACTAGTCTATTTAATTTAGATCTTATCAAAATTGAAAATTGAGCTAATGACAATGCCTTGTTTATTAATCCTAATAAATCAAAGATCTTGCTAGTAGGAAGCAAGAATCAGCTCTCAAAAGTTAACATTGACCATATTAGAATTACCTTAAAAGGCGACATTATCCCAATAGTCAAGGAGGCGAAGAATCTGGGCGTCACTGTTGACTGCAACTGGTCCTTTACCTCACACGTTTCGAAAAAGGTAGGAATTGCGTACACCCGATTGCGTCAGCTATATCCTTTGAGGCGAGAACTATCCAATGATACAAAATTAATGCTCTGCGAATCACTTGTGTTGACATTAGGGGAGTAAAAAGATATGTGGAGAAGAAAAGGCTGACTTTGAGCGTAGAGAAATCGAAGGTTATGGTATTCAGAAATAGAGGGGGTAGAGAGAAAGAAAGGTTTTGGTGGTGGGGGGAACAAAGAATAGAGGAAGTTAAAGAATATAAATATCTAGGATATACACTCACGAGGTATGGGGGAGAAAAAGAACATGTAAGAGAAAGGTTGAGAAGAGCGAGGGTGGCTATGGGGTGGGTTTGGAGCTACGGAGAGAGGAAATTCAAAAGGGATGTGAAATGGAGGTTGAAACTGTTCGACAGCATAGTGAAAGGAATATTATACTACGGGGTGGAAATATGGGGGTACAGACGGTGGCCAGAAGTAGAGGCCTTGCAGGAAAAGTACCTTAAATGGGTGATGGGAGTGGAAAGAACAACACCGGGATACATAGCCAGGGAGGAGTTGAAGAGAAATAAGTTATGGGTGGAGACAGGATGGAGGGCAGGGAAGTATGAAGAAAGGTTAGAGAAGGGGGAGGGGGGAGAAATCGGAAAGAAGTGTATGGAGGAGAGGAGAAGGGACGAGAAGAACAAGGAGATGAGCGAGTGGGGAAGAGAAAGTATAGAAAGAAGGAATTATTTGTGGCAGGGGGAATGAGTGAAATAGCCTTGAGGGAATATGAAGAGAATAGATGGGAGATATTAAGGGGTAGGCATGTGGAGGTAGATGAGCAAGAGAGAGGAGAACAAGTAAGAGGATCGAGACAATGTCGAAACTACGAGAGGGTACTAGGAGTACCAAAATATATAAGAACGTGTAAAAGGAAAGAAGGGGAAAAGATGGAGAGGATTGCAAGGTGGCGGTGTGGGAATGAGGAAAGAGGCAATAAATATTGGCTGGATGAGGAAAAGAGGCTGTGTAGACTATGTGGAAAAGCGAGAGAGCAAGTGGATCACCTGAGGGTAGAATGTGCGTTTATAAGTGAGAAATTAAGTAGCGATATGGATTAATGAATGAGGATGGAAGGGGGCACAAATGGATGGTAATGATAGACAGAGTACGGAGAGAGAGAGAGAGAGAGAGAGAGAGAGAGAGAGAGAGAGAGAGAGAGAGAGAGAGATGCAAAGAGTTGATAAATAAGCAGAAATGTACAAAGATCAATGTAAGCGATACGAGGAAATGTAAATGTAATGTGAATGTGAAATGTAACCGAAAGTCTATGTAAGCACACGTAGTGTGAAACATTAATACATTAATGGTTTCTACTATTAATTCTAATAAGTACAACACCTTTCCGCCATATATTTTGCGGCGCTAGCTCGTCGACTATCAAGACAAAATCCCCTACCGACAGATTGGTTGTCTCTCTTAGCCATTCTGTCCTAGGGAGTAAAGAAGGCAAGTACTCCTTTAGCCTGCGACTCCAAAATGCATCAGCCATATTTTGCGCAAAACGCCATTGCTTTCGCAAACACGAATCTTGTACGCTCTACCGAGTTAAAGATAGTTTTCCGTTAGACGATCCTATTAAAAAGTGGTTTGGCGTGAGTGCTTGGTGATCACGATGATCGGGGGAAACATGGGTTACTGGGCGAGATCGCTCTTGTGGTTAGGCAGGTGAAAATGACGCCCCACCTTTTCTCATGACGCCTAATTACCTTTACAAAAAGTGGCCCAAAATAATCGAGACCACAATGACTAAAGAGGCGTAAGTGATGCCCAACCCGAGATGGGTGTAAATCCGCCATTATTGGTTGTTGTAGTTTCGCTCGTATTAATTTGTCGCATCTAACCTCATTCACGACAGTCTCGTGACTACTGTGGTTCATTTCTTCGTGAAATTTTCGCACGAGGAGGCGAACCTCCGGAGATGCGCCATCTAAGATCGCGGGTTCATTTGTAAAAAATTCCGTCGGTGGCACACGGATCGCTCGACCCCTTACCCGTAAAATTCCTTCCGCATCAAGGTAAGGTGTTGACTTTAATATCGAACTCCGATTGCTGATTTTACATCCGGCGTTTAATGATTGAATTTCAGGAGAAAAACTAAATGCTTGCATCGATTTTAACCTCAAAATTTCCGCCTTTCGAATATGTTCAACAGTTATTCGATAATTTGTTGAGCTCTTAAAACGTTCTATCGCTAATAAGAAGCACGCAGTGGCGCGAATGAGTCGTTTCCAAGAAGAGAAACGATTATACGCTGGCATTGGGATTTCTAGTGATGAATTCTTTGAATCAACTACACCGACAAATGTCTTTAATCTCTCCGACGCGATTCGTTTGAGTTCGTGTTCGGTTTGAGGTACGCGATCTATGGGCCATTCCGATTCTGTTCGAAGTAAAAATTCAGGACCCCGTAACCAACGATCGAGTGCTTCCGCGACGGTTTTCGACTTTTTCGTAGCTAGATCAGCAGGGTTGAATCCAGACGGCACCCATCTCCATTCCGTTGGCGATGTCAATTCGCATATCTCGGCCACACGATGCGATACGAATGTTTGAAATACACGCGCATCTGCATTCAACCATGCCAAAACAGTCCGAGAATCGGTCCAAAAAACACGCCGCGCGATTTTAAACTCGTGTTCTTCCGCAATCGTTCGAGCTAACCGGCTCGCAGCTAAGGCGCCCTGCAACTCTATCGCGGTATCGATAAAGGTTTCAGCGGAGCTATGCGAGCCTTTGCCGCAATAATAGCCGTTTCAATATGAGAATTTGGACCGATGAATCTCCAATAAGCCACGGCAGAATAAGCCTTCGCAATCGCGTCTCCAAAAACGTGCAGTTCAACGACCGTATCATCTTTCCGAGTTATGGAGTAACAACGGAGAATCGAAATATTTCGCATCGTTTCAAGATTCGCGATCCAGGTTAACCACTTTTCATATTCCTCATCCCGCAATTGCTCATCCCAAGCTATACCACTCACCCAAATTTGTTGCAGCATTATTTTCGAATGAACTGTCATTGGCGCTAAAAACTCAAACGGATCAAAGATGGACATAATTATACTTAGAAATTCTCGTTTCGTTGGTTTACGACAGCCGGTGCTAATATCGTGGGGAATGAGATTATCACTAATGATAAAAAAAAACGTATCCCATCTGAGTCCGAGTACTTTATGTCGGTTGTATTTGCCAAAGTCATGTACGTTGACTGTATCATTGTCTTTTTCAGAGTAGGGAATGTAATCCAGGACGCGCGAGTGATTACTGGCCCAATCATGCATATTAAAATTTCCTGATTTATTAATGGCGCGAATATTTGCAACGATTTCGATAGCTTCTTCTAGACTGTCGCAGCTATCTAGAAGATCATCCATATACGTTTGCTTTTAGATGCGTTTAGTTGCGCTAGGGTGTGCAGGTGATAAAATTTCGGCATCTTTATTTTTAACGAAGAGCGCGCTGCACGGGGAAGATTTTGATCCAAAAAGCAACGTAGTCATCCGATACTCTACAGGCGGTTTTGAACGATCCCTACCTCTCCACAGAAATCGTTGGGCATTTCGATCTTCCTCGCGAATTCGGATGCGCAATAACATGTCCCGAATATCTCCTTTGAACGCTATTTTACCCGAACGGAAACGCATTAAAACGCCTAAAAGCGGAAGTAACAAATCAGGACCGGATAATAATCTATCATTCAAACAAACGTTTTCAAATTTGGCAGCCGCGTCGAATACTAATCGAATTTTTCCCGGCTTATTAGGGTTAGTGACTCCGAAATGTGGTAAATATTTACCTTTCGCAGGCTCTGTCGCTTTATCAGCGTATCCATTGTTAATAAGACGCGACATTTCCGTATAATAAAGGGAGGCATATCACGGATCCCGGTCAAGTTTTTTGCTTCGACGTTTTTTAGCCTTTTCAGTGCAAGCGATCTGTTATTCGGCAAAGTAACATATTCATCGCGCCAAAGTAAACCCGTTTCCCACGAATCTCCCTTCTTTCGAGTTGTCGCTTCTAAAAGTTCGATAGCACGTTTCTCGCTCGGAGTTATTCTTTCCGCGATCCCTATACCCAATGAATCAATTCGAAAATAATCGCGTACGAGGTTATGTAACGAGTCATCATATATAGCCACTCCCCCCGTACGGCACAAAGCGCGTACCGATTTTTCGAGGCGATTTTTCGATAACTGTTACCATGAATTACCCAACCTAAGTTAGTTTTGGAAACCATCGGTAATCCTTTTTCCGATCCGCCGCGGGATTCTCGAGAAGTATTTACCTCCACGTTGTCCTGCCCAATCAGAATTTTCGGTTTCGCGTCGAAATACGGTTGTACATTTACATCCCGAATATACCGAATTCGATTGATAAGATTATCATCAACTGTCTGCACGGGCAAGTCAAGGTCAGGAACAGTATGAACCCCTGTCAGTTCGTAGGTCAGTGACGACTCCGAAATACCCGAAATCGAAAGGGAAACTTTCTCGTTCTTCGTTATCAACCAACCGTTTTCCGATATGCCCTTCAACGACAGATCAACGCGATTCCCTCGTATTCCAAGTTGTCGAGCAATATAAGAATCTACTAGGGTAATTGTCGATCCTTCGTCGAGTAACGCGTAAGTTTCTAATCTCGACGTCGGTCCGTACAACGTAACTGGAAGGATTTTTAACAGAACGCTATTTTCGCCTAGTCATAAATCGGAGTTGAATACTCTGTTTACATTAAGAGACTGATTATTCGCAGAAGCAATCGTGTTTTTTCTAAATTGACTGGTTCTTTGCCCAGCCTTTTCATTTACCGCATTGTTATAACGAAATCTTTCGCGGTTATCATGTAACTTCGGATGATGTATATTTTTACACTTATTTAGCCCGCATAACCGCTTGTAATCGCACTCCGATAAACGATGCATGTTCGAAAGACAACAGAAACATCAATTTTCTGAACGCACCCAATTCCATCGTTCGTTGAGGGAAAGATCAGCAAAAGGTTTACAGTCGAAAAGAACGTGATCTCTTTTACCGCAATAATGGCAATTTATTATACGATTTCAGCGGGTATCACCTCGGTCAAGCGTTATGTATAAAACGAGGTTCATCACGACGGTTACGAATTCTATCACGAGATTTGAGGAATTCATCGCGCGGTTTGTAGGCATCGTCCCGATGTCTCGAAACTTCATTGATACCAGCCTTGCACGACAACTCAGCTTCTTCGTATAGGAAATTCGCTAACGAAGTTAATCGCGGCTCAGATTCATCTACGTTTTTAAGATATCTGTTGAAACCGTATTGCATTTCTCGCCTTTTCCTCGATGATCATAATGTAGTCTCCTTCATCTGTAGATATTGCCACAAGATTTAAAGTCTAAAAATCTCCTATATCTATATATATTCAGAGCCGTCATCTCTAAGTCATTCTTTTGTCTTGTGTAGACAACGCCGCAAGGAGAAAATTAGTTCAAGGTTAATAATTTGAAAACTAAGTTTAAATCAAAATGAGCTCCTATTCTTCTAGTTCTGATTACTCAGAAGGAGAACTAAACGACCAAATTAAACGTTTAAAACGCAAGAAAAAAGAGAAATGGAGAGAAAGGAAACGACACGCAGGTTACTGCTCCTATTCTCGACATACGTCAAGTCGAAGTAAATCGAAAAATCATTCTTCACAGGACCGTGATTCAAGAGGATATTTATCAAATCAAGAAAGATCAGACAAGGATAATTATTCGAGACAAGATGATTCTCGAGGTAAAAAAGAATCATAATTTGTACATGTGCAGTCCTCGTGTGAGGAGGAATTATCAGTGATAATTCTGCACATGTGTGTTGGCAAAGATAAACATGAGTATTCATGTCCCTGTCTTCTATTCTTCTGATTTGTGCGAATCAATTAAACACCTATGTAACATAACGTATGGTACCATACTTCTCATAGGTTAACTTTATTGTGACACTTCTATACAGTTGTATCAATCTTTCACACAGCAGATTAACCTCGTTCAATGTTTTAACGAATACAATTCAATTTTAAACATTTTTAAACATTTTTTACAGAATCGAAAATTCAAGAAAAAGACGATAATAACCTAAAAAAATCTGCTCTGGATCAATATATTTTAAACATACTCGGCAAATCTTCATCAGAAGTGACAAAATATGATGAACCTATTCAAAATGAAATTGCTACACCATGGGAAGATATCTTAAAATCAGGTATCTCAAAAGATGAGGTTACAGCTATGACTGACAAATACAAAGTTCCAGAAAACTGCAAAATGATGGAAGCACCAAAGTTGAATGAGGAGATAAAAAGTTCTTTACCAGAATCCGCGATTTTGACTGACAAGAAATTAGAGAAGAAACCAAATTTATTAACAATTGCATTATCCACCCTGGGTAAAACTGTTACTTGGATTTGTCAAATGACGGATAAAAATAGCGAATTATTAAAAATTCTTAAATGGTCAAGCGACGGTGCAAAATCTATAGCACAATGTCAATTTTTGGAATCACAAACGAGAAAAACGATTATTTCAAACAAAATAAATCCGACGATGAAAGAAATGTTAGTTAAAGCTCCGACTAACAATTTATTGTTCGGTCCAAATCTGAAAGATCGTATAAAAAATCTATGATATCATTAGAAAAAACTAAGCAAGACTTGAAATCAAAAACATCCAATAAACAAAAATTGAATGTGAAACCGATAAATAATGTTGAAAAATATTCAAAAAATTCGAAACTCCACCTGCAGAGGAGATCCAGACAAGGGAGTCGAAGATACACACCAGTGATCTCACAGAAGTGTTTTAAATTGGATTAAAGGATACAAAGTATCTTTCATACAAACACCAAAACAATTTTATAATCCTAAAGAAAATATTTTGAATGGAAAAGAATTTACATTGATACAAGAAAACGTTAACATCCTTTTAGAGAAAGGTGCAATTGAAAAAAGTATGCCTGAAAATCATCAATTTATTTCTGGAATTTTCTTAATTCCGAAACCTGATAAAACTGTCCGATTTATCTAAAATCTCAACCCTCTACATAAATTTGTACAAACAACCCAGTTCAAAATGGAGGACTGCCGAACTGTTTCTAATATTATCAAAGCAAACGATTTCTTTGGCACAATTGATATAAAAGATGCTTATTTTCATATATCTATACATAAAACTCACAGAATATTCTTAAAATTCTATTTTAATGGTGAATTATACCAACTTATTTTATTTTATAATAGTTTTTATAAAATTAATGAAACCAGTAATTTCGTTTCTTCGTCATCAAAGCTCAACGAACATAATATATCTAGACGATCAATTACTAATAGGCTCTTCTTATAAAAATTGCTGGGTAAACATAAATACGACAAAACAATTATTAATCAATCTTGGTTTTATACTAAACGACAAAAAATGTAAAATTACGCAAGAGTGTACCTTTTTAGGTTTTATTTTTGAGTCCAGAAATGTGTCCTTATCCTTACCACAAAACAAAATACAAAATATATTAGAAAAAATAAATCATTTACTTTCAAAAAAGCCAATCAAAATTCGAACTTTTGCTGAAATTTTAGGATCGTTAACAGCATCTTGTCCAGCAGTTAATTACAGTTGGAAATATACTAAAATATTAGAAAAATGGAAGCTTAAAGCTTTACAAAGAAATCAATTTAATTACAATAAGAAAATGTTTATTAACGGGGAAATTAAATCTGATCTCACATGGTGGTTATTAAATATTAACAGAAGAAATCCTATTAAACAACAAAATCTCATTTTAGAAATTTTTTCGGATGCGTGCCTCACCGGAGGGGGTGTTTTTTTCAAAGGGAATAAATGCTCATGGAAATTGGAAAGACTCCGAAATTGCATGGCACATAAATTGCCTAGAACTCAGAGCAGCTCTCTTAGGCCTAAAAATGTTTTGCTTCCAATTTACGTAATTGCGAAATTTTATTACGCATAGACAACTCAACCGCTGTTGCTTGTATTAATAGGATGGGAAATATGAAATGAAAACTAAATGTATTAAGTAAAGAACTATGGGCTTAGTGCGAAAAGCGAAATACTTATGTGTTTGCATCATATATAAGTTCAAAAGAAAATTTTCCCGCAGATAAAGAATCAAGAAAAATTGAACTGGAATATGAATTGTGTAATTCAGCATACAAAAGAATTGTAAACACCTTTGGACAACCCGAGATTGATAATTTTGCTAGCAGATATAATACCAAATGTCATACCTATATTGCATGGCACACAGATCCGGAAGCATTTGCAATCGATGCGTTTATTATTTCCGGGAAAAAATACTATTTTTACGACTTTCCGCCCTTTCTTTGATTTTGAGAGTTTTAAAGAAAATTCAATTTGAAGGAAGCAAAGGGATTTTAATAGTTCCATATTGGCCTGGTCAGCCATAGTTTCCTGTGTTTCAAAAATTACTGGTTTCTAATCCGATCATATTTAATCCAGATGATATCTCTTAAAATCTTTTAATAGAGCTCCTCATCCGTTACGAAGTTCTCTTTCACTTATGGCAGGAGTTGTATCAGCGAGGCGTTCAGATTCAAAAATGTTCCCGAGGAAGCTATTGATATACAATTAGCATCGATTTCCGAAAGTACCATCAAACAGTACGAACGTGGTTTAAAGCGTTGGTGAACTTTTTGTAATTTAAAAAATCTCAATCTTTTTAATGGTTCAGTTAAGGATGTAATGTATTTTCTTTCCGAACAATTTAATAATGGTTTGAAGTATGGAACTCTGAATTGTTATCGTTTTGCAATTTCAATAATTATAGGTCCACACATTGGTAAAGACGCAGAAATGACACGGTTTTCAACGGAATCTATAATAACCGACCTAATACTCCCAAGTACGATTCTACTTGGGATCCGAAAAAAGTTTTAATTCATCTAGAATCATTATATCCTCATGATAAACTTTCATTTCAATCATTATCTGAAAAATTGATTGGCTGAATTGCTTTAACAACTGCCCATAGGCTGCAAATTTTTTCGTTGATAGATATTGAAAATATTATATTTACAGATTCAGGTGCACAAATTAGGATTCCAACTAAAATAAACACTTCAGGCCTGAATCGATCACAACCATTATTAAATTTATGCGTTAGATCGCATAGATCGTTCTAAAAACTTAAGAAAAAATTCGAAATTATTTATATGTTACAAAAAACCTTATGAATGCGCTACCAAACAAACAATCAGCAGATGGTTTAAAAATGTTTTAACAAAAAGCGGAATTGAAACAAAATTATTTTCCTCGCATAGTGCTCGTCATGCATCTGCAGCAAGTGGAAAAGGCGTTTCTATTGAGATGATAAGAAAAACCGCAGGTTGGACAAATAAGACGCATACATTTGTGCGATTTTATAAACTCAAAGTAACAAATGATGATGTATTCGCAAAAAGTATTTTAACATTGTAATTGTTGAGTTAAACGTACTTCTATTTTCTCTTGTCGTAACATCTTTAAACAACTACATTATGATCATCGAGGAAGAGGCGAGAAATGCAATTAAATGATCAAACGAACTTACCAAGTGAAGTTCGATCATAATTGCATGATTGCCTCTTCCGAAGATGATCAGTGTCCCCCCCCCCCCCCCCGCCCTACCCATTTTTCTTTTTCATGCTACGACAATACAACTTTAAATGACTGACTTAGAGATGACGGCTCTGAATATATATAGATATAGGAGATTTTTAGACTTTAAATCTTGTGGCAATATCTACAGATGAAGGAGACTACATTATGATCATCTTCGGAAGAGACAATCATGCAATTATGATCGAACTTCACTTGGTAAGTTCGTTTGATCATTTAATTTTAATGTAGATGGTATTTTATTAAAAATCTCGCGAAGTAGTTCAGGGCTATGCAAGTAACCAATATGGTTTAACGACTGCATCGCAATAATGCTACTCTTAACTTTAGTAGCGAATGTGACCATATCAGAGCCAGGCGAATCTAATTTCGGAAGTTTTTTCAATTCATTTGCAATTTTTTCGACAATTGTACGTGAACTACCAAACCGAATTGATAACAAACCTAAAATGTCCTTTGCCGTAGAATTACCGATCATCAGGCAACCTAATGCTGCTTTCGCTTCACCGATCAATGCTCCCTGTAAATGAGCGACATTTTCTTTATCGGAGTAATTCCCTAATTCGGTCGATAGTTCATATGATTGCTTAAACGACAACCAATCTGCCGGATCGCCATTAAATTTTGGTAAAGGTGTCGCGATCATTCGATTGACAAGTCGACACGAGTCCCTTTCCGAATTAAATATTCGCGAAAACCTAGAATTTTCCGGCCTCAAATCGTCGTTTACGGATGGTCGACATCCGGTTACTTGCAGTCGCAATATTTTCAGATAAAGATCGACATTCATCTCGCGGCCCTTCTCGAACGTTTCCAGAAACAATTGAATGACTCGAAGATCGCGGGTTGGAAATGTTGGAATAGCTGTCATATACTAATCTTTCCAACCTATCAATTCTTTCCGACTCACGAAACAAACGATCGCGCTCGCGTTCTATTTCCCGGAGAATCGCGTCGCGATTTTCAACGCTTCTATGTCATCACGATTTACAAATTGAAAATTTTGAACACTACGTTGCCGTTCGCTAATTTCGGACGGAGCTGATTCGCGCGCAACATTGTTATTTAGGTTACCTTGGTTACCAAAGATGGCCGAATTCTGATGACGTGGACTCACGAAGGCGTCTTCTGGGATCACCTCGATGCCATCTACAATTGGCGCAGCTGGCGATTGGATCCTTGGAGCTCTCGGTGGACGTGTAGACAATTGCCGAATCCCTGCATCTCTCGGTTGATCGTCTAACCTCTCAATTCCAATAGCAGCTTCCTCAGGATCGTCTCTTCCTATGCCGATTTCTCGTACCGAGACTTGCGTACCCATTTCGTCAGTCGATACAATTTCTAAGTCGGCCTGCGTCCCAATATTTGACATGTTCCGACGTTCCTTGTCTTTCTTTCCCGATGTGGAACGCTGCGTCTTCCTTATTTTCTTCGCCCTCGCCTCCTGGACAACGACCTCTTCTACCCGACGCTTCCTGGGACGACCACCCCTTTTTGACGATGTCGGTAAAACCATTGTACAGTGAGTTATGCTCTATTCCTACAATAATTTACAATCACAGCACTTCAATTCCGTTTTCACTCACCCGGAGGAAATCCCGGGTTTCGGCACCAAAAAATGTTTCGAATGTCGAGTGAAAATCGGGGATGTATTTCAAAAAATTGTCACTTTTCTGTAGCAAAACCTTTTTTTTTATTATTAACTCTCTCACGATGAAATAAATCGTCCGTGGCGAAATCTGTTAGGTTCTCGTACACGGAGAAAAATGACTCCGCTGGATTAGCTGATTCATATCAGCTAAAATTTTCGGCTGGAATTGCCGAAAATATCTGCAATTTTAGCTGTTTTGATTCCGCTAATGTAGCCTTAACCCTACTCAATTCGCGCTTAGATCTAAATTTCCGCTACATTAGCAGATTTGTTCCGCTAAATTTGCGGACTTTTTCAGTGAATTTAGCTGAAATTATCGGCTAACCCTAACGGAATTCCAACAGCTATCCCTATAGGATAAAATTGGTAGAATCTGCGGATTTTTCGGCTGATTTAGCCGGTTATTTTTCTCCGTGTACGACGCGACCGAGCGAGTTGGACGACGATAACAAAAGTCGGAAGGAAACGAAACAAAAACCGATGGATCGAACGAATGATGCGAATTCTGCGGACTCGATTAACTAAGAGGGCGACCTCTATGTACCAGTGGTGACCTCGACAGGGCCTATTACAAATTGAACAATTCTTGAAGGTGGCCGACCACCAGCTTCAATTTCGGCCGCCTGGAGGATTTACAATACTAGGTTTCTGCCTAATATCACCTGGCGTCCTTTTCTGCGACTCGACTACCCGAACCAATATCTCGAATTCAACCGATCACGACTTCCCGGAGGACTCGGCGGAAAACTCGGTCGCTCGGCACGGAACCCGACACGGAACTTATTTAAGATAAATGCGCTAACGGTATTATCCGGGTGGCTGCGTAAAGCGATCTGCCTGGTTACCAAAAAACACAAAACTTGGCAACGACTTCAATTGTCTTTTTTCATTTTCAAGCTCTGCAACCGAAAATCAATATTTCTTGGTATTAGCAGATTTCGCCATTACCGACATTATCTCCCCGCACGGCTGCGGCCGATTTACGCAAGGTACCCCATTCGGTGTGCAATGGTGCGGGGAAACCGCAGAAAACCTGCAACTAGTACCAATACAAAAATTTACAAATGTTACTCGTCGTGTCGACTACATTTTGTCAGCAACAACATTCTTGCACTATTTTCTATTATATAGAAATGATAACGAATATTTTTTATCATTGCCCAATT
This sequence comes from Trichopria drosophilae, assembly GCA_030407085.1. Classification (NCBI taxonomy): domain Eukaryota; kingdom Metazoa; phylum Arthropoda; class Insecta; order Hymenoptera; family Diapriidae; genus Trichopria; species Trichopria drosophilae. The sequence continues at coordinate 97,721,080 of CM059586.1, read as the reverse complement.
ATGAACCAACATGAATCAATTTCAATTTTAATTTATTAAACCAGATAATTACAAATATGTGCAAATCCTGTAGAAGTAAATAATATTACCAGTACTTAGGTTGGTTTGCATATCGCACTTAAAAACTAACAAAATTAAAACGAGGTTTCGGTTTTATTTAACAATAGCTTATTAATATTTTAATTATTTTTACTTCTGAAATGAAAGTTAGGATGAATATTTAATTTTTGAAAAAAATGTGCCTGCAGTAGAACCTGAGACCTTTAAATGGCCGTCAAATGCTTTAGAAAAATTTGAGTTCAATTTTTGTTTTAAATTATAGTAAATCCTATTCAATAATTAATGGAAGACTTGTGTCACTTAGATTCAAATTTAAAAACATTACATAGCTAAAAGAGTTTTTTCTGAATATTTAGTATCAAAGATTGTTTAACGTAAATGTGTTCACCCAGTTTTCAGTACTTTGTCCTTTTGTACTTTTTATATGTAAAAATAATTTATGTCACAAATCTAAATAATTTAAACAAATTGAAACAAATATAAATAATCGCAGCAGATGCATCCCACAAACAAAACTAAGAATATTTTACGTTTTATATATCATGATTAACGAACAACTTTTATAATTTGAATTCCAATCAAATGTGCACAAAATTGGTTTATTTTTAGTTTTTATTATTAGTTTTTATTATTTTTTAGTTTTATTATTATTTATGTATTTTTTAAATTCAGTGTTTATTTATGAAACGTATAGTGCAATAAATTCTTTTTTGTCGGAGTAGGTCGCAAAATGCGATTTTGCGCCCGCATTGTTACCATAGATATGTATGGTCGAGGTCAACGGGCGCTCATTGCATTTTGTGACCTGCTGCGACGAGAATTACTATTTTAATGTATATGTAAACATAGTGATGGTCGAAACACTGATTTTTATTTTTGGTTTTGGATTCATTATCAAGAATGATAAATAATTTTATACTTCACTAATCAGCGTCAAAATCGATGCAAAAATTTCAATGTATTTGATTCTCCATAAGAAATTTAATATTCCACATTTTCTTTGCCAGAATTTGAGAATTATTTATTTGTATCCTGCAGTGTATCATGTTTATTTACAAAATGAAAATCGATAAAGTAAATACATTATTGTGAATACAATAGGACATATTTTCAAAACAATGTAAATATAAATTTATACTATTTACTATTATTTTTATACATTACCAAAAAATTTTCAAATCAAAATTTTTCGTTTTCAGGATAGCTTTATCAGAAATAATGCAAATTTCATTAAAAATAATTTATTTTTATGTATAGAAGGTTGTATTATTTAAAGATTTTTCGAAAAAATTAGGACCTTTCAGTTACCAGTTGAGATCATTTGCATTATTTGTAATCAAGCAAAGTCGTTTATGTCGTCAAACAAAATTTGCTGGAAAATTTAAAAGTATACAACACAAAAACATATTGATATGCTCGTCAAAGACGTGCATCAAACATTTAGTTATTATTTAATAATTACGAGCATAAAAATACATTTACTTCAGATACTTCAAAATTTAAAAAAAAACTGTAAAATTACAAAAACTACAAAATTATAAAAAAAAAATAAATTTGGTTGCATAAATATTTAATAGAAAGGTAAGATGAACATAATAAAGTTAGTTGATTTTAATAAATATCGATCAAAAAGTATCTAATAAACGTATCTCCTCCTATAACTTTGAATATAATATATTAAAAAGTATTTAAGTTTATTAAGAGATTTGAAATTTCGTCCTTAAAATTTTGTACGTCTAAAGCAAATGTTAAAGAAATTTTGGAAGAGTCTAGTTGGTCCTTAATTTGGACCTCTTTTTTATTAAGCATTTTCTCGGATTACAAGTTGTGACATTTGATTCAATCACATTTTTTCAGGGAAATGAGATTCTGGCATAACTCGAAACAAGGTTATAAAGTAATTTTGAAAATAAATTAGAAGAAATATAATGAGGACAAATTCTGTCATTTTTCATTCATTTTATTCTTCAGCATGAGTTTTATATTTATTTATTTTTCTTTAATTTTATAATTAGTTTGTTGCGAGCATTTAATACTATCAGTTGAATTGGTTCAAATCTACTATACCTTAGAAAACTAATTAAATATGCCTTGAATAACATTGAAAACATTAAAGCGTATACTGCCATTAGAGAAAAATGCCCCAATTTGTCTTCACTGTATCTCCTTCAATTTCACATAAAAATGACCCTATAGCCTGGTCTCGAGTTATGACAGAATCTCAAATGCCTGAATAAAATTGATTGGAATAAATCGCATAATTTCAAATAAGAGGTAATTTAAAAAAAAAGGTACAAATTGAACACCGATTCGACTTTTCGAACACATCCAAAGCAAGGTCTCACAGGCCTACATCATGAATTTCTTTAAGTACATTTCTTATTGATTAATTATTTAAGGCTAAATTCATTACAACTTGATCTTGCAGTAATAGATTTTCAATCATCAAAAGAGATAATAGATTTCAGCTACCGAAAGTCTAAGGTACAAATATTTTTTTACGTAGAATATTTTCTTTCATTTCAGCATTATTGATACAGATCTTTTAAATTATAATAGATATTTTAAAGTTCAGAATCAAAATACATTATACATTTATATCATAATATAAATAATGTTCATTAAAAATAATTAAATTTAAAAAACTATAATTGAAATGGATGGATATGGATGAGGATACGAGTTTAATAAACATTTTCGTTTGTCCATATAATGCTCTCAAATATTATACTTGTTCCTTACTTATGTAAATTTATATTCTGATTTTTAGTGAGGAAAATGTAAAGCGTTAGATATAACATTCACATAGGCTCACATTTACAATAGTATTCATATGAGAGACAATTAGACAAATGTAAACTATGATTATATGTATAATTTTATATATCTAGAAGCAATATGTTAAGATGTTACAGTCGAAATGAGTATGGGTATGATTTTTGTTCTCGCAATGGGAACTGTCATTGCGACAACAAAATTCATATCAATTACTCTTATCGACTATAAGATTCTTAACATATTGCTTTTAGATATACACCCCCATATGTATACTTATATAACACTTATATGGGCAAATCCACAGAACTTTTGACTTTCATGTTATTTTAAGATTCACGTAAATAAGCTGTTCAGAAATATTTATAAAACATTACTATTTACTAAAGCGGATATGCTTTTCAAGGTACAGTTATTTGTTTTGCATGATAGTTGATTAAAAACCCAAAGGAAACACGAAAGCTCATAAAATTTGAATAAACTGCTTCGTGCAAATCGTATTTTTTAAATATTTTGTTCTGTAAGTTTTGGAACGTGTATTCTTTTCATTTGAAAATCATGTCGTTGATAAATGGCACTTTATAAAAGCCAAAGATACTTGAAAAATAAGTGTGCCTATCGCTTAATAAGAATGACATGCGTTCAAAGTCGCATGCAGAAGATTTATGGAAAATGGAATTTTCGTTAATTTCGAACAATAACTTTTGGAACAAACAATATTATGGCTCCATACTTTTGGAATTTTTAACTGATGAAGTAATAAGCCTTCTTGCGTAAGAGTTGCTTGAACCAGCAGAAACTGTGTATTCGGGGTCGCTAATCGGTCGAGATTCGCCATAGCTTTGCTCCACAAATAATGAAAATGTAACTTTGGGTAACTTTGTTTTTCATCTCCCTTGCTTCATCTTTTCTGGTTAAAAATGAATACATATGGTACTAATGACAACTTACGTTATACCTATTTAAATTTTTTTTTCAGGATTGCCGGGATTGTAATGCCTTAAATCGACTTAAATAAATATTTGCTGCTAAAATTTGTATATTATGAACCTAAAAGCAAAAAGAAAGAAAACCCTCGACTACCCAATTTGAGCTTGCGTGAGTAACTTGTTACAAATTCGATCTTCCATATTGAATTCGCCATCTTGAATTCTCAATATCTGGTGACGGATTCGTGACCAGTAACTTAAAAAACCCCGAGTAACAAATTTCATCTGTTTTCCGCGTACAGAAATATGTTTGGTTCGAAGATATAATTTTAGGTCTCGTTTTACCTGACTGCGCTGGAACAATCCTTTAAAAGTTGTAAATTGTCGTTTTTTCTACATTTTTAAAAGTCGTAACGTGTGGTTTTTTCTACATTTCATATGATTAGGAGTGGCCTCAGGTTGATTTTAAATGTGTGCCACCGAAAAAAAATGTTTTTCTTAAAGCGTAAAGTTAAAAGTTCTGTGGATTTACCAATATATATGCACATACAACGTTCATATTGATTTAGAAGGAGAAAATTTTTGGACTCGGCACTAAGGCAAAAAATGTAAATCTACCATGAAATTAGGCTATAACCATGTTTTTGGATACGTTTTGATGACACGAAGCTGAAGAAATTTATTTGAAATCAATCGGTTGTCATTATCATGCTCAAAAATACAAAACAAAATAATTCCTAAGAATTTTAAGCTCGACTCAGGTTTTTGCACATTACTGCATAAAGTGGGATTCTAATTGATATTGATATTGATATTGATATTTATTGCACACATACAGTAATACAATGTAGTATACATTATCATACATTAATTCTAACTTATATATGATTATTACAACACATAAATAATATTTCCACTACGTAAATTAATTGCGTATAGCAATTTAGATAAATTTTTCGCAAAATTTATAGGATGCTTGAGCTTAGCTCGTCTGCATCCTGAAGTTGTATCATTATATTGTGAAATTAATGGCGTAGTAGTTTTCGATGATGTTCTTGTGCTTGCGAAGTACAGTGTTATCCCGTATAAAACTTCCATACAGGGTGATCCAAAAGTCCCGGAACAGCAAAATATCTCAGCGGGAGTGCATTTTCGAGGAAAATGTTTCAGACAAAAGTTTCAGGATTTTTCCCTGGCTATTTAATGGCGATATTGAATTTGACCTTGAACATGACCTTGAAGGTTATTTCAAGGTCAAGTTAATTTTTTTAAGTGGGAACCCCTATTTTTTTTCATGGATTCTGAAAGAGCGGGAAATTCTACGTCCGAGTATGATATGATCGATTTTTCCGGCAAGGTCATTTCAAGGTGAAACTTAAAACTCCCGTAACGGCGAAATATCTCAGAGGGTGTGCATTTCTTTGGAAATTGTTTCAGACAAGAGTTTAAGGATTTTTCCTGGGATATTTAATGGTAGCACAGAATTTGACCTTGAACATGACCTTGTAGGTTATTTCAAGGTCAAGTTTGTTTTTTTTAATGGAAACTGCTATTTTTTTCACGGATTCGGAGAGAGCACAAAATTTTACGTCCAAATATGCTATGGCCGTTTTTTTCGGCAATGTCATTTCAAGGCCAAACTTAAAACTCCCGGAACAGCGAATTAACTCAGCAAGAGGCACCATTGAATTTAACCTTGAATATTACCTTGAGGCTTATTCTAAGCTCAAGACTATTTTTTTTTAATTGGAACCCCGTTTTATTTTCGTAATGTTTCCAGAGTTTCCAGAGTGCAATGCATTATCATTGTTCCCGGATAAAAATATACATTTTTTTTTTACATCCGATACCTTTATAAATACCGTATGTATGGGTAACATTTTTACATTGTTTCCAATGCTACCGCCGGCTTTAGCATTACCCAAGATGTACCGCGTGGAGGTAGCACGGTCGGGTTTACACCGTGTGCGTGTGCGTGTGCGTGTGTGTGTGTGGGTGTCCCCAGACAGTTAAGGCAAGATGGGTATACTAAGATTTTGATGAAATTATGTATCTTACTAAAGCTTATGCTCAAAGTGATTGCCATGAACTTCTTGGCAATATCCCAAGCGATTATAAAAAGTCGATACGACTTTTTTAATCATATCTGGTTCTATAGCCGCGATCTCATCCCGTATTCGTTGTTTTACTTCCTCAATATTCACCGGTTTCGTTCGATACCCTCTATCTTTGAGATAACCCCATAGAAAATAGTCAAGGGGCGTAAGATCCGGAGATCTTGGTGGCCATTCTATTACACCCCTTCGACCTATCCACCGTTCTGCGAATACATCACTCAAATAATTGCGAACATCTGTTGCATAATGGGGTGCTGCACCATCTTGCTGAAACCAAGTCTGATCGAAATCCTCGCCTACAATAACCTGAATAGCAGGGATGATGTCGTCCCTCAACATATCGTCGTATTTTTGACCAGTAAGGGTACCCTCGATGAAGAAGGGCCCAACTACCGCATTGTTTATAATACCTGCCCATACGTTTACTTTTTCAGGATATTGAGTAGAACGACTATCGACATCCAATTAGGATTGGTTTCACTCCAATAAGACATGTTATGTCTATTGATTGCCCCATTTAAGAAGAATGTAGCTTCATCAGAAAATACGATGCGATTCAAGAAACCGGCATCAGCATCTATTCGATTCATCATTAATTCCGCAAACTGTAGGCGTCTATTAGGGTCGTCTTCATTCAATTGTTGTACGAGTCTAACTTTGTATGGGTGAAATTTTAAGTTTTTAGTTAAGATCCGTTGTACTGTACCGTAACATAAGTCGTGCTGCTGTTTAACTTTCCTGATGGAAGTATGAGGATCTTCCGTTATTGACAGCGCGACATTCAACTCATTTTCTTCAGTTGATGCTGTTACTGGACGACCTGCTCTTGGGAGATCCTTCACAGTACCGTGAACTTCAAAACGATTTATTGTTCTGCTAACAGTAGATTTAGAAATCGGTTCTCGTCCCTCTCTAAATGATGCGTTAAATAAGGTTCGCACATTCTCTAAAGATCGCTGGTTATCACCCCAGCCTCTCATCATGAGAATGGTTATTCTTTCTCGTTCACTTAGCGCAGCCATTGCTCTTTGTACGAAATATACGTATGTATTTTGTTACTGAAATGATGCTTAATACGTTTAGATAGGAAAGGCGTTTGGATAGGAAATCCATGTATCTCACAAAACGATAAAGTTAAGACGAAAATGTAACCTTATAAGACTGTACACGTATGTATAAATTCAATGTGAGTGTATGTTGTTTATTTACTTCGCTGGTGACTCGTGCTCTCTGTCGCTCGTTATTTTCATAACTTCGTTAAGAAAATGAAACGGGGTTCCAATTAAAAAAAAATAATCTTGACCTGAGAATAATCTTCAAGGTAATTTTCAAGGTCAAATTTTATGCTAGCATTAAATATCCCGGAAAAAATCCTGAAACTTTTGTCTGAAACATTTTACCCGAAAATGACCTCTTGCTGAGTTAATTCGCTGTTCCGGGAGTTTTAAGTTTGGCCTTGAAATGACATTGCCGAAAAAAACGGCCATAGCATATTTGGACGTAAAATTTTGTGCTCTCTCCGAATCCGTGAAAAAAAATAGCAGTTTCCATTAAAAAAAACAAACTTGACCTTGAAATAACCTTGAAGGTTATGTTCAAGGTCAAATTCTGTGCTACCATTAAATAGCCCGGGAAAAATCCTTAAACTTTTGTCTGAAACAATTTCCAAAGAAATTCACACCCTCTGAGATATTTCGCCGTCACGGGAGTTTTAAGTTTCACCTTGAAATGACCTTGCCGAAAAAAACGGCCATAGCATACTCGGACGTAAAATTTTGTGCTCTTTCCGAATCCGTGAAAAAAAATAGGAGTTCCCATTTAAAAAAATTAACTTGACCTTGAAATAACCTTCAAGGTCATGTTCAAGGTCAAATTCAATATCGCCATTAAATAGCCAGGGAAAAATCCTTAAACTTTTGTCTAAAACATTTTCCCCGAAAATGCACTCCCGCTGAGATATTTTGCTGTTCCGGGACTTTTGGATCACCCTGTATATCAGGTCTATTTAGTATCCAGCTTTTGATTGCTTTATCTTTAGATCTTAACTGTCTTATTTTGTTTTTTTCTATCTTATTGTAAATGATAGGTGCAATATATAAAAAGGATCTTCTGCGGCTTGTTTTTTTCCAATTTGGAATTTTTACAGTGTCTCTATCGTGGATACGCGTCTTCTTTAAAAATGTCACTGGTTGAAAGTAACCGACCTTTATATATGTTCTCAAAGCTGTGTGACAGTAGTGTTGTCTGATGTTCATTATTTGAGCTTGCTTAAATATTTCTGATGTTGTAATTTGATTCCTGTAATTACTGTATATTATTTTTAAAACTCTTGATTGTAGTGATTGCACTCGCCGTATAATTTTGTCATATGCATCTTCCCAGGCAACAATTCCATATGTCAATATTGATTCAAATATTGTAAAATATATTGTACGTAGTGTCTTAATATTCACTATCCTTTTTAACCTATAGAAAACAAAAAATTAGGTATCGAAGTTTGTTAATAATAAGTTCTATATGTTGAGTTCATTTTAATCTATAGTCAAGCTCTATTCCTAAATATTTTATGCATTTAACAATTTGGAGTACTTGATCGCTTTGTTGATGGCCATTATTATTTAATTTAATTTCTCGTATATTTGGAATACTGTCAGCACAGGAACCGAAAGTTATTAGTTTTTTTTTTATATTAACTTGTTAATTGATTTGCTGCAAACCAATTCTTGACTTTTATAAATTCCTCCTTTGCCGTTTTTAACACATCTTTCCACGTTTCTCCAGTATATATTATGGCCGTATCGTCTGCGTAACTAATGATTTTTCCTACTGTTGTTGCTGGAATATCATTAATATATATATATTGAATAGGATAGGTCCTAATATCGTGCCTTGTGGTACCCCATGTCTGATTTATAATGGAGAGCTGCTTTTTTCGTTGATTCGTACTATTTGAGTTCTATCTGTTAGAGAGCTTTTAAGTAGATCGTGATTTTTTCCTCTAAAGCCATAATTGTATAATTTGTTCAACAATAAAGTATGTTCTAAACTATCAAAAGCCTTTGCTAGGTATGTAAAGATGGCAGCACATGGTTTACTTATTTCTATAGATTCCTGAATGTTTGATATGACTGCAGAAATGGCAGAGCTTGTAGACTTATTTCGACGGAAACCGAACTGATATTCGTTTAGTATTTTATATCTATCTAAGAATTCTATCATTCTAGATAGAGTCTACAAAAGAGATATTGGTCTATAAGTCTTTAGGTTAGATGGAATGTTTCCATCTCTCTATTTAAAAATTGGATTTATAACTTCTTTTTTAAAATGACTCGCATATTGTCCACTTTCAAAAACTAAATTAATGATATAGGTAATACGTTTCGTAATAAATTTAAAATTGTCTTTACGGATTTTAGATGTAATTTTATCCTCACCTGGTGATTTATTTAGTTTTAATCTATGGATGTATCCAATTATTTCATTTTCTGTTACTTTTGATAGAAACAGTGTTTTCCAAGATATGCATATTGAGTCTCTCTATGGCTTGTATTTGCGATGCTAATTCGTGACCCACTTTTGCGAAGTATTTGTTTAGAGTATCAGCTATATTTCCTTATCTTTTTCCACATAATTTCCATCTTCAGTTTGTATTTTTTTAATTTCTGTTTTTGTTTTCATCGGATTTTTAATAATTTCGCGCAAAGTAGCAAACATAGCTCGTGGATTTGATTTTTCTTTATCGATTTTTGCCCTACAAAAATGTTCTTTAGCAGCTCGAATCATTCTGTTAGCTTATTCCTATAGATTTTAAATGTTCTTTCTAGATGTATGCATTTAGGATGGCGTAGATGTTTCTTCAATAGTTTATCTCGAGTTTTGATAGATGTAAGTATGCCATTTGCAATCCAGATGTTTTTGCGGCATTTTTGAGGTGCGTTTCTGGTTTTTGTTGCGGCTTGAATTGCTGTTTTGATATACTGTACAAAGCGGTCAATGGCTTCATTTGCAGTGGGTAGTGTTTCGATGATATTCCAATTTGTTTTTTGATTTTATCCTTCAAGATTTTACAATTTATTTTATGACATTAATTTATATGTGATGATGTCAAATTTATTTCTGATTTTCCTATTGGCCACAGTGACAGAATTGGGTAATGGTCTGTAGTAACTGATTTAATGATAAATGTTTTTATTAGTTCAGGATTTTCACTGGTTTTTATGAAAGCATGATCAATGCATGATTTTGTATTCACCGTAACTTGTGTAGGTGTTAATGCCATTTAGGAATCCATGAATGTCAATCCATGTATCGAAGTTTGTTAATAATAAGTTCTATATGTTGAGTCCATTTTAATCTATAGTCAAGCTCTATTCCTAAATATTTTATGCATTTAACAATTTGGAGTACTTGATCGCTTTGTTGATGGCCATTATTATTTAATTTAATTTCTCGTATATTTTGAATACTGTCAGTACAGGATCAGAAAGTTATTAGTTTTTTTTTTATATAAACTGTTAGTTGATTTGCTGCAAACCAGTTCTTGATTTTATAAAGTCCTGTTTTGCCGTTTTTAATACATCTTTCCACGTTTCTCCAGTATATATTATGGCTGTATCGTCTGCGTAACTAATGATTTTTCCTACTGTTGTTGCTGGAATATCATTAATATATATATATATATATATATATATATATATATATATATATATATATATATATATATATATATATATATATATATATATATATATTGAACAGGATAGGTTCTAATATCGTGCCTTGTGGTACCCCATGTCTGATTAATAATGGAGAGCTGCTTTTTTCGTTGATTCGTACTATTTGAGTTCTATCTGTTAGATAGCTTTTAAGTAGATCGTGAATTTTCCCTGTAAAGCCATAATTGTATAATTTGTTCAACAATAAAGTATGTTCTAAAGTATCAAGCTAGACACGACAAATGAAACAACTAACCCGGAGAGAAGAAAAATCTCACAACCTAGTGAGCAGGAAATTCTTGAAAAATTCAACAAATGCGAGATTCTAATAGAACACGAAAAAGACAAAATAAATAATCTCCTTACCAAATTCAAAGAATGCTTGAATTGGGGGTCATACAACCGTCCACTAGTCCATATATCAAATTGATGCTGATCTCTGGCAAGTGCCACTTGCTAAGAGATTCCAAAAATATACGGCATTTTTGCATGACGGAAATGTGTATGAACATACCGTCACTCCATTCGGATTAAAGACAAGTAGCTCATGATTAATAAGAGCGCTTAACCGAGTATTTTGGGGAATCAGAGAGTTTATTATTAACTTTGTGAACGATATATTATGCGTTTCTCCTAATTTTGATTCTCATCTCGTACACTTAGAAAAAACCCTGACGAGACAACAAGAAAACGGAATAACCATTAATTTCAACAAATTACAACTATGTCGGCAGGAGATTTTTTTTAGAGCATATACTGACCCCGGGAAGGATAGAACCTTAAAGAGAAAAACTGTCGAAAATCAGAGAATTCACACCTTCAAAAAAACAGAAGCAGCTACGAGGATTCTTAGGCTTCATCAGCAAGTTCGTCCGAATACACGCAGATCGAATTATTCCACTATTAGAATTGTTACGAAAACGACAAAAGTGGGAATGGAATGAGAAACACCAACAGGCAATACACGCAGATCGAATGATTCCACTATTAAAATGGTTAAGAAAACGACAAAAGTTGGAATGGAATGAGAAACACCAACAGGCATTCCTGCACCCTGCGCCCGGGCAACCCTACATACTCACAACCAACGCGAGTACCTATACGATCGGGGCAGTGTTGTCGCAACGAAATGCACTGGGAGACGAAGAGATCGTGACATACTACAGTCGGACGCTGAAAGGGGCGGAATTAACGTACCATACCACAGAAAAGGAACTGTTAGCAATAGTAGCCTCTCTCAAGAAGCTGCGAACATTCCTATTAAGAGAAAAAATCATCCTGAAAACCGATCACAAGGCATTAACTTTTCTTAAAAGCTGTCAGTTCCTTAACAATCGGATAACCCGATGGGCACTCAGCATTTAAGACTATGATATAGAGCCTCGATTTATCAAAGGGTCCCAGAACAAAGTTGCCGACTACTTGAACCGAAAAAACAGGGAGGTTAGGTCTCAAGAAAACTGTGACAACGTCCTAATAACAAATGTCCATCTGCCCCAACTTGATAAAGATACAGAATCCCAAATGAAGGATCTAAATATTTAGCAAAGAGACAAAAGGAAGATCCAGAAGTTCATAAAAAGCACAGGTTAATAAACAATCCGGATCGCCAGGAATTTTACACGGTTGAAAATGATATACTTCTCACCAAAATAAGAAACGGAAAGTGGCCCGTATTTTCTTGCCCCGGGATTTAGGCAAACTGCTGGCTGAAAACCTCCATGCCGGATACGGATATGTGGGGACGAGAAAGCTTACCAAATTAATGGAGGAAGCTTTCACCTTCAAGAACTTCCGCTCAGTAATTAGAGATATCGTAATGACATATGATTCGTGCCAAAGGACAAGGTTCCAAACCGACATCCCTGGGGTCCAGAAAAATCCATAATACCAAAAAAAAACCGGGTGACTTTCTGTGCATCGACTTTTATGAACCAGTCCCAACATCCAGAGGAGAAGCAAATTACATCTTAGTTACAATGTGCCTTTAGTAAGTTCCTAGTGATGTACGCGATAAAAAAGGCAAATCATCAACGATAATTAAGAAAATCTTCGGAAATTACATTCCGACTTATGGTAAACCAGAGGGAATTCGACAGTGATTCCAACAGCAACCGAGGAGTCCTTCGACCATTCATCCTGATCCTGGACTCTCTGGCCACCACTTGGTGCATATATGATCCAGATATAAATCATTTTTTCCCGGGTATGTATGCAGTGTAGAGAGATTCGATAAACAGTGACTGTAGATAGTTTTAGTAGTATGTACGAGTTAAAAGTTACTAGTAGGTCACTAGATGTGAAATTTCAATTATACGATAGTGAAACGCATACACGAAGATTTAATTAGAACTAGTATTGGCGTGGTGCCTCGCTCGCTTCGCTCGCTCAGAAGCTTCGACCCAGTGGAGAGTCGGCTATTCTGTAATACTCGTTCGTTTACTAACATCTTTCAATTATATTATAAAATTATATTGATATTTGGGGGTCCAATCATATTTAGGTCCAAGTGGCTTCGATAGATATGTTACAACAATATAGTGTTTCTTATATGTATGAAAATTGAAAATGAGCATTTTCAAAACTTTGACCCCGACAAGGGGCCAGCCGATAGTATTAATAAATAAAAGTTTCAAAACACTTACTTAATGCTCTTGTATTGTAATAGACTATTCGATGTATATTGCATGTTTACTGTGTTTTACTTATTACTGTCTGTATTATTATGATCTTATATATACAATATACAGGGTGGCCGATTTATCTGAAGACATCAAAATATCTCGAGAACTATGCACAGAATCAAAAAAGTTGTCGGATGAAAGTTGTTCGACACGAAGGGGGGCATCCAGTGATAATTAAATTTACCCCTCCCCCATCCCCTGGGGGTGGAGTGGGGGCAAAAACAATAACACTTAAATAGGAACCCCCAGTTTTTATTGCAGATTTGGATTCTCCGGAAAAAAGTACACTAATTTGACCTAGGAGCTATTGCATTTTGGTTCACAGGTGGCGCTGTAATCGATAAAAATCCAAATTTATCTGAAGTCATTGAAATACCTCGAGAACTATGCACAGAATCAAAAAAGTTGTCGGATGAAAGTTGTTCGACACGAAGGGGGGCATCCAGTGATAATGAAATTTACCCCCTCCCCCATCCCCTGGGGGTGGAGTGGGGGCAAAAACAATAAAACTTAAATAGGAACCCCAGTTTTTATTGCAGATTTGGATTCTCCGGAAAAAAGTACACCAATTTGACCTAGGAGCTATTGCATTTTTGGTTCACAAGGTGGCGCTGTAATCGATAAAAAATCCAAATTTATCTGAAGACATTGAAATACCTCGAGAACTAATGCACAGAATCAAAAAAGTTGTCGGATGAAAGTTGTTCGACACGAAGGGAGGCATCCAGGGGGCAAATACGGACAATTTGATCCCTTTATGAAAATTTAATATTAAAAATTCTAATATTAGAATCTTTAATATTAGAATTTAGTAATATCAATTGCGAATATTGTTATTCTGAATATGAAATTTTAATAATGTCCATTCGAAAAATTAAGATTATGAGTAATTGATATTCTTCATATTAAAAATCAAAACTGATTACATAAAAATTGTGCATACAATATGGAAGCAATTTTATAAATAAGTTTTTCTACCTTCAATAAAATTACATTTTAGGTTTTAAATTTATTATTGTAATAAATAAAAAGAGGACATCACGCAATCCATTAAAAAACGCGTCATGTCCCTTCACTCAGCTCATTCATTCTCTCTCTGTATGTTTTTCCGAAATGCGAATAAATAAGCTGAGCATTGACGGTCAAACCAGCTTCTATTAAACAAAACGAAACTCTTACTTCATTTGGGGATTTCGTCGCCATCTACCGGACCCCGAGAGAACTCACGTGGTTTCATACATGTACATCGCTTGCATTTCGGCCATCACCGGCGCCGGTTCTGTTACATAACGCTAGAGGCCGACATAACTCGAAAATAAAGTAGCATATCATTTTATACATAAGTTGTGTCACACGTAACCAGTTCACCTACATTTTTCTCTACTTTCCTAAAGGGAAGTAAATGGATATCGCGACTTTCTAATCCCCATATTAAAATTTAGTATTCACGGTCTCTCAGTGTAAGACTGTTTTTGAAGTCCATTGTATTGGTAGTAATTCGGTCGGAGGTCACTTTGCTTTTAGAATAACAACTTTCCGTTTACGTGACTATTTTTTGTCTACCCTTCATTGCTTAAATCGAATTGCAAGTTAAAAATGAATCCTGCTACAGTTTCCGAAAAAATCGAAATGATTCTTATTTATGGGGAATGTAAGAGGAATATTGTCGATGCTGTTGCGTTGTATGCTGAGCGTTTTCCAGATAATGCTCGCTCGCGTTCTTTTTTTTACAAAGTTGTGAATGCCTTTCACTCTGATGGCAGCGTACAAATGAAAAAAAGGAAGCGAAGATTAACAGTTACAGGAGAAGCTAACGAAGTAGCTGTACTAGCAGCTATTCACCAAAATCCACATGTAAGCACACGACAATTACATCGCGATTCCGGCATTTCCAGAGACAGTATTCAAAGAATATTGCATCGTCATAAGTTTCACCCATATCACATTTCACTGCACCAGGAACTAGATGGCGATGATTTTCATAACCGCGTGGTGTTTTGTGAATGGGCATTTCAAAAAATGCAAACGAACCACAATTTCTTTGCTAATGTATTATTTTCAGATGAATCTACATTCACGAACCATGGTGGCGTCAATAGGCATAATATGCATTATTGGAGCGTAGAAAATCCCCATTGGTTACGACAAGTTAATCATCAACGTCCTTGGTCGGTGAACGTTTGGTGTGGAATCATAGGAAATAAACTCATTGGTCCTTATTTCATTGAAGGTAATTTGAATGGAACAAAATATCGAGATTTCCTAGAACAAGAAGTACCATTAATACTTGAGGATGTTGCTATGGACGTCCGACGGACAATGTGGTTTCAGCATGATGGTTGCCTAGCACATTTTTCAAGAGTAGCAAGGGAAATACTAGACCGTGATTACAATGGTAGGTGGATTGGTAGAGGTGGCCCCATTAATTGGCCTGCGAGGTCACCTGATCTAACATCTCTGGATTTTTTCCTATGGGGTTACCTAAAAGGTAAGGTTTATGAACAAGTACCAAACTACTCGTGAAAACATGGTGGGGGAGGGGGTAAATTTAATTATCACTGGATGCCCCCCTTCGTGTCGAACAACTTTCATCCGACAACTTTTTTGATTCTGTGCATAGTTCTCGAGGTATTTCAATGTGTTCAGATAAATCGGCCACCCTGTATATATTATACAGGGTGATCGGCCAACCATTACCGAGCGGCCAACTCTAGATTCTACAGATAATTCTGAACAACTTTTTCCTCTGAAAAAATTTCCGGGAAGGTAGAGTTTTTAAGTTATTCAACACTAAACTTTAGGTGAAAAAATCACATTTTTTGAAATATCTCGACTCTGTTTGAAGGTATCTTAACGAACCGGAGCTCATTTTAAAGATATTTTAAAGCTCTATTGGTTTTTGACCTACAATGAATATCTCTCTTGTTATAGCCATAAAAACGGGGTAAATGCCAATTTTTCAGGGTTTTCGCGTTTAACTCGTTGCGACACATAGTTACCGAAATATCACACAGGAAAAAGTTGTAGGCCTTGAAAAAACAAACATTTTTTGTCCTCTAATACGATGCGATTAAATTAAAATTGAACCCTACAAGAGCCTCGTAAAGTCGACAAAATACAGTATGACAAATAAATCGATATTAATAACAAAATGTTATGAAAACGAGTGCAAATAGGGTTCAGTTTTAATTAAATCGCATCGTGTTAGTGGACAAAAAATGTTTGTGTTTTCAAGGCCTACAACTTTTTCCAGTGTGATATTTCGATAGCTATGTGTCGAAACGAGTTAGATGCGAAAAACCTGAAAAATCGGCATTTACCCCGTTTTTATGGCTATAACAAGAGAAATATTCATTGTAGGTCAAAAACCAACAGAGGCAACTTGCATAGCTTGAAAATATCTTTAAAATGAGCTTAAAAAAAAATGAGCTTTTAAAAAAAAAGTGATTTTCCCCTAAATTTTAGTGTTGAATAACTTAAAAACTCTACCTTCCCGGAAATTTTTTCAGAGGAAAAAGTTGCTCAGAATTATCTGTACAATCTACAGTTAGCCGCTGGGTAATGGTTGGCCGATCACCCTGTATATATATACATATAATTCGTCAAAGATATCTTGAAATATCTTACGGATATCTTTTACATATCTATAAGACATACTTTAGATATATAGAAATAGTTCTTTTCGTATCAAGGGCGTAAAAGAACTTATACGCCCGTAGGTGATCACCGTGCCCGAGGGGCTGGCGAAGACTACCGGTAGGGGGTCGAAACGTCGAAATTTTATGGAAAACTATAGGGCAATTTTTTTGCCGAGGTGACCAAATTCAATACTTTTTCAGACTATAGTCATAAGCATTTTAAACCAGTTTTTATGGCATTATCGTTGACTTTAGGAAGAAAATGCATAGAATCTTTTTTGTACAGAATTTCATGCTCTACCTTTTTTGTTGGAAGCATTTTTTAATAAAATTTATATTTTTGAAAATAAATGAAAAGACTACGAAGAAACTTAATTGGGGCTAATGTTTTTTAGTAATCGGCGGATGGGTCTGCGTCAAAATCTAATCAGATCTAAGTTATGTCATTATGCTTATCCGTACTCGAGTTATCGCGAGACAAAAAAACGGCACTTACGGACGCACGGACGTACGTACAAGATCAGGGATACACATTTTTTATTGTTGAATTGGGGTTCTTAGGGTCTGAAACGTCGACATTTGATGAAAAACTATAGGGTAATTTTTACGCCCGAAGTGACCAAATTCAAACTTCGTCCAGCATTATCGACTTCGGAAATCCTCAAATACGCATTTTCACAACAAATCGCGCCTTTTTACATCTCGTTCACCGCCATCTTGGCTCCGTCATTTTAAATTTCGTAAAGCTGAGATCGTATTCGCAATCAGCGACCCCGAACACCCCCTAATACGCATTTTCATCAAAATTGGCGATTTTTTACATGTTCCTGACCGCCATATTGAATCCGCCATTTTGAATTTTGTACATCTGACACAGGATTCGTAATCAGCGACCCCAAAAACCTATATACCCCGAACTTCAAGTCATTATCTTTCAAAATAGCGTCAAAAATGAATTCTTTCCAAAAAAAAATGATTTTTTTTTGTGTTTGTTTATTTATATAAATGTAAGTAAATAATATGTATACTTCGAGCGATGCTTTTGTACGATGCCCCTGAGGAGGACCTCCAATAAGGTCGAAACGTCGGGCGTGAAAATAAAATTCAATACTATCGAATTTTATTGAAGTTTTTTTCTTAAACTTTGAACTGTGCAGGCCATCACTTTATAACTTTATATTTATTTATATAAAGTAAACAATAAACAATTATGTATTTTTAATTATGTGGATATGTTCTTTAAGTACTAAGGTAACAGAAAATAGCAAAAAAACTGATCGGAATACAATACTGAAACATGAACGTAAATAATTAAAATTCAAAGAAATCGAGGTAGTAACGTGGGCTACTACCGTGACTCAAAGGGTTAATGAACTAGTGTTAATTAAGTATGCGAATAAGTAAATAATGTTCCGCCTTAGTTTTCCCAAATAGACTGAACTTAATTCCGTGCAAAAGCATGAAAGAACAGAATAGTTCCTTACAAAGGATATGGGCCTGCCTGAGTATAGCACTAGTAATGTCACTCAGTGACATTTAGTGTGACAATCGTACATTTCGGTTAAAGATGAGCTCGAGTGAGGCCCGGGTGTTTGTGACGATGTCACTGATCTAAACTAGTATAGTGGAAATAAAGTTTAATAAATGGCCCGTCATTGGAGTAGATTTAGTGAATTCAGCGGACTCCCCCTCACCGACATGGTTTCCGCCAGTCGTTATCGCGCACTCCGCGCCATCTTCATCTTTCCCATCTTTTTACGCTGCATAGTCAGTCGCTCTCCGACATGCGTGCTGTGGAGGTATGTACCTCCCCCCTTCTCGTGCTCTGGTCGGCACTCGATGCCGGGAGTTCCTCTCCCACAGACAGGGACGAGTGCAGTAGTCCTTCTTTCCTTCTCTTATTCTAATTTATCCATTCAGGCAAGATGGCGGCCTTTTTCTCTTATTCTAATTTTTTCACTCTCTTTCTCTTTCGCAGCACGTGCGCAGTTATGTGTCATATGTGCTTCTAAAGAAAGTAGTAGGTACGGTGGGGAGAACTCGTGAGGATAAATATTAGAATAGGAGAAGAGAAAAAATTAGAAAGAGGGAAGACATTAAAATAAGGGAAATTAGAATAAGGGAAGGACTACTGTACTACGCTTACTATCTCTCTCTCTCTCCAAGGGAGAGGCCCGAGATGAACGAGCGCACGCAGGTCTATCTCCCCTTCCTTCGTCCGAGTGCCGCTCGCTACCGGGACCTGAGACAAGGTAGCCCTGGAGCGCCTTCGTCGCCAGTGAAGAGTCGACAGACAGACATTCCGTGACGCACCGCGTACCGCTACAGACGTGTGAAAAGCACAGTGTACCACGTGTTCCTGAATCCTGAAGGAGTGCCAGTGTTCGTAAGAACCATTAGAATTATTTGCCCCCCCCCCCCAGGGCCCCATCCTTTTTTTTCGTTGTTCGGTTGTGCGAATTTACAATCATTATTACGATTTAACTTCTCCGGTCATTTCCCTTCTCTCGCCGACTAAAACAGAGTAACGTAACCTTTTTTACGGCGTTTATGAACTATATGAACTGCGGCTAGACATAAATAGTACACGTATACAAATTATATGCTTTAATTCAAGTATTTGAAGTGATGCAACAGTAGCAGCAATGTTTCAGATAAATACATATACCTTATCAAATTCATTAAACTATCTATAATTAAATTAAATGAACAAATAATTTCGTCTCGGTAATACGGTCCCTTTAATAATGATTAAGATGTAAATAAAGAAAAATGACGTAACTGGGATAGCAGTTCACGCCTAGCGCAATAAATAATCGTTTACTTATATGTGAAAATTGTGAATCACATGCTATTGGATTTAATCATCCCTCTAGCGCTAATAATTGGAACTATTGCCTTAATGCGTTTCGCACCAGGATGCCATGTTGTGCTCTTCAGCAGGGCTTGTGGCATCCTTGCCCTGATGGATTTGTAAACATTTGTAACCTTCTTCCAATACGATTTTCACCATCGGTACAAGATTTCAGACCTACAATATCGCTTAGATCAAAGTTTTACCATCTATAAAAGATTTTTGATATAAAAGCTCCTTGGACAAGATTTTTATCATCGGTTGAAATTTAAAAATCTCACACCCTTCTTGTAAGTTTTTAGAGTAAAAATATTCTTTCGACCAATGATTTACAATCGATAGTAGATTTTAGGGTCAAATCTTTCTTGCGACCAAAGTTTTACCACCGATAAAAGAATTTTTAACAAATAAATAACAAATAAATTAATTAATAAATAAATAACATTAACATTTAAATAAAAAGCATTATATTTCTACCTTTTTATATGTCCTTTGCAGAATAAAAAAATGAGATTTTAAAAAACAAAAATAAGAAATATATCTCTTTGTATGGTTTCTGTTAACCAAGGGAAAAGGCAAACATCGAAATATAATGCTTTTTATTTAAATGTTAAAATTATTTAGTTGTTAATTATTTTATTATGTTGTTTACGCTTAAACTGTAATATAATGTTTAAATGTATAGGTTCTTAGTGACCGTTTTCAAAAAAGTACAAAATATTAAACACTGCGGTCGACAAACTCGAATAATTTATATTCATATTTTAATTTAATGATTTATAAATTATATTTTATATTTATAAATTATAGTTTAATAAATTTGACAAGGTATATGTATTGATCTGACAGATTGCTGCTTCCGCTGCATCACTTCAAATACTTGAATTAGAACATATAATTTGTATACGTGTACTATTTATGTCTTGCCGCAGTTCATATAGTTCATAAATACCGCGAAAAAAGGTTACGTTGACCTAATAGTCGGCGAGGGAATCTGACTAAAACTTACGGGTTGAGAGTGCGCCTAGGCGCTGACTCCGACTACAGCTAAAAATCCGTCGCTGAAGATGCAAGGTAGTTCGGTAGTTCAAAGTAACGTATACAAAAAAATATATCTTGTTGTTTTGGACAATTGCGTCGATAAATTTATTACGATTCCCTCTCCGGTTTTTCTGGAAAAAAATCGAAAAAAAAGGAGAGGTTATAGTATATTTAACCCTTTAACGCTTAAATGGCCAAAATCTTAAAGTGAACTTCAAGCCCGTGCCTTTCGATTATAACCCGTGTGGAAAGATATTGGGATACATATTCTTGTGTAGAAAAGTCTCATCTTTCGAATGGCGTAGCCAAATTTATCAATAAATGACAGCAAATTGTTTTGTTTTAACAATAAATAAAAAAAAACGCTGATTTTCGATTATTTTTTTGTAAGGAATTTGTTTAACTATGTTCGCGGTACTTAAGAACATTCTAACCCTTCAGGATGCGGGACCCGAAAGTTCTACTTCTAAAATATATTTTTAGATTCTTGGATTTTTAAGGTTAACCCATCCAAAATGGCGTCCGGATGCCCGAAATTATTGAAAAATCACAGTATTGTGTACTTTTGAAGTCTATTCTAAGTTTTAGCGGGAAAAATAACTTTTGTCAGTTTCGTGACAACAGCTCGCATGCACATTAGCAAAATTAGCTCATATAATTGATTTTCAAGCTGGCGATCCTGATGAGTCGGCTAAAATAACATATTTACACAGCTTTTATATAATCAAATTTGGAATAAAAATACTTGTATTCATTTTCTCGCTCAGAGCAGCCGTTCTTGAGTAAAAGATTATCAAAATTATGAAAATCGTAAATACACCTCCAAACTTTGCAATCAATGGTTATAATTCAAAGGCACGTGCTTGAAATTGACGTTAACATTTTGGCCACTTGAGAGTTAAAGGGTTAAATCTTATATCAACGTTAATTCGTTTCTTCTAACTTCTCTGTCTAGCTTCAAGTATTAGTGAAAATTAATTTCAAAAATAATTTTAAAGTTCATAAAACTTCCATTTTGAACTTAGTCCAGCAGTGGCATAAGAATTCCTGAAAGTCAGTCGATATCACACGTTCTGGAATCGACCGATAGCGGTCGAATGTTTTGGTGAAAGAAGTTTGATTATTTTTTTGTATATATAAGTCACAGAAAAAAATTTTGGGTTTTCAGATTTTAATCAAGTAACCAACCAACCAACAACCAACAGGCCAGCAAAAATGTTTTACCATCTCGCATTACACCACGAAGTCTTCGTACATCCTAAGAATTTCGGGCCAAAATTGATGGATACTGTAAAACAAATGTTATACAACGAGGTTGAAGGGACTTGTGGCGGCAAGCATGGTTTCATAATCGCCGTTACATCCATAGATCGTATTGGATGTGGAATGATTCGGCCGGCTAGCAACGGATTTGCTGTATATTCTATAAACTACAAAGCAATCGTTTTTCGTCCAATGAAAGGGGAAGTTATGGATGGCATTGTCACGCAAATTAATAAGGTGGGAATATTTGCGGAAATTGGTCCACTGACTTGTTTTATATCTCATCACTCAATTCCGGATGATATGGTGTATTGTCCAGAACAAAACCCACAGTGTTATAAATCTAAAGATGACGAAGTAATAATCCAGGTAGATGATGCAATTAGAGTAAGAATCGTAGGAACAAGGGTTGATGCAAATGGAATTTTTGCGGTAGGAACTATCATGGACGATTATTTGGGACAAACTTGTTAGAATATTGGAAGGGCTGATCACTTGTCATACGTAATGTTACCATATATGGCAATAGTGTCATGCAACATTATTCTAGTGCAATACAAAATTAGTTTACAAACTTACAATTCTTACTTCTAGGATTTTTATAGTACGAGTGCAATTTTTGTTATAAATTATAGTAAATCTAATATCTTTAGTCTATAGTTTAGTCTATATATATCATTAATCAGTAAGATTATTTTTGGGAATTGTGTCCCTTTTATATGTAAAAATAATGTACGACACGAATCTAAATAATTGCACTTATACTATATACATGTATATATAATATATATCATCCTATTTGTATTAAATAAAATTGGTTTATAAAAAAGGTTGTTTAGATTTTTTCTTTTGTATTTCATACCTTGTTTCCATGTTTTTACTGTGTACTTGAAATCTATGTGATAATGAATATTACCGCACTATACATATACGTATGACACTCTTAAATGCTGGCATACTATTTATTTGAAGTATATCTAGTCTTATTTTAATAGTAAATTTATTATTTTTATCCAATTTAATTAGTTATTTTATTGTTTATGTTAAGTTTTTTAAATGTTACTATACGATTTATTTAATATTATTTTGTATTACTCTGACCAATCGTTTTCTTCAATATTTTTATAAGATTATTTAAGTTTTTAATTAAGTTGTTAGTAAAAAAAGGTTTTTTTAATGCCACTCGGTTTTTTTATATACTAATAATCTAACGTTTATTCTTCTTTATCAATTTATTAATCATTACCTTTTTATTATTTATATTGCTCTTACGCGGTTTTTTGTTGTAAATATAAAAGTAAGATATTATAATATATTATAGAATGTAAGATAGTTTTTACTTTATAATTATTTTTTTTTAATGATCAGTCTGTAAAACAGCTGTTGTGGCTCGCTCTTTGGTTGAAGGGATTGTTTTATTTACGTAATCGCTCTTTGTCAATAAAGTTAAATAATAATAACAATAACATTTAAAAAAAACATTGTCGCAAAATATTTTTGCAAGTTTGAAGAGTGTTCTAAATGTTTTTTTAACATTTATTAAACATCTACTTTTAATTACTTTTTACTGAATATAAAATTCTTCAATTATTGTTATATTGTTAAAATATTTATATAAAACTTCATCTGTACAATTGTCATTCAGATAATATTTTTTTGCACGTATCAAAGTATTTTAAAAACATGATTAACACGAAACTTTACATATTTTGTTAAGATTTTGCATTATATTCTTGTACTATTTTCTATTATACAGAAATAATAATGATTATTTTTTATTCTTGCTCAATTATGAACCGATATGAATCAATTTAAATTTAAATTTAAATTTATTAAATCAGATAATTACAAATATGTGCCAATCCTATACAGGTAAATAATATTATCTCTACATAGCATATCGCGCTTAAAAACTAACAAAATTAAAACTAAGTTTCGGTTTTATTTAAGAATCGCTTATTAATATTTTAATTATTATTATTATTATTATTATTATTCGACATTATTGATAGTAAAAGAGAGGGATACAACACTATCTCAGCACTGGCAAAAGGCGAGCCACAGCGACGCTGTTTTACAGACTGACCTGAACGCATAATATTAAAACATATAATTACAATTAAAAAGAGAGGGGGGAAAATACAATCTTAAAGCTAAAAAAATTACATTACAAGAATAAAAACCGTACCCGTACACAATAAAGTAACACAAAGAATAAATTACGACGTAGAAAATATAAAATGGATTTATAGATTAAATAAGTAGAAAATTAAATGAATGAATGACCTCATAAACAAATGAATTGAAAAAATTGATACTTAATTAAATGATCTAGGTGAAGCTGATAGTGCTGCCTCACTTTATGAATAAATTGATTAGACGAATACACGAAGCTAACGGTAGCTTATTAAAAGACGAGTGAGTTGGATAGCAAAGCGTGCAGGAGATAGCACTTCTGCGGTTAGACGAGTTACTGCCCAACATACACAGACTCGAATGTAGATACTCAGGCGTTTGAAGGACTAATACCCGAGATAGCAGATTTAAAA
Organism: Trichopria drosophilae; assembly: GCA_030407085.1. Taxonomy (NCBI): domain Eukaryota; kingdom Metazoa; phylum Arthropoda; class Insecta; order Hymenoptera; family Diapriidae; genus Trichopria; species Trichopria drosophilae. The sequence continues at coordinate 97,696,455 of CM059586.1, read as the reverse complement.
TTCTTAAGTCCATTCTATCATGCATTTTTAATTGCCGTGATTTCAAAAAAGCAGGTGAAATATGGTCGAATTTCTTTATGAGGTATGAAAAGCGAATACAGGCATTTTGGACTGCTTGAATTCTCATCCAGTTTTTTTGCGATACACATGGCCCAAAGACCGAAATACAATACAATAAATGTGGCAATACAAGTGATTCGCAAAGCATTAATTTCGTATCATTGGATAGTTCTCGCCTCAAAGGATATAGCTGGCGCAATCGGGTGTACGCAATTCCTACCTTTTTCGAAATATGTGAGGTAAAGGACCAGTTGCAGTCAACAGTGACGCCTAGATTCCTCGCCTCATTGACTATTGGGATAATGTCGCCTTTTAATGTAATTCTAATGTGGTCATTGTTGATTTTTGAGAGCTGATTAGGTATCTACTAGCAGGATCTTTGATTTATTGGGATTAATAAACAAGGCATTATCATTAGCCCAATTTTCAAATTTAATAAGATCTAAATTAAATAGGCTAGTCGCACGCAATATATCATGAGGTTGAGCAGGCATAATAATTTGCGTGTCATCAGCATACGTTTTGATATTAACATTCTGGCAGCACTCATAAATGTCAATAGTAAAAATTATAAATAGGAGCGAACTTAATTTAGCGCCTTGAGGAACTCCACATGATAGAGATTTGCTCGCAGAGGTCAAAACTGAATTGCCCAAACGAATAGTTACAGCCTGTGTCCTATTTGTAAGATAAGATCGAATTAAATTACACGCATTTGCTGAGACTCCATAAAAACATAATTTGGCAATTAGCAAATCATGATTTATGGTGTCAAAGGCGCGAGAAAAGTCAAGTAGGCCTAAAAACGTGATCAGATTATGATCCCAGTTGGCAAGAACCTCTTCCGAGACATTTAAGAGCGCTGTCTCACAACCGAAATGACGTCTGAAACCTGATTGAAATTTTGGAAAAAGTTTAAAAGTGTTAAAATGTTGTAACAATTGCTCATAGCAGACTTCTTCAAAAATTTTGGAGAACAGAGGGAGGCGGCTTATCGGTCGCAAATCTGCCGGTGACAGCGGTTTCACAGTTTTTAGAATGGGACGAACAGAGGCATGTTTCCAAATGTCGGGAAAGGTTCCAGAGGAAATGATGTAATTGATAACATGTCGGAGTTCTGGTAAGCAATATTTATGTATCCTTAGGAACATTTCTCCAGTTATGCCATCATAACCAGCTCCAGTACTATTAATTTTGGATATTACCTCATTCAATTTTTGCATAGATATTTCAGAGAAAGAAAAATTGTAGTTCAGCGGTATTTTATCAGTACGGGAGGTTAGAAAATAAGAGCTGAGAGTAGGGTTAGGAGAAATTTGGGGGCAATATGCGAAATGTTCATTTAAAATTTCGGGATCAGATAGTGAATGAGGAAGGTCATGATTAACAGATGAGGCGATACCTAGATACCTCGCCGATGACCAGAATTTCTTCTGTGGGAGTTTGCCCAACTCATTTAGGTATGCAGTTCGTTCTCTTCTGATTGCAGCCGTTGCATAATTTCGAAGAGATCTGTAGTAGGTTATATCTGATGGATGCTTAGTTTTTCTCATTTTTGTTTGAGCAGCGTTTCGTTTTTTTATAAGCGTCCGAATTGGGTCAGTGATCCATGGTGCGTGTGGTTTTGTTACCCGAATTGTTCTTAAAGGCGCAAACGTATCAAATAGATCAGTTGTAGACTTATTTAAGAATATAACCTTGTTATTAATATTCTCAAAGTTTACAATATCACCCCAGGGGTAAGAGCATGCAGCTCGTGTGAAGTTAATTTCATTAAAATTTTTAAAATCGCGTACAGTTATAAATCTTATTTTGTGCGAGGGTCTGGGGCACTTAATGCTGCAACCAATCAAAAAATGATCAGCGACATACGATGAATCACATGTAAAAAAACTACAGAGATTTACAGTTGAGGTAACCATAATAACGTCGATTAATGAGGCGGTTGTAGATGTGATTCTAGTTGGCTTTTTTATAATTTGCGTAAGCCCAGAAAGCTCTATCATTTCAGTTAGCTTCACGAGATCAGATTTGAGTGGTGCGAGCATATTGATATTTAAATCACCGATAACAATCACTTGATCAGTGATCGTGGATAAAGAATTAAAAGAGCTGTGCAAGTTGTCGAGACATTTGAGGGAAATATGGGGCGGTCTATACACAACTCCGACTGCAATTTTATTATTATGAAATTGAAATATACACCACAGTTGTTCAAGACCAAATTCGTCAGGAAATGAGGCGAGCTGTGAGCAATAAAAATAATTTTTATAATAAACCGCGACTCCGCCACCGCGCGCTCTCACTCGATCTGATCGCAAAATTGAAAAACCAGGAATATAAATGTCAGAATCAGAAATATTATTTAATCAGGTTTCAGTTACACAAAATATGTCATAATCATTTAATAACAAAATGTCTTTAATCTACGCGAAATGTAAAGTCAGAGAACGAACATTAATATGTACAATGGACAATTCATTGGAACATTTAGACGACGAATAACCTAGCGATGTGGGCGAATCACGTGAAGAATCATGTTGGGTGTGTGTCCGAGATGTGAGTGATTGATCAGAGATTCTTGATGGTGTAGATGACGAATCGAATTGGATATTTGCATTAAAAGAATTAGTGCCGATCAAAGAGCGTCAGATAGACTGCTCGAGTTCATCTAGATCTCTTTCCGAAGTAACAGAATACTTAAGTTGTCCATTCATTGAGTAAAGTTGGATAACACATCCTCTTCGGCGAATTCTCAGCTGATTACGCTTAGCAATTTGATTTACTTTTCTTGTTAATTTGAAAAACTCATTTGGAATGTATTCGTTGATGTAAATGTTTCGTGCAGGAAAGCTAGAGCAAATAGAATTAGCTTTAAAATCCTTCATAGAAATACGAGCTTTGATTAAAGCGTCACGTTTGTTGCGATCGGTGAGGCGCACGAATATGTTACGAACATTTACAGAGTTGACAGCTAGAGACGCATTAGTGGTAGAATCATTCTGTTGATGCGTCGAGTGAGATATAGTTTCATTGTCAGAGAGTTTAGCAATTGCGTTACCTGCGCGAGGAAGTGGCATACGCCCCGCCCTGACTACTTCTGTTGGCAGGAGAGGGACACCAAGAGTTTCGGCGATCGAACATACTGCGGTAATCGGATCCTCATTAGCGGTTTCTGGGAAACCCACAATGACTACGTCACACTCACAAATTGATAGTTCAATATTTAAAAGTCGGTGTGACAGCTTCTCATTATCAGCACGCAATTGTTTGTTTTCTTCAAGAACTTTCAAATTTAAACTTTCAGCTTTTTCAGCTTTTTGTTCAGCAGCAAGCAGGCGTTTATTTTGCTTTTCAGTGGTAGTCTTCAATTCAGATCGTAGATTTTTTAGTTCATTAGATAGTTGCAAAGATGATTGTTCATTTTGAATTCTAGATAATTCAGTGGATGATTGGAGATCATTCAATTTTGACTCGAGAACATTCAAAGAGCTCAGTTTCGTGGTGATCTCTGAGAATTTTGACTTTAAAAAATCTTGTAGTAAAGTATTTTGAGAATCACTGTCATCTGCGAGTCTATTTAAGTAGGTATTACCATCAGTTCCTAATCTTTTTGGGTTCGGATCATTTTTCTCTTTTCGGGGGCGGCCAGATTTTTTTCGCTGTTCAAGATTTGCTAGATTTTCTGAAGCATCCATGTCAGAGAAATTCTCAATGCAGCAGCAGAAATTTCCGTCTTGATTTCGTTTACTGGATACGACACATTCCACATGAACTATTTTCTTACAGACACAACATTCTTCTTTATTCAAAGATACTGATTTTTTGCAATACATACATATGGAATTAGATGTTGCAGAATTATCCATTAATTTAGGTGTGGTATCCGAATTTGAGGGCGAATTCTGAAGCACCATGACAGAGAACTGTACACAGATTACGTCTACGAAAAGGTAGTGTATAAATACGTGACTGAAGTTCAAATTTAGACAGTCAACGGTTACGAAGTTCTCAGTCAAATTTGATTAAAAAAAGAATTCTCGAAAACCACTAATGAAGTTAATTTGCAATCACTTTTAATGTTCGATATCCGCAAAAAGAAGAGACTTGAAGAAGTTGTGCTTGAAGTTGAGCTTTTCCAAGAAAAACACAGAGAATGTTCTCGGGTGGAACACGAAAAAGTCCTTGATCTTCTAAGCTTCGATAAGACTGAAATTGACACAGTATTCCTTATTTTCTTCTTCAAACAGTCACATAAGAAAAATAAAAAATAAATTAGAGGAAATTTAAACGTTTGATGATAGACTCGGTAACTACACGGCTATCGGGGCCGTCAACATGCACAAATATCGATATCGATGTTGACGCGCTCACGTCTAAACAGAAACTGATTGAAAATTATTTATACTTCTGAAATAAAAGTTAGGATGAATATTTAATTTTCGAAAAAATGTGCCTGCAGTAGAACCTGAGACCTATAAATGGCCGTCGAATGCTTTCGAAAACGATGAGTGCAATTTTTGTTTTAAATTATGGTAAATCCTATTCAATAATTAATGGAAGATTTGTGTCACATAGATTCAAATTGAAAAACATTACATAGCTAACAGAGTTTTTTGTGAATATTTAGTATCAAAGATTGTTATGTGTTCCCCCAGTTTTCAATACTTTGTCCTTTTTATATGTAAAAATAATTTACGTCACAAATCTAAATAATTTAAACAAATTGAAACAAATATAAATAATTGCAGCAGATACATCCCACAAACAAAACTAAGAATACTTTATTTTTTATATATCGTGATTGACAAACAACTTTTATAAAATAATCTATTTAATACTGATCAAATGTGCACAAAATTGGTTTATTTATTATTATTTACGTATTTTTTAAATTCAGTGTTTATTTATGAAACGCACAGTGCAATCAATTTTTTTTAATATTTACGTAAACATAGTGATGGTCGAAAACCTGATTTTTATTTTTGGTTTTGGATTCATTACCAAGAATGATAATTTGATACTTCACTAATACAGAGTCAAAATCAATGCAAAGATTTTAATGAATTTTATTTTCCATATGAAATTTAATATTACACGTTTTCTTTGCCAGAATTTGAGAATTATTTATTTGTATCCTGCAGTGTATCATGTTTATTTACAAAATGAAAATTGATAAAGTAAATACATTACTGTGAACACAATAAGACATATTTTCAGAACAATGTAAATATAAATTTACACTATTTACTATTATATTTATATATTACCAAAAATTCTTCAAATCAAAACTTCCATAAAAATGTCTTACTTAGTGGTGATTTGTAAATTAAAAAAATGCAAAAAAAATTTCTTGTAGTTTAGCAAATATGCACCGTAATAATATGCAAATAAAATAAACAAAAGGTTTCAACTTTTTATTTCACTGTATCGTAATGTCGTCATGGAATTAAAAATATATTTTAAAGAATTTATATTTGTTCGCAGTGTCTATAAAAATATTAGCTATAGTAACACAGTAAACATAAATCAATGAAATAAATTTTTCTTCTAAATTTGTGTACTATATACACAGTAAATATATGTCCATATTATTGAAAAACACTTTTAGTACACTTATGCACTCTGTATAAAGTTGGCCCACTTTTTACATACAAATTTTCTCGTTTTCAGGATAGCTTTTTAGAATATTTCTACTTTGTTATAATTCCTACTTTATCTATAAATTCTGTTTGCTCATCGTTCGTTTTCGAACTTTTCATTCAGTATTCAGCACAATTTCTGTAATATAGAAATAACAATTTCTTTAAAGTGTAACGGACTAGAAAAAATTAAAAAATACGAAGTATATAAGAGTGAAAAAGGTATTTCAAAATAATAACTAAATATTTGATAGACGAATTTGACGAGCAAATCAACATGTATTTGTGACGTTCACTTTTAATTTTTCTAGCAAATTTTTTCTTATGAACGAAACTCTTCTTCTTGATCAGAAATAATGCAAATTTGTTTAAAAATAATTTATTTTTATGTATGGAAGGTTGGATTATTTTAAGATTTTTCGAAAAAATTAGGACCTTTCAGTTACCAGTTGAGATCATTTGCATTATTTGTAATCAAGCAAAGTCGTTTATGTCATCAAACAATATTTACTAGAAAAATTAAAAGTGTGTATCACAGAAACATCATGATGTGCTCGTCAAAGACGTCCATCAAATATTTAGTTATTATTTTGAAATGCCGCTTTCTTGTCTGGTGACATAAACGGCTGTGCTTGATTAGAAATAATGCAAATGATCTTAACAAGTAATCCAAAGATCCTAATTTTTTTTCGAAATATCTTAAAATAATCCTACTTTCCAATCCTAAAAAAAATGTGAATTTTTTGTAGTCAATTTTGCATTATTTCTGATCGAGAAGAAGAGTTTCGTTCATGAAATTTGCTAGAAAAATTAAAAGTGTGCAACACAAAAACATATTGATATGCTCGTCAAAGACGTGCATCAATCATTTAGTTATTATTTAATAATTACGAGCATAAAAATACATTTACTTCAGATACTTCAAAATTTAAAAAATACTGTAAAATTACAAAAACTACAAAATCATTAAAAAAATAAAATATGGTTGCATAAATAGTTAATAGAAAGGTAAGATAAACATAATAAAATTAGTTGATTTTAATAAATATTTTTATTTTTCTCTCCGTGAATAAACGAAAAAGTATACTTTCCGTATACGGAATCGATATTTTGCATTCTGTTTCTTTCTATAGCTAGTGGAAAAATGGCAGTCACAGGCAAACGTTCAATTGGATTGATCTGAGACTTTATATACGGAGGTTTCTGAGGTCGCCAATTACGAATCTAAACTCCAATTTCAAACATTCAAAAACGGCGGATTCATGATGGCCGATCAAAACATAAAAAATTATCTGCTTCAGATGAAAATGCGTATTGGACGTTCTATGATGTCGCTGATTACGAATCTGAACAAGGATCTTAAAATTCCAAAATAGCGGATTTATGATGACCGATCAAAAAGTAATAACTTATCTGATTGAGATGAAACCAAGTATTCAGGAGTTTTAACGTCGCTGATTACGAATATGCTTTTATGCAATTAGTTGCTTTTAAGGCAGTGAAAATGTTTTTTATTTATTTCCGAAAATTCTCGGGCAATTCTCAATTAATATCATTGGTATTTTCTAGGAAACTGTTTTAGTGCTCAGAATTGCCTTTACAAATCCTGAATTTTAAAAATGTTACTCAGGCATCTTTCATTTACGTTTTTTAGTGCAATTTCCTACCTGACCGACAGAGGACTATGGAACCCCCTTAATGCTTGATATTTCGAAAACTGTCATATTTTTTGGTTTGCATCCATGACAACTTTTATCAGATGCCTTGAACTACATTATATTTCAATTGTATCCATTTTCACCGAGAACTTTTTTTCCCTATAAAATGTGCGTGGTCCTTTCAAGCAGCAGTTCGCGGTTGGTAATGCGAACCACATTGTTTGTTTACGTTTCGAAAATATTGTTTATCCGGCGGAAATCGACTCATGACCGCTACTAAAAGACGAAGATGTGTAAAATTCCCGACCGATGCGTAACAGTTATACTTTACACCCATGTTAGGTATCCTAGTTTTTGTAATTGGGTGCGTAAAGAGAGTGCGTAAAGTTTTGATGCCTGGTTGAGTGCGTAAAGTACAACTTTACGCACGACCGGTCACTTTACGAATTTTGTCCTCTGGAGTACGTAAAAGTGAACTTTACGCACGAAAAACAGGCATCAAAAGTACTTTACGCACTAACTTTAGGCACACAATTACAAAATGACTTATTCTTTCGCGATTGTTGTCGGATGTTGGACTTTTTTTATCCTAGTTTTTATGATTCATTTTATGTTGCTTTACGAGAGAATAAAATCGATGCACTGCTTGAATCAGTGAAACTTTAACGAGAAACAGTGAAATTCGTTGGCCGTTTTACTGTTTATGCACTAAATATGATGAAAGTCACTGGTCCAGCAGTGAGCATTCACTGATTCAAATAGTGAGTTTTTCACGGTTTCGAATTGAGAGAGTATAGAAGATATTTCATATTTTCTGTTTAAATTTTTAAACCAATTGGATGAAATCGACGTATGAAAATATGATAATTTTCAGCTGATAATACTCTTTTTCTTCACGAACATCATAAGAATAATACGATAATATAGGCATTACCATATCCATATTTTCTTTTTCATTAATTATTATCCTTGCTCGCGGCAAAATTAAAATATGAAATCATAATATAAATATGTAGAAAATTAATTTTCTTGTAAACAGAAAACGAACTTTTCTAAACAATGTTGATATATGTACTTTGTTTTCGTCAACTCTACCAAATACTGAGATTAAAATCACTGAGAATGTCATGCTCAAAGTAAACCATTTAAGGCCCACAACTCAAAGAATAAAGTTATTGTTTTAAAGTGTACAGCCGACATAGTTAACATCGTTTTCATGGCCGTTGATTACTAATCTATTGTAACTCTTCCTAAATTCAAGATTGCGCATCTATAATATGAAAGAGAGTATTTAACAAAATTCATTCAGTCAAGATTCCTAATGTCAAAACAATTGTGGTGAATACAAGTTTTATAACAATTTTATGTAAATTTTGGCTAAAGCAATTATTTGTATGTATTTTTTTTGCAACAAAAATCAAGTTTTCAATATTACGCATCTACGTAGTTTAATTTACTGCCAATAATCGCCTTTTAGAGGGTTTCGATGCAATTTGTATTCTTCCATTTCAAAATAAAGTGCAAATTGATGAAGATCAGCTCTTTTTTCTTTACATTTATTACACATTAAAAATAAACCTAATTTATACGTTTTATATTATAATATAAGATAATGAAATTCATTTTGTTAAACGTACTAAAAAAGCAATTAAAAATGAAAATGTTTTCGTTGACATTAGTAGTACTATTACTGGTAGTTAAATAGTTTTTTCTTGGATGGAAATGACTTCTTTATCATATAAAATTAAGTATATAAAGTATCTACGTTAAATTTCATATTTAACTGCAATATCTCATTTAATATTAATGATTGATTTTTTATCGCGATTTTTCTAATTGTCGAATTTAAATGAAATTACGTGCACATTGTTCATAAAATTAAGTATTTTCATTGAAAAATAAGACGATTTAAAAAAATTTCCATTTTGTCTAGAAATTGTCCGGGAACTTTTTTCAACATAAATTTTGCAATTGTGGTTTAATTTTAAATCGGCTATTTTAAATCCGATATAGCACCTCGAAGAAAATAATATAACCTTTCATTTTCAAATAAAAAAATTGCTGAATTATATCGAGGTAAATCTTTAACAACTTATAATCTCCAACAAAATTTCATAATGGGCATTTTAACGTATTGTTGGCTCCTAATTATAAATGTGATGATAAGAATTGGTGGTCTTACAATTTTAAAACGACATTTAGAGATTCACCAAAATTATAGCATGCACTAATCAGTATTCTGCGTACTCCTCTTCCAAGATTACAGGTGCTTTTTCATATAATGAAATGTTTAACGGCTTACCAATAGCTATAAGCTCGTACACCAATAATTGTTATTCATTTACATCTGAAGTCAAAGAGCATCTTATAGACTTGCATAATAAATTGTTGCTTTGATATTTTTATATTTTATAATTTAGGTTTAGCTAGTAGATTGTACTGTATCATATATGTACAAAAAAAAGTGATATAACTGGTAGTGTATCATATATGTACGTGTTTGAATAACTTTTGAAGATTTCAACCAATTTGAACCAAAATTGGTATACAACCGTATTTCGGCATACTCTATCTGAATAATTGGTTGTTTTTTTTTTGTAATTTTGAATCCTAACCTCAAAATGACAACATTCTATGCAGCATAAATTTCGACACTGCGAGGTTTTCGGGGTCGAATGATTGCGAATTTATTGTCAGTTTCGTATAAATTGTGATAACAGACATTAAATAACGTATATAGTTCAGAAGAACTCAATTTAAAGACCTAAAACGAGAATGACGACACAACGTCATCTCATTGGATCAAGGGACGAGAATGCCTAGATCTACGTTTCTGGACATTTGACATTCAACCAATATTTTTTCATTTCTTTCCTCCACTTCAATCCTTATTTTTCAACTCTTGTTTTTCACCCCTTTAGAATGTTATAAGATAGAAACTGAGCTTGGAAATGGAATCAGCTGCATCAAAAACCCATAGATCTAAGTTTCTATAAAAACAGAAAATTTCACCCTCAATCCTTATTTTTCACCCCTTTAAGGTGTTGCAAAATGGAAACTGAGCTTGGAAATAGAGTCAGGAGCACAAAAAACTCTCATAGAAATAGATTTCACGTATTTTAGTGGATGATTGGCAAGGAAGATGGAAAATGCGGTACCAGTTATCCGGTTAAAAAATCGTTTATGCGATTTGAAAAATTATAATTTTGTTAATAAATGGTTCTGTAAAATATTTATAAAGCATTTACAAACTTAGCATAATTTAAAGCATTTTATAACATTTTAATATTTACTGCTTTTTGCAATAACTGTTTCCCAACGATAGAAAAAATAGAAAGAAATTACTTAGAAAATAAATTGTAAACAACAATACAAAATTTGTAATTTTTTATTTTTTTTCATATAAAATGGTGAATCCAAGAAAATAAAAATATAAATAACGAGTGAATTCTCGCTTATTTAAAATATTTACATATCATTCTATAAATGCTTTATGCAATTATTATAATATTTATATATTGTATATTGATATACAAATTGCATTAAATGGTCAAAAATATATTTACTCTCTCAATGCACAAAATTCAATTTTCGCTGATTATAGTATACTCTGAAATTCCTGAAGTAAGAATTCACTAGTTATTTATATTTTTATTTACTTATGTTTACTGTTTTGTATAAAAAAGTCAAAATTTACAATATCTGCATTGTTGTTTCTGATTGATTTCTTATATTCATTCATAATTTCTTTTTATAGAAATATCTTTAGGGTTAGTTTTTCCAAACACGCGCAGTAAATATTCAAATTTTATAAAATGCTTATAAAAATATACTAACTTTATAAATACTTTATAAATGTATTGTAGAAACGTTTCTTTATACGATTGTTAAATAATTTTTATAAGTCATTTTTATATATAACCACCTGATTAAAATCTGGATATTTTTTTCAAATTAATCAAAGTTTCATGTATAATTTTTATTAATTTGATCTCGAAAATGATGATTATCTTGTTGATATTTGGAATCAATTTGCTGAAAATAATCATATTACTTGCGTTAGAAACATCAGCTATTAAATTTTTTCAACTATACATATTTGCAAAATTATCGAAAGGAAAATAGAATCAAATATTTTAAACCGTTCAATCACGAATTATTCCAAAGTTTGAATTTTTTCAAAATTTGATTAGAAGTTTTTTAAGTTCCCTGACCACGAATTCGGTGTCACATTTTAAAAATTCCAAATGATGGATCCAATAGGGTCGGCAAAAATTTTGATTTCGAACGATTAAATTTTTGGATCTGTATTATACAGAGATTTTTAGGGCAATTGATTGCAAATCCAGTATCTGGCATAATTTTATAGTAACGCATATCTTTCGTGTTTTTATTCATTAAAAACGGAGAACTAATATATTTCAAACGATAATAAAATAAGAACGATTTATTAAAACGCAATGTGCAGATTGTCTTGTTTATCGGAAGAATGTAAAGGTCAAGAAAATTGTATAGTGCATCTCTGACTTATTTTGTACCAAACTATAATTTTCGTGCTTTAGCAAGATATAGCAGAAACAGAATTCCTAACCTTTGAGATAAAAACCCTATTGAGGAACAAAAAATTCTTGACCTGAGAGCATAAGGTTCCGACAGATGGTTCCGCATTATAAATTCTTCGAAAAGCACAAATTGTTTTGCGTAACCGTGACGTTATGTAGGAAACAAAACAGAAATATTTTCTACGTTCGACGAATGTTGAAATTTATTAAGACTCCGTAATTCTCTGATAGGTTTCAGGTTTAAGGTACTTGTGATTTTTTCTGCATTATATATTGTATTTCTAAATATCTTTCATGTATTTGTAGTGGTATGGAACAAAGTGCATTTTACGTCATTTTGATTTATCGATAAAATTTCAAAGGTATGAATTTCAAGATTATTATGTTCGCTATTTGATAGTATTTAGTAATAAATAACACCCTATACATTATTAAGAAGTACCATTTTTATTCCGTGATTAAATACTCCAACTTTAAAATACTCTCAATCTATAAAAATAGCATGTCTTTCCCTGGTAGAAATTTGCCCAGTTTTTTGATACACTGTCCAGGGTCCCTACAACTTAACATGTAAAACAGTTAACCCATTAATCCTCAGATGCACTGAAATTTTCCCTCGACTTCAGCGTTTATTTCTTATATGATACAGATAAAAAAAATCGAGAAAACATAGATTTGAAGGTCGCTCTTTCGAATGGCGTTGGGAAAATTTTGTAAAAATTGCAATTTCCAATAGTTTTTTGCAAAAATATCTAAATATTCATTGTTTTTTGTGGCGTTCAGTATCCCTATGTTTTTGGATCGCTAATAACGAATCTAGATCACATTTTCGACTTTCATAATGGAGGCTCCAAAATATCGAGCGCCATCTATAAATTTTTTCTATTCGCTGATAAAAAAAATATTATCCTATACTACGTTCAATTACCAAGAAAAAGTATCTCTTGTGATTTTTTTCTAAATCCTACGGTTTCCGAGCAAAAAAATTCTGAATGTTTACAAAAGCAGTGATACAACTAGAATCATGGACAAATATATTGTGGCTTCTGAAGTGTGCATTTAACCTAATAAATAAGTAACAAATTATGAATTTCATAACAAAAGATTTTTTAAAAGAAAGCTTTTCTGTAAACATCGTAGACTTCAATTTTTTCAAATGCATTTTCACAATATAATAAGTTTATGGATGGAGTTGATCTTTATGATCAAAGATGCAATAGTTTTGAACCCACGATACGATCGAAAAAATGAACATGGTGCATTTTCCAAAGAATCATCCAATCATCACTGACAAATGCAACGATACCACATAATATTACCCGCGAGCAAAGGATTCGCAATACTTGTTGCCAAAAATTATTTGTCAAAGGCAAACATTCAAAATTGCAAATTTCATGTCTTTGAAAAAAATACCATCACGCATACTGTTCGAATACAATGTGCAAAATTAGAAGCAGAAAATTTTGCAAAAATTGCGATAAATATTACTGCGACAATTGTTTAAAAAATCTAACCATTTATAACATAGATATGAGAAATCATGGGGAAAAAGCATCAAAAAAATAAAAATTGCAAAGATGAAAAACAAAATTTTAATTACAAAAAAGAAAAAAAATACAAAAGCACAAAAATGAAAAATGAAAAACTAGAAATATTAAAAAAAATTTATCGAACATCACCTACCTACACGTGGTGAGAACCGGGAAACGCATGAACGGCAAAGAGGTGATAAACTTGTTTATATTTTGTTCATAACTTGAATTTGTACTTCGTTTTGTTGAAATGTACATGATTCTAGTGGCATCATTGCTTTTATAAAAATACAGATTTCACAGACGAAAACACAGTTTCATTATTAGTGACCCGAAAAACATGGAAATAGTGAGAAAACCCAAAAATCGATGAATATTTTACATTTTGCCGCCGCCATATTGGATCCACCATCTTGAACTTAAGGGGCTAGTCCAGTGGTTTCTTCAGTTTAGAAAATAATTTTTATTTCATGATGGAGACTTTTAATCCATACACATTTTTTCGCACTTTGAAACTGACATATTTTAGTTGCAAAAAAAATGTTGTATATATATACATGTCGTACTTTCTACGATGTAGCTGCGTGAAGTCGGTCCGATCTTAAAACGGCATTCACGATATCTCGGGTCTGAATCATTTGAAATAAAAAAATCAACATTTTTCTTAAAATATAAGTTAGTAGCTATGTTGCGAACTAGAATAAACATTGTACGATGAAAAATAACGACGTGGTTAACTTTTGAATTTTTAAACGTGTTTTTTGCAACTTCAATTGTTTATAAAATTGCTGAATATTAATAAAAAATTAAAATTCTGGTTCAGATGATAGCCAGACATGTGTAGAACATTCCCTTAAAATTTCAGCGCGATCGGATGAGTAGTTTTATTTTAATCTTGAATGCCAGCTCAAAAAATACTGTTTCGAGAAAAACGCGTTTAAAGTTTTAAGTCTGAAATAGTGACTAATAAGCGACTTACCTTAATCAGCAATGCCAGGACCGTAGAATCCAATGAAGACATTGAAATGCTTACTAAAAGAAAACAAAACAAAATAGCATGCATGCCTAAACAGGACCCAGCCTGATGACAGGACTAGCACGCGGCGAGTACGCAAGTACGGTGTTTTCGATATAACAACTTTTTATTCGGATTCTGAGTAATTTTCGAAACAAAATCATTTCTAGCCACTTTCAGCGTATTACTGAATGTATATTCTATACAAAAATCATGTTTTTTAAAAAACGATTTTTTGATGAAAAAACCACTGGTCTAGCCCCTTAACAAAACGAACCTCAGATTCGTAATCAGCGGCCTAAAAAAAACCTGAAAAATCAGTTTTGTATAAATAGGATTACATTTCAATTTTTGTCCAATTATGAAAAATGTACAACTTTTTCGTCATATCAACCGCCATTTGATAGTAAGACAAGAAGGAAAAAATGTTTTATGCCAGATTCTTTTAGTGGACATATTGAGTGCACGTTTCTGATAAATTTTTAGTCTATGGAAATACATTTTGACAATAAAATGTATGGAAAACAAAATTAAATCCGTAAATGAACAAGATTTTGCAAAAAACTCTTTAAAAGGCATTTTTCATAAAATTTTCTCAACGCTATTCGAAAGAACGATCTTCAAAAAGGCAAATCCATGATGTCTCGATTTTTTTCATATCTGCTTCAGATTAGAAAAATAAGCGCCGAAGTCGAGAGAAAATTTCAGTGCACCTGGGGCTTAATGGGTTAAAATTAACAAAAATTGGCCAGAAACTAGATTCATTTTCTACTTGGGATGATGTTTTTAAAAATTGATAGTATAATTTCATAGTCATCTCGTTGCATTTGCTGTTTTTTAATTTTCGATTTAAAATGTTCTGACTCGTTATTTTTTTTCAACAAATTCGTTAAATTGCCTACATTCAACATTAACCTAAATGAATTAATTGTGAAATTGAAGGTAGGTTCTAGAATGGAATGATCATAGTTAAGACTGTTAATCGATTTTTAGTCTATTTTTTATACCTTAGATAGTAACATGTTTGAATGGAATTTAAACAAGAAAAATGGATTATATACAATTATATATAATTATATATAAATTTAAATACAATTATGTATAATAATATATAATTATATGTTTATATACGATTATATATAGTTATATACTATTTGTGATACAATTAGATCCAATTATATATAATTACATATAATTATATATGAATTTTGGCCGTATATAATTATATACAAATATATATGCTAATATATAATTATATATGTTTATATGCAATTTTATATGATCATATACGGCCAAAATCCATATATAATTATATATAATTGGATCTAATTGTATAAAAAATTGTATACAATTATACATAAACATATATAATTATATATTATTATATATAATTGTATCTAAACTTATATATAATTATATATAATCCATTTTTTCCTGGGAGTTTATCTCCAAACCGAAGAAAAGATAAGAATGAGCATTTCGGAATTTTTTTTAATTTCGGTCTCTGGATGACATCACTCGGACTTTCTGTTAGTAAACAGTAAAGCACCCCAAAAAGTCGCAAGATCTTTTGAAAAATTGCGACTTAGCATTTCTAGGAAAAATAAATTTTACCTTCTCAGCGGACGCGTTTCAAAGCTTGTCAAATTTTTAAAGAATTTTGTGACCTGAGTAATTTCACCTAGATGCGGTAGGGATGCTTTCGATGTCGCATGTTGATTTTGCATCATTTCCGGGTTTGAGAGAAATCGTTTCGACGTAAAATGTATGAAATATTTTAGAAAACTAAAAATTTAAGCACATTACCACCTGATGCATGTCGTAAGAAAACACCCGTTAACATTATTAATTGTTAACTAAATAAGCTATTTGTAAAATAAAAATAGTATTAATAAATATCGGTCTAAAATTGTATACGATACTTTTACTTTGCAGTTAATAAATTAATTCCATAATAATTTATTTATCACGGATTAAGAATTATTTCTGAGTGGATGGTGCAGATTATTGTTCAATATATGGGAATGATTTTTCACAATCACCAATCAAATCAACATTCTTCGATACAAAATGAAAATTTTCCGTTTTTCGTAGAATGATATGCGAGAATTTTGCATGTCGTTTGAATATTGCAAACGATTGTTTTTAACAAACTTGTTAAATGTTACGCAAAACTTTTTCACGTATTGTCTCAAAATTTTAATAAAATAATTCTGCGTCTATTAAATTCAATGCAAAAGTGATTTTCCGAAAGAAATTTTCCATGCAGTGCATAGTACCATTGCTTCAGTTGTTATCTCAGTACAAATAAAATTAATTAATATTTGTTAGAAGCTTTAATGGTTTGATAGTTTATCACACAAATAGCAAGAAGTCTCGATCATCAACGAACAAATAGTCATTATTCATATGCTCATTAAACTAAGAAATTAAACATCGATTAAAAAAGGTGATAACGAAATTGTATGATGCGTATCAGAATTTGTTCATAAATTTTGAACACTATTGGCATCCCTAGGAAATGCTTGCGCAGGTACGTCACGAGTTTCGTGAAATGCAGTTATGCTGGTGGTTAAAACTGACGCTCAATACCCCCACTCCGACTTTTAGAAAAACTATTAGAGCTTTCGGAATCACTGATGCAGTTCAGTCTCATTCTTCCTGTGCCCTTCGGAAAGACAAGACGGTCACCGACGCATCAGCACTGCAGCGACAGCATAGTTCAGAAGATCAACCCAGAGGTATGGTTTTTAATTGTTTACAATATAATTTGTTGATTTGTTATTGTAATTTGTTATTTGTAATACGCTAATTTTATTAACGCTTCTAAAAATATTGGTGAAATAATTTAATGAGACTCATATTCATTTACCCTGTGTGTTTAAAATTGGTGGTTTAATAAATAACAGCATTTAATTAAACAATTTATTTAAAAAACGGTAATTATTCTAATTAAAGTGAAAATTGTTTTATTTTGTTGAGAAAACTATATTAAAAAAAATGAATTTATGTAACTGGAAAAACAAATTTAATATTTTAAACGCGTCAGAGTAACTTTTTTTTATTTTAAATCATTAAGTTAAGTGTTCTTTCTCTTTTCAACAAAATTCTCTTAAAAAATTTTAATTTATTTTCAAAATTGGTAATGATTTATACACATATAAGGGCTTTTTGACAGTCTATCACGAATTTTGGGTTCGCTACTTCGAATTTATAACGTTAAATAATAAATTTATTAGCAAGAACGTTGCATGTCTTAAGATTTCAGATTATGCCAAAAAATCTTGTTTTGAAATCGTCATTTTTGGAAAAAAATTGAAATTAATAATTCTAACACATACATTTTAAAGTTTAAGGTCCGTGGACGCTTGTTCTTCACTTTACTGAGATCTCATTATGCGATATTAATGCGAAAATCATGCTAGAAACAACATTTTAGTTAAAAAATCCAACTTTTTTTAAACATAATCTAACGAAGCGAATTGGATTCGCATTTGTCTTCAATTTTAATCGCAGATTCGTATAATTCGATCAATTTCACGTCAAAAATGAGTGCCCTACAATAAGATGTAAACGTTTTCTTGTGGGGTTTCAGAATCGCTGATAACGAATCCAACGTTAATTTTGTAAAATTAAATTATTTAAACAATTCGTTTATTGTAATGTTGGTTATAGAAATGACCAAAAATTTTGCAATCTCCGAAAACTAATAGCATCATTCGATTCTACGGAGAAAATTATGAAAAAAGCACAGTAATATTTTTTTATCGAGTTTTCATTTTGAATAAAATCTATCTATCGATAAAATCGTGAAAAATGTCGAGTTACGAAGTCATTCCTAATCGATTATAACGTTGTTTTAGCAAAATAAAAATCTGGGGTCAAAAAATGTTGATAAGCTTTTTCTCATGATGTTTCTCTTGAAATCGAATAGCACTAGTAGTTTTTTTTAAATTGAGATAATTTTGCAAAATAAAGGCTTGGACGAATAAAATATCACGTCGACAAATTTTAGATTCATAATCTATTGGATAAAAAGAGTCGAAAATAAACGCAAAAAAATTGATGAGCAGAAGAAAATTTACTTCTTAGTCACAATACGGTCATGTCCTTGGTTTATTAGATTTAATTATTAAAATTACTTTATTTAAAAAAATTATTAGGGTAAAAAAAATTTTACTGTGCTTTTTTTCATAACTTTCTCCCTAGAATCGAATGACACTATTAATTTTTAGAGATTGCAAAACTTTTGGTGATTTGTTTAAACAATATTGCAATAAACAAATTGTTCAAACAATTTAATTTGCAAAATTAAGGTTTGATTCGTTATCAGCGACCCTGAAAACCCCCAAGTAAACGTTTTTAGGCCGTTTCGATGGATTTTGTAAAAGTTTGTTTAAACAAATTGTTTAACCAATTTAATTTTACAAAATTAACGTTGGATTCGTGATCAGTGATCCTGAAAACCCAGAAGAAAACGTTTACATCTCGTTTAGATGCATTTGTTTTTTAATTCGAGGACTAAGCAGAATCCCGATAATTTTGCAATATAATAAACGCTGCTGTGAACAGCGCCATCTGCAAATCGGCTTAAAAATACATGGATCTTATAGTTTTTGGTTCATGGACGCATAAAATTTACCTCCCGGGGATCAGTACGTGCACCACTAAAGTGTTAACGTTGATTGAAAAATATTTTTATGGTAAATTTAGTGTTTTCTTGCAATAAATTGTTTATAACAATTCAGGCTTCTATTAAATCAAAAAAATAAGACCACCAAAAAGGGGATAAAATTCTGCATAAAACACCTTTCCCCCGGTTTCTTTTAACATCTTTAAGAGACTGTACTATGCTGCCGAAAAAATTGTCCGAAAAATGTCCGTTAAGGCCTTAAAGGGTTAAAATGACTGAATCACACGGTATCTCATTTAAAAGCACCTGGGGCATTCCATATACAGGGTTAACTTTAGATATGGTTTCTACTCGGGCATCTTGATATCTTTTCGGTATACTTGTTGGTTACCAAATATTTTGTAAAATTCAAGTTTTTTTCAAGATACTGTTAATTTTTTATCAGTTTGTTCTCATTAATTTTTATCTCTAAATTACTTGGTTCTAGATCAAAATGTTTCCTAAAAAAGTGCGGAGAAAATATGGATATTTAATAATATTTTCTCTGTTTAATAAACAAGTTATTCACTCATATATTTAAAAAAATAACTTTGCTGCTCTACCTATTACTTCGCAAACATTTTTTCGATGGGATGTAGCAAAACAAGCCCACTTAGCATCTACAGCAAAATCAGGAAAATATTAGGAAATAATAATAATAATAATATAATAAACGTCTTTATTGGTCACGTAAAGAGAGTACATTATTCCTTTACAATGCCAAGGGGCGAGTCACAGCTTTTACGAAGCTGCTTTGCAGACTGACCCATAATGACGGGTTATTAAATAATAAATCAATCTTATAAGTGAGTGTTGGGTGTAAAACTTATACGAATAATTGTTAATGTATAGACGTATTTTTTACTATAAATGGCATTCCACATCAACTCAGTCACTTTTGCACTAAATTCACAAAAAACGGGAATTGAAAATACCGAACAATTTATGGGGTCGTGCAAGATTGCAAGTATTTACATTAAATTTTTACAGAATTATATATTTTTTTACAATTTAAAATGTTTGCCAGAATCTCATAATTTTAGCTTATCGAATTGACAGTTCGCTACGTTCATCTATTTTTTGTATTGTCGATGTTTATTAGTAATTCAAACCATATTAAAATCAATAGAAATCTTTTAATTAATTTTGCAAACCTTGGTAATTTTATTTTGAACAACTTTTGTTTTAGTTTTAAAAACAATTGTATTTGGCGTAGGTTTAATAATTATGCCAATTCAACGATCTTTTTCGTAGAGAAGCTCCCAAATTTTGGTGTTATATAACATTATTTTCACAACACCAAACAATGAGGATTTAAACATACTTCCTACCGCCATAGTTGGAATTTAAACGAATGGATTTTAACGAATGACGACTTATTTTTTCGTGAAACAGATTCTCTACAACTTTACCTTATGAAATACCTAAATTCCCTTTAGAAATGTTGATTGACAATTTTACCAATCCTAAAGCTCGAGTAACTTTTTCATACGGGAATTTTTTTCGTAGGCCATTTTGTCGCCTACCATTTACTTGCTAATCAGATAATAAATTTTCTCATATTGCCACTGTGACCATAAAGCTGTTCATTTTAAACATCGCCCAAAATGATCTCATCTGGAGTTATGATTATTAGAATTATACAACGCAATAAAATTTTTGGTTTTCCATTTCTCATTATAGCATTTGTATACGAAATTTTTTTTTATACATAATGAACTTATAATATCTCGCAGATTTCATTATGTAGTTAGTTAGGTATTTTATTACTCACACTAAAAAAACTTCCAAAATGCTTCCTTTACATGTACATTAATTCATCATATTGTATACCTATATATACATAATATATAAATATACATCTTTAGAAAAATTAATATACTGTACATTGAAAGAAATTTAATGACATTTTTAACAGTGCATGTATAGGGATTCAATTACGTCCCGTCCAGAAAAGGGTTTCGCTTCCGGAGAATATAACATAATAATGTATCAATATAGACGAATAAGGAATTTGAGATTAATCTAAATGAATACACAAGATATATATTAAATAAAACACATAAAACTACATTAGCAAGAAATGGTGCAGGCGCCAAATATGAATTAGTTTCCTATCAAAAAATCACGGCGTAAAAAACGAGCAATTTTGTAGAAACCCCGTCATTTGCACACGCAGATTTCATTATGCAGGATATTTGAAAACATCCCAATAATCGACATGTATATCGTTTAAATCGATATCAGCCTTCAGAAACTTAGCAACTTGCAAAACCAACAAATTTCCATAAACCCGCAAAGCAATAACGTTTTTAGAATTAAAACATATATAATCTCTCGACTCGTTAATTTTATTTTTATTTAGTATATCTAAATATAAGACAATGTCATATAAATATTTTGATGTGATTTACATGGATATGTTCTTGTTTTTTTACAGAACACACTGATTGATACTCTAAAATGGAAGGTGCAGCCGCAAATGCTAATGCTCAAAACGTAAATGTAGAGGACATGGAAATCTCACAAGAGGCGAGCACATCAACAGAAAATACTGCAAATGAAGTAATGGACTTTGAAAATGCAAGTTTAGTCAATGAAAATCCTCCGAAGGAACAAACTGATATAAATCGTGCACTTGCCAGGGCTATACGAAAACGCAATGATCGAAAGGTTAGAAAACTGATTGGCAAAGGTGCCGATGTCAACCATATTCTCGAAGGCACCAACAGAACCCCACTTAAGCTGGCAATGCAGTTATATGGCACACCTACTGTAAACGGCCGCCAAATAATTAAGACACTATTAAAAGCAGGAGCAGATGCTAACACTCAAATTGGACTAGGTTTGACTGTGTTACATATCGCTGCGAAAACCAAAGATTTGTCGCTCGCAAAACGCGTGTTAGACTGCGGTGCCAAACTTGACATTTTATCTGACTCGGGTAAAACTGCATTGCGATATGCAATTCAAAGCAACCCAAATATGTCATCTATTCCATTCGTTGCATTTTTATTAGACTCAGGGGCAAACGTTAATTTACCGAACTCTGATGGAGAGACAGTCATACATCATATATATGAAGCTCCACAATTAGAATCCGCTCAAATCCTGGACATGTTAATACATCATGGTATTGAGCTTAATGCACAATGTCCCACTGGACATACACCACTACACTACGCCGTTATACATAATTCAAGGCATACAATACGGCTATTATTAAACACAGGAGCATGCGATCAGACAATAAAATCATTAGCAGGCGAAACGGCACTCCATCTTGCCGTAGGGAATAATTATATTAGATCAGCTCGAATATTATTGAATGCTGGCAGTGATGTGAACGAGCCAATTGACTGTTTCGAAAAGTTTACGGTGCTGCATGTAGCTGCGGCTCGAGGGAATTGGGAAATGTTCCAACAGCTAATGCTTTTCAATCCAGATTTAACGTTATTGACCAATCAAAAATATACAATTTTGCATTCTGCCGTTATAGGTGGATCGGAGAAAATTGTAGCAACTATACTTGAGGTTAACCATAATATTAATGAACAGGCCGATGACGGTAACACTCCGCTTCACCTGGCGGTTTACCAGCAGAATGGTAAAATAGTAAAATTATTATTAAATTATAACGTCGATCTGGAGAGGAAGAATAAGAAAGGTCAAACTCCATTGCACGTGTCAGCGTATTCAGCTACGCCATTAATCACGAAACTTTTAATATACAAAGGTGCCGATGCTACCACACGTTGCAATAATAATCGATCTATCTTGCAGGCCGCATTCTATGGTGGCAACACAGACGTTTTCCGCTTGTTACTTGCGCCGTGTTGTGCACCGAACTTTGAGGAATGTCTTAATATGCTGTCAGTGGCTACGAATAGACAACGTTTGTGGATCATGAACGCACTAATTAGCGATCAATTTCCCCCTACAGACAAAACTGAAAAAACTAAATTGCGTACGATAAAGGTACTAATGAGAGAAAGATGCCCAGAACTGGTTTATACTGCTGCAGCGGATGGTTTGGAACATGTCATCAAATTGGTAACTGATGGAGGCTATGACCTCAATCAGCTAGTGGGAGGAAGAAGTTTCTTGGATGGGGCGGTGAAAGCGTCGTCATTAACAATAGCTAGACTTTTATTAAGTCGAGGAATATTCCTCAATATTTCCGACAACAAATATTTTAATTCTCTCCACCGTGCTATTTGGAACAGAAGCTATGCCATGACTGACCTTCTATTAGATCATGGAGCTAATGTTAACGTGATATCTTGTGGCTCCAAGTATACGTCATTACATTATGCTGTTGAAAGAGACTGCCATGAAATCTTTTTTCTTGCGTTGTTTGCCCACGGAGCAGATTTACATAACAAAAATGAACAGAACCTCACTCCTCTAAAACTCTCAATGTCGCGTCCACGGTTGTCGACTATAAGCTTAGTTAAATTCGAAGCGATTGTCAATCAGACAGGGCGTGTACTTGAAATAAACAACCAGCTTATATCAGACCAAGAATTTTTGGAGAAAATGTATAAAGAATGTCTGAGTGAAATTGATATTGCGAAAAACTATTTTATACATACAAGGTTGAGCGTGTGGGATGTATTATGGAAACCAATCCGTAGCTTAATTCCGTTTATGAATCTTTCAATTGTTATGGACTTTGCTAAAATGACAGAGCACCGTCAAACTTTTGAACATTATTATGATTTAATATGTTTTAAACTCAAAAGAGCAATGGGCAAAAAACTCACCCATAATCATCTACATTCCCATTTAATTGATATTATGGGATTCCCAAGTGTTGTTGTGGGAAATTTATTAACGCATATGACTGATGGAGATAAGATACTACTGCATCGAAGATTACAACAAGAATGAAAGTACCTCAGAGGCATAGGTGGTATGTATTTTCAATCATTTCCTTACTTTCCAACTTGAACTATTAAAACTCTTCATCGTTTTCAATTGTTTCTAATGTACAGTTATCATCCGGTCAATTTGATTTTTTATAAGAGACTAAATTTGTATTATAAATTTGTATTAAAGCAATTTAATTTATATCTCTATTGAGAAATGCGAAAATTACCTCTTCAACAATATTAAAATTTGTATATTTTTCAGGATGCACTCTCATCAGCAAACGGATCTGCAGAAGTACGCCCCATATTTCCATCATAGAACTGGAAATATCCACAATCGTGTCGCCGATTAATACCAGCTCTCAGAATACCTCAAATGCAAATTAACTCGAGAATTAAGACTGCTATATTAGCAAAACTCATGGCTGTAATTCTTACTACAATATTGTTAATAAAAATCAATAAAAATATATTTATTTATTTTTATAATAAAAAATGTATTATTATTATTATATGGATTCATAACGTTTCTTCTAATAATACCCAAATAAATGAATTATTTCCTAAAGTACCTCAAATTTTGGTCATCAAGTATACATCACCGTCGAACCGGTTATTTTCTATATTCCCATTTTTAATTTAAGTTGTAATAAAATTTGTAACAACGTTTATATGCAGAAGCAACGCAAATTAATATGATTGGTTATGCATTATTTTGGTAAAACGGTTTATTTACCAAAATAAAAAGTTAAAAAGTCACTCATTTCAGTAGCGCACGCCATCGACTACGACAGTCGTGTCAAATAGGTCATTAAGTTCTCCAGCTGTTCACGTTCACCAATTCAAAAAATTGAATTAATTAATTAATTTATTTATTTATTTATAAACAGGCATTGTTGCCCTTTAAACACATAAGTGATTGTTCAAAATATCATATAGTTACACGTTTTTAAGCAAAACAATACAATAAAACGACATATTTCCAATAGTAGTAACTTTGTTTTGAGAACCATAATTAGATTACTCATTCATTCATAATATCTAAGTAAATTATCCGCGGGCATATTTTGATTAATTACTTCTGAGAGTATAGATTCCAAAATGCTACGAGGATTGAGATAGAGTATAGATTAGTTCTGCATGGAAATAGTGTAGATAAATTGGTATTCGATAAAGATGTTAAAATACGGTAAACAATCAATCCATCATGATACTATTGTAGCGATTTAATAGTAGAGAACTTAAACTGAGTGGCAATGACATTGTAGCTGTGGTCGAGATGCGACATGGGATGTCCTGACTTAAAATCAAGGAACCTGAGGGATCTTCAAAGAACCCGGGATGGATGAGCCTGGAAAACCAAGATGATTTAACTTATTCAACAAGATATTATGGTTCATACCGTCAAAGGCTTTTGAAAAGTCTAAGTATATAGCACCTATCTACTTGTGAATTTACAGCTAGAACATTTGAAACAAAGCCTGCAAACAATAGAAAATGTGTGCACGAGACAAGTATCAGCGAACCATATTTCATTAATCTGCTATTTGGGGCCATAAGGACATTTCGAGATGTGCCGCTCGGTGCAAAGTTGATATCAATGCCGTAGACATCAATAATCTAATGCGAACGAACGCGACCATCTTTAACATACCGGAGCACATAAGACCAGAAAAATTCATTTTACTATCGGGAACAGTAAATTAAATTTATGACATATTTTATGTTTACATTCCTTTGTTTATCCTTATTCCAAATGCGCCGACTCACCGAGAGACATCTGTTAATAGATGTAAAAATAAAATTTTGAAAAGCATAAATATCCCTGGATAGTTGTGTGCTTAGTATTGTTATTAATAAATTAATAATAACCCATTAATATTACGGATTTGCATACTGAGACTGGAATTGTTCACTGTTCACACCGCATTGGGTGATTTAACTGCTCAAATTAAGTGTTGCCTAGAACAAATTTTTCCTTTTATTACTGTTATAATTTATTTATTGTTATCACTGTTTATTGTTTAATAATGTTTGAACGAATCTAACATTTATAAATGTAACTTACTAATATTTATTTCATTTTATACTTCAATAATATTAGGGTAATTGTTATTAATTTGATTATGAAAATATTATAACGCTCGTTAAGAATTATTATATATTTTCCTAATCATTTTTCATGCATAAACTTGTTTAATGTGCGGAGTGCTTTCATATACTACATTCAGAAAAAAATAGTTAAAATAACCAGAATTCTGATTATTATATAAAAGAAAACAGTACGGACTTATTTAACCAGGACATTTCTTTCAGTGTATATTATTTACATACGTACTATCTGATTTTATGCAATATGTTTACGTTAATATATGAAATAATGATGTTATTGAATTAACGGAAATTGTAAACTAAATTGAATTTCATAAATTTCACTACATTTCTAGAAATTCAATTCTTATGAATCGGCTGAAACTCCGTTTTGAAAAAATACTGAAAAAACGTGTAAACTATAAAACCCTTTGTTATACAATTATCTAAGAACTCATTTTATTAAAACGTCAAGTTTAACGTATCTTTACAAATTCTTTCTAAGGGTAATTTTTCCGTGAAACTTTGTGAATGAGTAGACACAGGTCCAATGATTTTTTAAGTTTTCTTGAACAGCAGGAAATTGAATTTTGCATTAAAATTCGAAAATTAAAATTAAAATTCGGGTAATTAATTTATTATGTTGTTCACGTTTAAACTGTAATATAATGTTTAAATGTATAGGTTCTATAGTGACCGTTTTCAAAAAAGTACAAAATATTAAATACTGCGGTAGACAAACTATATATATATAAATTATAGTTTAATAAATTTGACAAGGTATATGTACTTATCTGACAGATTGCTGCTTCTGCTGTATCACTTCAAATACTTGAATTAGAACATATAATTTGGGTAACCCGTCAATTGATCGAAAAAACAATTGGTCGAATGCACAATTGGTCGAAAAAACAATTGATCGAAAGGTACAATTGGTCGAATGCACAATTGGTCGAAAAACAGTTGATCGAACATATAATTTATAGCAGATACATTATTAACATCGGATCACCGAAAAAATGACCGATCTTTCGAATGGCGTAGCCAAATTAATCAATAAATGACAACAAATTGTTTCGTTTTAACAATAAATAAAAAAAACGCTCATTTTCCATTATTTTCTTTTTAAGGAATTTTTTAACTATGTTGGCAGTACTTAAGAACATTCTAACCCATCAGGATGCGGGTCCCCCAATGCTCTACTTCCAAAATATATTTTTAGATTCTTGGATTTTTATGGTTAACCCATCCAAAATGGCGGCTGGATGCCCGAAATTATTGAAAAATCACAGTATTGTGTACTTTTGAAGTCTATTCTAAGTTTTAGCGGGAAAAATAACTTTTGTCAGTTTCGTGACAACAGATCGGATGCACATTAGCAAAATTAGCTCATAGAATTGATTTTCAAGCTGGCGATCCTGATGAGTCGGTTAAAATAACGTATTTTGTGACGAGGCGTCACCGATCGACCCCTCCTGGCAGTAGCGGAGCAGTGCCCCTATTCCAGTGTTCCATCATCGTTCGTCAGTGGGGGGTGCTTTTTCCCTCACTCGACGTCATGGATATAGTCGCTCTATCTCGCTCTCGCTCTCTATGGGCCTCGCTTAGATAGCCATGAGGTGATAAGGACTGGCCCCTCTCTTTCCCCCTTTTCTGGCCCCCCCGTTTTGGCCCGGTGCTGAGATTTTCGCCGGGTGTGTCCGGCGCTGTTATCAGGAAGGGACAATTCGTCTCCGACCTTGCGATCGAGCATTTTGCGCTTTTCAGCTGAGTCCGATTCAAATAGCTTTTTTGGTTCTCCGGTTTCGTCGACTTGAGACTTGCGGCTGTGGACTTCGATTTTCGCGTCAGTATCTCGTCCTCGACACGCGCGATTCTCGCCTTGCGTTTCTAAGACATTGGCGTCCACGCGTGTGCATTGTGCGTCGACAGAGAACGACGTTGCGATCCAGCTCCCCTGTGGCAGAAGGATTGGTTTCTCCTTGTGCTGAGCTACCGTCGGGAAACGAAGAAGTTCGCGAAGAAGGCGTACGGAGGTGCTCCATCAAGGTCAACCGCACACTCCGGAACAAGATACGGTCGGAGTTTTCCCCGTCATAGACTTCCGACTAACTCCACGATTAGTGAGTACCGGCCCCTACACAAATGTTTTGTAACTCCCTCCGTGCCGTTCGATTTCGGGATATAGCACCTATCTTAGTCGGAATACCCTCCGGTCATTTATAGTGTAACTCGCCGTCGAGAGATTTTAAGAACCCCGTGTACCAAGATTGTATCAGAAGCAGTTAATAGAGTTAAAAATATACATATATATCTGGCGTCAACATTTTGCTGAATCCTTTTCGTTCCTGCCCTGATTGCAATTAATCACGGACTTACAATTTACACAGCTTTTATATAATCAAATTTGGAATAAAAATACTTATATTCATTTTCTCGCTAAGAACAGCCGTTCTTGAGTACAAAATTATCAAAATTATCAAAATCGAAAATTCACCTCCAAACTTTGCAATCAATGGTTATAATTCAAAGGCACGTGCTTGAAATTGACGTTAACATTTTGGCCATTTGAGAGTTAAAGGGTTAAATCTTGTATAAACGTTAATTCGTTTCTTCTAACTTCTCTGTCTAGCTTCAAGTATTAGTGAAAACTAATTAATTAATTAAATTAATTTTAACAGTAAAACAGCTGTTGTGGTTCGCCCTTTGGTTGAAGGGATTGTTTTATTTACGTAATCGCTCTTTGTCAATAAAGTTAAAATAATAATAACAATAAAATTTTTAAAAATCACAAAACTCGCAAAACATTTTTGTAAGTTTTAAGAGTTTTTTAAAAGTTGTTTTAACATTTATTTAACATCCATATTTTATAGGTTATATTTATATATTTTATATGTGTAGGTTGAAAAATATTATAAAAATATCTTAAAAATTTTAATTCTTTCATCTATAATTCGAAATTTTCTCAGTTTTCTATAATTTGAACACCAAAAATCCTTTGTACTAAAAATCCTTATTTTTCACCTAAAATGTTTTATGTCAAAATAATTATTTCTAATATCATTGAAGCAAAACATACAGTTCAGTAAAGAAAAAAATCATTGATAAATAGTATTAATGTTGGAAAGCTCCCAAAAAACATCAAATTTACAAAAATTATGTATTTTCGAATTAAGTGTAATGAAAGAATTAAACTTCATCGGTAAGATTGTCATTCAGATAATATTTTTTGCACATATCAAAGTATTTTAAAAATATGAATAACACTAAACTTTACATATTTTGTTAAGATTTTGCATTACATTCTTGTACTATTTTCTATTACATAGAATGATAACGATTATTTTTTATTATTGCCCAATTTTGAACCAACATGAATCAATTTCAATTTCAATTTATTAAACCAGATAATTACAAATATGTGTAAATCCTATAGAGGTAAATAATATTACCAGTACTTAGGTTGGTTTGCATATCGCACTTAAAAACTAACAAAATTAAAACGAGGTTTCGGTTTTATTTAACAATAGCTTATTAATATTTTAATTATTTTTACTTCTGAAATGAAAGTTAGGATGAATATTTAATTTTTGAAAAAAATGTGCCTGCAGTAGAACCTGAGACCTTTAAATGGCCGTCAAATGCTTTCGAAAACTATGAGTGCAATTTTTGTTTTAAATTATAGTAAATCCTATTCAATAATTAATAAAAGACTTGTGTCACTTAGATTCAAATTTAAAAACATTACATAGCTAAAAGAGTTTTTTCTGAATATTTAGTATCAAAGATTGTTTAACGTAAATGTGTTCACCCAGTTTTCAGTACTTTGTCCTTTTGTACTTTTTATATGTAAAAATAATTTATGTCACAAATCTAAATAATTTAAACAAATTGAAACAAATATAAATAATCGCAGCAGATGCATCCCACAAACAAAACTAAGAATATTTTACGTTTTATATATCATGATTAACGAACAACTTTTATAAATTTAATTCTAATCAAATGTGCACAAAATTGGTTTATTTTTAGTTTTTATTATTTTTTAGTTTTATTATTATTATTCATGTATTTTTTAAATTCAGTGTTTATTTATGAAACGCATAGTGCAATAAATTCTTTTTTGTCGGAGTAGGTCTCAAAATGCGATTTTGCGCCCGCATTTTTACCATAGATATGTATGGTCGAGGTGAACGGGCGCTCATTGCATTTTGTGACCTGCTGCGACGAGAAATACTATTTTAATGTATATGTAAACATAGTGATGGTCGAAACACTGATTTTTATTTTTGGTTTTGGATTCATTATCAAGAATAATAAATAATTTGACACTTCACTAATCAGAGTCAAAATCGATGCAAAGATCTCAATGTATTTGATTCTCCATAAAAAATTTAATATTCCACATTTTCTTTGCCAGAATTTGAGAATTATTTATTTGTATCCTGCAGTGTATCATGTTTATTTACAAAATGAAAATCGATAAAGTAAATACATTATTGTGAATACAATAAGACATATTTTCAAAACAATGTAAATATAAATTTATACTATTTACTATTATTTTTATATATTACCAAAAAATCTTCAAATAACAATTTTTCGTTTTCAGGATACCTTTTTAGAATATTTTTACTTTATTATAATTCCTACTTTATCTATAAATTCTTTACACTCATCGTGCGTTTTCGAACTTTTCATTGAATATTCAACACTATTTCTGTAATATAGAAATAACAATTTCTTTAAAGTGTAACGGACTAGAAAAAATTAAAAACTATGAAGTATATAAGAGTGAAAAAGGTGTTTCAAAATAATAACTAAATATTTGATGGACGAATTTGACGAGCAAATCAACATGTATTTGTGATGTTCACTTTTAATCTTTCTAGCAAATTTTTTCTTATGAACGAAACTCTTCTTCTCGATCAGAAATAATGCAAATTTCATTAAAAATAATTTATTTTTATGTACAGAAGGTTGGATTATTTAAAGATTTTTCGAAAAAATTAGGTCCTTTCAGTTACCAGTTGAGATCATTTGCATTATTTGTAATCAAGCAAAGTCGTTTATGTCGTCAAACAAAATTTGCTAGAAAATTTAAAAGTATACAACACAAAAACATATTGATATGCTCGTCAAAGACGTGCATCAAACATTTAGTTATTATTTAATAATTACGAGCATAAAAATACATTTACTTCAGATACTTCAAAATTTAAAAAAAAAACTGTAAAATTACAAAAACTACAAAATTATAAAAAAAAAATAAATTTGGTTGCATAAATATTTAATAGAAAGGTAAGATAAACATAATAAAATTAGTTGATTTTAATAAATATCGATCAAAAAGTATCTAATAAACGTATCTCCTCCTATAACTTTGAATATAATATATTAAAATGTATTTAAGATTATTAAGAGATTTGAAATTTGTCCTTAAAATTTTATACGTCTAAAGCGAATGTTAAAGAAATTTTGGAAGAGTCTAGTTGGTCCTTAGTTTGGACCTCTTTTTTATTGAGCATTTTCTCGGATTACAAATTGTGACTGTTACGGACAGAATCGATGTTTTACCGACTGGGGTACCAGGCGTAGGTTTTTTCCCACAAAGATGGTTTTGCCTACACCATTGCACACCCGAATGGGGGTACCTCTCAAAACGAAGCAGGCCTGTTAGCTAATTATGTAAAGGCCCTTCGAAATGGTGACGATCTCGATAAAATTATTTGTAATTCGAATAGTATAATATCGATGTATAATATGACGTTGTAGTCTATTTAAATGTTCGAGAGTTTGAAAAATCGAACTAAGAGGTGAAAAAGTGACGATCGGTTGACAGAGAACGTTTTGGAACGCCGTCGGGTTAGGAAGTCCGCGTCGCGATCGGATCGTCACCGATTGATCGCAATAAATTTTGAATATTTTCGTGTGGCCGATCAAACCGCGTGTTTTATTTAAAGCCCACCAGTCGTTTACAGTGACATTTGATTCAATCACATTTTTTCAAGGAAATGAGATTCTGGCATAACTCGAAACAAGGTTATAAAGTAATTTTGAAAATAAATTAGAAGAAATATAATGAGGACAAATTCTGTCATTTTTCATTCATTTTATTCTTCAGCATGAGTTTTATATTTATTTATTATTCTTTTATTTTATAATTAGTTTGTTGTGAGCATTTAATACTATCAGTTGAATTGGTTCAAATGTACTATACCTTAGAAAAATAATTTAATATGCCTTGAATAACATTGAAAACATTAAAGCGTATACTGCCATTAGAGAAAAATGCCCCAATTTGTCTTCACTGTATCTCCTTCAATTTCACATAAAAATGATCCTATAGCCTGGTCTCGAATTATGCCAGAATCTCAAATGCCTGAATAAAATTGATTGGAATAAATCGCATAATTTCAAATAAGAGGTAATTTAAAAAAAAAAGGTACAAATTGAACACCGATTCGACTTTTCGAACACATCCAAAGCAAGGTCTCACAGGCCTACATCATGAATTTCTTTATGTACATTTCTTATTGATTAATTATTTAAGGCTAAATTCATTACAACTTGATCTTGCAGTAATAGATTTTCAATCATCAAAAGAGATAATAGATTTCAGCTACCGAAAGTCTAAGGTACAAATATTTTTTTACGTAGAATGTTTTCTTTCATTTCAGCATTATTGATACAGATCTTTTAAATTATAATAGATATTTTAAAGTTCAGAATCAAAATACATTATACATTTATATCATAATATAAATAATGTTCATTAAAAATAATTAAATTTAAAAAACTATAATTGAAATGGATGGATATGGATGAGGATACGAGTTTAATAAACATTTTCGTTTGTCCATATAATGCTCTCAAATATTATACTTGTTCCTTACTTATGTAAATTTATATTCTGATTTTTAGTGAGGAAAATGTAAAGCGTTAGATATAACATTCACATAGGCTCACATTTACAATAGTATTCATATGAGAGACAATTAGACAAATGTAAACTATGATTATATGTATAATTTTATATATCTAGAAGCAATATGTTAAGATGTTACAGTCGAAATGAGTATGGGTATGATTTTTGTTCTCGCAATGGGAACTGTCATTGCGACAACAAAATTCATATCAATTACTCTTATCGACTATAAGATTCTTAACATATTGCTTTTAGATATACACCCCCATATGTATACTTATATAACACTTATATGGGCAAATCCACAGAACTTCTGACTTTCATGTTATTTTAAGATTCACGTAAATAAGCTGTTCAAAAATATTTATAAAACATTACTATTTACTAAAGCGGATATGCTTTTCAAGGTACAGTTATTTGTTTTGCATGATAGTTGATTAAAAACCCAAAGGAAACACGAAAGCTCATAAAATTTGAATAAACTGCTGCGTGCAAATCGTATTTTTTTAATATTTTGTTCTGTAAGTTTTGGAACGTGTATTCTTTTCATTTGAAAATCATGTCGTTGATTAATGGCACTTTATAAAAGCCAAAGATACTTGAAAAATAAGTGTGCCTATCGCTTAATAAGAATGACATGCGTTCAAAGTCGCATGCAGAAGATTTATGGAAAATGGAATTTTCGTTAATTTCTAACAATAACTTTTGGAACAAACAATATTATGGCTCCATACTTTTGGAATTTTTAACTGATGAAGTAGTAAGCCTTCTTGCGTAACTGTTGTTGAAAAAATGACAATTTTGTTAGGCACACGAACTATACACAATAAAATGCCTCGATTATTGGCGTAATTTATTGTATTAGGTGTCATAATAATACTCTGAACTTGTTCCAGAAATACAATACGATGTTCAGGGGTAAAACAAGACATGAAATGATCTCTTTGACACAAACTCCTTTCTTTACACGGAAAAATGCTGAAATTTGTTACGCGCGGGTTTTATTGGAAACTGATCATAAATACGTTAACAAATATTAAAAATTGAAGATGGTAGATTTAATGTGGCGGACCAAATTCCTAAAAAGTTGCTTGAACCAGCAGAAACTGTGTATTCGGGGTCGCTAATCGGTCGAGATTCTCCATAGCTTTGCTCCACAAATAATGAAAATGTAACTTTGGGTAACTTTGTTTTTCATCTCCCTTGCTTCATCTTTTCTGGTTAAAAATGAATAAATATGGTACTAATGACAACTTACGTTATACCTATTTAAAATTTTTTTTCAGGATTGCCGGGATTGTAATGCCTTAAATCGACTTAAATAAATATTTGCTGCTAAAATTTGTATATTATGAACCTAAAAGCAAAAAGAAAGAAAACCCCCGACTACCCAATTTGAGCTTGCGTGAGTAACTTGTTACAAATTCGGTCTTCCATATTGAATTCGCCATCTTGAATTCTGAATATCTGTTGACGGATTCGTGACCAGTAACTTAAAAAACCCCGAATAACAAATTTCATCTGTTTTCCGCGTACAGAAATATGTTTGGTTCGAAGATATAATTTTAGGTCTCGTTTTACCTGACTGCGCTGGAACAATCCTTTAAAAGTCGTAACGTGTCGTTTTTTCTACATTTTATATGTTTAGAAGTGGCCTCAGGTTGATTTTAAATGTGTGCCACCGAAAAAAAAATGTTTTTCTTAAAGCGTAAATTTAAAAGTTCTGTGGATTTACCAATATATGCACATACCACGTTCATATTGATTTAGAAGGAGAAAATTGTTTGACTCGGCACTAAGGCAAAAAATGTAAATCTACCTTGGAATTAGGCTATAACCATGTTTTTGGAGACGTTTTGATGACACGAAGCTGAAGAAATTTATTTGAAATCAATCGGTTGTCATTATCATGCTCAAAAATACAAAACAAAATAATTCCTAAGAATTTTAAGCTCGACTCAAGTTTTTGCACATTACTGCATAAAGTGGGATTCTAATTGATATTGATATTGATATTGATATTTATTGCACACATACAGTAATATAATGTAGTATACATTATCATACATTAATTCTAACTTATATATGATTATTACAACACATAAATAATATTTCCACTATGTAATTTAATTGCGTATAGCAATTTAGATAAATTTTTTACAAAATTTATAGGATGCTTCAGGTTAGCTCGTCTGCATCCAGATGTTGTATCATTATATTGTGAAATTAATGGCGTAGTAGTTTTCGATGATGTTCTTGTGCTTGCGAAGTACAGTATTATCCCGTATAAAACTTCCATATATCAGGTCTATTTAGTATCCAGCTTTTGATTGCTTTATCTTTAGATCTTAACTGTCTTATTTTGTTTTTTTCTATCTTATTGTAAATGATAGGTGCAATATATAAAAAGGATCTTCTACGGCTTGTTTTTTTCCAATTAGGAATTTTTACAGTGTCTCTATCGTGGATACGCGTCTTCTTTAAAAACTTCACTGGTTGAAAGTAACCGTCCTTTATATATGTTCTCAAAGCTGTGTGACAGTAGTGTTGTCTGATGTTCATTATTTGAGCTTGCTTAAATATTTCTGATGTTGTAATTTGATTCCTGTAATTACTGTATATTATTTTTAAAACTCTTGATTGTAGTGATTGCACTCGCTGTATAATTTTGTCATATGCATCTTCCCAGGCAACAATTCCATATGTCAATATTGATTCAAATATTGTAAAATATATTGTGCGTAGTGTCTTAATATTCACTATCCTTTTTAACCTATAGAAAACAAAAAATTAGGTATCGAAGTTTGTTAATAATAAGTTCTATATGTTGAGTCCATTTTAATCTATAGTCAAGCTCTATTCCTAAATATTTTATGAATTTAACAATTTGGAGTACTTGATCGCTTTGTTGATGGCCATTATTATTTAATTTAATTTCTCGTATATTTGGAATACTGTCAGCATAGGAACCGAAAGTTATTAGTTTTGTTATTTTTTATATTAACTGTTAGTTGATTTGCTGCAAACCGATTTTTAATAATTTCGCGCACAGTAGCAAACATAGCTCGTGGATTTGATTTTTCTTTATCGATTTTTGCCCTACAAAAATGTTCTTTTGCAGCTCGAATCATTCTGTTAGCTTATTCATATAGATTTTAAATGTTCTTTCTAGATGTATGTTTTTAGGATGGCGTAGATATTGCTTGAATAGCTTATCTCGAGTTTTGATAGATGTAAGTTTGCCATTAGAAATCCAGATGTTTTTGCGGCATTTTTGAGGTGTGTTTCTGGTTTTTGTTGCGGCTTGAATTGCTGTTTTGATATACTGTCCAAAGAGGTCAGTGGCTTCATTTGCAGTGGGTAGTGTTTCGATGATATTCCAATTTGTTTTTTCGATTTTATCCTTCAAGATTTTAAAATTTATTTTATGACATTCATTTATATGCGATGATGTCAAATATCTGAATTTCCTATTGGCCACAGTGACAGAATTGGGTAATGGTCTGTAGTAACTGATTTAATGATAAATGTTTTTATTAGTTCAGGATTTTCACTGGTTTTTATGAAAGCATGATCCATGCATGATTTTGTATTCGCCGTAACTCTTGTGTAGGTGTTAATGCCATTTAGGAATCCATGATTGTACAATGTATTTAGATATTCGTCATTGTGTTCATTTTCTGTTAAAATGTCAATATTACAATCCCCGATTAATAATATTTCAATTTCTGTTGATGCCTTTACATTTTCACCAATTGAGGCAATGAACTCTTCTGATTTTCATGATTTTATTAACGTCTTAATTATTTTTAATCGACCATACGTCAAGATTTGAGAATTACTATTGTAAGATTCCTTGACATAGACAACCACTCCATCATTTTGGTTAAGATTAGAATTGTTATAAATCATTTTGTACCCATCAATGCTGAACATTCATGATTTTTCAATGGTCCACGTTTTTGAGCATACCATTATGTCTAAATTATTTTGGTAAATTTCAATAATTGCTAAAAGCTCATTATAATGTTTGTTTAGACTTCTAATATTTATGTGCATGATACGAAAGTTGTTTATATTTTCATTATTTTGAAGTATTTTAAAGCATGCTTGATGTGTATCAGTATTTTTACAGCTAATCCTAAAATCATTTTTCTAGAGTAATTGGATTGTAGAATTCATTTTATATGATAGTCGATTTTAGAAACGAAAAGTTTTTTCTTTAATTTGAATGTTTCACATTTAGTTTCGTCCTCAGCATAATGACTGATATCTCTATTTTGTTTATATTGTTGGTTACTTTCTATACAATTTCTGCACCTGTGATTTGTCATGTTTTCGCATTCTTTTGAATTATGTTCACCTGCACAATATTTACATTTTGTTGGTCGTTGACATTTCGCTGCGCTGTGTCCATAGGCACAACAGTTGAAACATCTGTTTAAATTGAAATATTCATAATGCAAACTAAGATTTCTCGCAAATTTTTTTTCTTCCCCGGGCAATACTTTTCCGGCAGTTCGAGCGCGAGACTGATTATAGAATCGCGTGCCTCAATTCCAAATTTGGTATCCGTTGGGATAAGTTTTAATGTTTGGAATCGTTGGTATTCAAGAGGATCCATAATATATCTTTTGCAATTCTGGGCTGGAATTCAAAATTAATTTAGGGCCATGGTTATTCAAGGAAATTCATTAAAATGAGTTTGAATTCCAAATATGTAATACAGTGGAATTAATTGTGAAGTGGTATTTGATATATTTCGAGGGGATTCAGTAATACATTCTTTTATGCCATATTTGGTAATGAATGGTATTTCTTAATGGGAGGAATTTGAGGGGATTCAATGAGATATGTTTTAATTCCACATCTTGTATTCGCTGCACTGAAAAAAGGATTTGGTTATATTTATCGAGATTTGGTAATATTTAACGAATTTCATGGTTGGATACGAGCAATTGAATATTTGGTTATATTTAATGCACAGCATGATTAACAGTATCCGTGAATATTGAGTTGAGCCAACTGTTCTGAAGTAAATGCAACCAAAATTTGGTAATAATTACCAAATATTTGTTTCGCTCAACTTCTGCCGTATTTATTACAAATACTTACGTTTAGTAATATTAAATTAACATCACCGCGTTATATTTAACCAGGATTGTATCATATTAACTGTGACATGCATTTGCATAAACCAAATTTATAAAATATTAGATCTGTCCCTATACATGTATCTAATCCCAGCTAGCACACTGTCACAGTAGTTTTCGTCAAGTTGTTTGACGAAGACTTGACGAATGCTGCACGAAAAGTTAACAAAATGTACACGAAGTTAACATTTTGACACGCATGGATAACTTTTCGTCAACGTCTGTGACAGTGTGCTATATGGCTGGGATCTTTGTGACCTAACCTATATCAACCTCGTATTTCGTAAGCGACGGTCTACTGTACATATGTTTCTGTTTCGATTACTCGATAAAAATTAAGCAGTGTAAGTGGGTGATACATAATAAAAGAAAATTGTGTGAAATATAAAATGTCTTAAGTGGATGTGTGCAAATTTTTATTTTAGATTCAGCAGGTTAACTTCAAAATTATATTTGAGGTTAGGCTGTCAAATTGTCAACTTACTTTCCTATACTTCCAGCCAATATTTGTTATAAATAATGTATAATGGAATCAAAATAGAATAAAAGCAAAGAAAAAGGGTAAGATAAAGAATCTGACAGAAATATAATGAACGTATAATGTATACACTGATAAAAATAGTTTGTGCTCCGCACAAACTCAAGTTAAGATCCTGGCACAAACCCCCGGTTTGTGCGGAGTACAAACTAGTTTGTGTATAACACAAGAATTTCTTGTTTATGATAACGAACTCGGATTCTTGACGCTTGAATTTTTTTTCGTTTACTGCAGGAAATGTTATATATTAAACAGATGAATGACATATATATTACAATTACATAATTTATTTATATTAATAGATGAAAGATTTCAAATCTAAAACATTGTTTCCGTATCCATTGGAGATTCACCACCAATGCAATATTTCAGATCTGAAACTTTTTATTTTATTTTATAATATTAATATTTCATCACCGATGTAAAATTTTAATTATCATATATGTGTACTCTGTCACAATATAAAGTAAATTTATCATAAGTTTATATGAAGAATCTATAAAATACTTAAGTATTTAAAATATATCCACAAATTTAAATATGATCAAAGCTTAAATCACGTCTATAATTCTTTTATATATGTGGTAATGTATTTGACAGTTGTCATTAAATCTTCGACATATATATTAAAGTATAAGCTAAATGTAATATTAAATATTAGCAATTAAAAGCATTATGTATGTTCCTAGAAACTCAATGGAGACGATTGGAACTCTTGCTATCTAGATTTGTTTTGATATATTGTAATTACATTAATAGGTACTGATGCTTCTTGTATAATTTTGATCAATTCCACATAACTCTGATCTTTATTATACATCTGGCAGTTCGTGGTAAAGGTTACTGAAGCGTACTATTACCAGTGAAAATGGATAAGCTCTATACTAAGACCAAAAATGTAATTCCTGGTTCAAATTAATCTATACCTGTATTTCTGGATAAGTTTTCTTCTTACAAACTACGTGAAATTTGTTTCAGACCGATTGATTCAAATTATCACATTGAAAAAGTTGAAACAAAATTATAAGAAATTTAAGCTCGACTCGACTTTTTGCATATTTGGGCAAAAAGTGGCTATCTGGTTCAGTTGTAATATTTTACTATAAATTTGGTTTTAAAATATGTGTTCAAACACAAACTGATGGTAAATGGTTGCATATGAATCAGATGGCCACTTTTCACCCAAATATTGAAATAGTCGAGTCGAGCTTAAATTTCTTATAATTTTGTTTCATCTTTTTTAGACATAATAACTTGAACCAATCTGCCTGACACAAATTTCACCAAGTTGGTACGAGGAAAACTTATCCAGAAATACAGTTATAGATTAATTTGAGTCAGGAATTACATTTTTAGTATTAGTATAGAGTCAAACAATTTTCACCGATAACAGCGATTTTAGATTTTATTAATTTGTTTAATTTTTTCAATATTTGGTTGGAAGCACACATATTGTGTATGTTATATTTCTTTGTGTGCAATTAAATTAGCTTGGGTAGAAGCTAATATTTGATACAATGACAAATACTAGTGTAATAGTGTTTGTAAGTACGCAGACTTATAAGGTCATTTGCAACCAAGGTATACCGAAAGCTATGTTGATAATAAAAAGTGCATTAGATATAAGTTTATAATACAGCTCTTAAAAAATTATAAATCAAACTTACATATATATATTAGGATAATAAGTGAGATACTTAATTGCGTAAAATGTGACCGGTTAACCTCAAATCATTGAGGTCGCCTGTCAAAATAAATCACAAAATAGCATTCACACAACACATTATACATATATAGTTCATCATTTCGTGTTTTCTTTTATCTGTAGAAGATTAGAAGTATTCTAGAGAAAATGATGACGGCAATTTTTTCCGGTTGTATCGATAGCGCTTTTTCATTGCACCATTTTTCCAGAACCCTCAGGGCTTCTTGGACAAGCTCCTGCAAAACTTCCTCGTAGTTGCCTATAGCGAGGATAGCAATATCGTCCGCATATCCAATCGCATAGATTCCACTATCGTTGAGTTTTCTGATCAAGCTATCAGCTACCAGGTTCCAAAGAAGTGGGGACAACACTCCACCTTGAGGACAACCCTCAGAGATCATCCCCTCCACTAGGGTACCCTGCCATTCCGTATAAATATACCTATTTCTAAGGGTGCTCACAATCCAACTTTTGAGTTCCTTGGGCACCCCATGTTCTTCCGCTCCTTTCCGTATTACGTCCACGGAGGTGCGGTTAAAAGCACCCTCAATATCTAGGAAAGCACCGATGCACGTTCCCTTCGTACTAAGTTGCTTCTCTATAAAGCCCGCGGCTGACATAAGTGCCAACTCAGCAGATTTGCCAGCCTGGTAGGCATACTGTTCCCCATGAAGAGGTAAGCGTACCAAAGGACCTTCTCTAAGATACCTCTCAACCAATCTTTTCAACAATTTTAATAGGAAGGATGTTAGGCTGATCGGTCTGTAGTCCTTTGCCTCCACGTAGTTCCTGTTTCCAACTTTGGGTATAAACGAAACTCGTGATTTTTTCCATTCTGTAGGTGTGTAGCCAAGCGCAATGCACCCCCGAAGAAGTCCAGTCAATGGTCTCAGGATAGCCCCCAGGCCTTCCTGAAGGAGGGCCGGGTATATGCCATCCGGTCCCGGTGACTTGAACGCCTCAAAGGCCATTAGTGCCCTTACAACCTTGTTTGGATGATTTGGTGTGTACGGATGAAAACCAAATTTTGTCCAACGATTTCTCTTCAACGGATGAAGCGAATTGATTAATTTTTTTTTTAATCGATGCGTCCTGGCCTAACTTTATGGTGATTAGATTTTAAATATGATCGGCTGAGCGGTTTTCGAGTTATTAAAAAAAATTAGTAAAAATAGTACAAATAACGTGAAAAAATGATATTATTTAACAAATTCCGTCATTTTTCGTGGGAAAACTGTTGATGCGCGTCAAAAAACTGAGAAATAAAAAAGTCGACATATCAGAAAGCCGACAAGTAAAAAACCGACATATTAAAAAGCCGACACGGTAAAAGTATTATTGTCTTTACAATATGCCGATTTTTTACTAGTCGGTTTTTTTATT
Source organism: Trichopria drosophilae (assembly GCA_030407085.1). NCBI lineage: Eukaryota > Metazoa > Arthropoda > Insecta > Hymenoptera > Diapriidae > Trichopria > Trichopria drosophilae. The sequence goes on along the minus strand of CM059586.1, from coordinate 97,654,642 downwards.
TGTCGGCTTTTTGACTGTCGGTTTTTTTAAGAAATAATGGGTAGATTTCGGAAATAGAACCTCTCTATATAACGCAAAATATACAAACGTACGTGAATATAGCCAGTCCGTTAAATAAACCGGAATAAAATACGAGAGATTGATCGGGAAATTATTGTTTCGACTCGCTAAGGGTCACAACCGCTTTATTTCATTTTTGTATTTTTTTTTCATTTTTGTATTTTTTTTTTCATTTTTGTAATTAAATTTTTTTTTTTCATCTTTGTAATTTTTATTTTGTTGATGTTTTTTCCCCATGATTTTTCATATCTATTTTATAAATGATTAGTTTTTTTAAATAACTCTCGCAGTAATATTTATCGCAATTTTTGCAAAATTTTCTGCTTCTAATTTTGCACATTGTATACGAACAGTATGTGTGATGGTATTTTTTTCAACGACATGAAATTTCCAATTTTGAATTTTTGCCTTTGACAAATAATTTTTGGCAACAAGTATTGCGAATCCTTTTGGTCGCGGGTAATATTATGTGGTATCGTTGCATTTGTCAGTGATGATTGGATGATTCTTTGGAAAATGCACCATGTTCATTTTTTCGAGAGTATCGTGGGTTCAATATGATTGCATCTTTGATCATAAAGATCAACTCCATCCATAAACTTATTATATTGTGAAAATGCATTTGAAAAAATTGAAGTCATATGACGTTTACAGAAAAGCTTTCTTTTAGAAAATCTTTTGTTATGAAATTCATACTTTGTTGCTTATTTATTAGGTTAAATGCACACTTCAGAAGCCACAATATATTTGTCCATGATTCTAGTTGTATCACTGCTTTTTTTTTTAATTTTTTTTTTATTTATTAATTAACGGGCGGAATCGCCCTTTTTACATAATTTTTGCAATATTGTACTTAATTGTGTGAATTTTGCGAGAGCTGCAGATCGACTTACGAAGATGGCGCCATACTTCACATTTGTGTATGAAATGTAGGACTGCAGAAACCTACACCAAGTACAGCGGCGGTCATGAGTCGATTTCCGCCAGATAAACAATATTTTCGAAACGTAAACAAACAACGTGGCTCGTCTTACCAACAGCGAGCTGCTGCTTGAAAACGAAATCGAAAAATTGTTCACCGGACGGGGATCGAACTCGCGACCTACGACTCCGTAGTCCAGTGCGTTAATCGCCTGAGCCACGAAGCCGATTTTGTAAACATTCCGAATTTTTTTGCTCGGTAACCGTAGGATTTAGAAAAAAATCACAAGAGATACTTTTTCTTGGTAATTGAACGTAGTATAGGATGATATTTTTTTTATCAGCGAAAAGAAAAAATTTATAGATGACGCTCGCTATTTTGGAGCCTCCATTATGAAAGTCGAAAATTTGATCTAGATTCGTTATTAGCGACCCAAAAACATAGGGATACTGAACGCCACAAAAAACAATGAATATTTAGATATTTTTGCAAAAAACTTTTAAAATTATAATTTTTACAATATTTTCCCAACGCCATTCGAAAGAGCGACCTTCAAATCTATGTTTTCTCGATTTTATTAATCTGTATCATATAAGAAATAAACGCTGAAGTCGAGGTAACCCAGCGAAAAATTTTGAGCGCGATTCTCATGAGAATCACATGAGAATTTGAAACAAGTGCCTTGTAAATTTCATATAAATGTCGTATAGTACTCGCCCTATGCTACGGAAACACTATTCGACAACATTTACGATTTCTATGAAAATCGACCTGATTGTGATGAGATTTTTATGTAATTTCCATAAAATTTCAACTCAAAACATTCAGGATTGTATGCTCATAAAACTACCTATTAAATTATTTTCTTTCATGTAATAAAACTTTACATATTGCTTACGATACTTGTATGACTAATATATGTATATAATGTATATTTACAGCAACTACAAGGAACTTGTTTCAATTTCTCATGAGATTCTCATGAGAATCCTACTTAACATTTTTCGCAGGGAAAATTTCAGTGCATCTGAGGATTAATGGGTTAACTATTTTACATGTTAAGTTGTAGGGACCCTGGACAGTGTATCAAAAAACTGGGCATATTTCTACCAGGGAAAGACATGCTATTTTGATAGATTGAGATTATTTTAAAGTTGGAGTATTTGATGACGGAATAAAAATATTTCTTAATAATGTATAGGGTGTTATTTATTACTAAATACTATCAAATAGCGAAATTAATAATCTTGAAATTCATACCTTTGAAATTTTATCGATAAATCAAAATAACGGAAAATGCACTTTGTTTCATACCACTACAAATACATGAAAGATATTTAGAAATACAATATATAATGCAGAAAAAATCACAAGTACCTAAAACCTAAAACCTATCAGAGAATTTCGGAGTCTTAATAAATTTCAACATGCGTCGAACGCAGAAAATATTTCTGTTTTGTTTCCTACATAACGTCACGGTTAGGCAAAACAATTTGTGCTTTTCGAAGAATTCATAATGCGGAACCATATGTTGGAACCCCAAAGAATTTTTTGTTCCTCAATAGGGTTTTTATCTCAAAGGTTAGGATTTCTGTTTCTGCTATACCTTGCTAATGCACGAAAATTATAGTTGGGTACAAAATAAGTCAGAGATACATTGTACAATTTTCTTGACCTTTACATCCTTAAAGAAGACAATCACATTGCGTTTTATTAAATCATTCTTATTTTATTACCGTTTGAAATATATTAGTTCTCCGTTTTTCATGAATAAAAACACGAAAGATATGCGTTACTATAAAATTATGCCAAATACTGGATTTGCAATCAATTGCCCTAAAAATCTCTGTATAATACAGATCCAAAAATTTAATCGTTCAAAACTAAAATTTTTGCCGACCCTATTGGATCATCATTTGGAATTTTGAAAATGTGACACCGAATTCGTGGTCAGGGAACTTAAAAAACTTCTAATCAAATTTTGAAAATTTTCAACGTTGGAAAAATTCGTGATTGAACGGTTAAAATATTTGATTGTATTTTCCTTTCGATAATTTTGCAAATATGTATAGTTGAAAAAATTTAATAGCTGATGTTTCTAACGCAGGTAATATTAAAATTTTTAGCAAATTGATTCCAAATATCAACAAGATAATCATCATTTTCGAGATCAAATTAATAAAAATTATACATGAAACTTTGATTAATTTGAAAAAATATCCAGATTTTAATCAGGTGGTTATATATAAAAATAATTTATAAAAATTATTTAACAATTGTATAAAGAAACGTTTCTACAATACATGTATAAAGTATTTAAAAAATTAGTATATTTTTATAAGCATTTTATAAAGTTTGAATATTTACTGCGCGTGTTTGGTAAAACTAACCCTAAAGATATTTCTATAAAAAGAAATTATGAATGAATATAAGAAATCAATCAGAAACAACAATGCATATATTGTAAATTTTGATTTTTTTATACAAAACGGTAAACGTATGTAAATAAAAATATAAATAACTAGTGAATTCTTACTTCAGGAATTTCAGAGTATACTATAATCAGCGAAAATGGAATTTTTGTGCATTGAGAGAATAAATATATTTTTGACCATTTAATGCAATTTATATATCAATATAATACAATATATAAATATTATAATAATTGCATAAAGCATTTATAGAATAATATGTAAATATTTTAAATAAGTGAGAATTCACTCGTTATTTATATTTTTATTTACTTAGATTCACCATTTTATATGAAAAAAAATAAAAAATTACAAATTTTGTATTGTTGTTTACAATTTATTTTCTAAGTAATTTCTTTCTATTTTTTCTATCCTTAGGAGACAGTTATTGCAAAAAGCAGTAAATATTAAAATGTTATAAAATGCTTTAAAATATGCTAAGTTTGTAAATGCTTTATAAATATTTTACAGAACCATTTATTAACAAAATTATAATTTTTCAAATCGCATAAACGATTTTTTAACCGGTTAACTGGTACCGCATTTTCCATCTTTCTTGCCAATTCTGGTAGAAGCGAATCATCCACTAAAATACGTGAAGTCTACTTCTATGATATTTTTTGTGCTCCTAACTCTATTTCCAAGCTCAGTTTCCATTTCGCAACACCTTAAAGGGGTGAAAAATAAGGATTGACGATTGAGGGTGAAATTTTCTGTTTTTCTAGAAACTCTATGGGTTTTTAATATAGCTGATTCCATTTCCACGCTCAGTTTCTATCTTATAACATTCCAAAGAGGTGAAAACCAAGAGTTGAAAAATAAGGATTGAAGTGGAGGAAAGAAATGAAAAAATATTGGTTGAATGTCAAATTTTCACTTTTTCAACTTCACCCCGAAAACCTCGTAGTGTCGAAATATATGTTACATAGAAGGTTGTCATTTTGAGGTTAGGATTCAGAATTTAAATAAAAATAACCAATTACTCAGATAGAGTATGCCGAAATACGGTTGTATACCAATTTTGGTTCAAATCGGTCGAAAGCTTCAAAAGCTATTCAAACACGTACATATATGATACACTACCAGTTATATCACTTTTTTTTTGTACATATATGATACAGTACAATCTACTAGCTAAACCAAAATTATAAAATATAAAAATATCAAAGCAACAATTTATTATGCAATTCTATAAGATGCTCTTTGACTTCAGATGTAAAAGAATAACAATTATTGGTGTACGATCTTATAGCTATTGGTAAGCCGTTAAACATAGCCAGATTATATGAAAAAGCATCTGTAATCTTGGCAGAGGAGTAAGCAGAATACTGATTAGTGCATGCTATAATTTTGGTAAATCTCTAAATGTCGTTTTCAAATTGTAAGACCACCAATTCTTATCATCACATTTATAATTAAGAGCCAACAATACGTTAAAATGCCCATTATGAAATTTTGTTGGACATTGTAAGTTGTTAAAGATTTACCTTAATATAATTCAGCAATTTTTTTATTTGAAAATGAACGGTTATATTATTTTCTTCGAGGTGCTATATCGGATTTAAAATAGCCGATTTAAAATTAAACCACAATTGCAAAAATTATGTTGAAAAAAGTTCCCGGACAATTTCTAGACAAAATGGAAATTTTTTTAAATTATCTTATTTTTCAATAAAAATACTTAATTTAATGAGCAATGTGCACGTAATTTCATTTAAATTCGACAATTAGAAAAACCGGGATAAAATATCAATCATTAATATTAAATGAGATATTGCAGTTAAATATTTGAAGAAAGTTAACGTAGATACTTAATATACTTAATTTTATATGATAAAGAAGTCATTACCATCCAAGAAAAAACTATTTAACTACCAGTAATAGTACTACTAATGTCAACGAAAACATTTCCATTTTTAATTGCTTTTTTAGTACGTTTAACAAAATGAATTTCATTATCTTATATTATAATACAAAACATTACGTATAAATTAAGTTTATTTTTAATGTGTAATAAATGTTGTGAAGAAAAAAGAGCTGATCTTCATCAATTTGCACTTTATTTTGAAATGGAAGAATACAAATTGCATCGAAACCCTCTAAAAGGCGACTATTGGCAGTAAATTAAACTACGTAGGTACGTAATATTGAAAAATTAGTTTTATTGCAAAAAATACATATAATTAATTGCTTTAGCCAAAATTTACATAAAATTTTTATAAAACTTGTATTCACCACAATTGTTTGGTCATTAGAAATCTTGACTGAATGAATTTTGCTAAATACTCTCTTTCATATTAGATACGCAATCTTGAATTTAGGAAGAGTTACAATAGATTAGTATTCAACGGCCATGAAATAGTTATTTTCGTACCGTGGGCGTAAAGTGCGAACATGATTTTTCGTCATAGTAGGCGGAAAGACATACCTCTTTGCGCATCGATTTGCAGGAGTAAAACTGACTTTCTAGGAGGTAACTTTACGCCCTAGGTTTCACTTTACGCCTAGTAGGCGTAAAAGTCAACTTTACGCCCGCAAAAAGAGGCGTACAGACGTACATTACGCCTACTAAGACGAAAACGATGTTAACTATGTCGGCTGTACACTTTAAAACAATAAGTTTATTCTTTCACGGAGAAAAATGACTCCGCTGGATTAGCTGATTCATATCAGCTAAAATTTTCGGCTGGAATTGCCGAAAATATATGCAATTTTAGGTGTTTTGATTCCGCTACATTAGCAGATTTGTTCCGTTAAATTTACGGACTTTTTCAGTAAATTTAGCTGAAATTATCGGCTATCCCTAACGGAATTCCAAGAGCTGTCCCTATAGAATAAAATTGGTAGAATCTGCGGATTTTTCGGCTGATTTTGCTGATTATTTTTCTCCGTGTTGAGTTGTGGGTCTTAAATGGTTTACTTTGAGCATGACATTTTCAGTGATTTTAATCTCAGTATTTGTTAGAGTTGGCGAAAACAAAGTACATATATCAACATTGTTTAGAAAAGTTGGTTTTCTGTTTACAAGAAAATTAATTTTCTACATATTTATATTATAATTTCATATTTTAATTTTGCCGCGAGCAAGGATAATAATTAATGAAAAAGAAAATCTGGATATGGTAATGCCTATATTATCGTATTATTCTTATGATGTTCGTGAAGAAAGAGAGTATCATCAGCTGAAAATTATCATATTTTCTTACGTCGATTTCATCCAATTGGTGTAAAAATTTAAACAGAAAATATGAAATATCTTCTATACTCTCTCAATTCGAAACCGTGAAAAACTCACTATTTGAATCAGTGAATGCTCACTGCTGGACCAGTGACTTTCATCATATTTAGTGCATAAACAGTAAAACGGCCAACGAATTTCACTGTTTCTCGTTAAAGTTTCACTGATTCAAGCAGTGCATCGATTTTATTCTCTCGTAAAGCAACATAAAATGAATCATAAAAACTAGGATAAAAAAAGTCCAACATCCGACAACAATCGCGAAAGAATAAGTCATTATGTACGTCTTTTCGGTGCGTAAAGTATACTTGTGCGTAAAGTAAACTTTACGCACTCGATTATACTTTACGCACGAAAAAGCCGTACGTAAACAATATTTCGGCACACGTGTGTGTGTGTAAAGTTCTTTACGCATACGCCCTTGTATCGAAAACTACCATTTTGTAATTGTGTGCGTAAAGTTAGTGCGTAAAGTACTTTTGATGCCTGTTTTTCGTGCGTAAAGTTCACTTTTACGCACTCCAGAGGACAAAATTCGTAAAGTGACCGGTCGTGCGTAAAGTTGTACTTTACGCACTCAACCAGGCATCAAAACTTTACGCACCCAATTACAAAAACTAGGATACCTAACATGGGTGTAAAGTATAACTGTTACGCACCGGTCGGGAATTTCACACATCACTCGGCGTCTTCGGCGCCTCGTATGTATAGTTCCCGCCCGGTGCGTAAAAGTACACTTTACACCCTTGTTAGGTAATACAGTAGTCTCTGTCCTATTTTAATATTTGGTTTTAAGAAAATGGCGGCGCGCTGTCCTATTCTAAGTGGCTACCGTGCCCCCATTAAAGACGCATTTTGCTCGTCCCCTACATTTTCGCGCATGCGCATGCTGTGTTATACGCACTTTGAAAGTTGTAGGTTTTGCTACTCGAAGTTGGAGATACATTTGAGGTTACGTAACTTTATCGCGATGTATATATGTATATACATGCATGTGCACAAAGCCACCTATGTGTATATGTAAAAACACGCATATTCCGCATGCACTTTGGTGGGGAGATAGAAACAAGGGGAAAGTTAGAATAGGGCAGCAAATTCCAGTTAGAATAGGACAGCGATTAGAATTGGACAGGTTAGATTAGGACAGAGATAACTGTATACTATTACGGGACCCAGAATTGAACTTAATCATCAATTTTACTGGCAAAATGTTCAAATCTTGGGCACACCGTTGTGAGAAAAGGGTCTTTTATCAGTTACAATCCTGTGTCTTTTAAAACAATTTCTTATACTTCGTAAAATAAATATTGTATATACTGAAATCCCATATGTTATCCATAAAAATCTTCGTCTTTTAGTAGCGGTCATTAGTCGATTTCCGCCGGACAAACAATATTTTCGAAACGTAAACAAACAATGTGGTTCGCATTACCAACAGCGAACTGCTGCTTGAAAGGACCACGCACATTTTATAGGGAAAAAAAGTTCTCGGTGAAAATGGATGCAATTGAAATATAATGTAGTTCAAGGCATCTGATAAAAGTTGTCATGGATGCAAACCAAAAAATATGACAGTTTTCGAGATATCAAGCATTAAGGGGGTTCTATAGTCCTCTGTCGGTCAGGTAGGAAATTGCACTAAAAAACGTAAATAAAAGATGCCTGAGTAACATTTTTAAAATTCAGGATTTGTAAAGGCAATTCTGAACACTATAAACAGTTTCCTAGAAAAGACCAATGATATTAATTGAGAATTGCCCGAGAATTTTCGGAAATAAATAAAAAACATTTTCACTGCCTTAAAAGCAACTAATTTCATAAAAGCATATTCGTAATCAGCGACGTTAAAACTCCTGAATACTTGGTTTCATCTCACTCAGATAAGTTATTACTTTTTGATCGGCCATCATAAATCCGCTATTTTGGAATTTTAAGATCCTTGTTCAGATTCGTAATCAGTGACATCAAAGAACCTCGAATACGCAGTTTCATCTCAAGCAGATAATTTTTTACGTTTTGATCGGCCATCATGAATCCGCCGTTTTTGAATGTTTAAAATTGGAATTTAGATTTGTAATTAGCGACCTCAGAAACCTCCGTATATAAAGTCTCAGATCAATACAATTTGAACGTTTGCCTGTGACTGCCATTTTTCCACTAGCTACTTGCTGCAAAGGATTAATGTTTCAGGGGGTTCTAAAGTTCTCGACCGATAAGGTAGGAGTTTTTACTAAAAAAACGTAAATAATAAATTACTTAACCGAGTTTTCAAAATTTGGGCTCTGTAAGGCAATTTTAATTATTACAGACGGTTTCATAGAAAATACCAAAGAAATTAATTGTGTCCTTGTGAGATAAAAATCATTTATTTCCGAAAATTCTCGGTCAATTCTCAATTAATTTCTTTGGTATTTTGATGTTCTGATTACGAATCTGAACAAGGATCTTAAAATTCCAAAATGGCGGATTCATGATGGCCGATCAAAATGTAATAACTTATCTGATTGAGATGAAACTAAGTATTCAGGAGTTTTAACGTCGCTGATTACGAATATGCTTTTATGCAATTAGTTGATTTTAAGGTAGTGAAAAACTTAATACGAAACACTGGCGAAATTAGGCTCCGAGTGGACTTTCGACGAAGCAACAAAAAATGCATTTTTTCTTGAAAAGAAGCAACCGATGATTACCAAACTAATCATGTTAGTTTTAAGAGTGCAAAACATCATTAATAACATATGTATATCACAATTTGCAGCCGAAATTTTATTTTTGTCTGAATAGCGGAATAAACAAAATTTAATAAGTTTCAGCATATAAAGCTGCAAAGATATATACATGCCGGTTTATCTTTCTGTATCCTAACCATTCTACACACTTCTGATTTAAAATTGTCATTGCAAATAACACAGTTTTATTATTACCACATTGAAATATTTAGGTCTCAAACAATTATTTAATAATGAATTTGCATTTAAAAGTTAGGCCCCTACACTCGAATACTCAGCGTAAGGAATGACTGATTTCCATTTTTCTGTTGTGAAATTTCTTCTTCAAATTCCTTATTATATATATATATATATATAATATATTAAAAAGTATTCAGTTTATTAAGAGATGTGAAATTTGTCAATAAAATTTTGTACGTCTAAAACAAATGTAAAAGAAATGTTGGAAAAGTCGAGTCGGTCCTCCATTTGGACCTCTTTTTATTGAGCATTTTCTCGGATTACAAGTTGTGATATTTGATCCAATCAAGTTTTTTCAGGGAAATGAGAATCTGGCATAACTCGAGACAAGGTTATAAAGTAATTTTGAATAAAGCGGATGTGACCCATAGCGAGTTGAAACAATAACTTCCCGATCAATCTCTCGTATTTTATTCCGGTTTATTTAACGGACTGGCTATATTCACGTACGTTTTCCATATTTTGCGTTATATAGAGAGGTTCTATTTCAGAAATCTACCCATTATTTCTTAAAAAAACTGACAGTCAAAAAGCCGACAAATAAAAAAACCGACTAGTAAAAAATCGGCATATTGTAAAGACAATAATACTTTTACCGTGTCGGCTTTTTAATATGTCGGTTTTTTACTTGTCGGCTTTCTGATATGTCGACTTTTTTATTTCTCAGTTTTTTGACGCGCATCAACAGTTTTCCCACGAAAAATGACGGAATTTGTTAAATAATATCATTTTTTCACGTTATTTGTACTATTTTTACTAATTTTTTTTAATAACTCGAAAACCGCTCAGCCGATCATATTTAAAATCTAATCAGCATAAAGTTAGGCCAGGACGCATCGATTAAAAAAAAAATTAATCAATTCGCTTCATCCGTTGAAGAGAAATCGTTGGACGAAATTTGGTTTTCATCCGTACACACCAAATCATCCAAACAAGGTTGTAAGGGCACTAATGGCCTTTGAGGCGTTCAAGTCACCGGGACCGGATGGCATATACCCGGCCCTCCTTCAGGAAGGCCTGGGGGCTATCCTGAGACCATTGACTGGACTTCTTCGGGGGTGCATTGCGCTTGGCTACACACCTACAGAATGGAAAAAACCACGAGTTTCGTTTATACCCAAAGTTGGAAACAGGAACTACGTGGAGGCAAAGGACTACAGACCGATCAGCCTAACATCCTTCCTATTAAAATTGTTGAAAAGATTGGTTGAGAGGTATCTTAGAGAAGGTCCTTTGGTACGCTTACCTCTTCATGGGGAACAGTATGCCTACCAGGCTGGCAAATCTGCTGAGTTGGCACTTATGTCAGCCGCGGGCTTTATAGAGAAGCAACTTAGTACGAAGGGAACGTGCATCGGTGCTTTCCTAGATATTGAGGGTGCTTTTAACCGCACCTCCGTGGACGTAATACGGAAAGGAGCGGAAGAACATGGGGTGCCCAAGGAACTCAAAAGTTGGATTGTGAGCACCCTTAGAAATAGGTATATTTATACGGAATGGCAGGGTACCCTAGTGGAGGGGATGATCTCTGAGGGTTGTCCTCAAGGTGGAGTGTTGTCCCCACTTCTTTGGAACCTGGTAGCTGATAGCTTGATCAGAAAACTCAACGATAGTGGAATCTATGCGATTGGATATGCGGACGATATTGCTATCCTCGCTATAGGCAACTACGAGGAAGTTTTGCAGGAGCTTGTCCAAGAAGCCCTGAGGGTTCTGGAAAAATGGTGCAATGAAAAAGCGCTATCGATACAACCAGAAAAAATTGCCGTCATCATTTTCTCTAGAATACTTCTAATCTTCTACAGATAAAAGAAAACACGAAATGATGAACTATATATGTATAATGTGTTGTGTGAATGCTATTTTGTGATTTATTTTGACAGGCGACCTCAATGATTTGAGGTTAACCGGTCACATTTTACGCAATTAAGTATCTCACTTATTATCCTAATATATATATATGTAAGTTTGATTTATAATTTTTTAAGAGCTGTATTATAAACTTATATCTAATGCACTTTTTATTATCAACATAGCTTTCGGTATACCTTGGTTGCAAATGACCTTATAAGTCTGCGTACTTACAAACACTATTACACTAGTATTTGTCATTGTATCAAATATTAGCTTCTACCCAAGCTAATTTAATTGCACACAAAGAAATATAACATACACAATATGTGTGCTTCCAACCAAATATTGAAAAAATTAAACAAATTAATAAAATCTAAAATCGCTGTTATCGGTGAAAATTGTTTGACTCTATACTAATACTAAAAATGTAATTCCTGACTCAAATTAATCTATAACTGTATTTCTGGATAAGTTTTCCTCGTGCCAACTTGGTGAAATTTGTGTCAGGCAGATTGGTTCAAGTTATCATGTCTAAAAAAGATGAAACAAAATTATAAGAAATTTAAGCTCGACTCGACTATTTCAATATTTGGGTGAAAAGTGGCCATCTGATTCATATGCAACCATTTACCATCAGTTTGTGTTTGAACACATATTTTAAAACCAAATTTGTAGTAAAATATTACAACTGAACCAGATAGCCACTTTTTGCCCAAATATGCAAAAAGTCGAGTCGAGCTTAAATTTCTTATATTCAACTTTTTCAATGTGATAATTTGAATCAATCGGTCTGAAACAAATTTCACGTAGTTTGTAAGAAGAAAACTTATCCAGAAATACAGGTATAGATTAATTTGAACCAGGAATTACATTTTTGGTCTTAGTATAGAGCATATCCATTTTCACTGGTAATAGTACGCTTCAGTAACCTTTACCACGAACTGCCAGATGTATAATAAAGATCAGAGTTATGTGGAATTGATCAAAATTATACAAGAAGCATCAGTACCTATTAATGTAATTACAATATATCAAAACAAATCTAGATAGCAAGAGTTCCAATCGTCTCCATAGAGTTTCTAGGAACAGACATAATGCTTTTAATTGCTAATATTTAATATTACATTTAGCTTATACTTTAATACATATGTCGAAGATTTAATGACAACTGTCAAATACATTACCACATATATAAAAGAATTATAGACGTGATTTAAGCTTTGATCATATTTAAATTTGTGGATATATTTTAAATACTTAAGTATTTTATAGATTCTTCATATAACATATATTAACCAAATATGGCAGAACAGCGGCAGAAAGAAGTTTACGGTGCAGAGGTCGGATCCCCAGTACCGGCGTCGGGCACGAGTGCGCAAGCGGGCTCTCCGGCGTCGATATCAGGCAACCGCAGTGCTGCAGGGGTTGGTCACTCGGCCCCTGTAGCATCAGATGCTACAAGTGACAGTATGGTGATGGAAACCGGAGTGGGTTGTCTGGCGGCCTTCTTCCAGAAGGTTTCCAGTAGCATATCGGTGGACCCACCAGCAGGGGAGGACCCAGAGGCGGCAAAATTCCGGGTCCTGGAGGAGAGAATTAAGGGCCTTGTGGACTTCATTCTTGACAAAAAGAATCTCCACAAGGAGCTTAAGGATATGGCGAGAGCTACCTTAAAGGCAACCAGGGATTATGCCGAGATGAGGCATAACCCATGGCCTTCGAAAACGGCGTGCGACTGCAAAGATGGGGCGAGCCAGACCTCCCCTCTCTTTTGCAGGCCCCGTAAAGAAGATTACACGGGGAGAAGAGAGCCTTCGCCGATAACAACGCCGGCGAAGAAAAAGTTGAGAAAGGGGGCAGAGGACAAGGACCTTTCCTCCTCACCCGTGAAAAATCGCCAACAGCAAGCCCGAACGCACGACAAGGCCTGGGCAACGGTGGTGAAAAGGGGAAGGAAAGATGGGAAAAAAGCGACAAAACAGAATGTCGGCGTGCGACCCAATCAAGAGCATAAAACTGGGCCGAGACAACACCGTCCTGATGCTATCAAGATCAAAGCGACAGGAGGAGTCTCGGACGTCGACATCCTACGAAAGGTGAAAACTGCACCCGGACTCAAGAAATTGGGCGAAAGGGTAACGAGGATTCGGCGCACGAAGGCAGAAGACCTCCTCCTGGAACTGGGCAAGGACGGAGTACCAACGGAGGAGCTCCGATCCGAGGCCGCGTCTCTCCTAAACGGGTCAGCTCTCATCCAGATGTTGACCCAAATAGAAGGCATAAAGATCACGCACCTGGACGAGGCCACAACCACGAACGACGTGGCACTCGCACTCGCCTCGGCCACCGGTCTGGAAAGTGTGACCCCAGAGTCCATCAAACTTAGGGGCGCGTACTGCGGCACTCAGGCGGCCATAGTCAGACTTCCCGCCACAGTAGCAGAAAAGCTACTAGAGACGGGACGGCTGAGAGTTGGTTGGGTGAACTGCAGAGTACGGCTCCTAGAAATACCTCTTCGGTGTTACAGATGCCATGAGATCGGGCATATGGCAACAAACTGCAAGAGCTCAGTCGACCGGTCAGCTCAGTGCTTCCGATGTGGTAAAGAGGGCCACAAAATAGTGGACTGTGCGGCTAAACATCAGCCTGCACAAGAGGACGAAGTACCGAACAACAATGGCTAAGGTGCTCCAGCTTAACCTCAACCACTGTGCCGTGGCCCAGAATCTGCTGTTCCAGCTGGTCAGAGAGGAAAAGGCCGATATTGCCATCATTAGTGAGCAGTACAGGGACCTAGAGGATTCAAAGTGGGTAAGGGACACTACCAGCAAAGCGGCCATCTGGGTCTGTGGAAATCTTCACATATCCAACAGGATGGTCACCCCCTTACCGAAATTCACATGGGTGGAGGTGACTGGTATAAGATTATACAGCTGCTACCTTCCACCCAGCGACACCTACGAAGAATTTCTAGGGTCCCTGGACGACATTGTAGAAAGTGCTAAGTCCTCCCGACTACCAGTAGTAATCGGGGGAGATTTTAACGCTTGGTCAATAGAGTGGGGCAGCGCGAAGACTAACCAACGCGGCCGCGCCCTACTCGAGGCCTTTGCCACGATGGAGCTCGAGATCGCTAACGTCGGAGCCAAGCCAACCTACACCAAAGGCGATAAGGCATCCGTGGTTGATATTACCTTCATCGACCCTAAATTGATGAGGGAGGGTCACGAATGGAAAGTTAGCGACCGATACACGGGCAGCGACCATCATGCTGTGGTGTTTCAACTCCAGCTAACCAAAAGGCCAGCGCGGAACAGCAGAGAAGGGGAAAAAGAGAGATGGGCACCGTCTACATTAGATCCTGAGATGTTTATCTGCTCACTCGAGAATACAGTGTTGGAGGGAACATCGGAAGAAAGGGCTCAAAGCCTCTCTCAGGCCATATCATCAGCTTGCGATGTCTCAATGGCCGCAAAATCAAATCCTCGCGGCAGACCGCCAGTATACTGGTGGAACGAGGACATCGCAACTATCCGGCTAGAGTGCCTTAGAGCCAGGAGACTGCACCAGAGAGCTCTTCATAAACCGCAGTACCAACAACTAACGGCGGCCTACGAAGAAAAGAGGAAGAAGCTTAAAGCTGCCATTAAGATCGCGAAAAAAAAGTGCTGGCAGGAATTCTGCGAGGAGGTAGACCGGGACCCTTGGGGCCGTCCGTATAAAACGGTCATGAGGAAAATCAAGCCCGAGGGAATGAATGCTCCATCTTGCCCACACTTCCTCCACAGAGTAATCCACCATCTGTTCCCAGAACAACAGGAACGATCCACTGGTACTGGTCTGCTGGCAGAACCTGGTGCAGTCGAGCCACCAGCCGTCACTGAAACCGAATTGAGGCTGGCTGCTAAGAGGATATCTGCACGCAAAGCTCCGTGAATAGATGGAATCCCGGGTCTGGCGGTTAAGAGCGCAGCGCTGGATGTCCCAGGTATCTTCCTGGAAACATTTACCGCATGTCTAAAAGATGGATGCTTCCCGGTGCAATGGAAGCAACAAAGGTTGGTACTGCTGTACAAGGGTTCTAAACCCTTGGACGAACCATCTGCACACCGACCACTTTGTATGCTGGACATTCTCGGGAAGCTGTACGAGCGGATAATATGTGCCAGGCTCGAAGCAGCCATCGATAAAGTTGGAGGTCTTTCCGTCAATCAGTTCGGCTTCAGGAAGGGTCGCTCAACCATTGATGCAGTCGACCGGGTGAAGACGTTGGCCGCTAACGCCATCAGTGGCAGTCGGAATACCAAGCGAATGTGTGCCATCATCACGCTTGATATCAAGAACGCCTTTAACTCGGCCCGATGGGATTGCATCATGCTAGCCTTAGAAGAACTCAAGGTACCAATTTACCTTAGAAGGGTCATCTCTAGCTACCTGTCAGCCCGGACCCTGTTTTATGACACCGATGACGGCAGGCGCTCCCACAACATCACAGAAGGCGTGCCGCAGGGTTCGGTCCTAGGTCCCTTGCTCTGGAACGTCATGTATGACGGATTGCTCAAACAATCACTTCCAGAAGGGGTGACTATGGTAGCCTATGCCGACGACGTTGCACTTATCGTCATCACAAAAACCATAGAGGAGGTCCAATACCTCGGAGATGACGCTATTGAGGTGGTAGCTAGCTGGTTGAGAAACCACGGACTCTGCCTGGCGGCTGAGAAAACGGAGGCGGTGCTCATCTCTCGTACTAAGAAGAGAATGTACGCTACCTTCACGGTCGAGGATAAGGGGATCAGAACGAAAGACACCATTAAATACCTTGGTGTTATGCTCGACGCGCGATTGTCGTTCAAAGACCATCTGCAGTATGCAGGCACAAAAGCGCTAAAAGTGGCTCGCGTGCTGGGGTATATTATGCCCAATATAGGGGGACCAAAACAATACCGTCGATCCCTCCTTGCTTCAGTGTTGAGCTCTGTAATTCTTTACGGAGCCCCCGTCTGGGCGAACGCCATTGCAAGCAAGAAAAGCTATGGAGCCACTTGCCGACGGGCCTGCAGGACAGTAGCGCTAAGATGGGCCCGAGCGTATCGCACCGTGTCCGACATTGCCCTCTCAGTAATCTCGGGATTCCCCCCCTTAGATCTAATGGCAGCTGAGAGGGCTGAAAAGTACCGTGAAGTTAGGAGTGTAGGCCAAGAATTGGCAAATGTCTCGGGAGGCCAAAGCAAATGGTCCGAAAGACTACTTGCCGAGTGGCAGCAACGATGGGACTCAGCAGCCAAAGGGCGCTGGACCCACCGTCTCATCCCGAATGTGGCGAAGTGGACAGGCAGAGACCACGAATTCGTCAATTTCGATCTGACCCAGGTACTTACTGGGCACGGCTGTTTCCGCAGCTACCTCCATCGAATCCGCGTGTACGAAAACGCGGAGTGCCCGGTGTGCCCTGGCGTGGACGAGGATGTGGAACACGCCATCTTCCACTGTCCACGGTTCGCAGAGGAGCGGAAACCGCTGCACAAATTTGGAGAAGACCCAATAACACCCGAGCGATTGGGTAGGGTCCTGCTCCTCTCACAGGAAGGATGGGACGCAGTGGTCCAACTCGCCACGTCCATCGTGGAGCAGCTGAGTGCTATCCGCAAAAACGAGGAGGGACGGATAGAAATACCATCACCTATCCGTCATGCGCCATGATATCGGTGAAGAGCCTCTCGGGGCTTAGGCTGCCTTCCTGGAAGTAATGACTTAAGGCGGTTCCCGGGAATGGACAAAACAGCCTTATGCGGCGGTGGTTTTAGCGGATGAGAGCTCCGCACTTCTGCTGGCACCGGCCGGCAGAGAAGACTGGTAGAGCTTTCCATCGTCGCGTCGGAAACACACACACACACACACACACACACACACACACACACACACACACACAGACAGACATCTCTCTAAAAATGTGTCAGTTTGCTTCTAGTGGTCACAAAACGTGGAGATATCATGAAATTAGCATTTTCCATTTTCGAGGTCATTTCAATAACTTCCCTGTAGACCGGGAAGTTAAAAAAATGAAAAACTAGAAATATTAAAAAAATTTTTTCGAACATCGCCTACCTACACGTGGTGAGAACCGGGAGACGCATGAACGGCAAAGAGGTGATAAACTTGTTTATATTTTGTTCATAACTTGAATTTGTACTTCGTTTTGTTGAAATGTACATGATTCTAGTGGCATCATTGCTTTTATAAAAATATAGATTTCACAGACGAAAACACAGTTTCATTATTAGTGACCCGAAAAACATGCAGATAGTGAAAAACCCAAAAATCGATGAATATTTTACATTTTGCCGCCGTCATATTGGATCCACCATCTTGAATTTAACAAAACACCTCAGATTCGTAATCAGCGGCCTCAAAAAGCCCTGAAAATTCAGTTTTGTATAAATAGGATTACATTTCAACTTTTGTCCGATTATGAAAAATGTACAACTTTTTCGTCATATCAACCGCCATTTGATAGTAAAACAAGAAGGAAAAAATGTTTTACGCCAGATTCTTTTAGTGGACATATTGAGCGCACGTTTCTGATAAATTTTTAGTCTATGGAAATACATTTTGACAATAAAATGTATGGAAAACAAAACTAAATCCGCAAATAAACACGATTTTGCAAAAAACTATTTAAAATGCATTTTTCATAAAATTTTCCCACCGCTATTCGAAAGAACGACCTTCAAAAAGGCAAATCCATGATGTCTCGATTTTTTTCATATGTGCTTCAGATTAGAAAATTAAGCGCTGAAGTCGCGACAAAATTTCAGTGCACCTGGGGGTTAATGGGTTAAAATTAACAAAAAGTGACCAGAAACTAGATTCATTTTCTACTTGGGATGATGTTTTAAAAATTGATAGTATAATTTCATAGTCATCTCGTTGCATTTGCTGTTTTATAAATTTTCAATTTAAAATGTTCTGACTCGTTATTTTTTTCAACAAATTCGTTAAATTGCCTGCATTCAAAATTAACCTAAATGAATTAATTGTGAAATTGAAGGTAGGTTCTAGAATGGAATGATCATAGTTAAGACTGTTAATCGATTTTTAGTCTATTTTTTATGCCTTAGATAGTAACATGTTTAAATGGAATTTAAACAAGAAAAATTGATTATATACAATTATATATAATTATATATAAATTTAGATTCAATTATGTATAATAATATATAATTATATAAAATTATATATGCTAATGTATAATTATATATGTTTATATGCAATTGTATATGATCATATACGGCCAAAATCCATATATAATTATATATAATTGGATCTAATTGTATCAAAAATTGTATACAATTATATATAAACATATATATGGTCACTATCCGAATCTTAGTGCTCTTACTTTAAGACCTCTAAATGACATTATATTTCGGGAAAAATCAGGTTTTTTCGCGCCCCGCCGCCGGTTTTGTGAGTTGTGGCTCTTTTGGCAACTGAGAGTGTGTGGACGCGCACGCCTGTTGAACATTTTTATCTTCTGAGCCATAAGTATGAAGTGCGTGTTTAACCTGCAAGTTTTAACGTGCCACGTGCTTGTGACATTAACCAGGGTCTGTTGCGCACTTTTCAGCGCGCATCTAGTGTGCTGGTTTCCGCCGCCACGTCCACTGATACTCCGCTGGCCGCTAGTCCGCCCGGTCTCCTGCAGAGGCAGCACGTTCCGGGAGCCTCTCATGTCCGAAGAGGGGACTCCCTCACCATCTAGCCTAGAGCAGACGCCTACTGCCGCAGCGATTCGCACTAGGGACGAGCTTTCCGCACCACCTCAACCCACTACTCCTGTGCCGGACCGGCCATCGACTGCTCTGCGATGGCGGCAGCTTAGTAACCCTTCCCAAACTTCCATCACGCGCTACTACGAGCTGTCAAATTCCAAGCGTCTGCGGTCGCCCGAACTTTCTACGGAGCAAACTAAGTGCACAATTCAACCAGCTAAAATAAGGTCGCGCTCTTCTGTACTGCAAGTTCCTTCCCAATCAAGTACCAGCTGTCAAATGGATCCTGATATTATACAGAAGTTGCAGGATAGCATTATTGGTGCGCTGTCAATCAGTATTGATGCTGTTAACAACAAAGTAGACGTTGTTAACAACAAAATCGAAGATGCAAATATCGAGCGTAAAACCGAGTCTAACCATCTTCTTAATGCTTTCACCACATTCAAATCCGAGGTCATGTGTGAACTAAGTGGCCTTAAGAAAACGATCGAGGAAAAGGACGAGGAAATCAAGAGATTAACGGCTAGGATCGAATCTCAGGATAAAGCTGCACGCAAAAAAAACATTATAATAACAGGTTTGAAACCAACCGAAAATGTTACCGCTGCAGTCGAGCAGTTTTTATCGATCAACTTCGACCTTGAAAATGTAGTGGACATTGCCTACGTTCTTAAGAAGGAGCCTCTCACCATCTTGACGGAACTAACATCTGCTCGAGCCAAGACGCACATCCTGTCTAATAAAATACGTGTACTAGATAGACAAAACATCTTCATTTCGGGTGACCTGACTAAACAGGAATCGAAAATTGAATTCCACGCTCGCGAATTGACCAGGAAAGCCCTTCAGGAGGGAAAAAAGTGCTGAAAAAGCACCGCCGTGTACAAATTGATGGTGTCTGGCACAGATGGTCCGATAACCTGGACAAATTTACCAGCGATGAAAAGTTGGGCAGTCGTCAAGCCTCCCAAAACATTTGTCTCCCCAGCGGCATGAAGAGGATTATCTTTCTGCACCAGCTCCTACCATCGAGCTTTCCATCCTCTTCTGGAATATCCACGGCCCGCTAAGCCTATCTACAGTAAATGTCACGGCCGCGACTATTCTGAATTTTTCTGAAACCTGGAGACCTGATGACATCGCTCTTCCGCTTCTTCAAGACCATCTCTTCGTCAACTCTCCCGCCGCGCCGTCCGGGATGGCGCAAGGGGTAGGTTTAGTGGAGGTCTACTTACGACAATTCCGAGGCGGGGTTCCCCCGAGGTTCTTGAGGTCTCCGCCAATTGGATCTTTTCAGTTATCAAAACATTTCCGTCCCACTTAATTTTAGGCTATTTTACTTTTCTCCAGATACCATACTTATTCCGTTATTAGACACCTTACAAGCTAGCATTGACAAGTTCCTCTCACTTTATCCACAAGCTATTTTTGTACTTGGCGGTGACTTTAACTCTTGGGTGGGCACCCTGGACCTCGACTGCGATTTTTCCGAATTGTTTGCCAGCACGTTTCTCCATTGTGAACGGCGTTCGTCCGACCCAAGAACAAACCAGAGAGGTATAATACTTTACAACTTAATGCGGGATAATAATCTGGTTCTGCTGAATGGTCGTACGAGCGCTGATTTTCCGGCCGGTTTACCTTTTTACGCGAGCGTGGCCGTAGTATAGTCGATCTTGTCTGGATCTCTGGCAATTCCCTACAATATGTCCAAGACCTCGAAATCGGTACCGAACCAGGCGTCTCTGACCATCTTTCTGTTTTACTAAAATTACGTTTGTCGCTCACGGAACAGAAAGCCCGCCAACTGAGTCTCGTTATAGTGGAGGAAGAAAGATTCATAATACGCCTGCAACTAGTAGCAAATTCCAAGAGCTTCTAAATAGGTCTTCTCCTCGTTTCGAAATTAAAGAAAATATTCCAGTCGATACGATCCTTCCTTCCTTCACTACTAGCCTGATTAACTCAGCCCTGAGCGCAGGTCTTTTACGCGACTTACATACAAGTTTCCAGGTGTCCTGTCCGAAAATGCCATGGTTGGATGCGAACTGCAGACAAGCGCGGAAAGCCTTGAATCGGGCCTTAACTGTCTTACGGCGCAATGTTTCCCCACAGTCAGAGTCAATATATCTAGCGGCGAAACAAAGCTATTGCAAAACTATACGGTTGTCTAAAAAGTAATATGCCGACAAAGTTGCGGACAGCTTTGCCGGGGTTAAGGATGCCAGTGCATTATGGGCTACGATCCGCAGGCTTAGGAGGGGTCCCCCCTCTCATTCTCACACGGTTTCTACCGCATCCTGGAACGCTCATCTGGCACTTCTTTTCCCGTCTAAGTTGCCGCTAATTACCACCTATTTTGGCACTTATGACCAATTTTTAGACATTCCAATTGCGGAACGAGAACATGAGACAGCATGAGGAGACTGAAATCCGGTAAGGCAATCGGTCCTGACGGTCTTCCAGCGGAGCTCCTTAAGCTCTTGGAGGGGGAATAGCGTCGGATCACCCTTGATATTTTAAATTATATCTTTATGTACGAACAAATACCTCAGGGTTGGATGAGCGCCAGTCTCTTCATGCTCTTCAAAAAAGGTGATCCGGCGAATCCAGAGAATTTTAGAGCGATAGCTATAACTAATGCGCTAGCGAAACTTCTGTCTCAGATTATCTTGGCAAGGAAGGAATCATGGGCAAGTCGCATTAATATTCTGCCAAACGAGCAATCGGGTTTAGGAGGGGCCGTTCGACGGTTGATAACATTTTCACCCTAATAGCAGCTGCGCAAATACTCCTCAGACATCGAGCTGGGGAATGCTACGCTCTGTTCGTTGATTTTAGGCGCGCATTTGATTCCGTCCCCCACGATCTCCTCTGGCAGAAATTGTACGCTTACGGCTTAAGCGCCAAACTTATCCGTTTACTGAAAGCAATGTATGGCAAAGCCACAGTCATGACTAAAAGCGGTGAATCACCTTCAGACTCGTTTAGGGTGACGGCGGGTGTTCTCCAGGGCGAAATTTTAAGTCCGCTTCTTTTTATTTTATTTTTAGCCGATATTCTCTCATTCTTTCGGGACCGTGGTGTGCGAGGCATTGACTATACGCGTCCTTTTGATCTTCTACTGTTGCTCTTTGCTGATGATATGACGAATTTTGCCTATTCACCTGCTGACCTTAGACTTAAGCTCCGAATTCTTGACGACTACTATAATTTAAATGGCCTAATGGTGAATACCAAAAAAACTGAGATAGTTATCTTCAGGAAAGGTAGTCGTCTTAAAGCAAACTCGAGACAATTCTATTTTGCAGGAAGGACGGTGGAAATTGTTCCAACCTACCACTATCTGGGCATTTTAGTCTCATCGTCAACAAAGGGTCTCAAAGCGGCCGACGACGCAATGGTGAGAACGCGGCAAGCGACTGCCTCTGCCCTTGCCATAACAGCCTCGGCAAGGGCAGACGCATGGTCCGGTGCTCTTAAGCTTTACTAAGCTACGATCATGTCTGTGTTGCTCTACGCTGCCCCCTGCTGGGCCTTACAATATTTCGACCGATTGGAAGCAATTCAAGTGGAGTTTTTTAAGCGCTTTTACTGTTTGCCTAGGAAATCACCTGCCTACCTTATACGCCTAGAACTCGGGCTCTATCCAATTTCGGTGGTGATCACTAAACGTGCGATGTCACTAGTTGTACGTTTCCTGCAGTTTACCTGTAGTTGTACGCAACCCCGTTGCAGTTTACTACGAATAGGTTTCTTACGTCTTGCTGAATTAAGCCAAGGGCCAAACAACCCGGATGCTTACAACTGGGTTTCGCAACTAAGGAGCGTTTTGTGCTCTCCACTGAATGTGGATCTGTGGACCAACTTGACAGCGGACTTTTGGGAAGCAAACCTAGAGCAAATCTGCCACCATTTTGCACATCAACAGCGTACGAACGATGTCCAGCGTTATTATAATTCTGCGTCCATCCAATTCCCGATATTTAGAGTGTTTGCGGACTGCTTTGTCAATGATTATCCAAACCGATGTCCAATATCTTACGTGCGTGTTAAAATGCAATTGCGAACGGCTACTCGCTATATGTATACTTTTACCCTTGACCGCGTCCATTACAGCTTTGACCCGGCTCGGCTGCCAGCTGTCCTCTTTGTAATTTCGATACCTCTGACTGTCTCTAACACTTTTTAAGTGACTGTCCTCAGACTAAGGCGTGTCGCGATTCTATATTTGACAACCATAAAGACCTGAAATGTTCGACCTCTAGCTAGCTTTCTTAGTTGCTACGCAGGATTTAGAGGCATCGAAAATGCTGTATTTTTATATCAAAAACTGCTTTAAGCGGAGAGCGTTCTTACTAAACCCCTAGTCTGTATGTTTCGCGTTTGTAGCGTATGATTCTTTCTGCTATGTATCTTAGCTTATAAACCTGCTCACCTCACGCTTATATTTTTTTGTATTTGTACAGATATGCCGCTTTTCTGTCATGCCACAATGTAACTCCTTCAAAACAGAATATGTATTTTCTTTTTATGGGAATAAATATTATCTACCTATCTATATATAATTATATATTATTATACATAATTGTATTTAAAATTATATATAATTATATATAATCCATTTTTTAAATTAATTCCATAATAATTTATTTATCACGGATTAAGAATTATTTCTGAGTGGATGGTGCAGATTTTTGTTCGATATACGGGAATGATTTTTCACAATCACCAATCAAATCAACATTCTTCGATACAAAATGAAAATTTTCCGTTTTTCGTAGAATGATATGCGAGAATTTTTCATGTCGTTTGAATATTGCAAACGTTTGTTTTTAACAAACTTGTTAAGTGTAACGCAAAACTTTTGCACGTATTGTCTTAAAATTTTAATAAAATAATTCTGTGTCTATTAAATTCAATGTAAAAGTGATTTTCCGAAAGTAATTTTCCATGAAGTGCATAGTACCATTGCTTCAGTTGTTATCTCAGTACAAATAAAATTAATTAATATTTGTTAGAAGCTTTAATGGTTTGATAGTTTATCACACAACTAGCAAGAAGTCTCGATCATCAACGAACAAATAGTCATTATTTATATGCTCATTAAACTACGAAATTAAACATCGATTAAAAAAGGTGTAACACTTTTTACGCCGGGAATTAAACGTGAATTTCCACTCGGGCTCCGGTGTCCAAACTCCGGGACAAATTCCCGATTTGGCCGACCCGATGCGTTCGCGACGTCCTGGTACGGACGCAACCCTCGGCGAAAATAGGTTCACCGGTTGGCTCACTTCCGGTGAGCACGAGACTGTCGTTAGGGGGTTCTAGGGGAAAAGCGCGATTGGGTTGTTTTCCCGAAATAACGGACACGCGAGTTTACCAAAAGACACGACACTTTTATTTACTAAATACATGAGAAAAAAATAAACTAAATACAAAGGGGAGCAACGGGCTCCGAGGGGTAGGGGTTACCCGGAGCAGCCGGCTCCAAAAAACGGGCAAAATACGGTCTGGCAACCGCGACCTTGAACAGCCGCAACGCTTTCGAACCCTCGCTAGGGCTCATCGTCGCGAGACCGAGAGAGATAGAGACGGAGGAAGGAGAGCGATGGGACGGATGTCCCCGTGGAAGCAAGGGTCGAACTGGTACTTACAGTTGCCGATTTCTCCACCGCCCGGATCTTCTCCGCCGCGGTCCAGGCACCAACCAAACAGATCGGGGTACCAGGCACAACAAAAAAATCACGCGCGCGGCCCGCTTCTCCCACACGGAGAAAAATTGCCTCGGTGTTACACTGGGCAGCGCTGGCGAATCGGTGCTACTTGACTTGAACGTGGAATAGCGCGTAGGAGCATTCACGAAAAGTTTACAGAGAGAGTCGAAACTCTGCGATCACTAGTGCCCCCATGGAATTTCGTGCATCGATATGCTGAATCGGTGGTACCCTACTTCCCCGCGTAATGGCGTGCGAAGCGTCGAAAGAAGTTTTACAGCGCGAGTCGAAACTCTCGGCATATACATGTGTAAACTTTTTCGCTGCTGGGTCTGCAGAGTGCATGCAGTCAGCCACTGCACAGACTTTTGCCGTGCATCTCCAAGCAAACGAGTGTGCATATGTATGCCGAGAGTTTCAACACACATTGTAAACGGTTTACCGGTGCTTCGCACGCTATTCCGTGGACAAATCAAGAACCACCTATTCCCCACTACCGCTGCACGGATTTTCACGTGACAGGTGTTCTTACAAAGTTGCGACGCTTTCTGTAAAGCTTTCTCCGGTGTTGTGCCGCCCCATCCCTCGGGCAAATCAAGCACCAAGATACACCATGTGCTGCACGGAGTTATAACGAGACAATTTTTCTCCGTGCAACTCGCCCGAGTCGTTTTCGTTGTCCCGTTTCGGACGCGCGCCGAAGGAAGTCACGAGACGGTTCTCTTCGTCGCCAAAAGCAGTCTGCCCGAAAAAGGTGCCAAAAGCCACGTGCGCACTGGAACCTCGTTCCGCCCTTACCCCCTACTCTCTCTCTCTCTCTCTCTCTCTCTCTCTCTCTCTCTCTCCCCTCTCTCTCTCTCTCTCTCTCTCTCTCTCTCTCTCTCTCTCTCTCTCTCTCTCTCTCTCTCTCTCTCTATCCCTCTCGCTCTCTCTCTCTCTCTCTCTCTCTCTCTCTCTCTCTCTCTCTCTCTCTCTCTCTCTCTCTCTCTCTCTCTCTCTCTCTCTCTCTCTCTCTCTCTCTCTCTCTCTCTCTCTCTCTCTCTCTCTCTCTCTCTCTCTCTCTCTCTCTCTCCTCTCTCTCTCTCTCTCTCTCTCTCTCTCTCTCTCTCTCTCTCTCTCTCTCTCTCTCTCTCTCTCTCTCTCTCTCTCTCTCTCTCTCTCTCTCTCTCTCTCTCTCTCTCTCTCTCTCTCTCTCTCTCTCTCTCTCTCTCTCTCTCTCTCTCTCTCTCTCTCTCTCTCTCTCTCTCTCTCTTCTCTCTCTCTCTCTCTCTCTCTCTCTCTCTCTCTCTCTCTCTCTCTCTCTCTCTCTCTCTCTCTCTCTCTCTCTCTCTCTCTCTCTCTCTCTCTCTCCTCTCTCTCTCTCTCTCTCCTCTCTCTCTCTCTCTCTCTCTCTCTCTCTCTCTCTCTCTCTCTCTCTCTCTCTCTCTCTCTCTCTCTCTCTCTCTCTCTCTCTCTCTCATTGAGCCCGCCCGCTGACGAATGCTGTAACACATAAGGCTATGCATGAACAATATAAACTTAAGACTACGGGGCAGGTACTGAGTACCCGGCAGGCGTACCAGCTCAACTTACTTACGGACCTCCACGGGCCCATACTGTCTCGCTATTTGGAGACAGGGAATTGGGAGGAGGGGTTAGGAATGGGTTGCTTGCCCAGAGGGCAGCGTGGACCAAAGGGTACCTTCTCCATTTCTTTCTCCCCCTGTCCTTTATCGAACCTAGTACGTGCGGATAGTGATAACGCGAAAAAAAAGGACGAAATTGTTTATGTCTAATTTGATCAACTCGGTCGGGTTATACACCGAAACTTAGGGCCTAGACAGCTCGCTTCGCACGCGACCGCGTTTGGCGAGCGGAGGGTGAATCGCTGAGGTGCGCCGCGGAAACCGGTGTCGGACTACCTCTCGCGTTTTGAGCTCTTAACGCCGCCTTTCTCGGGCGCCCTCTACCGCGTTTCGGCTTCGGCACACTTTCCGACGTCGGGTTTGCATCCGTTGCGGCCGGAGGGCCGTCCCTCGCGGCCCCATCTTCAGTTGGGGAATCTTCCGTGATGGATTCTTCCGGGCGGTCCGTAATATACGGTTTTAAGTCCACCACGTGGACAGGGCCGGTTTTCTGGCCGGACTGGTCGGCGATCTCGTACGTATTTGAGCCTAGTGGTGCGACGATCGTGAAGGGCCCAGCGTATTTCGGGCCAACTTAGCCGTAAGGCCACGAGCCGCTGACGACAGTACTCGATTGCGTTTCAGCACTTGATCTCCGACCTGATACTGCACAGCTCGTTGTTTGGCATCATAGTAGCTAGCCTGTCGCGCTTGTGCTGCTTGTGCCTGATCTACTGCTTCTCGCTGTAGTGTCGGCAAGCATCTCGTTCGTTCTCGCCAGTCTTGCACCGCTTGCTGGGCTTCGCTGGCGAGTGCTTTTCCATCCTCTTGACGGCGGAGCGAATTTGGCGGCTCGGGTTGCCGACCGTAGATCAACAGGGCCGGGCTGAACCCGGTTGACTCGTGCACCGACGTGTTGTATGCGAAGGTGAATTCGCCGAGATGTTCGTCCCACGTTCGATGATCTTCCGAGATGAACGACCGGATCATACCCTTCATGGTCCTGTTGACCCTTTTCACCGGGTTGGCTTGCGGGTGGTACGTAGGCGCATGTTCCCGGGGCACTCCTCTGAGGGCCAGGAACTCATCCAGGACATGGTTCTTGAATTCTAGGCCCTGGTCGGACAGGAAGAGTTCCGGTGTTCCAAACCGCCAAAAAATTCGTTGTTCCAACGCTTCGGTCACGAGATGGGCGTTCGAGTGACGTAGGGGAACACATTCAATCCAGCGAGTGAAGAGGTCTTTCAGGATCAGTAGGAACTCAAAGCCCTTTTTGCTTCTTGGAAACGGACCCATGAGATCCCCGGCTACCATCTGCCAAGGCCTGGTGAGGGTGCGGCGTCCCATTAGTCCAGCTGGCTTCCGCTGTTCCACTTTACAACGCTGGCACACCTCGCACTTCCGCACATATTGGGCCACATCTTTGTGAATATTGGGCCACCAGTATTGGGTGGCCAGACGTTCGTATGTCTTCTTTTGGCCCAGGTGTCCCGCGGTAGCTGCGTCGTGGCACTCCTGTAAGGCCGCCAGTCTTTGCTGTTGGGGGAGCACCAATTTCCAGGCTCCATCATCGCCCAGGGGTTGTTCGAGCACTAGGTGTGGTCGGTACACGTATATCCTGTTACATACGACCTTCCAGTACGGATTCTCGTGTGGGTAGTCGCCGATTTCACGCTTTTTCTTCTGGTACCAGTCGTCTTCTTCGGTGTCATCCGGAACGTCTGGCGCTTGGAGGGCGGAGACCTCCGGTACGTCTATCTCATTCATCCTGGACAGCGCGTCGGATACGTAGTTCAGCGCCCCCTTTCGGTGACGTATCTTGTAATCGTACCCCTGGAGTTGCAGGGCCCAACGGGCCAGCCTTCCTGTCGGATTCCTGAGATTACATAGCCACTCGAGGCTACCGTGGTCCGTGATGACCAGGAAATGGTATCCCTCGACGTAGGGCCGGAATTTCTGGATGGCCCATAAAACGGCAAGGCACTCTCGTTCCATAACCGAGTAGTTCCTTTCCGCCGGGGTCATCGTGCGGCTGGCGAAGCCTAGCACTCGTTCTTCGCCGCCAATTTCCTGTGTCAGGACAGCGCCTAGACCGGTGTCGCTAGCGTCGGTTTGCAGCGTAAACATCGCGTTGAAATCCGGGCGCTACAGTACTGGCGCGCTAGCTATCAAGGCCTTCGTTTCTTCGAATGCCCTTTAGCATTCCGGTGACCACTCATACTTTACACTTTTCTTCGTGAGATGCGTGAGTGGCCCCACCACGGTAGCGAAGTCTTCTAAAAACTTCCGGTACCACGAGGCCATCCCAAGAAATCTTCGGAGTTGCTTCAGGTTCTTGGGTGGGGGGTACTCCAGAATCGGTGCCACCTTTTCTGGGTCAGGTCGGAACCCCTGTTCATTGACCATAAGCCCGAGGTATCTTACTTCTTCTCTGCAAAAATGGCTCTTCTCCCGATTAATGGTAAGGCCAGCGCCTTAGCGCCTTGGATACGGGAGAGTACATGCTCCAGCCAACGCAGATGTTCCTCGACCGTCTCTGTGACGATGATAATGTCGTCGAGGTAGGCAAAGGCATGGGGCTCGAGTTCCGGGCCGATCAGCGAGAATCCT
Organism: Trichopria drosophilae; assembly: GCA_030407085.1. NCBI lineage: Eukaryota > Metazoa > Arthropoda > Insecta > Hymenoptera > Diapriidae > Trichopria > Trichopria drosophilae. Next base: position 97,625,416 of record CM059586.1, on the reverse strand, counting down.
GTAGGGTCTGAAACGTGGCTGGGGCGCCTGTCAAGCCGTACGGCATTCTTCGGAACTGGTACAGGCCCTTTCAGGGCACCGTGAACGCCGTCAGAGGTTTCGCACTCTCCTTCATCCTAATCTGATGGTACGCGCTACTCAGGTCCAGGTTCGAGATGTACCTGGCCGACTGAAGCTTGCGATGGATGGTGTCCATGTAGGGAATCGGGTATGCACTGACTTCTGTTACGTCGTTTAACTTACGGTAGTCTACGCAGAAGCGGTAGGTGCGGTTCGATTTCCGGACCATTACGACGGGGCTGGATCATCCTCTATTCGAAGGTTCTATGATGTCGTCTTCGAGCATCCGATCCACCTGTGCGTACATCTCCTCTTCTATCTTTTTCGAGACTGGGTAGTACCGCTGTTTGATCGGGGGGGGGGGGGCATCGACCTTGGTGACGATGTCGTGCTGGACCAGGTTGGTGCATCCAATCGCTGGACCTCCTTCCGGGATCAATCTCCTGATCATCTCATCCAGGCGGCTCTTCTCTGCCGCAGACACTCTGGCTGTACCCACCGAAGATGAGTTTCAGTGGCGTCCCACCTCCAAACTCGCTACCTCCACGGCGATCCCATGCTGTGAGCCTTCGAGGTAAAGCAGATTATGCCTTGGATGGAGAATCGCGTCGAACGCTCGCACGAAATCCGCGCCAAGTAGGCATTCCGTATCCACGCGAGGCATGATCATCGCCTGAATCCTCTTCTCCGTTCCGTGGACTCTAAACGGAAGAGTTACGAGCCCCAAAATGGGCGAGAGAGAGCCGTCGGCTACTCTTGCTCCGGGACCTCCGTACGGAATGATCCGTTCTCCGCATGCTGCCGCAAGGTGTATTCCCATGGGCCCGATGGCGGTACGGGCTGCACCCGGGTCAAACAAGGCTGTGACATTGAAGTCCTGCACTTTTACCCTCAGCCACCATCGCGAATGCTGATCTTCTGCCGGTTGGTCGGTGGGATCCTTCAGATCAGGAGCGAATGATAATTCCGCTTCCTGGTTCGTCGAGGTCGTAGTTTTGGCCTCGGGAGACGTAGTGACCCCTTCTACGACCTCCTGCGCCCGTTTTCCGCGCAATGTGGACATGTATCCCTGGTGTACCCAGGTGCTCTGCAGATCCAACAGATTAGGTTGGGCCTAGGTGATCCTGGCGGGCCCCGCTTGTCTCGGCTGGCTGTTTAGGCGTCGTCTTCTTGTCGTTGCTTGTTTGCTCCTTCGTTCTCTTCTTTCGCCAATACGACGCATCTGGGCTCTTGGGCCTTTCTGGCCGCTTTTTCTCCCCCGCCAGCGCTTGTTTTTCCTTGACCTGGCGCATTTCCTCTAGCAGGGTGGTCAGTGTTTTCAGCACCAGGTCCATTTTATCCGGTTTCGGCTCTTCTACCGCCGATATCTTCGGTTGGCTCTTCACTGCCGTCCTCTTGGGCCTGTTGTAGACGACTTCTGGCACGAGGGTGCCCTCGGGGGGTGGCGGCTCCTTATAAGCGCGCATAGCATCTTCAGCGCTTTCAGCTTATACGGCTGCGACCATGAAGTCCTCCAGAGTGTGTACTCGGGTCAGCGGTACCCTCCACTGAAGTCCAGGCTTCATGTTTTTATGCAGGAAGGCGATGCGTTGATCGAGTGACAGTGGATCTGGATACAGGTCCAGGATGGTCAACAGGCACCCGATGTAATCTCTGACTGGCTCATCCAATCCCTGCGTGCGGGAGTTTGCCTCAAGCCAGAGCTTCTGTTTATCCAGATGGTTGAATCCGTAACATCGACGGGCCGACCTACAGAAGTCTTCCCAGGTCCGCCATGTGGGCCTGGACATCCGGTACCACCGGTGTGCTGAGCCGGTCAGCAGCTCAGGAAGGGCGCTCAGCATCTCGTCATCCGAGAGATCCGCTGGGCCTCGGCATTCTTCTATCCTGGCCAAGAAGGTTTCGATTCGTTCACCTTGAGCCCCTGAGAATGTCGTTCTCCATTGTCGGGCGATTTTGCCCACGTCACGTGGTCCTTGACCCCATCTTGAGGAAGTGCCGAATCTGGTTCCGGAAACGCCTGAGTTCGGGAACCATCCCCCTCCCCCAGAGCCGTCCAGGCCCTGGTGATTGGACTGGCTCGTATGGCACGCTGCACTTCCTGCTTGCTGTCTCTGAGGTTGGCTTTGGGACTGGTTCGATTGAGACTGTCCCGCGTTGTTTATTTGCGGGATGGTCGAATCGAAGTAATTCAGTTGGAACGTGTCTCTGAAGTTGACTCTTTGTTTGTCTGTCCCGTCTGTTGTTGGCATTTGATGTTCTAGGCCAGTACTGGACCTTGAATTCTGGTACTGGAGAACGGGGTTTGTTTTTGAGCCTGTTGCTGTTGTTGCTAGAGGACATCGTTCACTATATCTGCCAGTCTTTCCGATTCCTGTGTTAGTTCCCGGATGTTTTTGCTCTGTCGTTGTTGCAGCGCCATTGCCATTTCGAATGACGTAGCTGCTCTTCGGGACATCACTGTGGGGGTGCCATCTGGGAGCACGTATGTGATTAAGTCATCTGGTGACATCTTTTCCGCCGATGACATTTTGGGGCCGTTAGCTGCTGTGGTCCAGGTTTGGTTATTTTGGCTTGCCAGGCCGCGACTCGTACTGTCTGTCGTAGTCGTTGTTGTCGTCGTTGATGACGACATACTCGTTGCAGGCTCTGTATTTTGGGGTACTTCGTGTACCGAACTTCCGTCGTTCCTTGATTCGACTTCTTGATCTTTGTTGAAGTCTTGAAGCTCCGGAATCGCTCTTTCTATAAACGTGGCTAGAAGCGCGTTTCGATACATTTGATTGTATTCGTTGGACTCGTCCCTTTGTGATCGGATAAAGTCCGTTTGGGTGTAGTTTCCCATCATTCTTCGATACAACCTTTCGACTTTTGTGAGTCTCCGCCCGGTTGTTTGGAGTTCTAAGTCTTCCAGGGCCTGGTTCAATTGCGGGTCTTCCAGTTGAAAGGCCCAGTCTTCTACTGGTAGGCCTTGTAATTCTTCTTCCAGGGATTGATCCATTTTTCGAGGTTTTTCTGAACCACCAGCACACAAGAATATTGGCACTTATTTTCTCTTTTTCTTTGTGCTTGCAAGCACTCTTCGATCGTGCGCTTCTTTATCTTCCGTGACGATCTTCTTGATTTTTGATACGAGGCGCTTCTATACACAATTTATTGCTAAAATTTATTAATAATAATTTTAAGGAAAAATAAATTTTCTTTTTATAAAATAGAACAGGTACAAGGGAGTGTACTTTCCTTGTCTTATGTGTTATTTGCGAATTCAGCAACAACAACCAGAACGAAATATTAACTACGTGTCTATTTGAGTACTGACACCTATTGGTTTTTGGTTCAAGTTTTATTTTAATTTTTGAGCGTTCCTTTCTCTCTAACCTTGAATTAGGTTTGGAACCAACAGATTACCAAAAAAAACAAGATTTTCTTGATATATTAGCAAGCGTTTCTTATTTTGCTGGGTGACAGATGTGACCCACTTTTTCTGTACCGGGTCCGACCTTGGACTTTCGGTACTGGCACGACTTGTGCCTTATGTCGTGCCAATGTGAAACACTATCACGTTTGTTCTACTGTTGTACGTTTTAAATTTTGTACTGGCGACTGCCAGGAACGAGAAAACACTATCAAAAAGAATATTGACTAGTGTCTCGTTTATTTTCTTTCTGACACCTTGTAAAAAAAAATTTTCAATTTTAGTTTATTAATGTGAAATGAGAAAAGGAAAGCTCAAAATGTAATAGAAAGAAACAAAAAAAAATGAATATCGTTAAACTTGATTAATTATTTTTGTTCGTATTTGTTGTTTTTGTTTGTTATTGAAAAATAAAAGGAGAGAAAAGGAAGAAAAAAAAATGAAGCGAAAGAATTATATTCGTTCAATTTTCCGATACTATTTCACATTTATTTTCTTAACTCAGTTTTAATTTATTTTTCCTTTCGAAACATATTTACTTTCAATACTGTATGCTTCTAATCTAAATTCTATCCGGCACATGTAATATTCATTAGTACATTATACATAAATTTTTGATTTTTGACTTAATTATTCTTAAAGCTAACGTAAACCCTGGAACCATAGTGTTCTCTCAATAATTAATTCCGCCGGGAAATATGTTTTCCACAATTTTAGAGAGGAAAAAAATTTTTATTTTAAATTTAAATAATAATTTTCAATTTGAAAAGGAATTAATTTTTCGCATTTATAAATGAACATTATTTCAGACACGAAGTTTGTTGTTCTGAAACAATGTTGTTAGCGGTGTCTATTGTTCGCCGCGTTTGTTTGTTTTTCTGGCACGTTATCGTGTTTTCGTGCTGGGCAAATATACCTTATAATTTCGAATCAAAATTACACACGATAATTTTCGAAACTTATTCAAAATTATTTTTAATTTTCCTATTATTATTCCGTGCCAGAGAACGATTTTTTTTAATTCGACTTAATTATAACGCCATGTTCGGCACTCGCTAGTGCTAAATATCGAAAGTTGATAATTTTCTTAATATTGAAAATTAATTTTCGTTTATTTAATTTAAATATTCTTTCCGATTCTCCGAAACCGATCTCTAATTCTTCGGTTTCCCGGAATTAATCTATTTTTATTCTTTATTTTGCGAAAATTAATTTTTATTCGTTCTCAAATTTTCTTTACAACATTATTAACTACCTCTATCTGAATTAATATTTTCGTGCCTGAGAAAACTTTTTAGTATTTGCAGCACAATACTGGGCATTCGCTAGTGCCGGATTTTGAAAATTCGAGAAATATTAATTTAATTTTCCCGTGCTCGAATTATCTTCGAGTATTTCTGAAAATACTCCTGTCGTTCTCGGAATCGACACTTTAATCCCGTAAGGCAAATATACCTTATAATTTCGAATCAAAATTACACACGATAATTTTCGAAACTTATTCAAAATTATTTTTAATTTTCCTATTATTATTCCGTGCCAGAGAACGATTTTTTTTAATTCGACTTAATTATAACGCCATGTTCGGCACTCGCTAGTGCTAAATATCGAAAGTTGATAATTTTCTTAATATTGAAAATTAATTTTCGTTTATTTAATTTAAATATTCTTTCCGATTCTCCGAAACCGATCTCTAATTCTTCGGTTTCCCGGAATTAATCTATTTTTATTCTTTATTTTGCGAAAATTAATTTTTATTCGTTCTCAAATTTTCTTTACAACATTATTAACTACCTCTATCTGAATTAATATTTTCGTGCCTGAGAAAACTTTTTAGTATTTGCAGCACAATACTGGGCATTCGCTAGTGCCGGATTTTGAAAATTCGAGAAATATTAATTTAATTTTCCCGTGCTCGAATTATCTTCGAGTATTTCTGAAAATACTCCTGTCGTTCTCGGAATCGACACTTTAATTCCGTTATTTCTCGGAACTTACTTATTTTAAATTTATTCTTTTCGAAACATCGGCACGTTACGGCACTCGTAATTCTCGAATTTTCAATTACACTATTGGGCCTTTCGCTTTTTGGCTCTCCGATGCCGGGTTCGAATTCTTTTTTTTTTTTTTTCGCTCAAGTCCTCATTAAAAGTTGGGCGCCATGTAACACTTTTAACGCCGGGAATTAAACGTGAATTTCCACTCGGCCCCGGTGTCCAAACTCCGGGACAAATTCCCGATTTGGCCGACCCGATGCGTTCGCGACGTCCTGGTACGGACGCAACCCTCGGCGAAAATAGGTTCACCGGTTGGCTCACTTCTGGTGAGCAGGAGACTCTCGTTAGGGGGTTCTAGAGGAAAAGCGCGATTGGGTTGTTTTCCCGAAATAACGGACACGCGAGTGTACCCGAAAAAGGTGCCAAAAGCCGCGTGCGCGTTGGAACCTCGTTCCGCCCTTACCCCCTACACTCTCTCTCTCTCTCTCTCTCTCTCTTAATAAATAACAGCATTTAATTAAACAATTTTTTTTAAAAACTGTAATTATTCTAATTAAAGTGAAAATTGTTTTATTTTGTTGAGAAAACTATATTAAAAAAAATGAATTTATGCAACCGGAAAAACAAATTTAATATTTTAAAAGCGTCAGAGTAACTTTTTTAATTTTAAATCATTAAGTTAAGTGTTCTTTCTCTTTTCAGCCATATCGGTATTTAAAATGTCCATTGTCCACGAAGCTTCCGGTTTGCCACGTTGATACCGCCATTTTGATTTTTCACCCCTCAGTATCAAGGACATCTGTTAACTGTTGTGAAAATAACATTTTCAAAAGCTTTATGCTTTTCTATCCCTGGATAGTTCTTTACTTAGTATTGATATTAATAAATTAATAATAACCCATTAATATTCTGGATTTGCATACTGCGACTAGAAATATTGAGTGTTAAATGTCGGATTTTTTTACTAGAACTTTATTTGTAGCAAAATTTTATCATTGAAATCGGACAAAGAAATGCCGGTAAAGTGAATAAAAAGCGTCCGTGGACCTTAAATTTCAAAATTTGTGTTCCAAAATGTTTCATTTTACGATATCTATATTCAATATGGCGGCTTGTTATAAAAATGTCCGTACTATTTCGTTATTTCCAAAAACAATGATTCCAAAACAAGATGTTCTTGCATAACCAATCAAGCAAACTTTATGGTAAAATTACATCACTGATAGCAAATTTATTAATTATGCAATATATTACATTTTACATTCAAAATGGCAGACCAAAATTTTAATTTATTTTCAAAATTGTTAATGATTTATACACATATAAGGGCTTTTTGACAGTCGATCACGAATTTTGGGTTCGCTACTTCGAATTTATAACGTTAAATAATAAATTTATTAGCAAGAACGTTGCATGTCTTAAGATTTCAGATTATGCCAAAAAATCTTGTTTTGAAATCGTCATTTTTTGAAAAAAATTGAAATTAATAATTCTAACACATACATTTTAAATTTTAAGGTCCGTGGACGCTTGTTCTTCACTTTACTGAGATCTCATTATGCGATATTAATGCGAAAATCATGCTAGAAACAATATTTTCGTTAAAAAATCCGACTTTTTTTAAACATAATCCAACGAAGCGAATTGGATTCGCATTTGTCTTCAATTTTAATCGCAGATTCGTATAATTCGATCAATTTCACGACAAAAATGACTGCCCTACAATAAGATGTAAACGTTTTCTTGTGGGGTTTCAGAATCGCTGATCACGAATCCAACGTTAATTTTGTAAAATTAAATTATTTAAACAATTCGTTTATTGTAATGTTGGTTATAGAAAACACCAAAAATGTTGCAATCTCCAAAAACTAATAGCATCATTCGATTCTACGGAGAAAATTATGAAAAAAGCACAGTAATATTTTTTTATCCGAGTTTTCATTTTGAATAAAATCTATCTATCTAAAATCGTGAAAAATTTCGAGTTACGAAGTCATTCCTAATTGATTATAACGTTTTTTAGCAAAATAAAAATCTGGGGTCAAAAAATGTAGCTTTTTCTCATGATGTTTCTCTTGAAATCGAATAGCACTAGTAGTTTTTTTTAAATTGAGATATTTTTGCAAAATAAAGGCTTGGACGAATACAAAATCACGTTGACAAATTTTAGAGTCATAATCTATTGGATAAAAAGAGTCGAAAATAAACGAAAAAAAAATTGATGAGCAGAAGAAAATTTACTTCTTAGTCACAATACGGTCATGTCCTTGGTTTATTAGATTTAATTATTAAAATTACTTTATTTAAAAAAATTATTAGGGTAAAAAAAATGTTACTGTGCTTTTTTTCATAACTTTCTCCCTAGAATAGAATGACACTATTCATTTTTAGAGATTGCAAAATCTTTAGTGATTTGTTTAAACAATATTGCAATAAACAAATTGTTCAAACAATTTAATTTGCAAAATTAAGGTTTGATTCGTTATCAGCGACCCTGAAAACCCCCAAGTAAACGTTTTTAGGCCGTTTCGATGGATTTTGTAAAAGTTTGTTTAAACAAATTGTTTAACCAATTTAATTTTACAAAATTAACGTTGGATTCGTAATCAGTGATCCTGAAAACCCAAAAGAAAACGTTTATAATCGTTTAGATGCATTTGTTTTTTAATTCGAGGAATAAGCAGAATCCCGATAATTTTGCAATATAATTAACGCTGCTGTGAACAGCGCCATCTGCAAATCGGCTTAAAAATACATGGATCTTATAGTTTTTGGTTCATGGACGCATAAAATTTACCTCCCGGGGATCAGTACGTGCACCACTAAAGTGTTAACGTTGATTGAAAAATATTTTTTATGGTAAATTTAGTGTTTTCTTGCAATAAATTGTTTATAACAATTCAGGCTTCCATTAAATCAAAAAAATAAGACCACCAATGGAAAGAGGATAAAATTCTGCATAAAACACCTTTCCCCCAGTTTCTTTCAACATCTTTAAGAGACTGTACTATGCTGCCGAAAAAATTGTCCGAAAAATGTCCGTTAAGGCCTTAAAGGGTTAAAATGACTGAATCACACCGTATCTCATTTAAAAGCACCTGGGGCATTCCATGTACAGGGTTAACTTTAGATATGGTTTCTACTCGGGCATCTTGATATCTTCTCGGTATACTTGTTGGTTACCAAATATTTAGTAAAATTCAAGTTTTTTTCAAGATACTGTTAATTTTTTATCAGTTTGTTCTCATTAATTTTTCTCTAAATTACTTGATTCTAGATCAAAATGTTTCCTTAAAAAGTACGGAGAAAATATGGATATTTAATAATATTTTCTCTGTTTAATAAACAAGTTATTCACTCATATATTTAAAAAAAATAACTTTGCTGCTCTACCTATTACTTCGCAAACATTTTTTCGATGGGATGTAGCAAAACAAGCCCACTTGGCATCTACAGAAAAATCAGGAAAATATTAGTAAATAATAAATCAATCTTATAAGTGAGTGTTGGGTGTAAAACGTATACGAATAATTGTTAATGTATAGACGTCTTTTTTACTACAAATGGCATTCCACATCAACTCAGCCACTTTTGCACTAAATTCACAAAAAACGGGAATTGAAAATATACCGAACAATTTATGGGGTCGTACAAGATTGCAAGTATTTACATTAAATTTTTACAGATTTATATATTTTTTTACAATTTAAAATTTTTGCAAGAATCCCATAATTTTAGCTTATCGAATTGACAGTTCGCTACGTTCATCTATTTTGTGTATTGTCGATGTTTATTAGTAATTCAAAACATATTAAAATCATTAGGAATCTTTTAATTAATTTTGCAAATCTTCGTAATTTTATTTTGAACAACCTTTTGTTTTAGTTTTAAAAACAATTGTATTTGGCATAGGTTTAAGAATTATGCCAATTCAACGATCTTTTTCGTAGCCAAGCTCCCAAATTTTGGTGTTATATAACATTATTTATGTACGTCTTTTCGGTGCGTAAACAATATTTCGGCACACGTGTGTATGTGTAAAGTTCTTTACGCATACGCACTTGTATCGAAAACTACTATTTCACCAAACAATGAGGATTTAAACATACTTCTTACCGCCATAGTTGGAATTTAAATGAATGGATTTTAACGAATGGCGACATATTTTTTCGTGAAACAGATTCTCTATAACTCTATCTTATGATATACCTAAATTTCCTTTAGAAATTTTGAGTGACAATCTTACCAATCCAAAAGCTCGAATAACTGTTTCATACGGGAATTTTTTCCGTAGGTCATTTTGTCGCCTACCATTTACTTGATAATCAGATATTTTTCTACCAATTGAATAGTTTATTCATTTTAACGGTAGCAAAAATCGACAGGTATATCGTTTAAATCGATATCAGCCTTCAGAAACTTACCAACTTGCAAAACCAACAAATTTCCATAAACCCGCAAAAAAATAACGTTTTTAGAATTAAAACATATATAATCTCTAGATTCGATAATTTTATTTTTATTTAGTATATCTAAATATAAGACAATGCATCATATAAATATTTTGATGTGATTTACATGGATATGTTCTTGTTTTTTTACAGAACACACTGATTGATACTCTAAAATGGAAGGTGCAGACGCAAATGCTCATGCTTAAAACGTAAATGTAGAGGACATGGAAATCTCACAAGAGGCGAGCACATCAACAGAAAATATTGCCAATGAAGTAATGGACTTTGAAAATGTAAGTTTAGCCAATGAAAATCCTCCGATGGAACAAAGTGATATAAATCGTGCACTTGTCAGGGCTATACGAAAACGCAATGATCGAAAGGTTAGAAAACTGATTGGCAAAGGTGCCGCTGTCAACCATATACTCGAAGGCACCAACAGAACCCCACTTAAGCTGGCAATGCAGTTATATGAAACACCTACTGTAAACGGCCGCCAAATAATTAAGGCACTAATAAAAGCAGGAGCAGATGCCAACACTAAAATTGAACTAGGTTTCACTGTGTTACATATCGCTGCGAAAACCAAAGATTTGTCGCTCGCAAAACGCGTGTTAGACTGCGGTGCCAAACTTGACATTTTATCTGACTCGGGCAAAACTGCATTGCGAAATGCAATTGAAAGCAATCCAAATATGTCATCTATTCCATTCGTTGCATTTTTATTAGACTCAGGGGCAAACGTTAATTTACCGAACTCTGATGGAGAGACAGTCATACATTGTATACATGAAGCTCCACAATTAGAATCCGCTCAAATCCTGGACATGTTAATACATCATGGTATTGACCTTAATGCACAATGTCCCACTGGACATACACCACTACACTACGCCGTTATACAGAATTCAAGGCATACAATACGGCTATTATTAAACACAGGAGCATGCGATCAGACAATAAAATCATTAGCGAGCGAAACGGCACTCCATCTTGCCGTAGGGAATAACTATATTAGATCAGCTCGAATATTATTGAATGTTGGCAGTGATGTGAACGAGCCAATTGACTGTTTCGAAAAGTTTACGGTGCGGCATGTAGCTGCGGCTCGAGGTAATTGGGTGATGTTCCAACAGCTAATGCTTTTCAATCCAGATTTAACGTTATTGACCAATAAAAAATATACAATTTTGCATTCTGCCGTTATAGGTGGATCTGAGAAAATTGTAGAAGCTATACTTGAGGTCAACCATAATATCAATGAACAGGCCGATGACGGTAACACTCCGCTTCCCCTGGCGGTTTACCAGCAGAATGGTAAAATAGTAAAATTATTGTTAAATTATAACGTCGATTTAGAGAGGAAGAATAAGAATGGTCAAACTCCATTGCACATGTCGGCGTATTCAGCTAAACTTCAACAATATTAAAATTTCTATATTTTTCAGGATGCACTCTCATCAGCAAACGGATCTGCAGACGTAGGCGCCTAATCATAGAACTGGAAATATCCACAATCGTGTCGCCGATTAATACCAGCACTCAGAATACCTAAAATGCAAATTAACTCAAGAATTAAGACTGATATATTAGAAAAACTCATGGCTGTAATTCTTACTATAATATTGTTTTAAAAAATCAATAAAAATATATTTATTTATTTTTATAATAAAAAATGTATTTTTTTTTTTTGACGGAGGGGGGAAATGCATTAGGCACCATAGGGGGTTGAAGATGTTGTGTAACCCCCCGTGTGTCGGACTCCCTCACCTTTGATGTTAACGGCAAGGTTTACCGACTAAAACCCTAACCTCCCTTGGCCCTCCAGAATCCACGTGTGCAGTCTGCAGCAGAAAAGTGGCTCCGATATCCATCTCCTCCGCTGCAGACTGCGCCGGGCCATTTCGTTTGCAACTGTAACCACTCCCTCTACCATTGGGTTAGTGGTTACAGGATCTCGTGTGACCTCAGAGCTTGATTTTGAACCCTCGATACAGTTGGCGAATCTCGAACAGGAGTTCCTGATATTTCATCCGTTTTTCGTCCTCTTTGCTGACTATATTTGTTTCTGCTGATGCAGAAAACTCGATGAAGAAGATGGATTTGTCATCGAAATCAACAAGGACGATGTCAGGCTTATTGGCTGATATTTGCCTGCTCGTCAGGAATGAGTAATTCCAGTATATTCGGCACGACTCATTCCCGACAACAGATTCAATATCAGTGGGGACGTACGGCAAAACTGGGGTTGCATCAACACCATAAGTGCTGCGAAGATGATAATACAGCACTCGAAGAGCCGCATTGTGACGTTCGATGTATGCTGAAACTGCATACATTGGGCATGCTGCCAAAAGATGCATTAGTGTGTCAGCATGACATCTACACAATCTACAAAGCGTACTCTGTACCGCCTGGTGTAAGATGTTCTGGCGATACGCTAAGGTATTGATGACCCCATCCTGGCATGCGAAGATAAAACCCTCGGTCTCGGATTTCTAGCCGGCTGATCATAAGAAGGAAAAGGTCATCTCTGCCGACAAGCCAAGTTGTTGGACATTTCGAAAGAATTGTCCATGCAACGGCTTGTCGATATGCCTTGCCTTCCCTCCAACATACGGAGTTGTTCCTTCCGTATGTTAGCCCTGAGGCGCACTGGGCACAGATTGATGACTGATTCAGCCTCCTGTGCACCAGTACATCCCACGTTGAAAACCAGACCGAGGTTTCGCGCTGCTCGTTCCGCCGCGTTGTACAAAAACGCCCCCTTCCCCTGAATTTCATGCTGATGTACTAGCATCATCAGTGGATCCTCCGTTCGATTAATCACGTCGCAAGCTGTTTCGAGGACCAATCGGTCATGCATACACTCCAGGCTTAAAAGGCCACGACCTCCCATATTTCGGGGCAAATACAGACGTTCCACGGAAGATCTTGGATGCAAACTGCGTTGCATACAAATCATCTTCCGTGTGCTTCGGTCAAGATCCCTTAGCTCGTCAACGTTCCACTTCAGTGCTCCAAAAGAATAGAGCACTGGTGATACGGCCAACATATTCGCCGGTATTTCTTAATGATGGTGGTTTTAGCAGCCTGCACATCCTGGACATGCCTTTGAGGTACGCCCAGGTATGTATAGGGTTCTTCGGCGCTAAGGTGGCGGATGACATTTCCGTTGACGAGCTCCATATCGTTGTTATAGGAGCCGGACCTTCCTCTGTGCAAATGAACGACTGCACACTTGTCCAATCCGAATTCTATGCCGATATCTCTCGAGTATGTGAGGGCGATGTTCAGAGATCGATGTAATTGATCTTCGCCTGATGCGTATAATTTAAGATCATCCATATAGAAAAGATGTTGATCGGTCTATGGTTTCTCGGATCGGACAAGTCTCCCGATTTTGGGATTAGTGTCGTTCGGCCCTCCACCAGCCAGTGCGGAATGGCTTGGTCTCCATTTATATAAGAGGTGAATATCCGGGCTAGGTGTTGATGGACAGAAGTGAACTTCTTCCACCAATAATTGTTAATTCCATCCCAGCCCGGCGCGGAGAAATTCCTCGCTCCTGTGATGGCATTTTTCACCTCTAATGCACTGACGAGTGGGCAATCTTCACTTTGTTGTGTGACCTCGTCGCACAACTCGGTGAAGATTTCAATACCTGGAGTGTCTGCATTAAGCCTAGATGTTTTCTCGTAGATGCTCCCCCAAAATTCCTCAACTGCGGCCATCGACGGAAACTCGCTTGAGGCTGCGATACGATGTTTGAAGAGGTTGGAAGGATTCGTCCAAAATATTGAGTTTTGTCGAATTCCTTCTTCCCGTCTTTGCAGCCTCTTTTTGGCATCGGCCAAAACCCGAATTTCATCCGCTAAACGTTGCTTGATGTTGAGCAACTTTAGCTTGTTCAGTGTGTGATAGTACGTCCGCAGTTCTTGACTTTAGCCGTAAATGAACGGCCAGATGTTAAATAGTCGATCACACACTGAATTCGGGTAGCGAGTCTCCGTGTCAGTCGAATTTTACCTTTCAATTGAGACGTGCGTTTTGTAATCTGCCGACTCCCCGATATCTGTGTCAGATTTCGCGGAGTCACCAGATCACTTGCAGCCTCCTAAACGGCACAATTGACTTGCCACAGGTCGCAGTCGTTTGGAAGAGCATCCAGAAGTAGGCTATTTGCTCTGTCTAATTCTCGTTGTTTAGGCAAAACTTTTGTTGTCAAATTTGCCCCGCGTACGGGCTCAGTTGTTATTGCCCGCACATCCGGTACCGGTTGACAGCTGGGAACAACGAAACCTATCCGCCTCAGATAGGCCACACAATCTCTCAGCTGTTGTTGAGAAAAGCGATCTGCCAGTTCGGGATGCATTACTGCAAACCGACTGTGCATTCGCGCCATGTAGCCTCTCTGTTGCGGACAGCTCTCCTCGTAGCAGCGCATTAGATCTTGCCTGAGATCCTCCGTCCACTGAAATCGTCCGTGGAAACGTAAAGGTCGTTGTCCCGGAACACCTATTTCGGCTCCTCCACCTCGGGACTGGGCTGCATCCGAAGCAGCCCGATGATCAGGAGCCCGGCGCGTTGTATTTCTTGTAACCGCAAATACAGGGCGTAGGGTGGTTGGCCCTACCCCCCCGTTATTATGCCTCTCTCGTTTGTCTCTTACCTCGCCATCCACTGGGGTTGGTTACCCAATCTCTGGAAAGGTTACTAAGAGTCCAGGGCCCACCGGCTTTAATAAGCACACGTGGAGGTGAGAGTAGGCCATTTGGGAAGATAGGCTAAGATGCAGCTTTTTGCATAGCCGCATTGTGTTACGCGTCATTCCCTTTAGGCCCCTAAATAAAAATGTATTATTATTATTATTATTATTATTATAATATGGATTCATAACGTTTCTTCTAATAATACCCAAATAAATGAATTATTTCCTGAAGTACCTCATATTTTGGTCATCAAGTATACATCACCGTCGAACCGGTTATTTTCTATATTCCCATTTTTAATTTCGGTTGTAATAAATTTTACAAAAATTTGTAACAATGTTTAGTAGTGATTATAAAATAATGTTATGAGACCAAGTCTTAAACTAAGAATAATTTTTAAAAGTTTGACGGGCACCAGTTGTTGAATCGGCGTATAAAATACGGTCAAAAAACGTCTCGGGGAAAAATGGTTTCTCTGTTACTGAGCAAATACACGAACATTTAATTGTCTTGTATACATTCGACCGTTTGTATACATTAAATCAAAATTTAAGTTCTTGGATAATCGGTCTCTCGTACATAAATATATGTATATTTTCAACTCGACATGAAAACAACGAAGTCATCAAGGAACAACAAATTCTTTTCGTTAATGTTTATTTTATACGTGAAATTATGAATTCCTAACAAAATGATCTTTATTAACGTTCATATTACATTTCCTTTAACAAACTCCAATTTAAATAAAAACGATAAATGTTTGAATAAAATCTTATTAGTTCGTTTTAGTTTCATTGTTTTTCTATTCGTTTTACAACAAAGGTTGTGTGCATTTGCCCAAATATATATACGTATACATTTATATGCAGAAGCAACGCAATTTTGGTTTTTTTTGAACCGTTTGAAATTAAAATGATTGGTTATGCATTATTTTGGTAAAACGGTTTATTATCCGCGGGCATATTTTGAGTAATTACTTCTGAGAGTATAGATTCCAAAATGCTAGGAGGATTGCGATAGAGTATAGATTAGTTCTGCACGGAAATAGTGTAGATAAATTGGTATTCGATAAAGATGTTAAAATACGGTAAACAATCAATC
The DNA here is from genome assembly GCA_030407085.1 of Trichopria drosophilae. NCBI lineage: Eukaryota > Metazoa > Arthropoda > Insecta > Hymenoptera > Diapriidae > Trichopria > Trichopria drosophilae. The sequence continues at coordinate 97,609,677 of CM059586.1, read as the reverse complement.
CATCATGATACTATTGTAGCGATTTAATAGTAGAGAACTTAAACTGAGTGGCAATGGCATTGTAGCTGTGGTCGAGATGCGACATAGGATGTCCTGACTTAAAAGCAAGGAACCTGAGGGATCTTCAAAGAACCCGTGATGGATGAGCCTGGAAAACCACGATGATTTAACTTATTCAACAAGATATTATGGTTCATACCGTCAAAGGCTTTTGAAAAGTCCAAGTATATAGCACCTATCTACTTGTGAATTTACATCTAGAACATTTGAAACAAAGCCTGAAAACAATAGTAAATTTGTGCACGAGACAAGTATCAGCGAACCATATTTCATTATTCTGTTATTTGGGGCCATAAGGACATTTCGAGATGTGCCGCTCGGTGCAAAGTTGATATCAATGCCGTATACATCAAAGGTCGCACAGCATTACACTATTCTTTTTGTAGAACTCTCTTAATGCATTTAAGTTTATTCTGCGACTTTGAAACATCTCATTCGGTAAATATATCTAATGCGAACGAACGCGACCATCTTTAACATACCGGAGCACATAAGACCAGAAAAATTCATTTTACTATCGGGAACAGTAAATTAAATTTATGACGCATTTTATGTTTACATTCCTTTGTTTATCCCTATTCCAAATGCGCCGTCTCACCGAGAGACATCTGTTAATAGATGTAAAAATAAAATTTTGAAAAGCATAAATATTCCTGGATAGTTGTGTGCTTAGTATTGTTATTAAAAAATTAATAATAACCCATTAATATTACGGATTTGCATACTGCGAACTGCGACTGGAAATGTTCACTGTTCACACCGGATTGGGTGATTTAACTGCTCAAATTAAGTGTTGCCTAGAACAAATTTTTCCTTTTATTACTGTTATAATTTATTTATTGTTATCATTGTTTGTTGTTTAATAATGTTTGAATGAATCTAGCATTTATAACTGTAACTTATTAATATTTATTTCATTTTATACTTCAATAATGTTAGGGTTATTGTTATTAACCCTTTTTTGCCTGAAATCAGAAAAGCAGGTACATTAACTCCAGGACAGTTTCTGGAGTGAAAATAATTTTTTTTAATTTTCGAAATATATCTTTCCTACTATTTTCAAGTGTGCTCTATCGATTCCCGCCGAGAAAATGACGAAATAATGAGTATTTATGCAAAAATTTTGCATAATAAAATAAAAAATCCATGATTTTTAGGTCATTTTTTTTCATTTTTTCCGATTTTCTCCCCCAAAACGGGGCACAATCAATGAAACGCATACGTAAAACGTGATCCCGATTGTTGAAAATAAATAATATACTGGTAGAATATTTTTTAGAAGCAATGGCCGATTCAAAATGGCCGCGGAACGAAACAAAGTTATTCAAAATTATTAATTTCTTGAAATAGAGATCTTGGAAACTTTTTTTGAGTTTTATAATGATGATATAAATATTGACTGGTTATGCAGGAAAGTGTATAATATTCGTAATTATTGAACACATATTTTCAACTTTGAAACAGATGCATGCAATAACGTTGCATATGAGCGATGCGATTCACATACGGTGGCAATTTTGGATCCGCCATTTTGAATTTATCAACTCAAAATTATTATAATCTTCGTACATAACCAGTCAATATTTACATCATCATTATAAAACTCAAAAAAAGTTTCCAAGATCTCTATTTCAAGGAATTAATAACTTTGAATAAATTTGTTTCGTTCCGCGGCCATTTTGAATCAGCCATTGCTTCTAAAAAATATTCTACCAGTATATTATTTATCTTCAACAATCGGGATCACTTTTTACGTATGCGTTTCATTGATTGTGCCCCGTTTTGGGGGAGAAAATCGGAAAATATGAAAAAAAAATGACCTAAAAATCATGGATTTTTTATTTTATTTTGCAAAATTTTTGCATAAATAATCATTATTTCGTCATTTTCTCGACGGGAATCGATAGAGCACACTTGAAAATAGTAGGAAAGGTATATTTCGGAAATTAAAAAAAATTATTTTCACTCCAGAAAATGTGCTGGAATTGATGTACCTGCTTTTCTGATTTCAGGCAAAAAAGGGTTAATTTGATTATGAAAATATTATAACGCTCGTTAAGAATTATTATATATTTTATGTAACTCCGTACGATTTTCGCGTTTTATCGTACATGATTTGCGTACACTAAGTAGCGCTTTATCGTACACGATGAAAAGAGTATAATTGTACGAAACGGTTGAAATTAAACGCGTGGTCAATATCAAAGGCAAACTTTTATTTTCCGATTAGACGAAGCGGCAATATCGTTCTCGTTACAATTCGAAAATGACGGAATTAAACGAAAGGGAACCCGCTCGTAAAGCTCGCTACCAAGCGACTGACTCTTCGCACGCCTCAAGGAGCGTTGTCCGCGTCTTTTCTCTAAAACAAAAGACAGTTTCCTTAGCAACCATCATAGCAACGATCTAGAATATTCTAAACGAAGACTTTTCAAATTTGAAACGAAGATTCAACGAAAGGAATCGATTTCAAATCGATTCGTCCTCGCTCTTACTCTCTTGACTTCTCATTCGCCAGAGGCCAGTACGGTGATAACGAATATCTGAGCACACCATATAGTATTCGAAGGACTCCGAATCACAAGGGATACGAATAACGGAGTATACTTTTTGATGTACGAAGCTGCTCCGAATCACAAGCATGTGCCTATCAGGTTACTATCCATCTAAGAGAGGGACCTTTCGGAGGACCAAATAGGTAGATACGTCACTCTCACTTTGAACTTCTCTAACACCAGGAGGCCAGCACCGACGAATCGGAGTCAGACTCCAATTCCCCGCGCTCGGAACCACTCTGGCTACCCTCCATTCGAAAGCGAGCATTTTGTGACGTCGAAGAGCGATATCTAAAATCAATATCTGCCCTCGGAATCTCATAGATTGAAAACTGAGCAACGTCAAATTTGGCAGAATTGAGACAGACTGTTGTTCAAAGAAACAGTCTTCCAAAAATGACAAATTGTCACCTAGTCAGCTCCATTTTCAATCAAAATATCCCGAGAGGTTCGAAGCGTGCTGTCAATAATGACATCCATCAAATTCGAAACTAAGCATTATATAGAACTAACTATATCTCGAATCAAATCACGACCGCTCCTTAAGACCACTTCCTAATTACTCCTCCTATACGAAGAACACAACATTCGATCTATCAATATCGCCGATATTGCCGATTTTCAGGACCTTTACAAACATACACCTACAGGCCCCCGTCTCGTGCGGCTGAAGCCGTCTTTCAAGAGAAGTACCCCCCATTCGGGTGCGTAAGCATAGGGAAAACCCCACTCATGTGGGGGAAAAACCTATGCCGGGTACCGCAAATCGTGACATCGATTCTATTCGAAACATTCTCCCCCCTTGTACGAGTCTCGGACTCCGTACACATATATGAGAATCGACGTCACTTAAGACTTAACTTAATCTAGATTCCAAGCAAGCATGTAACACTGATAACAAATTGAAGATACCAAATTTTCGTCGAAATCACTTCACTTCACTTATCAAATATAAGATAACAAGAATTTCTTTCACAAACGAACAATTTATTTCTGTTACATTTCAAACAACGCAGTAATTAATCATCGCACTTATATAAATAATCGCTCGGAACAAGTCGCGCACTGTAATACAGAATTCATTAAACACCCAATGACAACATAAAAAGCAATAATGCGCACGCATCCACACGCGTCAATTTTCTTTATTAAACCAAATCAACTTAGCTACCGGTCTCATTAATACGCCTTTCGACGTCCTAACTTTTACAACTCTAACTCGTCCATCCGGACCGGGCATTAGCTCCTCAACCACCGCTTTCGACCAGTTGTTTCGCGGTAGCTCATAGTCTACAATCAATACGTGATCACCGACAGCCAAATTTGTCACCTCTTTCAGCTATTTAGGGCGAGGAAGGAGGGAAGGTAAATATTCTTTGATCCACCGATTCCAAAAAGCGTCGGCCAGCAATTGGGCGAATTGCCATTGTTTGTGGAGGCAATGATTGCGGATCTCGAAACGCGGCAAAGAAAGCAAACCCGAAGAAGTTCCCAATAAAAAATGATTGGGCGTTAGGGCTTGATGATCGCGAGGATCGAGGGACACATGCGTTAGCGGACGCGAATTGACAACGTGTTCGATTTCTAGCAGAATTGTATGCAAAGTTTCTTCGCTTGGGGCTTGCTCTTTCAAAACCGCGCGCAATGCAGATTTGACCGAACGAATTAGTCGCTCCCTGGCTCCCCCCATATGGGGAGCACGCGGTGGTAAAAAACGCCATATTGACCTTCTGTCGGTCGCATACCTATCTAATTTGTCTTTGTCGATTGCTAAGACGGCTTCGCGAAGTTCTGCATCGGCTCTACGGAAATTAGTTCCATTGTCGGAATAGAACGCTGTCGGTTGGCCTCTGCGAGAAGCCATTTGGCGAATTGCCATGATAGCGGAATCGGCATTCAACGTCGAAGCTAGTTCGATATGGACCGCTCTCACAGTCATGCAGTTGAATAGAACACTCCATCGTTTTTCCCGACGCCTACCAATCTTTACGAACATGGGTCCGAAATAATCCACCCCACAGTGGCTAAATGGTCGAAGTTTAACCGCGAGCCTTTCCGGTGGCAAATCATCCATTAGCGGATTTTCCGGTTTTCCGCGCAAAATTCGGCATTCGGGACACTTAGCTACGGCGGATTTTACGCGCGTACGTAATTTGGTGATCCAGAATTTCTGACGGATCTCATTTACAACCGTCTCATGACCACCGTGGTTCATTCCGGAGTGATACGCTTTTACGATGAGACGAGCCTCCGGATGCGAACCGTCCAAAATCATTGGATTGTTATTAACCGACTCATCCGATATATCTTTCACACGTCCTTTCACACGTAAGATACCTTCTGAGTCTAGGATCGGAGTCAATTTAACAATGGAGCTCTTTGAACTCACGACGCGATCCGATTTCAAAGAACGAATCTCCTTTTCGAAACTTCGCGATTGCACATATCGAACGCTTAGTAATTCCGCTCTGTTTAAATGGTCAGAATTGATTTTCGCGGATTGGTTACCTCTGAACCTTTCGACGGCAACTAACACCGAGGCGGTCGCGCGTAACAGCCGGTTCCACGAAGAAAACCTCTTCGAACTAGGCAGCGGTATCTGCGGGCACGTCGAATTCGTCGTCACGAGAATAATTTTTCGCGATTCCTTCTCCGTCGCTTCGAGAACCGAACTCGACTGTATTCTTGAGCGCGTTGGCCACTCTGACTCATGTAAATGAAGGAATTCGGGCCCCTGCAACCACCCTTCGCGCGTTCCCTTGTCGAACGGTAGATTTTTCGTGCCCAGATCCGCCGGATTCAAATTAGATGGAACCCATCTCCATTCCGTTAGCGACGTTAATTCCGCAATTTCTGCAAGACGGTGCGATACGAAGGTATGGAACGACCTCGCGTCGGAATTAATCCACGATAGAACGGTGACAGAATCGGTTCAAAATACACGCTTGATTATACGACGCTCATGTTCTCGAGCTACAGTCTGTCCCAACCTACTACCGATTAATGCAGCTTGCAGCTCGAGCCTAGGTATCGAAATGGGTTTCAACGGAGCTACTCGCGATTTCCCTAGTACGAAGGAGGTTCGATAAGTACTCTCGTTCACCTCGAATCGCCAATAGCCTACAGCTGCGAACGCCGCGGATCCTGCGTCGCAGAAAATATGAAGTTCCACGTTTTTAGAGCGCATGGCACAATAGCACCTCGGAATCGAAACCTCGTCGACCTTTCGCAAATCGGTTACCCATTTCGCCCAGATATCGTGTTCCTCGTCCCGTACAGGTTCGTCCCATCCAACTGCACTAAGCCAAATCTTTTGCATGAGTATTTTCGAACGGATTATTAACGGAGTAAGGAAGCCGATAGGGTCAAAAACCGACATAATGACGCGAAGAAACTCACGTTTCGTAGGATTGCGTTTTCCATTCACGATTTCCGGAGGTATTAAATCGCTACTAATTTCAAAACGAAAGGTATCAGATGAAGTTTCCCATCGTAGCCCTAATACTTTTTCCCTTTGCGATATGTCGCAAATACGCGATTTCGGCCGTCTTACGGGTCGTTCATGTTCGGGAATACATTGCAACACGCGATCATCATTGCACGCCCAATCGTGCATCAAAACCCCGCCCGAACGGTTAATTTCCCTGATATGCGAAATATTGGTTGCCGCTTCCGCCCAGTCGTCACAGCTGTCTAGCAAATCATCCATGTAAGACTGCTTCGTTATCCGTTCAGCAGCTTTCGGAAAGGTTGATGAAAACTTTTCGGCGTTCATATTCTTTACGAATAACGCGCTACAAGGTGATGATTTGGAGCCAAACAACAGCGACGACATTCGGTATATTTCGGGTTCCTTGTTTCTATCGGAGCCACGCCGAAGGAAACGCTGCACATCTCTATCTTCCGATTTTAATTTCACGCGAAGAAACATGTCTTTCATATCTCCTTTGTAACCAATTTTGCTCTGCCCAAATCGCATTAATACACCTAATAACGACTGCAAGAGATCTGGACCCGCGAATAACTGATCGTTCAGGCTCATTCCTTTAAATTTCGCCGCTGCATCGAAAACGAGTCTGAATTTATCAGGTTTGCTCCGATTCAAAACTCCAAAATGAGGCAAATACCAAACGCGTCCGTCAGAGCTAGTATCACAAACTTTTTCCGCATAACCTAACCTAATTAATCGCGACATTTCGAAGTAATATAACCGGCCATATTGTGGATCGCGATCAATTTTCGACTCTATAGTTTTCAACCGATTCAACGCAACAATTTTATTTTCCGGGAGGGAACAATCATCGCTTTTCCACAACAGTCGGGTCTCCCAATTGTCTCCGATCTTCCGCGTGGTCGACTCCAAAATCAATTTTGCCTGAGTTTCTTCCGGACTAACGCGCAATTTGTTACTTATTCCGAGGGCATCTATTTTAAACGACTCCCGGACAAGTTGATGTAAATCGTCGTCGCATTGTGATTTCAATTCGCGATTTTCTTTTCCTTGCGTGACGTAAGACTCAGGAATATTTTTCACGTAATCGGTACCCTCCGCGTTACCGTGAAGAACCCAGCCTAATCGAGTTCTAGAAGCGTAAGGCGCACCGCGTCTGCCTTCGCGAGTATCCACTGTTCTCAATAAATACGCGTTGTCTTGGCCTATAAGGATCGAAGGATGCGCATTATGATAAATTTCGAGGACGATATTCTGAAGGTGGGAGTATTTATTAACGAGTTCTTTTTCGACCGATTGCAGTGGGAGAGCTAGATTCGCGACCGTATGAACTCCATTTAACAAATACGTACCCTCCGTGCCCTTAATCTGTAAAGAGACTCGCTCGCTTTGCGTCTGCAGCGCGAAGTCCGAATTAATCCCTGTTAACGAGAGTGAGACGTTCGATCCGCGCGCTCCGATTTCTCTCGCTACGTTCGAATTTATAAGCGTAATGGTGGATCCGTCATCGAGTAAGGCGAACGTTCGAATTTCGGAGTCAGGACCAATCAAAATTACCGGCACAATTTTTAGTAATATATTACTATTACCTAGTCACAAGGTGACGCCCGATTCGATTTTCTTTTCCGAATGATTCGCTGGAGCCGCCGAATCTGGCTGTCGGCTAACACTCGAGATCGCTCGCTGTCGCACAATTTCGGTCGATAGAAATTTCGGCAACTTTCGATACTGCGCTAAATCATTCGTTTCTACGCAACGCCCGACATTATTATGGAGCAAGCGATTATGTGTATTTCGGCAGTTTCTAACCCCACATCTCTTCGCATCTCTACAATTAGAAGCACTATGGCTTCCCGACAAACACGAAAAACAGCGATTTCCGTTTTTCGCCCAAGCCCATCGATCGACGATTTTAAGCATTAAAAACGTTCGACATTTCGCGATATTGTGCTTTTCGCACGAACAGTAATAGCACGGAATAATTCGGTCGCGCGGTCGTTCGCTCGTACTCGTCGCGCAAGTTACGCCACGCATCGATCTGTTTCGCGTATTTTCGAAATCACTTGCTCCAAAATGTAACCCGGATTTGCACAGAAGCTCCGCCCTTTTGTACAAAAAATCAGACAGTTTTATGATTTTCGACGATTTTGTTTCCTTCCAGAAGTCTTCCAGCGTCGCTTGGCCTCGAATATGCTGTGGCAGACCGTCGAAGAAAAGATGTTCTATTGTTTCCTTCTGGAAGGACATCAGCGCCGTCCTCCTCCGTCAATGCCGCTGGAACGTTAAATCCGGTTGATCGTCGATTGTTTCTTTCCAGAAACTCGTGGCGTCGTTGATCGATGGCGTCCTCCGTATCGCGTGAAATTTCTCTCAGATTTCCCGACGTCCTCTTTTCCGCGATTTCAGGGTTATTCGCAGTCCGTCTAGAATTTCGCCGTTTGGTTGGTGGCTCCTGTTCTTCCATGCTCCTAGGCTGGCGACCGCGTTTTTGGGTGGCATCTTGGAATTTTTCGCTGAACGCTCTTTGAAAAGATATTCCGAACGGCACAACCACTGAAAACTTGTAAGACGGTTTTCAAACTCGCGAAATAATTGCTGCACTAGCACTCAACGTTAATCCAATTCTGTGGACACTTTTCGATCGCACACTTTGAACTCGCGGCGAGAAAATTCGAAAAGATGTCCGTCCACAGCGACCGACGCAGAATTCCGACCCGCCCGACAATTGTTCCCCGGTTTCGGCATTAAAACTTTGTACGAAACGGTTGAAATTAAACGCGTGGTCAATATCAAAGGCAAACTTTTATTTTCCGATTAGACGAAGCGGCAATATCGTTCTCGTTACAATTCGAAAATGACGGAATTAAACGAAAGGGAACCCGCTCGTAAAGCTCGCTACCAAGCGACTGACTCTTCGCGCGCCTCAAGGAGCGTTGTCCGCGTCTTTTCTCTAAAACAAAAGACAGTTTCCTTAGCAACGATCTAGAATATTCTAAACGAAGACTTTTCGAATTTGAAACGAAGATTCAACGAAAGGAATCGATTTCAAATCGATTCGTCCTCGCTCTTACTCTCTTGACTTCTCATTCGCCAGAGGCCAGTACGGTGATAACGAATATCTGAGCACACCATATAGTATTCGAAGGACTCCGAATCACAAGGGATACGAATAACGGAGTATACTTTTTGATGTACGAAGCTGCTCCGAATCACAAGCATGTGCCTATCAGGTTACTATCCATCTAAGAGAGGGACCTTTCGGAGGACCAAATAGGTAGATACGTCACTCTCACTTTGAACTTCTCTAACACCAGGAGGCCAGCACCGACGAATCGGAGTCAGACTCCAATTCCCCGCGCTCGGAACCACTCTGGTTACCCTCCATTCGAAAGCGAGCATTTTGTGACGTCGAAGGGCGATATCTAAAATCAATATCTGCCCTCGGAATCTCATAGATTGAAAACTGAGCAACGTCAAATTTGGCAGAATTGAGACAGACTGTTGTTCAAAGAAACAGTCTTCCAAAAATGACAAATTGTCATCTAGTCAGCTCCATTTTCAATCAAAATATCCCGAGAGGTTCGAAGCGTGCTGTCAATAATGACATCTATCAAATTCGAAACTAAGCATTATAAAGAACTAACTATATCTCGAATCAAATCACGACCGCTCCTTAAGACCACTCCCTAATTACTCCTCCTATACGAAGAACACAACATTCGATCTATCAATATCGCCGATATTGCCGCTTTTCAGGACCTTTACAAACATACACCTACAGGCTGTTGCGGCTGAAGCCGTCTTTCAAGAGAAGTACCCCCCATTCGGGTGCGTAAGCATAGGGAAAACCCCACTCATGTGGGGGAAAAACCTATGCCGGGTACCGCAAATCGTGACATGGATTCTATTCGGAACAATAATAAAGCGCCTTAAAACGTACTAGTACAATAAAGTGCCCGTATACGTACTCTATTCGAGCTACAGCGTCCAATAAACGTATGCTAACGATGCGTCTATATTACGTATACGATGCGTATGCGTACACTGAAAAAAGTTGTGTACTAAATTTTGGTTGACTCGTCTACCACTTTAGGATACGACTCTCATTTACGAAAAAATGGTAAACTTTCTAACAAAGAGTGGATAACTTCAACCAATTAATGGTAAACTGTCTTCCAATTTTCAAAGCGGGGTATACTAGTAGTGGTTTACCAAAATTTAGTTTCTCGTCTAAAACAAAATTGCAGATACAGATCCATATTTTAGAAATGCATTTTCCAAAAAGGAAATATGCGCCAACCCTACCTCTTTCTCTTTACGTTCCTTTGTGTGCGTGTGTGCGGGCGTGTAAAGTTACCGACAGTTGATATATATCATGCAATCATTGAGTTACCGTCAATGCGCGACGTGGCGAAGCGGGGCTTGCCGTTTCTCGCAAGCGCATGAATCTAGGGTAGTTACTATATAAGAAACCTCCAAAACTCGTGATGGTATAGCGCGTGCGGTATGTTGTACTATGTAGTTTATGCGTATATTGCGGAAACGTTTAGTGTATGTGTGTGTGTTATGTGATGCGACGGTTGAATCAGAATAACCTATATATATATATATATATGTGTGTGTGTTTTGTTAACAAAATAGGCGTAGCGATAGAAATTTCTCTCTCTCTCTCTCTCTCTCTCTCTCTCTCTCTCTATATATATACATATATATATGTGCGAAACCAATATATATATATATATATATTTATTTCGGTTGAAATGACAAAAAAAAATAGTTTTTCGTTACTCTAATAAAAAATAGTATTTCGGTCCTCGAAATTTCGGGAAAATGTGCTACAAATTTTAACATACTCCGTGTTCTGAAAATTGGTAAACTGTTCACTAAAATTTGTTGCTCAAGTACTAATTATGAGTAGACCATCTTCTATTTAATGTATGATTTGTTCCACAGATTTTGGAAGTCAATTTGCAGTCGCAGCCCCCCGATGGACAATTTGAAATGATGTGAAATGAAAATAAGCATCCGCTTTCAACCGTACGGGCGCATGCGAATCCCGAAAAGGGTCATGGGTTTTGTTTCAATTTTTAAAAATTGACCTGAGTTTGAAAGCACAATTTTTGTACCATATGGAGGAGACAAGGATATCGAATTTACAACGGATAAGCTTTTGACAAATACCTTAAAAACATCGGGAAATCTTTAAAATTGTCTAAACACATGTTGATTTCACCTAAACTTCATCGGTCTCAGAAACTGTTTTTATATGCTTTTTGTACTACACACACTGAATTTATAATGAGAATATTTTTTATTTATGAAATAAATAAATAGAAATCAAGTTACCGCACTTGCACTATAGTTTCTATATTTATAGTTACAAATCGCCAATGAACAAACGTGAAGTAGGTGGCTAATTCCATTATCCACATTTTTAACTATTTTAAAGTACAAAATTAATTGAAAAAATTTAATTTTTATTCGTGTTTAAAGACATTGCTGAATTTTTATAATTTTTGTTGTAAAAAACCACCATGTGATATTTATCCGTATTTTACTTTATATTAGTTGTTTTTTTATTATTTCAGATTTATAGAGTACAAAAAGTAATATTAATAAGACTTTTATGAACATTTTTTCACGATTTTTGTTTTTACAGGTGTTTCAAATGCAATTGATCGCCTTCGTAGCGCAGGCGGTATCATATTGGACTACGAAGTCGTATATGGTAAATCGTACACTGAGAAAAGTGTTTTTTACCCAGTATTAGAATTCTTATGCCCCGTAAAATATAGTATTTTACGCATAGGGATTGCCATCTTTCTACTACCTGTTAAAAGACGAAGATTTTATATTATTCTAATCGATATGTCAGTTTATTTTAGCCTTTTCTCTTTAACTAAAAGCAATTTTTGTGTATGGAAATTTATCTAGCAAATTAAAATATTAAAAATGCCTTCTTTTAGTCATAATAAAACATTCTTTTAAAATAGGAGAGTTTAATACAGTTTCGTATAACCTGTCAAAAACAAATGCTGAAAGACGGAGGATTTTACTAGTTATAATATTTCTTTTAGGGGCTATAATACACTTTTTAAAAGCCAAGGGATAAAATACACTTTTCTCAGTGTAAGGGTTGTGAGTTCGATCCCAGGCCGGGAAAACTAAAATTCCGTCTGGTTGAATTTCGACAACAACAGCCAGGGTTGCCAGGACAAGGGTTCTGACAACAGGGCCCCAGGTTTTCCGTTCCTTGTACAGCCGGTAGGGCCAATTAGCCTGAGAGAAGGACGGAATATAAACAAAATTGTTCCGTAGAACAACCGAGCGAAATGCCAAAAATACTGAAAATGGCTCTATGTAGACAGCCGAACTATAATAGGGAACAAAATAAAAGAAATACTTTCCAAATACACCTGCTGCAGGAATCAACAGTCATAAGGTTTCTGTAAAATACTTTCTCAGAAATGACCAACAATCATCAAGTATTGCCATTTCCGGATGAGCTTGACGCGCATTTCTCAGATTCCTGCAACTTTTTCCGTTTCCTAACTAAATATCGCGTCTTAAAATTTCTGCTACCTATAATTAGTAAAGCTCTCAGAGACATTCTTTGTGTAAAATAGTTCTTAAATAAAATGAACAATTCTTTTTAAAAACTCGAATTTAATATTACTATTTTTCGTATACAAAGATCCAAATCCAAATTACCAGTTTGGAATTCGTTACTTAATATTAATATTAAAGTAATAACTTATAGGTATCACAATAGGCGCATGTTGTGTTTTTATATGGAATTATAGTTCAGTTCTATAATTTTGAAATTATACCTATACTTCGGTGTGTGAGATTTAATTTGTTATCCTTCTTTTTTAATGTTATCATTCAATTTACGATGAAAATATATCTTACCTTTTTTTGTTTCATTGTCTATCGTACTTGTTTAAAATATTTTTTCGTCAGATTAGTATTTGTCAATTCAAAAACGCTGAAAAAAAACTTTTTTTCCCTTTTTTTTAAAGATTAACCCTTTGAAGCACACATGGAAATGGATTGGAATTTAGTACTCGTGTGTTTTCGGGATCGCTAATTACGAATGTCACCCAAGATTTCCAAAATTCAAAATGGCAGATCCGAGATAGCAGACCATTTTAGGAAAAATGTGTTTAATCGAGATGAAACTGGATACATGGGAGATGTCGAGATAGGTGATAACGAATATGGTCTCAAATATTCAATATTCAAAATGGTGGATCCAAGATGGCGGACGAAATTAGGAAAATGTTGCTAGATTTGAATATGCCACCTCAGAGATTTTTAAAATTCAAAACGTATTAAATATGCATATTTCGGGGCCCCAAAAATCTCCGAATAATCGTTCACATGTTATTTTTAACATTCTTGTACAGCCATTTTGAATTCGCGATTTTGAATTTTGGATATCTGACCCTGGATTCGTCATCCGCTACCATAAAAACCCTTTAGTAAAAATGTCCGTTAAAATCGAAACTGTAGTAAGCTGGAACACGCCTTTTTTTTCCAAAAATTTGAATTTTTTAAGTGTTTGTTTATTTACATCTTTTTTACAACAAATAAAAATTGAATCTTATTGGTATAATATTGTAGACAAATACCTTAGCTATTAGAAAAACCAACTAATATTTTTAAATACGTCAAAATTCAATTTTTATAAATGAAATTATCTTACAGTATAGGTGGTCCCTGAGGGGGAACATTGGTAACCCAAATTCTTGTAATTAAACTAAGAAATTGGAATTTTCTAAAGGATTAACTATTATATATGTAATTCTGCGTTTTTTATGTTTAAAAAGCAGCCAAGAATATTTCTGATAATTTGATGTCTATATCCTAAGGATTTATGTATTTAATTATATACAACCCCTTAACTGTGAAAATGCTGCACTACATTCAACAATTGAAAAGTGACTTTAAATATTCCTGAGTAGTAAAATAAAAAGTTGTAAAAAGAGTAATGCTTTTTCTCGTCAATAGTATGATGAATAATGAATATTAATTTTTTGGAAACGGCATTAAATATTTATGCGGCCCTTGGCCAGTAAAAAAGAAAGTGCTTCAGATCACACGTTTGTCACACTCGGCTTCGCCTCGGCCAACAATTTCATGTGATCTGAAGCACTTTCTTTTTTACTGGCCTAGGATCGTAATATACTATTTCCAAACATATTTAATATTTACTAATATTTTATGGACGTCATGGACGAGCAAATTACGACGTCTGCGTAGATCATTCGACCGGCAATCGAAAAATCTTAAAATAATCCACCCTTTTTATCTTTACGGTCTAAAAAAAATGTGTAAAAGGCTGGTAGGAGTATAATCCTATCATGAACCAGCTACCTGGGAAAAGGAAAATGAAACCATGCCGTTTTCTTTTTATGGCCTTCCCTGTCCCTTTCATTGTTCTTCCTTTTCCTTCTATATCTTTTACCGTTCTTATACTGCTAAAAAGATTTATTTGTCGTAAAGAAGGCTTATTTAAATACGCTGGAAAAAACCATTTATTAACAGTAAACAACTTTAGTTAATAGTTAAAATACATCTCTTAATAATTAAGACACGTATTTTACTCTTAACAAATGTTAATTACCTATTAACTAAAGTTGTTTACTGTTAACAAATGGTTTCTTCCAGCGTATTTAAATAAGCCTTCTTTATGACAAATAAATCTTTTTTGTCAGTGTATATAGAGTGTTTTCACATTTGATTTCATTCAGTCTCCAACTAGCATTCTGGATAGCTAGGCAGTCGTCCACATAGAACAGGTAGGAAGTACGAAATTACGCTGCACTGAAACGAAAATGATGTCAGTGTTACATGGCAGATCAGCGTGAAAACAACGTTGTTAGTGCGATGTTAGATTCGGTGGTCGATACATCAGTTTCCACGTTGGTCGATTAGTTCGATATACTTGTCTCCAAAAAAAAAATCGACGGTGCGAGACCCGCGTTGAAACACCATGGAAACAACGTATTATGAACTTGGAACACTAGAATAACGTGATATACGTAAGTTCTCTCTCACTGTGTTTTTGTGCCGGTTTTCTGAAGCGTGCAACTTGACTTATATTTTTATTTAGTGTACTAAATTACCAATAAATTAGTTACTAAAGTGATTGAAAACGATGGATGACTTCGTATAAACGAAGTTAAAGGAGTGGAATCTGGATAACCTAACTGAACGATTTGAAAGTAAGTTGCAAATTCAATCTGTTCTTTTTTACCATTTTTCGTAATATGTTACAAATAGTTAATAAAATTATGGTGCGTAAGCTTGAATATAAAAATATAGCATCGATTTGTACATAGGTTAGGTATATAACTTGCAAAAACAGCTGTATATTATGCACATACCCATATATATCTATCGTTTTTGTTATTTTTTTAAATTAAATATTCGCATATTTTACAGTGAGCATTCCACATACACGTATAACCATCGTTTATCGGATTTTAGCTTCTAACCATGGCTGTTACGATCTTCACTGGTCGTAATGTTTTTTTTATCTTTTGAATTTAAATATGTTAAGAAAACCTCTTTCTTTCACAGAAGCAGGTATTGATCAAGAAATTTTTCATGAATTGATGGATGATGATATACTAAACGTACTTTTCGATAAAAGTGAATGTGGTTTTAAAAAAAAATTTATTAAACGAATGGAAGCATGGCAGAAAAATTCGGAAGGTTTTTCAGCAATGGAGACAAATCCTATCTCATCACTATCACCTTTCCATCACGATGATCCACACTCGAAAAATGAACCAAATCCTTCCTCTAATTCATTAACGCCTACTGAATCATCTTTTAATTCAGTATCTAATGAAGAGGGTGCACTAAGTGTTGTTGCAGTGTTGCGTATGTTGTGATTTTGATTAACACAGAAATTATGAAAGTCCTCTTCTTCCTACTTACGCGCTATTATTATGAATATGCATGTATTAATAACTTTTTAAATTACTGAAAATATTCATACATACATTCGACTTCTACAATCCCTCCGCCTTCAACATTTTAACATATAATATATTAAAAAATAATAACTTGAGAGTATATGAACATCTAAATAATAATTAACATGGCTTGCCAATAATTAATACTAATAGTAAATTACGATTACAGTTATAGTATTAATGTTCATTTATATATTTCTCTGAGTGCATATTAAATGTTCCAGCCCTTTTCTATTTTCTTGGTGCATAAGATGCTATTGTTTTCTTCATAATTAGACTTACACTGTTTATCCAACAGCGATACGCAAACAAACTGTGCAAGAACTTTTACAATCTACTACTAGAGGGAAAATTGCAAAACAAATGTACCAAGAAGGAAACGTTATTGATGCGCGTCTTATATCGGACGTTGTAGTTGAACATGAATTCGAATATACGGGGTCTTATAGGTAATGGTTCTATATAGAATGATGAGCAACTACATGTTATTATCGAATTCGTTATATAATGATAACGTCTTAAAAAATGTTTATCGAAACGCATATAAGTATTATTTTATTTCGTTAAATTATTGTTCTGTACATTAATAATGAAATTGTTTTCAGGATAACTTCCAAGACATTTCTTCAATTAGCATCGGAATTGGCTGCTATTTTTAAATTGCCAAATAAGACAGACGTAGAAACCGCACAATTCTTCTATTTCCCCTACCAAAAAACGACAGCTTTCAGGAAAGCCATTAATGCCGGCGGTGTGTTATATGAGAAATATATAACACTTAGACGTAAATTAATCAAATATAAAGTCATTACGAATGATCAACTATTGACTGAAGGTAATTCATATAATCTTTTTGATACAGTGTAAAAAGTGCTCACGTTATGCATTTATTTCTTGTTCCTCCGCACGTCTTACGTCTTGGAATAACCCTTTTCGCATTTATGTCGAAATATACTAATTCAATGAGGTGCTCAATATAATTCAATGTTATTATCATTTGTATGTACAGACTATTCATTCTCATTCGAAAATACTGATGTGGAGTGGCTAAAAAATAATAATACGCCAGAAGAAGATGTTTTAAGAAAATGGAGTGAAACTTTTTCAAGCAGGGATCGACCAAGAAATGCCGTCCAATATTTCAATGATTTTAAGTGCCTGCGTTCGAGTATTGGCCACATTTTGGTAAATTTATACCTAAGCATATTATAGTTTAATCTAATTGGCATCATTTTTGTTGCAATTAATTAAGGATTTATAATATTTTAGTTAGCGAATGAGTTCAACCACATTTTTGAGGCATCAAAAGATAATTTAAAATCTAATTGGACGGATCTGGCTCCAAAAATAATTGAAGTCGCGAAGCGGAGAAAGAAATCACATCCTCTACACGAATCGTTACTGTCTGCTGGGAAGACAGATCCTTTAGCTCTTCTTTATATACCTAGAATTTTGGGAGTTATTGTGCGAAGAAGAAAAAATGATAGTACTTTCGGAACAATTGTTGAAGAAGTACAAAATGCTTTTATCGTTAATGTTGAGGTAATTTTATCAAATGCTCACTTAATGGTAGTTTCTAAAGTACCCAATAGGTAAGGTAGAAATCTGCATCACAACACATTTGAAATAGATTGATTTTCCTTATATATTTGTGAAGAATTATAGTACAAGAGTCGAACTTTTTAAACAAAGGTTTCAGTCATTTTTAATTTAAACTTTTTCAGATAGATTTTTACTTTACCGATTTAAAACTGTAAACCCTCGTCAAGGTGGCTCGAGATATCGGGGAATTGTAGGATTCCTAAATTTTTATAATCTACGAAATAAGAAAAGAAAGTAAAGGATAAATTTGGAAGGGTACAGGTTAAGATGGAGTTAGGATTTTCAAAAGTAAGCGTAAATTGAACCATTTAAAATTTTTCCTTTACTTTTTTTTTTATTTCACAGATTATAAAGATATAAAAGGAAAACGGACAGAAAACGTTCGTTTCCTATGGTAATTACTGAATTTAACAACCTGCACACTCTTAGGCACATCATTCCGCAGAGTTCGCAAATGGCATGCCCTCTGAATTCTTTATTTTACCAAAAAATATGATTATATTTGTACTTTCAATATAGTGTATCCACTTTAAGGATATTTCGCTATAATTTGATCAGTTTTATGTGAATTTTTACTTTTAGAATAAAAAATAATGCTTACAAGTAAATTAAGTGCGTATTCTTAGAGCACTTCACCCTAATAATTTTTAGTGGCCCTTTTAATCGTTAATATATTTTCCTAATACATTTCATTTGAATTATACAAAATTTGCAAACAAAACGTCGCAATACGACGTTAATGACATCGCCAAATTTATGAATGTTGAAATTCGTATTAAAATTCGTTATTTGTGTACGTTTATAATTGAATATCTGTTTCAATCATTCGATGTTTTTAAAATGGAAAGAAAGGATCATGCATGGACGTAGAGTCAGCCTTTGAAAATCGAAATACAATTATTATCCAAATGATTATATACACGTTTTTGGCGAATACCTTATATTTTACAGTATTATTAACAAAACAAAAAGGTATAACATCGTACTTTGCCCAATTTATCTGATGTAAATTAGCGACAATGTAATATTTTGTTTGTTTCATTTTCTTTTTTTGATAACCGGGTCTAAAATTTAGCATATAATATAATTCAAAAATAATTTATGCAATTCTGTCCTTGATTAATTATTGCTCGATCTATCTTAAGTATTCTTTGTGTATCATATCTACAATTAATATTAATTTGTACAGTCTCATGAACATCTTGAACGTTTCAAAACTCAACGAAACATCAACGGTCAGCCTGGTCCATATGTAGCGATTGTTGGGAATTTGATAGCTGCAGAAGAATCCGAAGAACAAGCAGTGGACGTTTATGCCATAATTAATAACATACATTTTCCAATTAATTCACTGAACACAGTAGATGCAGTTGATTATTGCTACAAAGCTTTTTTTTCGCTCAACATCGAATTTACGTTAGAATGCAGGCATGTGTGGATATTTTTCCAATCATTTATCTATACAAAAACGACAATTTAAAGGGGAAACCGTATACGATCGTTACGAAATTCGCGGAGGAATTATTAACATTATGATTTCAAATGTTTTCATTTAATGTCTTCATAAGTTTATAACATATGCAGTTTATAAAATATCAAGTTATACGAATTATAATTTGAATGACGAGGACTTATGTAAATCGTTTCTACAATTTCGCTAATTTCTGTTACTTCTAATGGAATAAATATTAATAATAATTGTACTTTTGGTGATAATATAAAATGGAGAACATTAACTTAGAAACTGAAATGTTGCTTTTAACTTTAAAGTTATATAATAACCCCATAATCCCCCGAAACGTTGTACAGCTATTCACTGAAACCATAATAAATTTTATAAATAATATATATTCAAAATACATGGTACAAAATATAAGATATTTTATGATTAAGAAATATGGTGAATCGGTTTGTCAAGACATTGAAAAAATTATTGAAACATCAAGAACAATTTTCGATAACTTTGAAACAGAATACCAAAGATTTTCTTTATACAAACGAAAAGTCCTTTTAACTATGCCCATGGAATACAGGATTGGATATACGTCGCAAGATGAGACCATAGATTCTACAGAATATGCAGCACCCATAGATAATAAAGCACAATACATCCCCTTAAAATGGAGTTTAAAAGTTCTTCTCGAAATTCCAGGTACACTTGACATGGTCAAAACATACATGCAAGAATTGCAATCTGAGGGTAGCATTATTTCCAATGTTATTCAGGGTCACCTGTGGTCGGATAAATCAAAAAGTTTTGGTAACAACGTAGTACTTCCATTATTAGTTTATCATGATGATTTTGAATGTGGAAATGCGCTTGGACCTCATGCAGGACAAAACAAGTTAGGTGCTGTATATGCTTCTATCCCTTGCTTTCCTCCACATTTTACGGCCAAATTAGATTTAATTTTATTGGTCGCACTCTTTTACGCAAATGATCGCAAGAAATTTGGAAATTCAAAAGTATTTGCTCCGTTAATTTTCGAATTAAATGTTTTAAGAAGAGAAGGATTACTTTTGAACGTTAATGGAGAAAAGCACAACATTTATTTCCAATTGTTTCTAATTTTAGGAGACAATTTAGGGTTAAACGAAATGCTGGGCTTCTCTTGCAATTTCAACCATGGGAAACCTTGTAGATTATGCAATGCAACTGTGGAAGAAATGAAAACACTTACAAGTGAAAAGGTCGAGTTTCTAAGATCAAAAGAATTATACGATGCACATTGCGAAAAAGGTATCCCCCCACCAAATTCAGGTATCAATGAAAAATGTATATTTAATAAAGTAGTAGGCTATCATGTTTGCGAAAACGCCACGCTTGACATCATGCATGATGTATTCGAAGGCACTGCGAATTACACGATGGTTAATATTTGTAACGACTTAATTTTTAAGCAGCAGTTATTTTCTTTACAATTTTTAAATGATAGAATAGAGGCATTTGAATATGGTCAGTTAGAAAACTCGAATAAAGTACCCCTTATAAAAAAGGATCATATTCAGACTAGCAAGAAATTAAAAATGTCTGCATCGGAGATGATTTGCTTTACCAGATATTTTGGATTATTTATTGGTGATAAAGTAGATTGTGATAATGATACATGGAAGCTGTATATTTTATTGCGAAAAATAATATCCATAATATTGTCGCCTAGATTCACTGAAGGCCATATTATATCATTAGAAACGTTGATTGGCCAGTTTCTCTCGCTATATATAACATTGTACGGAGATCTCAAATTTAAATTCCACAATATGACTCATCTACCGCGCATAATGTTAAAAAATGGACCTGCAGTTGGCTTTTGGTCAATGCGATATGAATCAAATCACCGGCCATTAAAATTAACAGCTGTGACGAGTAGTAATCGTAGGAATCTGTTAAAAACTTTAAGTGTCTTGTCAAGTCTCTTAAGAAACTTGCGTAGTAATAGCTTGGTGGTTATGTTAATCTGTCATTCTTTTGCTTTCCGTGTACGCAAGTTTCTTGGACAAGCATATGGTGTCAAAGTCACGTGGGATACCAAAGTGTTTTCAACATTGCAACATTGCGTACAATTTGTATGAAGGCAACGTAACTTTAACAGTTTTAACACATAGCGTTAACATGACTCTTTACCGATATAATATGACATTGAATCGCGCCTAAAAAATAGGATGGCACGGGAAATTTTCCATTTTATTAAAAAAGAATTCATATATATACATTTTCTTAGATTTATGTTTATTATAAGTACATGAATATTTACAATACATATTTAGTTGCTACATGCAATGAATTTTTAAAATTTACTAACAGGCATGGGTGGATGTCGGGTAATTCATTAATATTTTTCATTATGTGTGTTTCACGAGCCTCGATGTTATATGCGAAACAGCTTTCATAAAAGTATTTATTAATAAGAATTTGTAAAAAAACATATGGCGATCCATTTTTAATAAATATTTGATCGATTTTTTCAAAAAGAAGTAAGTCGTTGTCGCCCATTTCCACCACAACGACCATTCCGATTTTATACGTAACACCCCTAAATTTGGTGTAATTTACGATACTGATCTTGCTTGTGCAGCATGCACGTCTTGCGTCATGGTTATTCCAAGACGTAAGACGTGCGGAGGAACAAGAAATAAATGCATAACGTGAGCACTTTTTACACTGTATCAAAAAGATTATATGAATTACCTTCAGTCAATAGTTGATCATTCGTAATGACTTTATATTTGATTAATTTACGTCTAAGTGTTATATATTTCTCATATAACACACCGCCGGCATTAATGGCTTTCCTGAAAGCTGTCGTTTTTTGGTAGGGGAAATAGAAGAATTGTGCGGTTTCTACGTCTGTCTTATTTGGCAATTTAAAAATAGCAGCCAATTCCGATGCTAATTGAAGAAATGTCTTGGAAGTTATCCTGAAAACAATTTCATTATTAATGTACAGAACAATAATTTAACGAAATAAAATAATACTTATATGCGTTTCGATAAACATTTTTTAAGACGTTATCATTATATAACGAATTCGATAATAACATGTAGTTGCTCATCATTCTATATAGAACCATTACCTATAAGACCCCGTATATTCGAATTCATGTTCAACTACAACGTCCGATATAAGACGCGCATCAATAACGTTTTCTTCTTGGTACATTTGTTTTGCAATTTTCCCTCTAGTAGTAGATTGTAAAAGTTCTTGCACAGTTTGTTTGCGTATCGCTGTTGGATAAACAGTGTAAGTCTAATTATGAAGAAAACAATAGCATCTTATGCACCAAGAAAATAGAAAAGGGCTGGAACATTTAATATGCACTCAGAGAAATATATAAATGAACATTAATACTATAACTGTAATCGTAATTTACTATTAGTATTAATTATTGGCAAGCCATGTTAATTATTATTTAGATGTTCATATACTCTCAAGTTATTATTTTTTAATATATTATATGTTAAAATGTTGAAGACGGAGGGATTGTAGAAGTCGAATGTATGTATGAATATTTTCAGTAATTTAAAAAGTTATTAATACATGCATATTCATAATAATAGCGCGTAAGTAGGAAGAAGAGGACTTTCATAATTTCTGTGTTAATCAAAATCACAACATACGCAACACTGCAACAACACTTAGTGCACCCTCTTCATTAGATACTGAATTAAAAGATGATTCAGTAGGCGTTAATGAATTAGAGGAAGGATTTGGTTCATTTTTCGAGTGTGGATCATCGTGATGGAAAGGTGATAGTGATGAGATAGGATTTGTCTCCATTGCTGAAAAACCTTCCGAATTTTTCTGCCATGCTTCCATTCGTTTAATAAATTTTTGTTTAAAACCACATTCACTTTTATCGAAAAGTACGTTTAGTATATCATCATCCATCAATTCATGAAAAATTTCTTGATCAATACCTGCTTCTGTGAAAGAAAGAGGTTTTCTTAACATATTTAAATTCAAAAGATAAAAAAAAACATTACGACCAGTGAAGATCGTAACAGCCATGGTTAGAAGCTAAAATCCGATAAACGATGGTTATACGTGTATGTGGAATGCTCACTGTAAAATATGCGAATATTTAATTTAAAAAAATAACAAAAACGATAGATATATATGGGTATGTGCATAATATACAGCTGTTTTTGCAGGTTATATACCTAACCTATGTACAAATCGAAGCTATATTTTTATATTCAAGCTTACGCACCATAATTTTATTAACTATTTGTAACATATTACGAAAAATGGTAAAAAAGAACAGATTGAATTTGCAACTTACTTTCAAATCGTTCAGTTAGGTTATCCAGATTCCACTCCTTTAACTTCGTTTATACGAAGTCATCCATCGTTTTCAATCACTTTAGTAACTAATTTATTGGTAATTTAGTACACTAAATAAAAATATAAGTCAAGTTGCACGCTTCAGAAAACCGGCACAAAAACACAGTGAGAGAGAACTTACGTATATCACGTTATTCTAGTGTTCCAAGTTCATAATACGTTGTTTCCATGGTGTTTCAACGCGGGTCTCGCACCGTCGATTTTTTGTTTGGAGACAAGTATATCGAACTAATCGACCAACGTGGAAACTGATGTATCGACCACCGAATCTAACATCGCACTAACAACGTTGTTTTCACGCTGATCTGCCATGTAACACTGACTAATCATTTTCGTTTCAGTGTAGTAATAGCTTGGTGGTTATTTTAATCTGTCATTCTTTTGCTTTCCGTGTGGGATACAAAGTCCGGTATTATATCCCGTGTCCGGGGTCGTCGAACATGTTGTCTAGGTAACGCGCTCCGTAGTTTTTCATTTTTAACATTGAAACCATGTTAAGATCATGCTGGTGGCAACTACGCTGTTAATTTCTTGTGAATATATATATAAATTAAGAAACGTTACGGTATTGGCGATGTAATAAATAAAATAATGAAATAAATCGTTCTTCCTTTATGACTTTTAGAAATAAGATTTCATAACATAACAATTCATTAAATATTTGTATCAATTTAACAAAATTCACTTCCATTCTAATAAGACACACCAAACAGTTCACATTCCGTGCGAGCGTTAGCGAGCGAGGAAATAACGCTCGTTTATATAATTTAAACTAATTTTAAAGGGCACCTTCAATATATGCATATGGACAACACATTTTCAGGAATAATGTAATCAAATTTCTAGTTTTACGCTTTCGAACTGCAGGTATGCAAATATTAACAAAAATCTATATCGAAACGATCCAGAGTCTAGGTTGACTTGTTTGATTCGATAAAACGTTGGTATAATTAGAGATTCTAGCCGGAATTTTTGCGGATGTTTCCACATGGAGTTTTCCTTCCCAGCCCTGTATATAATGTGGAGAAACTAATGGCAATTTCTACCTGGATAGAAGCTTTACTTTTTGTGTATAATGAACGTGGCTTGAAATTTCCCTTATACAAACTAAATGTAGAAAGAAAAATGCATTACGTCCTATTGGTAACTAAAAGAATAGGAGCAAAAATGTACGAATATATTATATAATAGTCTTCCACTATCTTTGAAACAATTAAATTGTCGTTCTTGGAAACTTGTAAAAAATAATAATAATAATAATAATAAACGTCTTTATTGCACAAAATTAAGGTTGTACAAAGGGCGAGACACAGCACAATACTGTTTTACAGCCTGACCCAACTAATACAGAGATATCATATAATTATAACGCTATTTTGAATAATATTAATAATAATTAATAATTATCGGTGAAACGCATATACTATAAACTAATGAAGCTAATTTCTACAAATTTATGTTAAATTTATTTACGCAACTAATAGCCCAAGAACATATCTATTAGTAAGTAACGAATATAACCTATCCATCTATTTACGGCGTTCTAACGCTTTCAGATGCAATTTAGCTTTAGATAAGAAAGAAAACGGGGATTTTACATTGGACCTTATAATTAAAGGCAACGTATTAAAAAGTTTAGCTGAAATATACGAAAACGCACTTTTAAACTTAGCGGAATTATGCACTGGGTAATGCAGAGTTCGAGAAGTAATACTCCTAACCGCAGTTCTTACACGTCCTAGCATCCTCACCTTATTCTTGAGGTAAAGCGGTACATTCTTACAAATATCCCGACATAATGTCGAAAGAATCCTAAGATCTAATCTTTGTTTCATGGTCAGCCATCCTGAGTCCAAGAGTGAAGGATATATATGATCATACTTTCTAATCCCATATCCAAGCGCAGACAGGAATTCTGCACGCCCTGTCTTCTTCTGAACCTACTTAGGCACGGGCCATATACACCCAAAGAATACATTAATTGGGATAAAACTAAGGCTTCGCATAGCTTAAGTTTAGTTTGCCTGGAGAGAACACGTCTGAACGGAAACAATTTTCGCAGTATTAGATAAGAAATGGAAGCCTTTTTGGCGACATGATTCGAAAAAGACCAATCACTATAGAAAATTAAACCCAAACTCTTGGCTTCGGATGTCAGTGGAATACTGCTATCGTTAATTACAATGGTGTTACATATTAGGTCCTCAGTAACTAATTTCCGTGCATTCGGATTTCCAACTATCAATAATTTCGATTTATTCGGATTTAAGATGAGAGCATTATTTACGGCCCAACTGGCAATATTATTTAATTCAAGGTTAAATTTTCGAATAGCTTCTGGCAACTCTTTAGGATTGAAAGATAGAATTACTTGAGTATCATCCGCGTAAGTCTTTAATTTAACTAGATCACAGTAGTTGTAAATATCAATAGTGTAAATTATAAAAAGAAGTGAACTGAGCTTGGCACCCTGAGGACAGCCACATGACAATAGTTGACGATTGGAGTAGTTTGGTAAGTTCCTGACCGCAACAGATTGAGTCCTATTACAAAAGTAGGATTCTATGAGTTTACATGCTTCAACAGAGAAACCATAATAAGACAACTTTGCAATGGTTAGTTCATGGTTCAAAGTATCGAAGGCAACGGGTGAAGTCTAGGTGCCCAAACAAAGTCAACAACTTTTTGTCATATCCAACAAGTACATCCTTAGAAATATCAAGTAGCGCAGTTTCACCACTATACCCTCGTCTAAAACCAGACTGATAAAGAGGAAAAGTATTAAATTTATCAAAGTATTTGAGTATTTGTTCATAAATCGCACTTCCCACAATTTTTGAAATTAAAGGGAGACGACTAATTGGGCGCAAATCAGATAGTTGTTTCGGATCGCGAATTTTAGGCAGCGGATATACCAGTGCACGTTTCCAAATTGTTGGATAGTTATTTGTACAAATCACCGAATTGACTAGATGCAAGAGCTCTGGAAGAAAGTATTTATTTACTCGCGAAAACATCTCACCAGAAATCCCATCAGATCCAGCGGCATTGCACTTAATTCTTTTTATAATATTAATTAAAGTTCCTAATGTGATCTCCGTAAATGAGAAAAATGCATGGACAGGAAGTTTTTCGGAACGGGAAGATTTAAAAAACTGAAGGAGTGTGTTGCTTGGCGTAATATTAGGTACGTTCACAAGATGATCATTAATAGCATTTAGATCTCTTAACAAGGGATGGATATCAGGTGAGATGCTTTGATTAATTCCTAAGAAATTTACGGCTTTCCAGAACTTCTTCTCTGGAAGCATGTTCAGGTGAGCTAGATAAGCTTTTCTTTCACTTCTTACCATGCTCGTCGTTCAATTCCTTAATTGTTTATAATACTTAATGTCTTTATCTAACTTGGTTTTTCTCATTTTAGTTTGAGCTAAATTCCGTTTCTTTATAAAAATCTTTACAGTATCAGTCAACCAAGGAGCACTAGGTTTCGAGACTCGGATGGTTTTTATTGGAGCAAATCTATCAAACAATTTGATTATTTCATTCGTTAAATATACACATTTCTCATCCGAGTTTCCGAATGAAGTGATCTGATTCCATGGTACAGCAGCAGCAGCAATATTGAAACCTTCTTCGTCCAAATCTGCATAAACTTTGACCGGTGTTGAGGCCGAGGGGAATCAATACAGCAGCTAACTAAATAATGGTCAGAGATCTCATGCTCATTGGAAGATGACACCGCCAATACTTTAACAGATTTCGAAACCAAAATTAGATCGAGTAACGTAGAGGTATACAATGTTTTTCTTGTGGCTGTGTCAATTAACTGCCGTAATTCACACTGATGAAACCACTCAAGAAGTTTTCTACTGGCGGGCAGATCAGTTTGTAAGAGGTTAATATTTAAGTCGCCTGTAATAATGATCTGATCGACAATCGAGGTAAGAGAGCTAAAAGTAGTCTGTAAGTTAGACAGACAGTTAAGGGAAACTCTATTTGGTCTATATAGAACGCCTACTGCAAATTTTCCTCCATGATGATTAAAAGTGATCCATAATTGCTCAAGTCCATATTCATCACCTTGAACATCAAATTTGAGACAGGAAATATATTTTTTAACGTAGAGCATAACTCCACCTCCCCTTGGATGCTTTCTATCAGCTCGGAAAATATTATAATCATTAATATGCAAAAAATCATTAGAGACGCAGTCATTCAGCCAAGATTCTGATAAGCAAAAAATATCATAGTCATTCGCACATATAAGGTCTTTTATCAGAAAAAAATGGGCAGGTAAAGATCTAACATTCAAATGCGCAATCTTAAAACTATTTACAAAATTATTTTTTGAAGATAACGTAGAAGCTGTTGTTGAAGATCTTGAAGATGCACAGGGAGAGGTGACTGAGATACTATCATAAACAATTCCATCAAAGATAGTTGCAGACGAAGATCCCAAAAAACGTGAACTTAAATTCCCAGCACGTCCATGTTGGAGTCATGCGAGTTCAGGAAAGTCAGCATCAGAGCGAATTATAAGAGGTCTTGATGTGGGGCTATCATCTTTTTGCATTAAAATTCTTCCATTCCTCACCCACACAAACTTATAGTTCGTTTCCTTCGCTCGTAATTTAGCAAGATTGAGGAGTTTGAATTCTTCAGAGGATAGCCAGTCATTTACAAATATTCTTGTTGAGGGAAAATTTGCATTGATTTTTTTTGCAGAAAATCTTCTCTAATTTTGGTAAAAAAATTATTACGTTTCACTATCGAATCAAATTCGACATGAATGCTTCGAATCTTCTGACGAGGAGAATTATTCCTTCCAACTCTATGTGCTTTGATGATATCATCTTTGACAATATTATATTATCAATAATTATTTGAATGGTAACTTCATTGTCAAATTCGAGAACACCTCCAATGGAAAGATCCTTCCTGAAGTCACGCTGAGACACAGCATTGAGTTGTTGCTTTAACCCTCGGACTTCTTCCTTGAAGCACCTATTTTCATCTTCTAAGGCGACTTGTCGCGCATTACAGTCTGTGCAATGCTTCTGAAATTCTTCACGCAATTTGGTCTGTTCTGCTGTGAAAGAGGCGTTGAGTGCAGATTGAGAAGTTGTAAAGGCATTTAGACTCTCAGAATTTGCTTTAATTGCCGGCAAAATATCATCAAGAGTCGGCTCATGTTTACTTCTTTCATCATCATAAGTAATCGTCGATTTATGTGAAGATGAGGATGAAGTCCGAGATCTGTTCTCGGAGGAATTGAGATTAGCTTGAAGTAGGCACGCTTTACACACTGTGATCAATTTCCCTTTGTGGGAGACAGTTTGAAATTCTGTACACTTAGGATGATAGGGTGCTTTACAGTTTTCACAGAAAGTCGGGTTCTTGGCATCTTTTCCGCACGTCCCTCGGCATATCCAAACTTTAGCAGCATTCGATGACATGTTTATGTATTTGAGGAAATGTCAATTTTTTTAATAATTATACTCAAATAACTTGGATAAAATTCGAGTGACAAAGTACAAAGGAGATCACAGTCGAATAATCACCGTATAAATTCAAAATAATAATAGTTCCGAATATAAAGCGAGAGCTTGTATAATTGTAATCCAATCAAAACAAACTCTGTATGTGTGCATACACCTCTGCATGCGGAGTTAATACATCGTTACCGTCACTTTTATCTTTAACTAATTATTCCAGGTAAGTTAAGAATATGTATGATTATCTAAATTAATATCCAGCTCCATCAATACGGCACTAAGGCTGTTGACTTCTCTGCAAAAAAAAAACTTTTAAGTGCAGATGTAAAATGTACCAGCATCGGAAGAATAGATCCAAGAGAGACACACACACAAGAAACTTTTTTCGCATACGAAATTAAAAAAAATTGTTCGGGAGAAAGCCGCCTCGGATTCGTGGCGGGAGGACCGCGGTAAGTTGAGTCGTCTGCCGACCGTGACAGTGTGAAGATCGGTAGTTTTTTCCTTTTCCTTTGGACTTCTTGGCGTACCAGACTTCAATTGAGGGTTCGCACAAGCGCATTTGGAAATGCCTAATATTTTTCCTGCATCTCTGCCTGCGGGGCTTCGGAGGAGACAGAATATACATGAACCAAATTATTAACATTGGTTCTTTATAAAGAAACTTCAACAGGTAAATAAATAATTGATTCATATTCAAAGTGTATTCATTTCACAACAAAGGTCTCTTTAATAAAAGTCTCCCCGTAAGTGACTTGCTTTTCCATCTTCCCCTCAGTCACCTTTTTTAGCTTCACGTCTTGTGTCTTGTTATCAATACAGGTATCGCCATACCTAAGGGTTTCTTTTCTTTAGCAATTAATATTTACCATACATGCAATTGGGGTTTCGATTTCACACTAAAACAAAAATAATTGAATAAAATAAAGGCCACACTAAAAATATTCCGAAAAATTTCAAGATACACGGAGTAGAAAGCCACTATTTATAAAAATTAGCTGAACGAAATAGATGTTACCGATTATAAATAAACATTTCAGGAGAGAGCCCGAAGCGATGCTATCTCGTCAAAAGCAATAACAATACTGATGTCTTCCACTATCTTTGAAACAATCAAATTGTCGTTTTTTGGAAACTTGTAAAAAATAAATTGGTTTCGTTGATTAAAATTCGTCCATTACTAACAAAAATTAGCCCCAATTAAGTTACTTCGTAGTTTTTTGCATTTATTTTGAAAATTACAAATTTTATTAAAAAATATTTCAAACAAAAAAGATAGAGCATGAAATTCTCTACAAAAAAGGTTGTATGCACTTTCTTCCTAAAGTCAACGATAATGCCATAAAAACTGGTTTAAAATGCTTATGACTATTTTTGAAAAAGTATTGAATTTGTTCACCTTGGCAAAAAAATTACCCTATAGTTTTTGGTCAAATTTCGACGTTTCGACCCCCAACCCCCAGGGGTAGTCTTCGGCAGCCCCTCGGTCGCGGTGATCACCTACGGGCGCATAAGTTCTTTTATGCCCTTGATACGAAAATAACTATTTCCATATATCTAAAAGATGTCTTATAGTATAAAAGATATCCGTCAGAGATCTTTTCGACACTTTCAAGATATCTTTGACGAATTATATGTATATATAGATATTGTATATATAAGATCATAATGAAACAGACAGTAAAACACTGTAAACATGTAATACGCATCGAATAGTCTATTACAATACAAGTGCTTGAAGTAAGTGTTTTGCAACTTTTATTTATTAATACTTCGGCTGGCCTGTTGTCGGGGTCGAAGTTTTGAAAATGCTCATTTTCAATTTTCATACATTTAAGAAACACTATATTGTCGTAACATATCTATCGAAGCCACTTGGACCTAAATATGATTGGACCCCTAAATATCAATATAATTTTATAATATAATTGAAACTGTTAGTAAACAAACGAGTATTAAGTAATAGCCGACTCTCTACTGGGTCGAAGTTTCTGAGCGAGCGAAGCACCGCGCCAACACTAGTTTAGACTTATAATAATTTTTGTTACAAACAGTTCTTACAGTGTGCAGCATCTTTAACCCTCCTGTGTACAAAGGCGAGTATACTCGTCCAAACTACGTTTTTTCCATATGGGAAAAGAAAAACTCGTGCTCAGGAGGGTTAAAGATATAACAATGCGCCCATACACTACAATCCACATTTTTAAAGGTAAGAAGAAAAATTTCAATTTTTTATTTATGATTATAAAAAAATATATTTTTTCCTTTCATTTTTATAAAAATTGTAATAAAATATTTTTTAAATTATATTAACGAGCATATGAGTAAATGTGAAATGTTTGATGTTTCTTATTAGAATGGATGTGAATTTTGTTAAATTGATACAAATATTTAATGAATTGTTATGTTATGAAATCTTATTTCTAAAAGTCATAAAGGAAGAACGATTTATTTCATTATTTTATTTATTACATCGCCAATACCGTAACGTTTCTTAATTCATATATATATATTCACAAGAAATTAACAGCGTAGTTGCCACCAGCATGATCTTAACATGGTTTCAATGTTAAAAATGAAAAACTACGGAGCGCGTTACCTGGACTACATGTTCGACGACCCCGGACACGGGATATAATACCGTACTTTGTACCCCCAGCGTAATTTCGTACTTCCTACCTGTTCTATGTCGACGACTGCCTAGCTATCCAGAATGCTAGTTGGAGACTGAATGAAATCAAATGTGAAAACACTCTATATACACTGACAAAAAAGATTTATTTGTCATAAAGAAGGCTTATTTAAATACGCTGGAAGAAACCATTTGTTAACAGTAAACAACTTTAGTTAATAGGTAATTAACATTTGTTAAGAGTAAAATACGTGTCTTAATTATTAAGAGATGTATTTTAACTATTAACTAAAGTTGTTTACTGTTAATAAATGGGTTTTTCCAGCGTATTTAAATAAGCCTTCTTTTCTTACTTCTTACCTGATCTATGTGGATGACTGCCTAGCTATCCAGAATGCTAGTTGGAGACTGAATAAAATGTGAAAACACTCTATATAGGAACGGTAAACGATATAGAAGGAAAAGCAAGAACAATGAAAGGGAAGGGGAAGCCCCTATAAAAAAGAAAACGGCATGGTTTCATTTTCCTTTTTCCAGGTAGCTGGTTTATGATAGGATTATACTCCTACCAGCCTTTTCCGAGGTAACTACTCCGGGCCAAAATCGACGAAAGGAAAGGGTCGTTTTACTATCGGGTTTCATATGGAAGGGAGAGATTCGTAGAAAATGACGTCAACATTCAGACTGAAGTAGATTAATATTATAGAAGAAGAAGATAGAAGATATAGAAGATTTTAGTTTATTTAAAAAAAAATTGTGATAATTTTTGAAAATTTTATTTTTATAAATACTTTTTTAATCTTTATTTTTTAAAACGATATTTAAACTACCAAAAAATTATTTAACTTTTCTATATTGTATAATGCTTAATCTTAATTTCAAATTTCAATCTTTAATTGTTAATTAAATCGTTTTTTAAAAAAAAGTATTTATGATATTCAAAAAATTATTCTTCCTTTCCTTTTTTTCTTTTAAAATTTTTTTTTTTGCTTTATTGCTTCAATTCATTTTTTCATTTTGTTCATTTTTTCATAAAAAATTTTTATACCATTTTCCATATTTTCATATAATTTGTACCACTTTTATTTTATTACTTTATCATATATAATAATAATAATAATAATAATAATAATAATAATAAATGTCTTTATTGTACAAAGATATAATGTTAGAATAAAATATATTGTGAAGAGGACCTAATTTCCGGTCGAAACGTTATTTTTTTTTTTTATTTATATTCCCTGTCTCAATACTTCCATTATCCGAAAATAATTTATTTAAGAAAAACCTTTTCACTTATGAAAACACTAAATACAGGAAAGAAGATTTAATATAATTTAATGGTTTTCGAAATATTTGACCGTTCTCGGACTTTTTGCCAACGTTGTATAGTACTTATTAAAGAATATTGTTTACAAATAGGAATTACTTGCATATAAAAGTAATTTTCAGCAAAGCATTTTCAATCTAACACGTAGTATCATTATCTGAAGTGAGTTGTTATCTCAGTACTATTTACAACATGTAATTAATGTTTTTAAAAAACTTTGATAGTTTATCACGTAGTAATTAGGGACGATCATATGTTTTACAATATCATATACATTATCAGTCAGTGATAACATATTAGTTGTCTAATTCGAATAATACACCAAATTCAATGCGAAATAACCATTTTTTATATTCATATTACATATACAAAGAACATGATAAAAATCCTATACATTTTTCGTTCTGTACTAATTAGAAATGAATTGTTTCCATGACCGGATTCAAGAAATCGACAGATAAGGAGTGTATTATCTAAATCACTCAAAATTTCTGCCTTAATTAGTTTTGTTTTAAATTAATTTTTTTTAATTAAATGTTTATTACACGCGATTGGTCGAATTAGCAAAAATTACTTTGTTTCGTGGCTTTTGCAATACCCATTAAAAACTGACAGTTAACGACCCCACTCCAATAAACACGTATACCATAAGCATTTTGGGTTTCCCTTATAAAGTCAGTGACTGAAATTTTAGTCTCATTCTTCGTTTGCCCTTCGACAGCAAAGGTCACATTCTACAGTACTACACCAGAACTTCACACAGAAATTCACATTCAAGGTATATTTTTTTAAATATATACAATTTTTATTATAAATATTCTAGTAAAGAACATATTTGCTAATTAAAATGGTCGGTTTGATAAACAAACATTAATTTTGTTTAGTATTCCATTAAATAATGCTGAATATAATTTAAAAGTTATTTTCTACAGTAATTAATAAAAGAAAATATTAAAATTTGAAAACAATGAATCATATGACAATATATAATGAATCAATATTAATATAAGTGCCCCCTAGAAGTAAGGACACATGTTAACGAATGTGAAAATAAATGTTGAAAAATGAAGAATCCGTAGATAAACATTTGTTAAACAACTTTTTACTACACAATCATATTTTTAAGTTCTTCATCCCGGTATATCTGAAAAATCTTGTGGTTTCTCAAGATAATATCATTTTTTTCACGATAACTCGGGTGTTTTGTATTGGTTGACAATAACTTGACACCTCATTAAAAAAAGTTTCATCATTAGATTGAATTTCTGAAGTGATACGCTTAATGATTCATTCTTGTAAGTTATTTCGTCTTTCTTTAAGCGCTTCCTCACAGTAGTTGATATCACTCAACACAATTTTTTATCTTTAAACTTGTTAATGTGACTATTTTCAACCAGCCATGGAGTGCCTAAAATGAAATCACACCTAATGACGAAACAATTGAACATATTCTCTGTAAATCTGAATTAAATCAAAATTGCTATTAATAAAAGTGGGTCCTTAATTAAATTCTATCTTTGCAAACAAAATTAAAATCTAGTAATTTATTGCTAATTCTACAAAATGCTACACTAAAAAAGTCAATGTCCAGCTTTAGATTACTCGAATTCTACTAATCAATTAGTGGTTTTTAATTAATTCTGGATTAAAGAACTGACAAGTAACACTAGGGAGGTGATAATCACCGTTTTTTTTAAACTGCGTATACAATTACTTCTTTAAAAAGTATTTAATACGTGT
Source organism: Trichopria drosophilae (assembly GCA_030407085.1). Lineage (NCBI taxonomy): Eukaryota > Metazoa > Arthropoda > Insecta > Hymenoptera > Diapriidae > Trichopria > Trichopria drosophilae. The sequence continues at coordinate 97,574,974 of CM059586.1, read as the reverse complement.
TTTTTTGTTTTTCCCCAAAAACCATTTTTGGGGTAGAAATCACCCTTGAATGTTTGTAGAAATAGCCCTTGAATGTCTTTAAGGTTGAATAATAGTATGTTAAAAATTATTTGTGGCATGTCTGTCAATATTGGGATATTGACGTTTTGAGGTCGCTGATGAAGAATTTAAAGTCAGATTTTTGAAAATTCAAAATGGCGGATCCAATATGGCGGTAGAATTTGTATTAATTTTAATGAATGTCATGAAAATTGGGATCTTTATGTTTTTGCGGTCGCTGATGACGATTCTAAAGTCAGGTTTTGAAAATTCAAAATGGCGGATCCAATATGGCAGACGAATTTTTACTATTTTTCAGGAATTTTGTGAAACATGGTTGGGGACTTTTGGCATAACTGATTATCAACATGATGTTAGAGTTTGTGAAATTGTAGATTAAGAATAGCCGTTGCAACACGGTCAACAAGTTTCCGGATACGTAACAATTATAAACTGCATTAGTGTTATATCATGAAGTAAATAGCTGGAATTTACATTCTCTACTTTTTACGTTACACAGGAACAACGACATGTAAGTAGTAGTTTTTTGTTCCCATCGGGGTGATTTTTGTAAGTGAGTCCCCTTGCCTCTCACAATAACGGGTGTTTTTTTATGCGAGTTCCCTTGCCTCTCACGACGTGTTGAAACGGCTATTCTTAATCTACAATTTCACAAACTCTAACATCATGTTGATAATCAGTAACGCCAAAAATCCCTAGCCAACCATGTTTCACAAAATTCCTGAAAGATAGTAAAAAATCGTCCGCCATATTGGTTCCGCCATTTTGAATTTTCATTTTGACTTTAAATTCTTCATCAGGGACCTCAAATCGTCAATATCCCAATATTGACAGACATGCTACAAATAATTTTTAACATACTATTATTCAACCTTAAAGACATTCAAGGGCCATTTCTACAAACATTCAAGGGTGATTTCTACCCCAAAAATGGTTTTTGGGGAAAACAAAAAAACACGTGTTAAATACTTTTTAAAGAAGGAATTGTAAACGCAGTTTCAAAAAAATCGCTTCAAAATTATCACTTCCCTAGTGTTACTTGTGAGTTTATCACTATTACCAACAGTAAAATTCAAAGTTATTTGTGTTCTGATTAGTTCTGTAAATAGTACATGCGCTTATTACTGATTGAACGATAATTTTATTTTCTCGAAAGAATAAGTCACGTCACTACGTGTCTATTAGTGAATATGTGTGTGTATTTCATGAGCTAATGTGAGTTAAACGATTGTTTATTTGACGTTTTTTTTTCAAACCAAGTTTCATTGTTAATAACATTATAGAAGAGATCCTCGTATACAAACATTTTTTTCATTTGTTTTAATTTAACTGCTCTTCATTGATATGATTGCTATTTGTGGCATTTCCGACTTCTCGTTATTTATTGGTAATGGTAGTTTAATAAATGTAATAATTTAATAAAATAAACATAAATTTGTTTTGCTGTCGCTACCGAAATAGTATATTACGATTCTAGGCCAGTAAAAAAGAAAGTGCTTCAGATCACATGAAATTGTTGGCCGAGGCGAAGCCGAGTCTGACAAACATGTGATCTGCAACTTCCTGGCCGCTGCGCGAAACGAAGTTGTGGATTTCTGTCGAGCAGAAAAATAGTATACGGCCCTTGGCCAATAAAAAAGAAACCCTCAGATCACATGTTTGTCAGACTCGGCTTCGCCTCGGACAACAATTTCATGTGATCTGAAGCGCTTTCTTCTTTACTGGCCTAGGATCGTAATCTACTAATTTTTCGAATGAGATAGCCAGGTATTTTCAGTATGATTTTCTTGAATTATTTCTTTTTTTATCGCGTTGTCTGTTTACATAATCGAAACGACCGATTGTTAACTTATTATTTTTGTTGTATCTGTAATTTCTATTGCTATAATAAATTTTTTTTTGTCGTTTTGTATGTGGTTTATACATATTTGTTAAATATGTATGTTCTGTTATCGTTATTGTAAAACCTTAAACTTAATAATTTTCTAAAAATTTGATTTTTGGTTTCTAAAATAATCTAGATCGTTCTGTGTCTGATGATTATGTAATTATTTACATGAAAATATGTGTTGAATCCTAGTTTTTCATCATTTGTACTATTTCCGACATAATAATCACTTGCTCGTACCCGTTATACATTCGAGAAGAAATAAGTATACATACAGGTACCCTTCTTTAAATAGATATTTTTTTTGTGATTGTTTTGCTTTTAAGTCAATGACCGTGTATATATACTTATTTCTTTTCGATTAAAGCTTCATTCAAAATATATTGAATTTTTTAAAATCGTCAAAAGATTCGAAAATATGATGTTATATTTGACGCGTGTAATAATTCAGAATGTTCACCAACTGTTAGCCGGTATTATGTATATCAACAAAACATACAGGGTCATCGAAAAGTATCGGACCCCCCTAATATCTTCAGTTAGAATGCACTTAGGAGAAAATGTCCAATAGCAAAGTTGTATGGTTTCAAGCGGGGAGTAAGATGATGACCTTGACTTTGACCTTGACCATGTCCTTCAAGGTCATTTCAAGGTCAATCTTATTTTTTTAAATAGAACCTTCTACATTTTATTGCATATTCTTATAGCTTATCTTGAGAGCTTTCCAAAACACTCTAATAAAATATTTTTTTATTAAGTACTTTTTGAGTTATAAAGGTTTGAAGTTAACCTAAAAAAGGAAATATGGATGAAATTTATTTCCAACAGGATGGAGCTCCACCTCATTATGGTGTCATTGTCCGTCAATATTTGAATGAGGTCTTTCAGGAGAGGTGGATAGGGCGAAGGGGTCATATTGAGTGGCCACCTCGGTCTCCGGACTTGACCCCACTTGACTTTTTTTTGTGGGGTTACTTGAAAAGTAAAGTTTATGCCACCAAGCCTCAAGATTAAATGATTTAAGAGGGAGAATAACTCGAGAGATAGAACTAATACCGCCAGAAACGTACCGGAATGCGGTTTCGGCTGTTTATAACAGATTGGCACATTGCCAGGCTGTTGAAGGGCAACAATTTGAACATTTGTTGTGAATTGTTTGGTACAATTAAATATTTTGCCCAAGCTAACCAATTGGAATTAAATTTACCTTAACTGGCCGGACTCACACACCACTCTTGCCTTAGCTGGTCGGACTCGCACACCACTCTTGCCTTAACTGGTCGGACTCGCACACCACTCTTGCCTTAACTGGTCGGACTCGCACACCACTTAACAAATTGTTAACTTCAAACCTTTATAACTCAAAAAGTACTTGATAAAAAAATATTTTATTATAGTGTTTTGGAAAGCTCTCGAGATAAACTATAAGAATATGCAATAAAATGTAGGGGGTTCTATTTAAAAAAATAAGATTGACCTTGAAATGACCTTGAAGGACATGGTCAAGGTCAAAGTCAAGGTCATCATCTTACTCCCCGCTTGAAACCATACAACTTTGCTATTGGACATTTTCTCCTAAGTGCATTCTGACTGAAGATATTAGGGGGGTCCGATACTTTTCGATGACCCTGTATACTAAACAACCACAAGTCCCAATATTTATTAAATTTTATATTTCTTGCAGAACGTACCAATTAATAAAATAAAATGGCGCAGTCATTTGAAAAGTCTGTGGAAAAGGCGCATCGAGAAATGCTCATGATGCGTGAACAACTACTTAGAGAATTCAATGAGCAGGCAGAAATACAACGTACGGCACGCTGCCGCCGCTGCTTGCCTAATCCTCAAGTGAACAATGCAGTAAATGAAATACTTCCTGAGTGCATTACTGTTCCAGCTGACAATGGAGCCATTATACAAGGAGATGGTCTCATTATACAAGGAGATGGTACAGTAGACGATAATGTTTATCTACACTTGCGTCAGTTATCGGTGAAAGAAATCGAAAATTCATCACGTGGATTAATTTGGAGAGACGTCAATAGGCCCACAGAAAATGTCGATGAACAAGTGCAAGTAGACAATGCATGCTCAATATATAGTAGAACATCAAATCAGCGCTCATATCAAAAGAAATTAAATAAGTTACTAGTAAATGCCATAAAAATACGTAGCGTGCGTATGGTTAGAGAAATAATTCATATAGGTGCAGATGTGAATCATACGATCGAAGGGTCTTCACAAACGCCACTGATGATGGTCATGCGTCAAGTCGTCGTTATTCCTGAAAATTACCGCAGAATAATTGTGTCTCTTTTGGACGCAGGTGCTTTTCCAAATACAAAGAATGATGAAGGCATTACAATTCTGCACATCGCTGCGAGATCCAAGGACGTGGCGATTGCAAAACGTGCAGTGGAGTGTGGTGCCAAAATTGATGTTTTATCCAACGTAGGAAGAACACCTCTACGTTATGCTATAAAAAGCAATCCTCACGCCCCATCGATGCCTTTCGTTAAATTTCTGTTGGACGAAGGGGCTAATGTAAACTTTACAAATACTGATGGCGAGACTGTCCTACATAGAATATACGAAGCTCCAAAGTTGGAGTTAAATCAAATTTTGGACATCTTGATACATCATGGCATTGACGTTAATTCGCAAAATCACGACGGTTACACTCCATTGCACATCGCAGTTATCGAAAATAAAGATCAGGCCGTGCAAACGCTATTGAACTGTGGAGCATGTGATTCTACGATTAATTCGCATGGAGGAGAAACGGCATTACATCTTGCCGTAAAAAATAATAATATTGCAGCCGTTCAGATGTTGCTGAATGCTGGTTGTAATGTTAACGATCGAGTCAATAGTTTCGAAGGATTTACACCGCTCCATATAGCTGCTATTCACGGACACTCGAAGATGTTCCAGGAGTTGATGCGTTTCAATCCCGATTCGTCTGCTTTAACGAACATGCAAAGTACGATTTTACATTCAGCCGTGATAGGAGGGTCGAAGAAAATTATCGAAGAGATACTTCGGCTGAATATGATTGTTGATGAACAAGCAAACAACGGGAATACTGCTATTCAAAGTACGATTTTACATTCAGCCGTGATAGGAGGGTCGGAGAAAATTATCGAAGAGATACGTCGGCTGAAGATTGTTGATGAACAAGCAAACAACGGGAATACTGCTATTCATTTTGCGGCACAATTGAAAAAAACTAATACAGTTAAATTATTGTCAGGTTACAATGTGTATCTTGAAAAAAAAAATATGCAGGGTCAAACTCCACTGCATATAGCAGCACAAATAAGTAAAGTAGCAATAATTAAACTTTTGACTGATAAAGGAGCCGATGTTACTACCCGATGCAATAACCATAGATCGATCTTACAGGCCGCATTTCATAGCGGCAACAAGCATGCTTTCAAACATTTACTTACACCTCGTTACAAGCCCAACTTTGAAGAATGCATGCTTTTGGTATGTATGGCAGATTTTCGCCAACGATTATGGCTGATGAATCAACTCATCAGCGATAACTTTCCTTATACGGCTAGTACTTCTGAAGCTAAACAGCGCTTTTCTGCAGAACTTATGAGTCGTCAGTGCCCAAAATTCATTTATTTGGTGGCGGTAGAAGGCTTGGTACACATAGTCAATCTGCTTACCAAAGATGGATACAATGTCAATCAGCTTGTAGGGGGAAGAAGTTTTTTGGATGCCGCGGTGAAAGCGATGTCTGTAGACATGGCGCAATGTCTTTTAAATCGCGGAAGCCTCACCAACATATCAAGCCAAAAATACTTGAGCTCTCTACATTATGCTGTTTCGGGCAAAAGTTATGCCATGACTGACCGGCTGCTAGAATACGGAGCAGATGTCAATTCCATTACAGCGTGTAACAAAAGTACTGCTTTGCACTATGCCGTAGAACAAAATTGTAAGGAAAACATCTTCATTACATTATTTGCATATGGCGCAGATATTCATCTTTTGAATGATAAGAATTGTTCACCTCTAAAATTATCCTTGGTAAATTCACAATGGACTAGTATATACTTAACGAAATTTGAAGCAATAGTCAATGAGAAAGGGCGCGTACTTCCCATGAACAAACAATTCGTAATGGACATCGATTTCTTGAAGACAGTCTACATGGAATGTCTTGGAGAAATCGAAATATCAAAAACATTCTTAATCCACGCAAAACTGAGCGTTTGGGATATATTGTCGAAACCTTTACACACATTAATGCCATTCGTGAACTTTGCAGCGATTGAGAACTTTATGACCAATACAGAATTTTACACCATTTTTAAACATTATTCGCCGTTAGTTCATTATAAAGTCGAGAAAGCAATAAGAAATAAAATTGTTCAAAATGAAATTCATAATGATTTATTATTTATTCTAAAATTACCAAGCGATGTAATAGAGCAAATATTGTTACATTTAGCAGATGAAGAAAAGAAGCGAATGCATGATAAACTGACCCAAGAGAAAATTCGTCAGATGCATATGGTACGTATTTTCGATAACTTCTTTTAATTCTAACTTCAGTGATGAGCAAAATTCTTTGAACAGTTATTTTCTTTTAGTTTCTTATATGCAGTTTGAAATATTATAAACTTATATTCCGTTGCTGTACATTTACGTTCATACCTCTTATTTCTCTTAGTTGCATTAATACTTTCAATAATTTCACTTGATTCTTATATTGTGACTTGCCATTAATTTATGAAATGTTGAAATCCACTTCTCGCTATAGCGTATATCATTTACTTAAACTGTTTAAAAATAAATATGCTGCTAATTTACGCTTAAATGTAACAATTGTGTTAACCGATTTAATATCTTCTGGTAATAGGTTCCACAATTGTATGACCGAGAATAAAAATGATTTTTCGCGTGTCACACTTCGGCAGCGTGGAATATGGAAACCGGAAGAATGAAGACGCGAAGACCTAGGTAAGTCATCATTTACATCGAGAAATAATTCGCGTAAATAGCCTGGCGTATTAGTGAAAAAAATTTGGTATGCTAACATGCCTAGAAAATAAGCCCGACGCATTTTAATGGTCATCCAATTTAACTTATTACGATAAGGAGTAATATGAGCATCACGCTTAAGAGAAAAAATAAATCGAACGGTACTATTTGAGAGATGTTGTAATTTAACATCCAGATATTCGGACGCATCATCGTAAACCAAACAAGCGTAATCAATATGGGGTATAATTAACGATTCCACTAGCAGTTTTTTTATGTTAGGATAAAGTAGGTTACCACGAAATTTCAGTGCATGTAAGGTACCATACACTGTACGAGATATTTTAGCTACATAGTTGTTCCAAGTGAGATCTGATGACATAATAACTCCTAGATCTTTGACTGAATCAGAAAATGGTATTACAGTGTCATTGATAACTAACGGTGTAATAGGATAATTTTTTAACTTTGAAAGATTATGCGAAGAGCCGAAAATGATCGCTTGCATTTTACCTTCATTTAAGGTTAGACCATTTAACTCAGACCAATCGGCTATAGCTTGACCGTCGTGACATAGTTTAGTAATGGTAGCATTTAATTCCTCTAATGAGCTTGTTTAGAAATTTTGCCTTATTTTTAAGAAAGCCTTATTTTTACAGAACGTAAGCGTATTAAGAATGGAGTCGATAAAAATAATAAAAAATATAGGACCAGGGTTAGAATTCTGTGGTACACCAGATGTACTTGGCATACTAACTGAAGGAATGCCTTCAAGGTTTACTACTTTTTGAATTCTGCCAGTAATATATGAAAATACCCATTTTATAACGGAATTACTAAAACCAATCAGTTTCATTGTAGATAATAGTATCGTATGATCGATAGAGTCGAATGCTTTCGTGAAATCAAAGAGTACCAGTACGAGATATTGTCCCTTATCAATTGCTGCGCGAATTTCTTCCATGATTTTGAGAAGTGCAGTTTGAGTATTATAGTTACGCCGAAACCCTGATTGAAAAGGACTCAAGAGATTATTTACCTCGAGATACTGAGTCATTTATTTGACTACCAGAGAATCAAAGGGTTTGACTAAATGACATACATTCGAAATGGGCCTGGTCTCAGATGGAGAACCAGGGCATGATGACTTATTTAATGGGATGATATAAGACTGTTTCCAAACAGAGGGGTAAATTCCAGTTTCAAGAGAAGCATTGTAAACAGCAGTAATGAAAGGCAAAATCGTGGGCATAATATGTTTAATATGAGAAAAGGGCAACCGTCAGGACTTCGGCCACGAGATTTTGCGAAAAATGAATTCAGAGCTTGATATACTTGCATATTGTCTAAAGAGTTGAAAGAGAACGGGGGATACTTATATACTGTGGGTGTTGATAGGATTTGATTCAAATTATCCAACGTGCACGGGGGATGTTTGCTGGCGACGGAAGAGTAGTATGTGTTAAGATGGAGTAAAATGAAGCAACGGAGAATTTTCTTTGGAATTCGTGAATCCATTGGTTTTCAACGCAGACCATATTTTATATAGGTTGGTAGCATTATTTATCATGCTAGCAAAATATTTTTCCCTTGGCGCGTTTATATATATTATTTCTCATCTTAATCCTATTTTTTAGATCCGTCGTTAATCAGGGTATGGAAGGCTTTGACACTTCCCTATTTCAATAAGGCGCGCACTGGTCAAGAGTACTAAGTATACAACAGTATAACAAATTTACATCATTCTCGATATCGCTACGTCCAAAATCATGTTTACTAAGTTTTCCAAGCAGTATTTTATTTAGAGCTTCCGGAGATGTGGAACTAAAATCACGAAATTTGATTGAAAATGAGAATTATTCTCAAACTGCTACTTTCCAAAGAAAGGGCGTTACTATTTGCATAGATTATAACCTTAAATTTTTATGTTTTTCAGAACGAACATTCCTCCTGGATGATGAAAATAGATAAATTATGGAATTTTGAAAGGACACAGGCATGAAGGTATACGACCAGTAAACCATTATAGACCAGGGAAGTTGTATGGGTATTTCATGAACTTTAAGCGAATAATTAACCCACATTGGATTGCAGCGGTGTTGCAAACGTAATAAATGTTTGTAACAAATCTTGTGTTTGTGAACGATGTGTTAACGTATGCCAAATTTTATTTTTAAACTTTATCAGAAACTACCCTGCAAGTAAACTTTACGCACTCCGTTATACTTTACGCACGGAAAAGCCGTACGTAAACAATATTTCGGCACACGTGTGTATGTGTAAAGTTCTTTACACATACGCACTTGTATCGAAAAGTACTATTTTGACATTCTTATGGGTAAAATTTGATTTTACGCACCGTTGTTGGTGCGTAAAATACGATTTTACGCACTCGTGCTGCCGAACCAATTTCATTTCCTGTGTATAGCGGTATAGTGCTGACAGCAATACAGATTGCCGTACGCGCCAAACTTTTTTTCATTGTGAAAAAGAAGAGTACACTAGTAATTATTAAGATTATTATTTAATAAACAACGGTAAACTGTAAAAAATGAAAATGAAATTTACAATGCAATGGACGTGGTAATTTTACAAACGAGTAATATATTACAAGATTTAAGGAAAGTTATTGTGTTCCACATAGTAAATTCACTGCGTTGAAAGTGGGTAATTTTCGAGCCCATTCTCAACTGTAATTTTACACGATTTTTTTTACAGTATAGGCATAAAATTAAAAGTAACAAATTTTATTCAAGAATGCCTCATATATATATTTAGTTAATTATTATATGGTATTTTTAAAGCTGATACAAGTAACGACAACGACGAATGGAAAAACGAAGATTGGGACTACGATTCGGCGGATGACGTTATAGAAGATGTTGATGCATATTTTGAAGAGGACAGCGACGAGAATGATGATGCTGAAGAAATTTTTTAATTTATTGTGTTTATAGTTTACTTTCTTTGTTTCGTTTAGTTCTTGATTTTTTATTTATAGTTTTGATCTTTCAATAAAATTTACGTATTAAACTGTTCGTTTATTTTTGGGTTATCATACACCTTTCGCATTGAACCATATCTATTAGATTCATATCGCAAATAAAAAAAATACACATCCTAATTCCTCATTACACATCATTCATCATTTCACATAAGCAATGTCCTATAAGCATTTAGATCAAAATCACATGAAAACATTGTATTGTATCGAAAGTGTAATACATTTCTGCAATTTTGTAATTGCATAAAATCATGTTCATTCTGAATATGTATGCAAGTTGTCAAATCATTGTTATGCTTATGTTTAACGCAAAAGTTCTGAATAAGTATGTTAGATACGCAATGCGATTGCGAGATCTTAACGCTACGTGACAAGAACATTTATGTTTTTGAAGATTATAGTAACTAATTCTGAGCGCACTACATCTGTTGCAAGTATGCAAATGAAAGTAGTGTCATATTATCACGTAATGTACTAGTAGTAAGTATGGCATACCCGAACTGGTATTTCAAAAACACAATTTTTCTTTACAATTTTGTTATTGTTGTATAAAGTCTGGTGCATGCTTAATACGTGTGCAAATTATTAAATCATTGTTATTTAATCATACATTTCAAGAGAAAGTAAGTTGCATACATGAATCGATTGTTCAGAAATGGTTAACTTTTTTATAATTTAATTTTGCGTATGCCAATAACTTAAACATTTACAAAATGTATGCAATTCTTTCTCTTACATATATATGTTATGCCTGACAGTCAGTGAAAACAACTTCCCGATTTAATTTGTATACGCGAAGAAATCAGTCGCACTTTTTGGTCACTAGCTCCTGGTCTATTATGAAGTTAGTAATTTCACAAGCAATCCGATGGTGATGTTCCTGACTTCATTTGGACAACTCCCGCTAATAATACCACTTGTAAAAGTGAAGTGACGAAAAATGTTCAAAATCGGCTTCGTGGCTCAGGCGGTTAACGCACTGGACTACGAAGTCATAGGTCGTGAGTTCGATCCCCGTCTGGAGAACAATTTTTCGATTTCGTTTACAACCCTGGTGAAAATTTGAATGTACGATAAAAGGTGCATTTAATGTACGTGGAATGCTTTTTGGATCCTCGTACACTTACTCGTACATGAATGATACACTTGAATCCCTCTTACTTTCCACTTATTAATTGCAATGTACATACGGTATACGCTTAGCGGCATTTAGTCGGAAACCTCCAACTGTACGTTTAATGCGTGTACACCTACAGTACAGTTTCTAATTTGTTTCTGAACGTACACTTTATGTACAGTTTACGCAAGTATGCCTGAATTTATAGTTCACACTCAAAGTACATTTTGATGACTTTTACGTAAAACGTACACTTTACGTACAGTGCTGTCCTGCTGTTAATGTCAAGTGTACACTGGTGTACACTAAGTGCAAGGTGGATGTACAGCAGTGTGTGTATACGTATATAAATGGCTTGAATGTGTGAAATGTGTCAACAACATATGTATACGTGTAAGTATGTATGTAAATACATTGTAAAGGTGAAAAATCACTCAGATACAAAATCAAACAACTCTAATACAGGTTAAAAGAAGAAAATGGATGATATACGAGAAGCTCTAGGGATTGACAAAATTGATACAAGTGATAAACTAATCTTCATTGATGAGCGACATGGTAGGGATGCGAATTTTCTTCTCCATGCTATAACAGCGCAATATACAAAAAATAATGGAATGGTTTGTTTGGTGCTTCTCCACAACACATTTGTTCATTGTCATAACTAACCTAACCTAACCTAACCTGTCGGACAAGGCAATTGATATGAATCGTCGACGAAATAAAAAAAAATAATAATGAACAACAACAACAGGAAAAGCATTTACAAGGACAATCACAAGAAAAACCACTACAACCACAAGAACAGATGCAAGGACAGTCGCAGGAATACGAGGGTGCTATTGATTCAAAACTATTAACCTAATATATTACTTTTACATTTAATTAATGTTATGTTCTTTTATGTAATATTTATATTTCATTGTACAGTCAGTCAAGTAAGAGCGTGGTCGACTTTACCGACAGGTAATAAAAGATTTTGCTCTAATTCCTTCGTGAACCTATAGGGGGAAGCTTTGTCCTTGATGCATTGTCAACAAAGATTCAGTTGTCGTTGATTTTTTAGAAGAGCAACACGTTAAGCGTCATGAGTGCTGAATACGCCTTGCGCTACGAGGCTGTGTTCCTGTGCACCCATCCGAAAGGTCCAAAAATGTCGCAATCAGCGGCTGCTAAATACATGCGAAAGTCGAAAGCATTTGTACAGAAGTGGACACAACGATATAAAGTAGCAAAAAATGTCGATGATTTACCAGAACGTGGCTCGATAGGCAAAGTGGACAAAAAAGACGAAAAAAGAATAGTGAATCTGTTTTCGCGGAATTCTGCTTTAACACTGCGGCAAGGACAAGCAAAATTACAGTCAAAAGGTTAAGATATCTTGTACGAAACTATCCGAACTCTTCTCCGTGCTCATGACCTGAAATTTTGCAACACAATGAAGAAGCTTCTGTTGACCGAAAAACATGTGACGAAGCGACTCGCTTGGGCGTATGAGAATATCGATAGAGATTTCGACAATGTCATTTTTATGGATGATGTTCGATATAGGCACGTTGTGTCCTCACCCGAGCCTGGTCAACTTCCACCACTAGGCTTGTCCAGCGGACCGTAAAGCACGCAATAAAGGTGCATCTTTGGGGCTGCTTCTCAAAGCAGGGATTCGGTGCTTTGCATCTGTTTACCTACAACCTAAATCCCAATGGAATGCTGCAAATCTACAAAAAAGCTTTGCTGCCGTCTGCCAAACATTGGTTCATCAGAAAAAATGACGATTGGATTCTGCAGGAGGAAAAACCCAAAACACCGCAGCAAACTCTGTACCGAGTGGAAGACGCAATCTCGCATCGCTACATTGGATTGGCCGTCACAATCGCCCGATACAAACCCCATCGAAAATGTGTGGGCTTATATCAAGCAGAAGCTTCGTGGAAGACGCACACAGACTTTGAAGCTGTTATCTTGCGAAATTCGTCGCATCTGGAGATCGTTGCCACTAGAATACGCCGTCAAATTAGTGGAAAGCATGCCTCGGAGATGTCGGGCAGTTATTGACGCCGGTGGTGACTGGACACATTATTAACATAATTGCATCATTGTTTGTAATGAGTACAATGTATATATAAATATAAAAATTTTATTTAATAATTTTTTTTATAAATTTACACGACCACGCTCTTACTTGACAGAGTGTATATTTGCAGGATCATACAGTTACCTCCGAATGTCGATGCTGCTACTTTATACAACGACCTCGTTTAATTTTATTGGAAATTCATTTATATATGTATATTGTTAATAAATTACATTTTTATCAACTGGTGCACATAATTTTTTAATATAACCACATTATAATGAAAACGTTTTTTCACGAAATGTACACTTTCTGTACACTGATTTACTCTTGATTGTACCCTTCCTGTACATCTAAGTGTACACTTTCAGTACATCTAAGTGAAATACACGTACACTTTCTGTACATTTAAGTGAAATTCTTGTACACTTTCTGTACTGTAGTTGTATTTTTTCGTACATCTAATTCACTTTATACTTTCTTCCCGCACACTTTATTTTGTACACTTATGTACCATTCCCAGTACATAATTTTCTTTGGGTACACTTCCCGTACATTGTGCCCATTGTTAAACTCAGGGTTCCCAACACGAATTGGGAACCAAAAACTGCTCGCCGTTACCTTTGAATTTTTTAGGGTTTGAGGAAGACTTTGGACGTTCAGACCGAAAGGGAGAAGAGAAGGAAGATATTCCGACGTTCAGACGGAAATATCGGAAGAAAAAAAAGGAATCGTGCGAAGCTGAACGAGTCGCTCTCGTCACGAAATGTGGGATTTTTGGAAAAAAATTTCGGACGTTTAGACCGAATACCTTGTCTAGGACAAGAGATGAGTGGGTATAAGCGAGAAGCTGGACGAACCGCTTTCAATCGCTAGGAAGGTTTTTTTTAAAGGAAGGTTGGCGATTCAAAGGTTTCAGGCGGATTGGTGGCGGTGCTGGAAGGAGCTCTTTTTATATCGTGTCTCCCCTCCAGGAAAATTCGTAGATCGGTCCAGGCGTGGAAATATTAGGCTTGGTGGGAAAATTTGTACCACTTTTTGATAGTTGGGTAAGGCTTTCTAAAGTGGGCACTGAATTTACCAAGGTTCATAATTTTTGGAAAATAATGTACCAAAATAAAGTTCTAGTAGTAAGTAATAAGTCGCGTGAATTTTATTGCAAAATATTAACTCGTTAATTTGTGATAAACAAATGAAGTATTCCGGAGCTTTTCATTCAAAAATTTATTCCCCTGAAACCAATCTACCAAAGTTAATGAATTTTTTTTTGTAGGTCAGTGATATGTTATACTACAATACTTTATAATTTTTATTTGAAAAATATTGTGTTTATTGATAAAAAAAAAAATTATTTTTATAAACAAATTAAAATTTAGACAACTTCTAGGCCTCTATTATTACCTTTAATGGTATGAATTTGTTTGATAATTATCTGAAATTAAACTCGAGAAAAAAAAATTTGGGGTTCCAAAGTACTTTATTTACAGGAACCATTTTTGTTAGCGCTCGCGCTCCGGTTTAGCGCTATAGTCCTGTGCTTGCATAGCTGAACGACGCGGCGGAAGAATAAGTTTTCAGATTTAACTGTGAAACTTATCAATACATTGAAAATATGGTATACTTATGCTACAGAAAAATATTGTCTAATTCATTAATGTTTTAACATCACTCTCCAATTATTGTTAATAAACATAACACAACAACAAATTTTAGAATTTTTACTTTATTTTATTATAAAAATTATAAAGAGCGATTGGATTAGTGATCTTCTCTGAAATTTTATTTTGCAAGCTTGAACGATACAAAAGTTTTGTCATTATTTCAGAAGAGTTACTACATACATGATAGCACTGCGGTAAATTTATTTAATTCTAAATTGATTTCATTCATGATAAAAACTTTTGGCGTGCATAACATTAAAAAAATAATTTATTTCACCGATGGAGCAGATTCACAATATAAAAATAAATACAATTTCATAAATTTGTCTTGTCACAAAACAGATTTTAAAATTAAAGCCGAATGGAATTTTTTGAACTGCACACGGTAAAGGTGCATGCGATGGAATTGGCGGAGTTGTCAAAAGAAACGCATATCGTTCAAGCTTGCAAAATAAAACTAGCGTTGGCGTGGTGCCTCGCTCGCTTCGCTCGCTCAGAAACTTCTACCCAGTGGAGAGTCGGCTATTCCTTAAGACTAGTTTGTTTACTAACAGCTTTCAATTATATTATAAAATTATATTGATATTTGGGGGTCCAATCATATTTAGGTCCAAGTGGCTTCGATAGATATGTTACAACAATATAGTGTTTCTTATATTTATGAAAATTGAAAATGAGCATTTTCAAAACTTCGACCCCGACAACAGGCCAGCCGAAGTATTGATAAATAAACGTTGCAAAACACTTACTTCATGCACTTGTATTCTAATAGACTATTCGATGCATATTACATGTTTACTGTGTTTTACTAATTACTGTCTGTATTATTATGATATTATATATACAATATATATGAGGAATTCCACGGTACTGTTAACATTCGACTCTAAGAAAAATCAAATTTTTATTTTGATAGCACATCGACCAATTTTATACCATTACATTTCTAGGGTCACAAGGAATTAAAAAAAAGCTTTACCACTCATTTTTGAACAAAGTTATTTTTGTAAATCCAAAAAATGTAAAAACAAAAATTTGTAACAATTAGAATGTTATACAGAGACTGAAAAAAGTATCTGTTAGACTATTTTCATGTATTTTTGTCTCCTCATTCCGAAGATGATAATAAAAATTATCGGTCAGGCATATTTAAGCTGCCATTGTGAAAAAATATCCAAAAATGTGATTTTTTTCAGTTTTTTTGCACTTATTTTCAAAAATACAAATCAGACAATAAATGTGTCCAAGAAAGAAAGATAGAACATCAAATTTTCTACAGAAAAGGTTGTATGTATTTTCTTCCTAATATCAATGGTAATAAAATAAGAACAGTACTTTCATGAAACTTAATTATATTTCTATAATATTCGTACAGGTTAGTACAGTAGTATGTAGCATAATAAAATAAACGTAATGTTTGAACGCAAAGTGTAAACAAGTAATATAAAATTAAGAAACATGAACATCAACTTTATTTTTTAACACTATCTATAGAAATTAATTTTATGGAACTTTCTTTACTTGTTTTTTTGTACTCTTATCTAAGCACCAGTAATTTTTCACCAGACTGTAATGTTTGCAAGGTGGGTTTCTTAAACAATCAAGACATGAAAGATTATTAAGAAACAACGAGTCACTTTGTTTCTTACTGTACAGCAGTTGAAAAATTTTATTTGATTGTGGTGCTGCCTTTAAATTAGGATTAACAAGTTCATCAATTTTTTCGATGTGTACCTGCCTCTATCACGTTACTTTCATCGGTTATATCGTTCCCAGATAACACTGATTGATCGCACAATCTTTTTACCGATCCTCCAACGGCATCAGCGCTGCTTTTGCCGTGTCCCGGAGTAGTGAAATTCCATGATGCATTATCAACCTGCAGTTTTTCACAGTTGTATCTAAACAGTTAAAAATTTGTTTTGTTTTTATATTGGGCCGTTGGCCCATCACTTCGGAAATGAATCGCTTTTAGGTTAGGTACAACGCTTTTAATTAAATTCAGAATGGGTTGCGAATGTGCCCAGATTGCAACAGCATCGTGTCTTAAGCTTGCTGACACAGTACAAAATGAATCGCATTTCAATTGTGGACTATTATGAAAATATTCTATATAGTAAAATACTCCTGTATGTAGGCCGAGTTGTTTTTTGGAAGCTCCGAAATGCACTGCTTGTATCTCACTGCTGTATTTACACTCGTAATTTTCAGAAAAATCTACTGTTACTTGAACTTCATCTGGTCTTAACCCTAATTTATTTTTGTGAAAGAAACTTAATTGGTGATTTGTATCATAAACATGCTTTAAAAATGCTGGAATTATTGAGTTCAGTTCTTCTACCATTTTTGAAATCGTGCATGTTATCTTGGACTTCGAAGTGACACTGACATCGAATATTTTATTTTTGGCTCCAATTCTTCGTTCTTTCTGCGTAGTCCATTGATAATAAAATGAGATATCGTCATTTATTATAGGTTTAACTCTTTTATTTTTGCATTTTGGACAATTCCTGTACATGCAGTCTTTATTCTTATAATCGCATGTAACTGATTCTATTAACTTGTGCTCACTGTTAGTTGATAAGACTTTGAGATATGCTATCTTTTGAAGTAAGAGGTTGAAATTAGCGTGGTATTTGCACATACAGGTATCACGAGATGTCATTTTCTTACGAATAATCCAAAATGGTTTATATCGATAAAAAACTGATTTACTGATTTTCAGAGGTTCATGCCTCAAATATGTTTTATGCAAGTTGAACAAAGTATCGTTTAAATATCTTTTCCTCTTGACAAGGCCAAATTTTTTAATAACGTCTTTTGAACCTGGACTAACACATGAATTTTCATCTCTTTCTAAAAATTCTCGTACTGCTACTTTAATTTTTTCGGTCAAAGCTTTTTTATTTTGGTTTATTCTCTTATGCTGTAATGTAATTACACCTGTCTTTCTTTTTTTCAGACATTTAAGCTGGCAATGTTGGCTTACGATCTTAGAAATAGCACCTATACATTTATATTTCTTAACAACCGCCCCTGAAACATTGTTTGCAAAAAATAATTTTTCCTGTTCGTTTTTTAATTCAGTCTTATTTTGCATCAACTGCGCCTTTAAAACTTCATGAGCTAATAAATTTCTTCTAATTTCGGAAGGTGAACATTCAATGTTTTTGACTTTTTCTAATATTACGTCTTTTCCCTTTTTTTTCACAGCCCTGTAGTATTTACTTTTCCAGGCCAGAGATTTCTTTCTCTCCTTCTTTAATGTAGTTTGTAGTTTAAGAATTTTTATCCGCAATCGTCGTTCCCGATTTCTAGTGTTTTTAAGTGGAAGTGTTAATTTGTTTATAATCGAACTAGCATCATGTTTGTTTTCAATGAAATTCTTCGTATCTACTCTGTTATCAGATTCTTCATTTTCATTGAAACTCTGAGAAACAATTGATATATCAGATTCTATATTTTCTGTGAAATGTGGAGTGACAGTTGAAATGTCAAATTCCCTCGAATTTATAATTAATTCCGCTTTTTTCTTATTTGAAAGACGCGCAGAATACATTTTTTCTGAACCATTGTTGAAAGTTTCGATTACCTGATTAGTTATTATCTTACATTTGCGGCTTTTTCGGGTATTTTCACAGGAACAAGCTATTTCGCTAATAACAAATAATAAACAACAATAAACCTAAGAATATTTGATTAAAAAAATTATAGCTCCAGTTAGACTTTAAAATACTTACAAAATAAAATTTTGTCGATTTTGTTTTGACTTCTCGTTGAAAGCTTGTAACTTAAGGATATTCTTCAAACGCTTTTCTTTCAAAATTTTTCTTTTCGCACGCATTGTCTCCCTTTTCATTTTCAGTTCATCTTCATTTTTTTTACGTTTTTTCATGATTATAAGTCTGATATATACTCGTATGATAAACAGAAATTAGACAACGTACTGAGGATTAAGGCTCCCGTACGATGGAACGCAAACGTCGGCGTCAACGCGAAACAATTGACAATATACTTTATAATAATTATTCTCGAAGGTTAAATATACCGCGCTCACTCTCTGTTATTATTTATAATCGTCCCTACAGTTGATAATATTACGTTCATAGGGTCACAAAGAGTCAAGAAAAGAAAAGCCACTCATTTTTTAATTAAGTTAGGGCGATGTCATGCCAATAAAATGCAAAAATACCATAAAAACGTTCTTTAGTTGAAATTTTTTCGACTGTGGTCAAAAAATTAATGATATACCAGGTTGGATACTGAAGAAAATGTACTAAAGAAAAATTGGCCAAAAGTTAAAAAGTCATTCTATGGACCATGTCGGTGTGCCCTTAAAAAATCATGATTTTCAATTCGAGTGGAGCAAGTAAAAAGCAATGTTGCGAACGTCGCCGAGAGGTTCATACACAAGGCACATATATAAACCGGGTTCTATTTTCATTCTTATTCCAAGGGGAACATTTACCGCGATGAACAATTGAAAAATAGTAAAAGTTTTTTTTTTTTAAAGCCTAAAATGTAAAAAAATTTTCATTTTCTCAAAAATCGGGTACGCATGTTCCTGGCTTCATACTTCATTTTCTAAGAGAGGCACACACTTCAATGACAAATATTCTATTAGATATTATCTCTGCCAATAACGTATATCGATTTCAAATCGTTTGGATAAAAGTTTTTTTTTAACAGCCTTGAACTGAATAAAAATCTGGCGAGTACGCATCAAAAAACTGTAATTTCAGTCAGTGTTATGCTTCTTATGCAAGGATAATTGTTACGGAGGCAAACAGAAAAGTTTGAGTATGTTATACTAAGTGTCTTCTTGAAATACTATGAAGAAAAAACTGGATTTGACCTTCATTTGTACGACTTTTGTGCTAGTACTTGCAATGTTAACAGTTCGGTGGATACATATAATTCGTCAAAGATATCTTGAAAGTGTCGAAAAGATCTATGACGGATATCTTATAGATATCTATAAGACATCTTTTAGATATATCGAAATAGTTATTTTCGTATCAAGGGCGTAAAAGGACTTATGCGCCCGTAGGTGGTCACCGCGCCCGAGGGGCTGGCAAAGACTACCCCTGGGGGGTAGGGGGTCGAAACGTCGAAATTTGATGAAAAACAATAGGGTAATTTTTTTGCCGCGATGACCAAATTCAATACTTTTTCAGATAATAGTCATAAACATTTTATACCAGTTTTTATGGCATTATCGTTGACTTTAGGAAGAAAATGCATACAACCTTTTTTGTAGAGAATTTCATGCTCTACCTTTTTTGTTTGAAACATTTTTTAATAAAATTTGTATTTTTCAAAATAAATGCAAACAACTACAAAGAAACTTAATTGGGGCTAATTTTTTTTAGTAACGGACGGGTGGATCTGCCCCAAAATCTAATCAGATCTAAGTTATGCCAAGACGCGTATTTTAAAAAAAAATTTATATCAATACGGTTATCCGTTCGCGAGTTATCGCGAGACATAAAAACGGGACGTACGTACGTACAAGATCACGGACACAAATTTTTTTTTTCGTTTTTTGGCTTCCTTAGGGTCTGAAACGTGGACATTTGATGAAAAACTATAGGGTAATTTTTTTGCCCGAGGTGACCAAATTCAATACTTCGTCCAGACTTAAGGTCTGGGTCGAAGTAATTTCAGAGAAGATCACTAATCCAATCGCTCTTTATAATTGGGCAAAATGTTTTTTTAAGTCCATTCATTTTGATTTTTGCACCAAAAAAGAGCACGAAGCGCATAGTGTTAAATTATGAAAAAGGTATTTAAGAGCTAAACAATTAAAAAATACGCGGGAATTCCATTGTTTCATCACGAAAGGTATAAAAGAAATTGAATGCAAAATTTTTTCGCTGTATAACAAATCGACTATTATGAAAATAAAGTAAAAATTCTAAAATTTGTTGTTGTGTTATATTTATTAACAATAATTGGAGAGTGATGTAAAAACATTAATAAATTAGACAATATTTTTCTGTAGCATAAGTATATTTTCAATGTATTGATAAGTTTCACAGTTAAATCTGAAAACTTATTCTTCCGCCGCGTCGTTCAGCTATGCAAGCACAGGACTATAGCGCTAAACCGGAGCGCGAGCGCTAACAAAAATGTTTCCTATAAATAAAGTACTTTGGAACCCCAAACTTTTTTTTCTCGAGTTTAATTTCAGATAATTATCAAACAAATTCATACTATTAAAACTAATAATAGAGGCCTAGAAGTTGTTTAAATTTTAATTCGTTTATAAAAATAATTTTTTTTTATCAACAAACACAATATTTTTCAAATAAAAATTATAAAGTATTGTAGTATAACATATCACTGACCTACAAAAAAAATTCATTAACTTTGGTAGATTGGTTTCAGGGGAATAAATTTTGTAATGAAAAGCTCCGGAAAACTTCATTTGTTTATAACAAAATAAACGAGTTAATATTTTGCAATAAAATTCATGTGACTTATTACTTACTACTAGAACTTTATTTTGGTACATTATTTTCCAAAAATTATGAACCTTGGTAAATTCAGTGCCCACTTCAGAAAGCCTTACCCAGTTATAAAAAAACTGTTCTTGCGTTTTTTATAACGATAAACTTTTAACAAAATATTTTTTTATAAAGCTAAAGTAGTTTTTACAAACATGAACGAAAGTTCTAGCATAATTAGAACTAAAGTTAAATAGAAATTGTTAATTTTGTATTAGTTATTTATTTAAACTTTTAATATTTTGTAAAAGAAATGTTTTTGTTATAAAAGGAATTTTTGTAATATTGGTATTTGAGTTCGCTTTAATTTTTTTATTAATTATATGTCAGTTATTTATTGCTAGAATTATTCGTTCGTTGTTTGTATTAACTTTACAATTTTTGTGTACCTGGTTGTGTAGAATTGATTTAATTGAGTATTAGTAGTATTTATTTTCGTGCTCACAAACGTGATTACACGGACTTCCAATTAACATCACAACAGTTTACATCTTAATTTCATTTTTTTCTTTCTTTCCTACTTATGCATTTACAATACGTTACACCTCTCCTCTCTCTCTCTCCCTCTCTCACTTTCTCTCTCTCTCTCAGTTTCTCTCTATCTCTCTCCCTCTCTTCCTCTTTCCTTACTAATTCGATCATTTTCATCCATTGATACCCTCTTCCATCCTCATGCAAAACATTTATTCTTTTTCCCGCATTCATTCTCACTACCTCACATACTTCCCGCATATGTTTAACGCTCTCTCTCTCTTTCCCGCATAGTCTACACATTCTCTCGGCTTCATTCATCCAGTACATGTTCCCTCTTTCTTCATTACCGCATCTCCACCTAGCTATCGTCTGCACTTTCCTTCCCTGTCTCTTTTTGCTCACTCTCAGATATTCTGGGATTCCTATGGCCTTTTGGTAGTTTTTACATGACCGTGATCGTCTTACCTCTTCTCCCCTCTGCTGCACATCCACCTCTTTATCCCTTTCTCTCAGTCTTTCCCATTTTTCTACTCCCCATTCATTCAGTGCTTCCTCACTAACACCTCCTCTCCACAAATAATTCATTCTCTCTACACTTTCTCTTGACCACTCCTCCTTTCGTCTTAACCTTTCATCCCTTCTCCTCTCTCGCACACATTTTCTTCCTACCTCTCCTCCTTCTCCATTTTGCACTCTCTCTTCAAACTTTCCTGCTCTCCACGCTGTTTCCACTCTCGTTTTGTTTCTTTTCAATTCTTAATTGAGTATTATATATATATATTGTTGCGGACAGAATCAATATTAGCGTATTTGCGGTACCTGGCGTAGGTTTTTCTGCAGTTTTCCCTACGCCATTGCACACCCGAATGGGGGTACTTCTTTAAAAGTCGGCTGCAGACGCATAAGATGGGTGCCTATAGGTTAATAATGTACGGGCCCTTCTAATATGGCGACGGCACTCTTCCGCCTACCTCCGAGACGGATGCATCGTCGCCATATAAGCGAGAAATAAATTTCCTTTTTTAGTTCCACTCGCAATCGTGAGTTTTATTTCCTTTCCATCCCGACTTGTGACATACAGGGTCATCGAAAAGTATCGGACCCCCCTAATATCTTCAGTTAGAATGCACTTAGGAGAAAATGTCCAATAGCAAAGTTGTATGGTTTCAAGCGGGGAGTAAGATGATGACCTTGACTTTGACCTTGACCATGTCCTTCAAGGTCATTTCAAGGTCAATCTTATTTTTTTAAATAGAACCCCCTACATTTTATTGCATATTCTTATAGCTTATCTCGAGAGCTTTCGAAAACACTACAATAAAATATTTTTTTATTAAGTACTTTTTGAGTACGGCTTGAAGCCGTACAATACTTTGCTATTGGACATTTTTCCAAAATGCATTCTTACTGAAAATATTAGGGGGGTCCGATTAATGTATTTTCTTTAAACCAATTAATTGGTCTCATTATTCCGCGCACAAAAGTATTAAGGTTATGATTACTGAAAACTAAATAATATTTTACAAGATATTCTACATTTTGTGTCAAAAAATTGTTAACTTCAAACCTTTATAACTCAAAAAGTACTTAATAAAAAAATATTTTATTATAGTGTTTTGGAAAGCTCTCGAGATAAGCTATAAGAATATGCAATAAAATGTAGGGGGTTCTATTTAAAAAAATAAGATTGACCTTGAAATGACCTTGAAGGACATGGTGAAGGTCAAAGTCAAGATCATCATCTTACTCCCCGCTTGAAACCATACATCTTTGCTATTGGACATTTTCTCCTAAGTGCATTCTAACTGAAGATATTAGGGGGGTCCGATACTTTTCGATGACCCTGTATATATATATTGTATTATATAAAAGAATGATGGTGTACAATTGTTTCAAAGTTATAAAAAAATTATTAAGATATTGTTTTTCATTTACATTTTCGTGTACATATTTTAATTTTGATAAATGGCATTACTAAATAATGGTTTGGTTTTTACCCTTATTTATTAACATTTCAATTACGCAACGATATTAATGTTGTAATTTGTATTTATCGATTTTAATTGATTTCTCTTTTTATTCACTCATTATGTTTTTTTTTTTATTTAAAACGATTTAATTTAATGATATATTGAAAATATTGTTAAATGTTGAAATAAGAATTAATATCTTTGCGTAAATCTAAATGTTGTAATTGATCGAGGACAAAAACTGAAAATAGGAAAAGAAGGTCATTCTCTTTGCCTTCAGAAAGTGTTTTCTCGAAATTCCTCTTTTTTTAAGTTTATGACTTTTGGGTGTCGGTGCGTGTACGGCTTGAGAATGCCTTTTTTTACACTTTTATATTTTAACCAGGGGGGTGACAGTGTCTAAACCTTCTGTGTTAAAGGAGTGTGCCTCTGGTGTCTCCAATGATTCTCTTCCCTTCAATGCTCTTCATTCCCCTCATCTCTAAACTGAAAATAAACCGCATGGTTACGCTGATGGAATGTGCAGCGCTGGTTTCTAACCTAAACTAGATACCGCTGCTTTTGGTGGTTTTCTTATGCAGTTTGCCGGTTTTACAAAGTGCACACGAAATGAACTTCATTGTGAAAAAAGTTACTGACATCTTCAGGGAAATTAATAAGATCAACAGGACACAATTATCATCTATAAAAAAGCAGTATTAATTTTCTTTTCGCATAATATTTATTTCTGTTGTTGTAATTAAGAATATTTATTTGCTTAAAAACATTTTATTTATTTCAGACATGCCTGGCTGCATTGTACTAGGATGCACTTCACGTTACAGCAGCAATAATGAAAAGGTGGCTTTTTTTCGAGTGTCAAGAAATGAAGAAATGAGGCTGTTGTGGAAACATGCCATTCGTCGAACTGATGTGGAACTGTCACCAAAACATTGTGTATGCGAGCATCATTTCGCAAAAAACAGCATTGTCAGAAGAAAAGAGTTAAAAGATGCTGATGGAAATATTCTTGGAGTTGTAAGCATATATTACATTAAATACATGAGGCTGAAACTGTGCAAATGTCCGTTTTAAAAATGTATTGTTGTGGATCATATCTAAGTAAAAAATTAATTATGATGGTAATTTTTCTATATTTTAGGCTGAATTTAAAGTACCAAGATTGGAGAAAGGTACAATTCCAACAATTTTCCAATGGACAGAATTTTCAAATTCCATGCAAATAGTTGGGGATGAACAAACACTCAGTGACAACCTTGCTGAAAATGAGGTGTTAGAAAATCAGAAAGTAGTAAGTTTCTGTATTTTGTACAATACAAACATTTATTCATTACAATGGTATGAATATACAGAAATAACACTGTGCCATATCCACAGGATAGCGACAATCCATTAAATTTACAATCAATGACAGTGGAGGAGACAGCGGATGATGCAAATGATATACAAGGCATACAACCTGCAACAGTTCGCAAGAACCTTCCTGAAAACGAAATATTGAAAAGACAGCAGGTGTAGTAACTTTACGTGTTTTTAAACAATTTATTTTTGTGCAGGTCGAAAATCTAAATGATTAAATATGTAAAGCGGCTTAAACTGCAAATATTTTTATCCACGACACCAGTCGGATGCTCGTTATTAGACTTTATATTAGAATAGATACAGATGGAAAATATTTTTCGCCATAGTAGGCTTAAAGTACGATTGTACGCCCTCATTTGCGGGCGTAAAGTTGAACTTTTTACGCCTACAGTATGAAAATAACTATGAACATTTTATTTCTCATCAGACGAAAGAGTGATACTCTATCCATTTACTATTCCATTACTTTAAGTATTTTTATTTCAGTCATTTAAAAGATAATTTTTATTACACGTAAAGAATGAAATTATATTTATTAAAATTATAGTTATCTATCCTCCACGTGTGCTTATTAAAGC
Organism: Trichopria drosophilae; assembly: GCA_030407085.1. NCBI lineage: Eukaryota > Metazoa > Arthropoda > Insecta > Hymenoptera > Diapriidae > Trichopria > Trichopria drosophilae. The sequence continues at coordinate 97,549,276 of CM059586.1, read as the reverse complement.
CGGTAGGCCCTGGAATCTTAGCAACCTTGCCAGAGATTGGGTAACCAACCCCAGTGGATGGCGAGGTAAGAGACAAACGAGAGAGGCATAACAACGGGGGGTAGGGCTAACCACCCTACTCCCTGTATTTGCGGTTACTATGAATAGAACGCGCAGGGCTCCTGACCATCGGGCTGGTTCGGATGCAGCCCAGTCCCGAGGTGGAGGAGCCGAAACAGGTGTCCCGGGACGACGACCAGCTGATGTCCACGGACGATTTCAGTGGACGGAGGATCTCAGACAAGATCTAATGCGCTGCTACGAGGAGAGCTGTCCGCAACAGAGAGGCTACAAGGCGCGAATGCATAGTCGGTTTGCAGTAATGCATCCCGAACTGGCAGATCGCTTTTCTCAAAAACAACTAAGAGATTATGTGGCCTATCTGAGGCGGATAGGTTTCGTTGCTCCCAGCTGTCAACCGGTACCGGATGTGCGGGCAATAACAACTGAGCCCGTACGCGGTGCTGAGGGAGATACTCCACCTTATGAAAGCACGACACTCGTGTTTAGGCAAAATTTGACAACGAAAATTTGGCCTAAACAACGAGAAATAGACAGAGCAAATAGCCTACTTCTGGATGCTCTTCCAGATGACTGCGGCCTGTGGCAAGTCAATTGCGCCGTTTACGAGGCTGCAAGTGATCTGACGACTCCGCGAAATTTGACACAGATATCGGGGAGTCGGCAGATTACAAAACGCATGTCTCAATTGAACGGAAAGATTCGACTGACACGGAAACTCGCTTCCCGAATTCAGTGTGTGATCGACTATTTAACATCTGGCCGTTCATTTACGGCTAAAGTCAAGAAGTTCGCACAAAAACTGCGGACGTACTATCACACACTGAACAAGCTGAAGTTGCTCAACATCAAGCAACGTTTAGCGGATAAAATTCTGGTTTTGACCGATGCCAATAAGAGGCTGCAAAGACGGGAAGAAGGAATTCGACAAAACTCAAATGCCATCACAGGAGCGAGGAATTTCTCCTCGCCGGGCTGGGATGGAATTAACAACTATTGGTGGAAGAAGTTCACTTCTGTCCATCAACACCTAGCCCGGATATTCACCTCTTATATAAATGGAGACCAACCCATTCCGCACTGGTTGGTGGAGGGCCGAACGACACTGATCCCAAAATCGGGAGACTTGTCCGATCCGAGAAACCATAGACCGATCACGTGTCTCAATACGTTGTACAAATTGTTCACTAACATCTTGAACGAACGTATTGAGAAATCCGTGAAACCGGTGTGGCAACGAATAGTAGAACAACGAGGCTGCAAAATGGGTGTATCCGGCTGCAAGGACAACTTGCTTATCGACAGGTGTGTTTGTCAGGACGCAGTCCAGTACAAGCGTAACCTGTCGATAGCCTGGCTGGATTACATGAAGGTGTATGGCTCAACATCGCACGAGCTTTTAAGCTTGTTGCTCAAACGCCTCAATGTCCACCCAAACATAGTGAGAATTGTAGAAGACCTGAGCCTCTTTGGAAAACACGCTTTGTCATGACATCGGGCAAGCGTCGAACCATGTCTAGACTGGTTCAATTCCAAAGAGGTGTCTGGTTTTCAACGTGGGATGTACTGGTGCACAGGAGGCTGAATCAGTCATCAATCTGTGCCCAGTGCGTCTCAGGGCTAACATACGGAAGGAACAACTCCGTATGTTGGAGGGAAGGCATATCGACAAGCCATTGCATGGACAATTCTTTCGAAATGTCCAACAACTTGGCTTGTCGGCAGAGATGACCTTCTCGTTCTTAAGATCAGCCGGCTTGAAATCCGAGACCGAGGGTTTTATCTTCGCATGCCAGGATGGGGTCATCAATACCTTAGCGTATCGCCAGAATGTCTTACACCAGGCGGTACAGAGTACGCTTTGTAGATTGTGTAGGTGTCATGCTGAGACCCTAATGCATCTTTTGGCAGCATTATTGACTTCGATGACAAATCCATCTTCGTCATCGAGTTTTCTGCACCAGCAGAAACAAATATAGTCAGCAAAGAGGACGAAAAACGGATGAAATATCAGGAACTCCTGTTCGAAATTCGCAAGCTGTATAGAGGGTTCAAAATCAAGCTCGTCGTGCTGATAATTGGAGTGCTGGGAGGAGTGAGACCAACTTTCCTCCATAACATCAAAAGCATTCCGGCCTGTCAAGAACATACAAATTCCATCGCAGGCCGAATGCAGAAAGCAGTGCTACTGGGATCTCTCCGTCTACTGAGGTCACACGAGATCCTGTAACCACTTACCCAATGGTAGAGGGAGTGGTTACAGTTGCAAACGAAATGGCCCGGTGCAGTCTGCAGCGGATGAGATGGATATCGGATCCACTTTTCTGGCTTCAAGGTGAGGGAGTCCGACACACGGGGGGTTACACATCATCTTCAACCTCCTATGGTGCCTAATGCATTTCCCCCTCCGTCAAAAAAAAAAAAATAATAATAATGATTGCAGATAAACGACAGTACATTAGAGTTGCAACCAATGGCAGTGGAGGAGATAGCGGATGATGTGAATATTGTAAATATATAAAAGCCGTATATCATATTTCTCTAAAATTATATTTGAAATGCATAATGTAAAGTAAGAAACACGTATGTTTTTTTTGCGTCAAAAACGAGAAAACGAATTTCATCAAAACAACTTTTGTATTATGAATATCATTCGGAAATGATTAAAATATATTTACACTTGTTTACAATTTATATTTATTCATAATTTATTTTTATAGGAGAAAAATATGACCATTGAAGATTTACAGGCTGTCAACATTAACTTACCAGCACAGTGGATCCAACAGCATAATTTTGTCGAAGGTGAATTGACGTATAGTTTTTTTAAAGGGGGAATAGAACAATTGAGCGGTGGATTTCGGTCTTGGGTAATTTCGAAAGAAATTATTCTTGCAAAAGACATGTGCCCAAAGTTCCTAGTACTGTGCACACCCACAGAAATCGCCAATATGCCCCATAAACAAATTTCAGATATTCATGAAATAGAGGATACATTGTTTAAATTTGATGAGTTAAATATATGTAATGGATCTTCTTTGACGGACGAAATGAAAAAACTATATATTAGAGTCGGCCAAGAAGATAGAATGGGCACATGGAGACACAACAAGTGTTCACTTGTTGTGTCAAAGATAAAATCTTGTATATATTGTAAAATTTTTAAAAAGACTTTAGCAAAACGTGTGTCTCGTAATAGAAAACAAAGCAAACAAAAGAAAAAAATTGTTAGGACAAAAGAAAGTAATGAATGCATTAAAGCGCTTAGAAAAAAAACAAAGCTTGCGGAACAACAAAAATTACGAGATCTGAGATCGCTTAAAGCATTGAAACTACAATTAAATAACAGCAAGTCGGACATTAAAAAAATGACAGATACAGATATTGAAAATATTTTAAATGAAAAAAAGTTCACATGTAACGAACAAGTTGTTATAAAGGAAATTATTAAAGCAGCAAAATGCAATCAAATAAAGGTAAAAGGTATTCCGAGCAATGGCTATTGTTATGCATGCTGATGCATATAAGATCTCCTGCAGGTCACAGATTTTTAAGAGACCACCACATTTTTCCTGTTCCAAGTATTCGCACAATTCGAAGGTATTTATTTTTGTTATTCAATCTTAAACAATTTTTTTAAGTATATCTATTCAATTTTGTACCTTTTTGATATCTCTCTATTGTAAATGTTCAGTGCGGCTCCCATGAGCAGTTTTTTAAGCTGCTTAAACTAGAAATGGATAAAAGATCTGAAAATCATAGATACGAGGCACTTCTGATTGATGAAATACACACACACACACGTCTTTAGATGTGAATACATCGGATTTATCATATAAAGGATTATCTGATTTTGGAGATGATACTTCGGGTAGTCACAGCAACATTGCAGGGGATCAGGCAGATCATGGATTAGGTTTTCTATTCCAACCGTTTAACGACAGTTATACCCGGCCTGTTGCAGTTTTTGCGTCAAAAGGACCGGCAAGTGGTCAAAAAATTGCTGAACTGGTCGTCCAATGTCTGATAATTTTAGAAAAGACAGGTGCAAAAATTCATGCGGTTATATCAGATGGTGCATCTACAAACAGAGGGTTTTGGACAATTGTTGGTGTTTGAGCTGATGAAAAATACTTTAAAAACTATTTCGAACATCCTTCTGTAGCCGACAGAAAAGTTTTTGTCTTTTCAGATACGCCACATCTTATTAAGACTATTCGCAATAGACTGCATAATAATTTACAATTACAGGTACTTATATGTATACTAACCTAAATTAAAATATGTTGTGACGAAACCCGTCACAGATCGACGCACTTCCCGAACCCCGCGCCATCTATTGGGGCCGGGCGTAACCCCGCTACGAAGTCCGCCCCTCCCGGAGGGGAAACGGTTCTTTTTACCGGAGCGCGCCTCCACTCGTCCTCCCCCACAGGTCGTGCCGCAGTGCGCCTCGAGAGTTCCCGTGTGACGGGCCTCGGCCCGTGTTATAATGTTATAGATGGAAGGTCATTTCAACATTTTTTTATTATTATATCATCAGACGACAGTGTGGATGGGGATGAAACGTCTGAGAGAGATTCTCTCCATTTTTTAAGGAGGGTCGATACCCTAAAATCATGCCATGAATGAAAATGCCTTATTATTTTGTTAATATTTAAAAAATTGTTCACGATGGTATGGTTGAACAAAGAAGACATAATTGTTCCTGAAAAAAATTAACAATTACAAAATTTATTTACTTAATAACTGTTACTAATAATTGCAATTTTCTTCATAAAAAATGGTTAACATTTTTTAATAATTGACGGATTTTGATCGATGATGGCTTATTTTGTCAAGAAAATGAATCTTTACAACTTCCCTGAAAGAAAAACAAATTTCTGTGAATAAAGTTAAATAAAGAGCCCGGTTAAAAAAAATATGATTTATTGTCATGATTTATTAATAATTAAACATGTTACAAACTAAATTTAGAGTATTACGTTAGACAAATTGTAGAGAATCATTTTCTTGAAAAATTAAGCCGTCATTAGTAAAAATCAGTAAGTTATTAAAAAATTTTAACCACTTTTTATGAAGAACAATTAGGCCTTCTTTGATCAACCATACCATCATTAACAATTTTTTTAATATTACCAAAAAAATAAGGCATTTTCACTCATGGCATGATTTTAGGGTATCGACCATCCTTAATAAAAAAAAATGGAAAGAGTCTCTCTTTGTCGGCTGATGATATAATAATAAAAAAATGTTTAAATCACCTTTCATCTATGATATTATAATTTCAGATTTCTTGGAGCCCAATTCCCCCTGGTCGATCTTAGAGAATCTCCAAATTTTAATATCGAGTCTCACTTTCATTCATTCACTCCTCGCAACACAATTCCTTCTGGTCGCTTTCAGAAAGCCTATAAACTTTCATGTCGTGTCCCTTTCTTCATTGATTCACTTCCCGCAGCCCAATACCTCCTGGTCGATCTTACACAACCTCCAAATTTTAATCACCCTTTTCATTATATCACTTCTCGCAGCCCAATTCCTCCTGGTCGCTTTCAGAAAGCCTTTCAATTTTCGTGTCGCGTCCTCTTTTTTCTTAATTCCCTTATCGCTGGCCAATTCTTTCCTTTCGATCTTAGGAAGCTCCAAATTTTATGATCGTACCCTACTACTATTCGTTAATTCTCTTCTCGCTGCCCAATTCTTTTCTTTCGATCGATGGAAGTCTCCAAATTTTAAAGTCGAACCCTACTATTCATTAATTTACTTCTAAGAGAACAATTCCTCCGGTTCGCTTTCATAAAGCCTCCAAATTGTAAAATTCTGTTCCCCTTTTCATTAATTCTCCTCTCGCAACCCAATTCTTTCCTGTCCCTCTCAGAAAGTTTGAAAACTTTAATATTGGATCCCCTTTCGATCTTAAAAAGCCTCCAAATTTTCATGTCGCGTCCCCCTTTGCATTAATTATCTTCTCGCTGCCCAATTCTTTCCTTTTTGATCTTAGGAAGCCTCCTAATTTTATGATCGTACCCTTCTATTCATTAATTCTCTTCTCAGAGCCCAAAAACTGCTGATCGATCTTAGACAACCTCCAAATTTTAACGTGTCTCTCTTTTCATTAATTCACTTCTTGCAGCCCAATTCCTTCTGGTCGCTTTAAAAAATCCCATAAATTTGCTTGTAGTGTCCTCTATTTCATTAATTCTCTTCTCGCTTCCCAATTCTTTCCTTTCAATCTTAGGAAGCCTCCAAATTTTATGATCGTACCCAACTATTTGTTAATTCTCTCCTCGGAGCCCAATTCCTCCAGATCGCGTTCATAATGGCTCCAACTTTTAACGCAACTTTTAGCTCTCAAAAAGTCACAGATTTATTATAATAGTCTCAGATTTATTATAATAGCAGATACGGATTGTAAATATTGTTACTCCTGATGATGGTCGCGAGCCGACCGAAACGTTGAGTCGCCAAATTTCACCTTCTCGTAGGATATAAGCCGTTTTTTAATTTTTTATTTTTAATTTAATAATTAGATTATCGACCTGCACAAAATTTGTTTAATTAATTATGTAAACGATAACTTTTTCATACCGGGAAATATAAAACTTCAATATTTTTATTTATTGAGATGAGTCCCGACACTTCTCCCATTTGCTAGGAATATTTCAAAATAATCAACGAATTGGAGAAACAATTACCTGGTGATTTAAAACTATGCAAGAAAATCACTGAAAACCACATTTATCTGACTACTTCAGCAAAAATGAAAGTGTCCTTAGCCGTCCAGGTAATTTTAAAATCTAAAGATTTAAAAAGTTTCATACGTCAATAATTATTTTCTGATTTATAATTATCTTATATAAATATCTTGTGTTTTTAAAGGTTTTCAGCCAATCGATTGCCAACGCTCTTCGGGAGTACCGGAAACACGACGTAAGGCTGAGCGATTGTGAGGCTACTGCAGCTTTCTGCGAGTGGATAAACGAAATGTTTGATGCCCTTAATATACTAAATACTCCAAAGTCTCCATCAGTGGGATTAAAACCGGACACAGTTCATTTTAAGGTAATAAATAGAATTATTATGGTCATATTTGAATCAGTATATATTATGTGTATTGTATGCTGACGATTTATTTCAGATTCTCGAAGAGTCTTTGCATAAATTAAATATGTGGGGGAAAAAACATGAAAGGCTAAGAAGGGCTATTTCTTACAAAGCAGACAGCAGACGGGTTAAGAATTACACTGAGTTCGATGATGGATTTATGCCGTGTCCTTGTCGAACAGCATGGTTTTCTAGGATTGTTGACAGGAAGAATTAACCAAGATGCTCTTGAGGTTTTTCCTTATATATTATCGATATAAATATCCCATATTATAAGGGGCCGATTATGTGATTCGTACAAAATAGCGATGAAATTTTTTATGCAAATGTTATGTAATTATCTGCAGAATCGTCCCATTATAATATGTTAAGAAGGCTCATCAGTTAAAAACCAGGTTTACGGGAAACATTTTTAATCACGTTAAAAATTATCACAATTTCATTATTGATGGAATTATTGAAAAGAGATTATTAGGAGAATTAAATAATATATTTAAAAAAAACGTACATTCTAAAAATTAGATTTTAATCTTTATTTATAAATAACTTTTTAAACATTAAATTCAATCAAAATTGTTTGTAATGGAGTAATTTCATTGAATGAAAGCTTATTCGAAAATAAGATTCTCTTTAGTTTTGTCGAAGCCGTTAATGTTTAAAAAGTTTAGTTATAAAAAAAGTTATATCAATATTTTCCATAATCGGTCTGGATTTTCTTTTATTTACTATAAAATACCGCCGTTGAAATCGACCACGAAAAAACATCCTGTTGGTCCTTAATGGATTACGAATTTTATGGATAACCTTTTTAATGGATGTATCGATATCATTTATGACTGGTGCTTACAGATTCTTTACTTTCTTTTTTAAGTATTCAACTTTGTTTTACATTTTCAAGTATTAACACAACACAATATGTTGAATTAGTATGATTAGATTCGAATTTGTATGATTGTATTACGTTATCTTGATACTATCAATCTCTCATTAACACGTGGATTAAATAAAATATTACTATTTAGTTAAGATCTAAGATTATTTAATGTATTGTATACAAAAGGATTAAGCATTTTCATGCTTTCATATAATTATGTCGCAATTACTGTTTATATCTACTGCATTGTATTTTACACCTATAATTAACATGTTCGTAAATTTTCCTTCATTCACTAATCTGTATATTTTTATATTCATAACGTCCATTAAGTGTTATATGCAAAAATGCTGTATTGGATCGTATAACTTTTTATGAAACGTCAAACTCTGTTAATGGACCAAATTCAGAAGATACGAGTGAGGGTCCTCAAAATCCGAATATTCGCTTTTTTAATTTTATTTCAAGGATTGAAACATTGTTTCAAGAAACTTGTTCGAAAACAATGATGAATGAGTTTGTATCAAAAGGAATACAAAATAACGTTTTCCGCTTTCCTTGTATTGACCATGGTTCTTTTGTTTTATCGCACGTTATTACAAACTTTTTGACTGTTCGTATGAAACAACATTGTAAAAATTTAAATGCTGAGAAATTTAAAGTGAATCGGCAGAAGAAAAAATTGGCGACGTTTTGTAAAACGTAGTATCAAACATTACTTGGAGATTTATATAGTTTTTAAAATATAATTTAATATAATGTTACATTCTTGTTGCTCATAACATACATTATTAAATGCATGCAATTATACATATTCATATTTAATGCTTGTATTGTTTACTTAATTCAAATTCTGCCTTTTCAATAACTCAAATATACTTCAAGAGGGCTAGTATATTTGATAATGATGGTTATAAAATAAAACAAAGAGTTTAAAATGTTATCAAATATAAAATGTATTTAATTATACAAAGATAAATATAATATAATATTATATCAAGATATTCGTTTATTCATTATCTAAACAACAAACTTGCAAGTGAAATAGTTATTTTCGTACGGTGGGCGTAAAGTACGACTTTACGCCTGCAGGGAATTCTCATGCCGGAGGGACGGCGAAGCCGTCTCGAAGGTACAGAATATTGCCGGCGGGTGTAAAGTCTTATGCCCCACGTGCAAACATTATTTTTCTCATACGTAGGCGGAGAGACATACCTCTTTGCGCATCGATTTGCAGGAGTAAAACTGACTTTCACGTCTATTGGACGTTAAGTGAAACGTAGGGCTAGAAAAGTTGCAACCGTCGGCGATCAACGGCTCGAGGGCCGGCCTCGCCGGACCGAGACTCGTTCCAATCGCCGGCGGGGGTAACTTTACGCCCTGGGGTTCACTTTACGCCTAGTAGGCGTAAAAGTCAACTTTACACCCACAAAAAGAGGCGTAAAGACGTACTTTACGCCTACTATGACGAAAATATCATTTACTTTTTAAAAATGACTAGAGTTATGCACGCGCGCTTCGCGCGCGTTTTATCGTCTGCCCTTTCGATACACCTAAGGCCATTAATTTTTGTGTATTCTATCCTCTGTTACTTGGTTCTTCCTATATATAGATATATATATAGGTGGAACAAAGACAATAACTTTAGTTTCCGATGCAAGGACATAAAAGATTTTCCGTATTTACACCCATGGCGGTGCCGAACAATGTTTTTTGTATCAGCGTGCGTGAAGTGAAGATGAAAAACTCTGAAAATACATAACGTCAAATTTTACGCACACTGTAACAAAAAGTATATTTTTAATCAAATGCAATGATTCTTCAATTTATTAATTTTAACGAAACTCTTAATTTTTATTCTTTTTTATATGTAATGAATTAAATATTTGGTTCCATCTTTTCAAAATACATAAACTTGTTTTATATACCTGTTGTATTATTAACATTAAAAGTTTTCTGTGCGAACCATTATTCTTATGTTCAGATTTCAAATATACATTTATAGTCTACGAAAAAACCTTATTGGTCGAGAGACGTGTGACGTCATCTCACGCGTACTCTCTTTAAGCACGGATTTCACGTAGTTCTAAAGTGCTCCACTGATAAGGTAGGTATTTTCACTAAAAACCGTAAATAAACAGTGACCGAATCGATTTTTCAAAATTCGGACTCTGTAAGGATGATTCTAACTACTATAGGCGGTACTCTAGAAAATAATAAAGAAATTAATTGAGAACTGACCGAGAACTTTTTCTGAAATAACTATTATGTTCTATTCTGAAAGCACTATTTTTTTTTGTTATATACGTAATTGTTTATATCTATTGAAGGGCCCGTTAAAACATGACAGTCACCCAATGATTTTTTGTTCAGAATAATCATAAGAATCGATTAAAACGGTTTTTGAACAGACGCTAGTCGATCGGTCGGTTAGTTGAACGATATCAGGGGTAAACCGCTCGCCTAATTGTAACTTCTAATATTTCCATAAAAACTATTAGTGTGCTCATCAGTACCATTAAATAATGCACACAATTCTTGAGGGGAAAGCGGTAAATTTTGAAGTACAACTTCACCATGAGCACAGCAATCGTGAAAAGAATTATTTTTATTTGACACTTTCTCAGCTGCGAAATGTTTGGCATTGCAATGAGTGCAGCGTACATCAATAGTACCAATATAATGTTCATTAATAATTTCCGTATTCTCAACAATTCTAATAGTGCCAAATATATTTGGCTTTCTAAAACGAATCTGTCTTTTCATACTTGAATGAGGGTCTCTTATATTTAAAACTACATTTTCGTCTACAACCGTATGTGTACTAACAACCGGAATGTCACTTACAGTTTGATTTTCATTTATGTTTAACTCACGTTCAATATTGACTATATTTACGCTCTGAGAATGAGCTTTGTTTCTTTCATTATGGCGTTGTTGATTGGCAGCGTTTCTTTTTCGACGTTCTTCTTGAAATATTTGCTCTTCTTCAACAGTGCGTTTAACCTTTCATTTTGGCATATTCTTATTTATTTTTATCTTTTATGGAGTATACTATTACTATGTAAATACGAACACAATTTAGATTTCAATAAGAATACAATTTTTAATTCATAATTCTCAGTTCAAATTTTATTTCACAGTTCTTAATGCTAAATTTTCAGATATGTTAAGTTTCTAATTTCAATTTTTAATGCTAACTTGTACAGTTCTAAAATTTCAATGCTAAATCTTCAAATAAGTTCCCTTTATAATTTTCAGTTTTTAATGCTAATACGACAAATTATATCTCGTATATCTCCTTGGGTAACGTGGACTTCACACGATGTCGATTGAAATGATGGAAAAACGTGTTACCATCCAAAATGGTTTAAACAAATTTGATGTGTTTTAAAATCATAAACTATAAACGTATCATTGTAAACTAATTATATTAGCAATTAATGTTATTAATGTTACATTGAAATTATAATGAAATAAACTGAGTTAATAACCTTCAATCACGTTCAGGATCCTCGGGGGGTAAGAGATTGTTAAAAATTTAATTCAAATTTTAATTATTTTATATTAACTAAATTTTAAACTGTACAGTAAAAATTTGTTGCTAACAAATGAGACGATTCAAACCTGAAAATTTTACGTTTGATGTTTATCTAACCTCTGTACACACTTATTTGCAAATACTCATAGCTGTAGACTTATACGAAGCGTAGGTAACTTAAAAATTAAAAATTGATTTGAAATTTAATATTAATTCTTATCACTGTTAAGAAAAATTAATGTAAGTTTCAAGCGGACTGTACTATATTTAGAGATAAGATAATTTTTTTCAAATTTTATTGCTAATCTTTCGGAAAAGTTACAACATTGCAATGGATTCCACTAATACGAAAATGGTTTCGATAAAAACCACTGGGAATCAAAGAATAAAAACAAACCTTTTTCATTGTACAATACATAAATAAGTGCTATCTTCCAAATTATTTCAAAATGCAACATTTTTCTGTAATGTTTTTTTAATATGATATGTAAGTTATCCAAATGTGTAACGATGCAATGAAAAGTAAAAAATTAATATTTGAATACTTTATTTATAATCGTGATGTTAATTTTGAATACAATCCAAATAACCAAAATTTCATACTGGCATAACCTCCGCTTGTCAAATTCTCCAACAGCACCTGAAGTTGCGATCGGGAAAGCACGTGGCAAATTCAAATCGGCCAATGGCCATGAGTCTATTGCGACAACAATTATTCGAGAAATGCGATACATTTCGAGATTTTTCGTTACGTGGCTTCTTTATTATTGGATTTGCGGAGAGTCTCTATTTCACAACACCTTTAGAATGTGAAATAAAAAAATCAATTTTATATTAATATATACGTAAATAAACATTTTAGAAAGCTACCAGCAATACATGATTTTTAGTTCAAACTTTTAACATTAGATTTTTAAAATTACATTATATACGAGTATATATTATTTTATATAATTATGTGCTTAGTTCTTTTTATATCTATTTAATGCTGAAGCATTCTCCGATAGAACGCTGTAGTTGTGAGGGTCAGGAGTATAGTCGAGGTAACTATAGTATGTGCTCAAGGGTTATATTTTTCAAATTAGAAGGAACAGTTACTGTACTTCTGATTCTTCTGATCCTCAACTCTACCGTTCTATCAGCGTTCCAATGATTACAGTATTTTATGTATTTATGCGTTTATAAAAACAATATGTATAAGTAAAAAGACATAAGTATGCTCACCTTTGTAATCTTATATAATTACAATATATCTCAGCCAAAACTTAAAAATAAATCCTCTTTATAAAAGAAAAAATATTAAACATTCACAAATAACAACAAATTATTGTAATATTTATAATATATAATATATTTTTAACCTTTTGTATCAGCCGTGTTAAAAATGTAAGCTGGTAACTGCGTTCTCGCCAATCATCAATAGTAACTTATATACTTTACAAGCCGTATAAGAGTTTCAGCGTATAGATAGGAGCTTAGAAAAATATATTTACAATAATTTTACACATTTAAAGATTTTTATTTAATTTTTTAAAAAATTGTCTTAATTTTTATTTTATTTTACCTCCTGCATATACATTCTGAATCTATATTTTAGATCAAAAATGTTCGATAATATAAAATACAATTCTTTTCAATTTAATATTTTTTTATTAATAATTATTTACGGAAATGTAGGATAGGATAAAAAAGGATTTTTTTTTAATTACGTTGTTTATCAACACGTAATGTAAATAACCACATTTCGTTCAGAAACCCATGCGGAATCATGAATGAAGTAATGGTGGAATGCCCTCACTTTTATGTGTTTGGATTGAAAAATAGTAAGCATTATTTCACATATCAATTAAACGAGAAATTAAAAAAATAATTCATTAACCTTCTTTTGGGTTTCCCTTTTTTGAATATTGATAATCCAGACATTAGCGCGTTTAGTCGTAGAAAATTGGATGCTTCGTTAAAAAACAAGCCACATTCTTTCATAAATAGGCATTTTTATTCTCATTAAATTAAGAAATTTAATTAAAATTGTAAAATCGAATTGTCGCAAACCGATTCAAAAGGACAAAATCAATATGTCTAAGAACAGTTATGTAGATAGATATTAATAATAAATTAGTTTGACCTTTCTACAAACTTGTTGTCATAGAACAAAAAGTGTCATATAAGCAACTTTTGTTAGTGCAAAGGTCACTTTATATATCTCGAGACGAGGTTGTTGACCTAAGTGTAAACAATATGAAAACACTATTTAAAAATCTTCTTCATACGTCTGATTGAATTTTTGTATTTAAAATTTAAATGTGGCTCGTCTTCTTTTATATTGAGACCATTTTCTTGTAAGGAAATACGGATGATTTCAGAAATTAATCTGGTTTACCAAAAACCATCCTTATCGAATATCTTAATATTGTCTCAATCAAAATTGATGTTTCGTTTTTTCAATGTGTTCAGTAATCATAGATTTTCTTTTTAAAGTTCTATGTTAGCTTTGTGTTCTTGAAGCTAATAAAAACTTACTTTTAAAATTAAAATCTTATGATTTACGACCTAGACATCTTACTAACCAAATAAAGAATATTTATAATATTACTGTACATAGTAAAACGGATCTTAGGAAATTAAAAACTGCTATGAATAAATGTTCGACCCAACTAGTTAATATTGAAATTGAAGATGAACATGGATATGAGTCAACCTTTAATTTCTAATACTAACAAAGTTTGTAGCACATCAGATTCAGCTCTACTTTTTTTTTCAAAAAAATGGCCAAAATGCTGTTTTTTTTTGTGTGTTTAAATTCCCTTTTTCCTTCAAAACATGACGTGCTAGGATATTTTCTACCACAGATTCGGCACGAAAAATCCTTGTCGGAAATAATAGGTGCCATCATATTCACAAAACCCATATAATTTTATATTTATTTACTAACATACTTATCAGTAATACGAATTGAAATTATAATAAGTTAGAATACTCTGAAACCATGGGATACGTTCCAAGAATAATCACAGAGTTGAGGAAAGTATACTGTTTTTAGATTATTGAGTACATTTTATAAACCGTAATATGTCATCAATAAAATTAAACTATACCGGTATTGTGTAAAATAATTAATATGAATGAAAATTCTTCATAAAGGGAGCACTCGTAAATGTTAAGGTGAGTATCAAGAGGAGCGGGAGCTCCTCGCGCCAAGTTCTTAGCGCGCGGCGAACGCTACTGCTTTACAGCTAACATAGCGTTTTTGCATGTACGCTTAGCATACTTTCCGATTCCGTACGTTTCTCTGTAACATTTCCGAGTTTTGGTTATGGCCAATATTTTTTATTTTTTTTTATCTTTAATTTAAGCCTAGTCCGATTAAAATCGGTTCAGTACATCGTGAGAAACCAATTATTAGTTTAGTCATATGTATGATTTCAACGATCGAAAAATTTTCATCATACCTGAGACGTCATGTGACGAACCTTAAATGTGTCCAAAGCATGCTGATTGGTCCAAATAAGAAAGGTGCGATTAGCGTGCATAGGCAAGATGGCGGCCTGTGTTCAGTACTATAGCGCTATACTAGATATGTATGTACCGTATGTACTAAGAGGGACTGATGATTTGACATCTCTAATTCTTCCCAGAAGATGATTTCTGAAGCTGGAAAAACCGTTGTGGTCGACGTGTTTGTCAGGTTGGTGGTAAAGCAAACATACTTTTTATTTTATATTTTATATTATTGAAATTATGCCAACGAGCAATAAAATATGGCAAGAAATAAATTTAAAAAATTATGTTTGCCACTTTATTTATAAAAAGGATGCAATGCTTTGTGGGTTATATCTTTTTTAAAGGAGTCCAGGAGTTAGTTTGGCATTCTCACGAGCAGTCACTACTGCCACGAGTCATTATGCGGAGTCCAGGAGTTATCCAAGGAGTTACGAATGAGGAATCAGGTTAGTTTCAGAAAATGACGACAATTTATAGTCTTGACATTTAATTTTGAAAAAGGATTGGTGCTTTGTGTGATTTTCTTTTATTTAGGAAGCTATCATCGCATCATCGGACTTGCCTACGGCTGACCACTCCATGTCCCTCTGAATTTAATTCTTTTGATCAGGGGTTAAGTAGACGAGGAAACGAAATTTCAATTTTTCCATTGTGCGAGTCGCAGGCGAGGAAATTAAACTTCATTATTTTCATCATGCGTATAACAGACAGGAAAATCAAAGTCCACTTTTTAAATGATACGTAAAGCAGGTAAGAACACAACATTTTAATTCTTTTATCTTGCGTGGTGTACCCGAGTGAACTAAATTTCACTTTTTTTATCATGAATGTAGCAAACGAATCAATAAATTTTTACTTTTTTTTTATCAAGCATGGAGCATCTGTAAGATTGAAATTTAGTTTCCTTGATAGGAAACTAGGGTAGAATCAGGAATCAAATTTCACTTTTTTGGTGGTACGTGTAGCAGACAAGGAAATGAAATTCCATTTCTATTATCATGGGTGGAGGAACCAAGAGATCTAAATTTAATCCTTTTGATTAGGCATTGAGTAGACAAGGACTACATTTTTTTTTATCGTGCGAGAAGTGACAGAGTGAACTAAATGTCACATTTTTCGATCATGCGTAGGGTGGACGAAGGAACCAAATTTCAAAAAAAAAAATGACATGTAGTTCACTCGAGTACTCCACATACGATAAAAAAATTGAAATTTCTTTTCCTCGATGTCACAAGTATCATCAAAAAAATGGAACTTGGTTCCTTCGTCTATGTCACAAATAATCGAAAAAAGTGACATTTAGTTCACTCGGTCACTTCTTGCACGTGTGAAATGTGGTCCTTGTCTATTCTACGCCTGATGAAAAGACTTAAATTTAGATCTCTCGGATGCTCCACTCATGATAAAATAGTGACATTTGATTCTCACTTCTGCAAAACGGATGATCAAAAAAGGGAAATTCGAATCCCTCGGCGGCCACATGCATGATGAAAAAAATGAAATTTAGTTCACTCGGGTATATCATGC
Organism: Trichopria drosophilae; assembly: GCA_030407085.1. Classification (NCBI taxonomy): domain Eukaryota; kingdom Metazoa; phylum Arthropoda; class Insecta; order Hymenoptera; family Diapriidae; genus Trichopria; species Trichopria drosophilae. Next base: position 97,532,666 of record CM059586.1, on the reverse strand, counting down.
ACGATAAAAAAAGCAAAATTTGAATCCCTCGTCTCCTATATCCATGACGAAAAATGTGAAATTTAGTTCACTTGTATACAGCATGCAGGATAAAAAAATGTGAAATTTGAACCCTCTGCTACACGCATGATAAAAGAAGTAAAATTTAGTTCCTGTGCCTACCCTCAACACGTTCAGGGAAATTAAATTTAGATCTTTCTAGTACTCCACGCTAGATCAAAAAAGTAAAATTTGAATCCCTCGTCTGATGCACACATGATAAAAAAGTGAAATTTAGTTCCTGTGTCTACCCTACTCACGATCATGTTAATGAAATTTAAATCTTTTAAGTAATCCACGCTCGATCAAAAAAGTGAAATTTGAACCCTTTGTCTGATATATGTATGATAAAAGAAGTGAAATTTAGTTCCTGTGTCTACTCTTGACACAATCAAGGAAATTAAATGTAGATCTGTCTAGTACTGTACGCTCGATCAAAAGAGTGAAATTTAAATCCCTTGTCTGATACAAGCATGAAAAAAGTGAAATTTAGTTCACTCGGGTACACCATGGAAGATAATAAGAATTGAAATGTTGTGTTCTTGCTTGCTTCACGTATCATCAAAAAAGTGGACTTCGGTTTCCCTATCTGCTATACGCTCAATGAAAAAAGTGGAATATAGTGCACTCGGATACGCCACGCACAATAAAAAAAATTAAATTTGATCCCTTGTGTGTACCCTACAAATGACCAAGAAAACTAAATTTAGATCTCCTGTCTGCTATACGCATGATGAAAACAGTGAAATTTAGTTCACTCGGGCACACCATGCAAAAGAAAAATTATTCAAATGTTGTGTTCTTGCCTGCTTTACGTATCATCAAGAAAGTGGACTTTGATTTCTCTGTCTGCTGTACCCATAACGAACAAAATGAAATGTAGTTCACTCAGACACTCCACATACGATAAAAAATTGAAATTTCGTTTCCTCGATGTAACAAGTACCATACAAACTCTCTCTCTCTCTCTCTCTCTCTCTCTCTCTCTCTCTCTCTCTCTCCCTCTCTCTCTCTCTCCCTCTCTCTCTCTCTCCCTCTCCTCTCTCTCTCTCTCTCTCTCTCTCTCTCTCTCTCTCTCTCTCTCTCCCTCTCTCTCTCTCTCCCTCTCTCTCTCCCTCTCTCTAATTTTTGGTGTTTGCAAATCGTTGGCCACCGAAGGCTGTAGAATTACTGCAATATAAGGAAATGCAAATTAAGACAAAAATAGACTGTATGGGTGAATTAATGCATGCATTATACAATTAGCATGCGACTTCGTTAATTTAAATATGGATTGAAATATAGACTGTAACGTTAGAAGTCACCTGATCAAGATTCTCTGAAAAACTTTTGAAAAAGGGCAGCCAAGTTTTTGACAAGTCAGTAAGGATACTTGGAATGAGGGCCTTTACATACATTATAGATGTTGTATTAAAATGTAAACGTCACTAAATGGTCCTAATAATATTTTGTCATTGCATTGTACTTTTATTAAAGAAATATTTATAATGACTTTGTATTAATTACTTTGAATGTACATAATTTTTTGAAAAGATTTGGTGGAGTTAAGAGTATACATAAAATTTGCTTTCCCAATTACTGTATATTGTATTAAGTAATGGTTTCTTTCGTTAGAAAGAACTTGGCCTTATTACATGATTTCAGTGCTTTTTTGTAGAATAACAGCATATACACAATGTCTGCTAATATATTTTTGCTGTAGTATGTTTTGCTGATAAGAACTTGGCGAGTTTTTTTTACAAGAAGTGTTTTTCGGGGGTTAACTGTTAATAAAAATCTTACATTAAATTCTGTCGTTTGAACTGCGCATGTCAACAATGCGTCGAAAAATTCGCAGAAAAGCGAATTGCTGCGCGTGTGTATGTTTGTTTATCTCTTTTTCGTCGAAATTGAAAGCGCATAAATATATTACATGTCACGTAATGATCCCAACATTAGTATTTCAAATTAAAATATTAACGATTAACATAACAGTTTTAAAATGAAATTACGGTAAGTAATTTTGACCTTACCTGAAGAACAAAATCTAAATTCTGTTATAGCTTTATTCTCTCGATATCTCTCGTTATTCAGGTCTCAGCAGATATCGTACTACTGAAAGATATGTCCCGTTCCCGAATTGTGTCACAGGATAAACGAACGTCTCAGGAACCGAAAGTAGAGGGCGAAAAGGATAAGGAGAAAAAGTAATTTTAGCTCTTTATTCATACAGATATAGCAGTACAGAAATCGTTGTCTTAATCGCGAGAACCCAAATCGGAGAAACGCCTTGCTCCCGCGACCGATACGAAGTCCCCTTCCCGCTGAACGGCCTAGGACCGGAAAGTATGAATTTCGGGCAGTGCATGGGGCCCCCCTTCATAGGGGGCCGTCCCGCTCATGGCCGGGTTGCCCTGAATCCTAGTCCTAAGCTAGTCCGTAATTATTAATTTCGGGAATTCCTTGTACGGAGAACCTCCAGTCTTCCCATGCCATTTGTACTTATCTGTAAACATATGAACATTAGATTAATAAATTTTTTAAATAAAGCTACGATTTATTCATTCTTTTAGAGGTATCAAAGTTTATTAAAATCCAAATATACCAGGAAAGTATGCCCGCGTAAAAATGAATCAAATTGGTAATGTATTGCAAATATATTGGTAATTTCCGTCACCAATATATCGCTAACAGTGTTAACGCTCATCCTCCAACATATTGCCAATATGTTACTAAAATTAAATTATTTTTAATTCATGAAAAAAATTATTTTATGTACGTCTTTTCGGTGCGTAAAGTAAACTCGTGCGTAAAGTAAACTTTACGCACTCGATTATACTTTACGCACGGAAAAGCCGCACGTAAACAATATTTCGGCACACGTGTGTATGTGTAAAGTTCTTTACACATACGCACTTGTATCGAAAAGTACTATTTCGATATACTATGCGTAAAATTTTATTTTCTTCACACCGCGAGGAAAGCAGCAACTTTCCTCCCGCAAGCGGAAGGAAAGATGCCGCTTATCCTCCCGGCCATAAAGAAAAATCGTATACTTCCCTCGGGAAGTAAAAAAGACATTCTTTATTTTACCTCCCTCGTTGAGTAATGTACTATTTACGCACCGTTTTTAGTGCGTAAAATGCGATTTTACGCACTTCTGCTGACCGGGGCTCTCTCGTGCGCTGCGGTCATCACACGTTCGTAACATCATATTTGACCCACAAAAAAGGCGCACAAATTTTACGCATAGCATAACGAAAAATATCGTTCGACACGCGTGCGTAAGAATTCGATTTTACGCACTAATATCGAAAAATACTATTTTATTTTCCTTTAACTTTTGTTATTGATACCGGTGTTTAATCATTTTCATATTATCAATTTCATGTTATATATTTTGATTTCATTATAATCAATATAGTTAACCATAATATTTGTTTTATTTAAAAAATACTATATAAATGAAAAAGATATGCTGATATCGAATTCCTGAACAATAAATTAAAAACGTAAAATAATCCACATTTTGTTTCGGACACGGATTTTTCTAAACATATCACATTTACACTTTTCGTTGTTTAACTTTTATTGGTAAATAATTAACTCGTCATGAAAAATTTAAAGTAAGGTAACAGTTGCAATATCATAAATTTAGGTTATGCGACTTTTTGAGAGATTTCCTATTTGAGAAATCTGTTATTTAATAATAAAATTAAATTAAAAATTACATCAGTTTATTTTGAAGTAACATTATTGTTATGATTTTTCTTTTCAATTAAATATTTTACATAAATAATTTATTAAGTTTATTTAAGAAGTGAAAAATAAAGTCCAATAACAAAATTTAAAAAATATTCCGATTATAAATAATAATTCATGTTATTATCGCACAGTGAAACGATTATAGCAAGATTTACCGACTTATGTTGTGAAGCAATTAGTTGTACTGAAATTTATTAAAATAGTAACAATAAAAAGTTTTATTGCCAGTATGTTTATAATGATAGACAATATAATTCATAGGCTTTGTATTATAAGTTCATACATTGAGGAATAATAAGTATAGAATCTCGGTTTCAGCTATTTATGAGTGTCCCGGGATCGAATTAACAACGAAAGTTAAAAGAAAATCAAAATTTTTTTTCATAAATTAAAAATAATTTAATTTTAGTAATACATGGGCAATAATATATTGGAGGATGCCGTTTTGGGCTATATTGTCCACATATTGGCTAATTACGAATAATATAGCGGCAATATATGCGTGAGATTTCGCGTAATTTTTTTAAAAATTGTAACAATAATACGCAATAGTCACAAAGACCTGTTGGATTGTGAGAAATGAGACGCTTATTTTAATCACCTAGCATTATTATTTTAATTTAATCACAAAGCAACACGGAGAAAAATAATCACCAAAATCAGCCGAAAAATCCGCAGATTCTTCCAATTTTATCCTATAGGGACAGCTGTTGGAATTCCATTAGAGATAGCCGATAATTTCAGCTAAATTTACTGAAAAAGTCCTCAAATTTAACGGAACAAATCTGCTAATGTACCGGAAATTTAGAGCTAAGCGCGAATTGAGTACGGTTAAGGCTAGATTAGCGGAATCAAAACAGCTAAAATTGCATATATTTTCGGCAATTCCAGCCGAAAATTTTAGCTGATATGAATCAGCTAATCCAGCGGAGTCATTTTTCTCCGTGAAAGTAACACTAAAATATACGAAGTATTAAAAAACTCACCAGAATAAGAACGTTTGGATAATGGCGTTGTCCTTTCCCTCAAGTGCAAATACGGGCAGAATTTTTTTTTGCAACCCTTATTTTGCTTTTCCCAATAGCACGGAATCTTCTTACGATTTTTTGTCAATTCCATATGTCGGAAATTGCAATGGGTATTACGACAATTTCCAATCAACCAGTATTTGCAAACAGTTTCGCACCCCAATGCTGAAACCTCGTGTCGATACTCGCAATCCTCCTAATAACAGAATAGATAACGCACTGGTTACACGAGCAATGCAGCAACTTGTTGAACCGATAGCCAACAGAATTATCGTAAAAAATTGAGTTTATTAAATTATTAAAATATAACAAAAGATTTATTACATTTAACAAGAACATTATTTAAAGAAAATAAAAAGAAACTTATAAATATTTTATGAATCAAACACAAATTCTGTAATGAATAATTAACCTTAAAAATTGGGCGAAATCTACAATATGTGCTGTCCGCTCCACATAATGAAATTAAATCAAATACATATCTTTTGAGTACTTACCTTCGTGCAGCTAGAATAATAGAAAAAATAGCAATCGCTATTGCTTTTGTTTTGCTCTATAGGAGGGATATTTGCCCATTGAACGGATTTTTTCCTGCAAAATAAAAAAGATTATGTAACACGTAAATTAAAATAAATTTAAAAACAAAACGATGAGCAAAACCCGATTGCAATAACAAAAAAAATAGAATTGAGACATGAAAAGTTACCATTTCGCAGGATACATGGTGGCGATTTTGTAAAATTTGAAAAACTTGAAAAACTTGAAACACTTGAAAAACTTCACAAACTTCGGTCAACTGATGGTGAGATCTCCGACACTCCGTCTTTTATATGCTCCAGGGTAGGTATCCCCATCGGCGGCACTAGCTAGTCACCGCCTACGATAGAGCAGTCTAGTGGGAGTCGGTCTTGGGATGAGCAGGTACAAGAATTGGGTGCATCGCCCATACAGTAGATCCCCCGTTATCCGGCCTCCCCTTATTCGTACCCCCCGTATCCGTATGATGCCATCCCCCGTTAACGGTAGAAAAAGGTGCCCCTCTTACTCCCACTCCTGCACCATGCGATAAACGGCGCTGATTGGTCAAATGCATCACGTGATCATAATGTGGCGAGTTGCTTGGAAGGGGGAGAATTTCCTCTCCTCTCGTCCACGGATAATGGGGGATGGGCATAGGTGGCTTGAACCGACGACTACGGATAACGGGGGATCTACTGGAAAAAAAAACAAGATAGTGAGGAGTAAATGATTGTAATTAAGGAGGGTTCGACTATGAGTCACTTGACAAACGGCCATGCATTTACAAAAATTTATATAAAATATTATTTATTAACAACAATGATTACATAAAACAATGAACGCAACTAATTCATTTAAATATTAGTATTTAATCATTCATTTTTTTTAATAATCGAAAACCGATTACACTACTTATAATAATTGAGTATTCGATGTCCGAAAAACCTTCTACGATCATTCAGTTTTTCGAATTATTTTGAATTTACGCAAAAATGTATTGCAAATTTCTTTCTTGAATATATTTGAACATATAAGAACTCAAATTCGCTGTGAATTTATTTGATTTCGTCTTAGCCTATAGGTTTTAATCTGTGAGAATTCCTATAATTGAGAATTATTCTCGAATTATTTCTTCGGGATTAAAAAATAAACTTTGCAGGCATTCAAAATTCAAAATTTGAATAGTTATTTAACAATTTACTACGTAGCAAAGAAAGGTGCATTTAAAGGAATTCTTCTGAAATCAACAATTCTTTTAAATAACTAAATTCCATTTTTGAATCTCTAAATAATAATTCGAGAATAATTCTCCATTGTGAAGTAGATTTTTAAATATAGAAATATATTCAAGGAACATACTTGGAATATATTTACGTTAAAATGTTATTACAATATATTAAATAATTCAGAATACAGAAAGTTTGAAGAAGTTGCAAAATTAAATTCAGACGTCAATCACTCAATTATTGTTAATAGTTTTGAATCAATTTTTTTTGCAGGATGAATTTTGTTTAATACATTCCAAAATATTAAAATTCAGAATTTTTAATACATAATAATGTATACAGCTGAAAATCTTTATTGAATCATTTTTCGAGAATTTAGGGGATTATGAATATTAATATATTTTGACCAATTAACACCGGGTAGGACACATTACCCACTTTAATTTCAATCAAGTATTTCGTATGAAATTTAAAGTTAAAAAATTAAAATGTACATGTGTATTGCTATTTTCGAGATGGCTTATTTCAATGGTGTTGTCAAAATTGATCTAGCTTAATTAGAAAATTAAATATAGCAATTTAAATGTTAAAAAAAACGCATAAAATTGGATACATTTTTTTATGAAACCTTTTTTTCCCATCAAAAGAGTATTTGCGTGCAGAAAATTCATTCGGTAAAGGTGAACAAAATAGTAGTAATAGATTTTTTAAACGTCTCTTAAAATTTCGTGTTTCGAAAATTTAAAAAATAAAAAATGATATCAATATATTCTGAAAAAATTTGGGCATACTCTTTGAGAAATTCGAAGACATTTTTATTCTTACATAATTTTCTCTGCAGTTTATAATAGTTTTCATGAAAACATTTGTTAACTTTTACAAGTAAATTACTCACTGCAGTCGCCATTTTATGATCATGATATTATTTTGTTAATATATACAAAATATATCTCAATACTACTATTTTCTTACCTTTAGTGAAGGCATTTCGTGACTGAAAACACTCTTTCGATGAGAAAAAAAAATGTTTTATTCAAAAGTATAAGCGATTTTTTTACATGTAAATCACTATATTTAATTTTTTAATTATTATAAACCTTTCAATTCAAATGTGTCCATAACATAAGTGCAAAACGTGTGCTTCCCGGTGCTAATGGGACATTTACCTTTATTTGTTGGGTTGTGCCTATACCTAGAATTTCAGAATTTCAAATTATAAGTAAAAAAATGAACGATTCTCATTCAAGAATTTACACATTGACTTAACTACAGGCTCAATAAAAAACAATTCTAAAAGTTAATACCTATACAAAATGCAAAACCTTGTACATAATTTAATTATTAATTACATTTTTACTTCGACCCAGACCTTAAGTCTGGACGAAGTATTGAATTTGGTCACCTCGGGCAAAAAAATTACCCTATAGTTTTTCATCAAATGTCCACGTTTCAGACCCTAAGGAAGCCAAAAAACGAAAAAAAAAATTTGTGTCCGTGATCTTGTACGTACGTACGTCCGTACGTCCGTACGTCCGTACGTACGTCCCGTTTTTATGTCTCGCGATAACTCGCGAACGGATAACCGTATTGATATAAATTTTTTTTTAAAATACGCGTCTTGGCATAACTTAGATCTGATTAGATTTTGGGGCAGATCCACCCGTCCGTTACTAAAAAAAATTAGCCCCAATTAAGTTTCTTTGTAGTTGTTTGCATTTATTTTGAAAAATACAAATTTTATTAAAAAATGTTTCAAACAAAAAAGGTAGAGCATGAAATTCTCTACAAAAAAGGTTGTATGCATTTTCTTCCTAAAGTCAACGATAATGCCATAAAAACTGGTATAAAATGTTTATGACTATTATCTGAAAAAGTATTGAATTTGGTCATCGCGGCAAAAAAATTACCCTATTGTTTTTCATCAAATTTCGACGTTTCGACCCCCTACCCCCCAGGGGTAGTCTTTGCCAGCCCCTCGGGCGCGGTGACCACCTACGGGCGCATAAGTCCTTTTACGCCCTTGATACGAAAATAACTATTTCGATATATCTAAAAGATGTCTTATAGATATCTATAAGATATCCGTCATAGATCTTTTCGACACTTTCAAGATATCTTTGACGAATTATATGTATATATATTGTATATATAATATCATAATAATACAGACAGTAATTAGTAAAACACAGTAAACATGTAATATGCATCGAATAGTCTATTAGAATACAAGTGCATGAAGTAAGTGTTTTGCAACGTTTATTTATCAATACTTCGGCTGGCCTGTTGTCGGGGTCGAAGTTTTGAAAATGCTCATTTTCAATTTTCATAAATATAAGAAACACTATATTGTTGTAACATATCTATCGAAGCCACTTGGACCTAAATATGATTGGACCCCCAAATATCAATATAATTTTATAATATAATTGAAAGCTGTTAGTAAACAAACTAGTCTTAAGGAATAGCCGACTCTCCACTGGGTAGAAGTTTCTGAGCGAGCGAAGCGAGCGAGGCACCACGCCAACACTAGTTTTACGTTTTGTAAAAGAAAGAAAGTATTGTTTTTTTTTGTGCATGAGTCGTTAAAATGCGATATATTGCCTCAAACGAAATATCATTTATTTTGTATTACGCTAATTATCTACTTTACATTAAGATTTCTGTTCATTTTATGTATCGGTTTAATTCCTCTCGTGGAATATTCCATGTTTTCAAAACAAATTATTTTAAGTACCTGACATTAGTACTAAACATGATGACGTGTTTAGGTTTATTACCTATATACTAATGAAAACGTCATTAAGTGTCTAGAAATTAGGACCATACCGAGATTTTGACTGTTGATATCGTCGGTTAAAGTTCCCAAAATCCGGATGTCTCATTTTTCTGGTCATTAAAATTGTTTTAACAAATATGAAGAAGAAAATCATGTATACTGTTCGATCGTTCAACTTTAAATAGCATTTGTAACATTAAAATACATATAACGTTTTCATGTATTTGTTAATTAAAAGTTACGACAATTGAATACTGTCGATTATCCAGTCGTTACAGGAACTCGGACCTTCAAGATTTATAACAAGCACACATTCCTTTGTTAAAGTTGTTCATAAAGGTATGAACAAATTTTTTTGAAAGTTTTATCTTTATTGGTCTAATACTCAAAAAGTAATGATTGTTTAAAGTTGGTGGCAGCCGATGACGTGATGTAGTGATGTAAAAAGTATTAAATTAGTTGTTAATAATATATTGGTATTTGCTTAGAAGATTACCGATAATGTTGGAAAAGAATAAAGTATAATGCATGATGAATATAAAAAAAAATATGCAAGTAATGTTTTGTTCTATGCAATAAATTATCAGCTGTAACTCAGTTTGCATATACTCGCGATTTGCGGCTATTCTGCAGTAATTAAGGGGGAAGACAAAAATCGTTTTTTTTCGCTGTAACTTTGCGAATTTTTGACCAAATTGAACGTATGACCGCGCATTTTGTACCTTCCACCTAAACGCAATGTTTTTCGAGTTATAGCCGTTTTAAGGGGAGGGGGGATAACATATTTTTTTTTTTTTTATTTATCTCGGTTCGGTTAACAGATAGCACTTTTTCACCTCAAATAAAAGTTGTAGAGCTTGAAAAGACGAAGAAAATGAGCCGTGATTCGACCAAATTGGTCAAAAATAGACCATAGGAGGCAGGCTTCCCGTCCGTTGACTCGGCCGCTGCGCGCATAAAATTGCCGCCGCCCGCGCCGCGCCGCGCATCGCATATGCGCGCCGGCCGAGCTCGGCGCGTTTTTCGCTTCTGTCTCTTTTCCGACACATCCAATCGAAAAATGACTTGTATGAAACTTTTAGAACATGAATATCTCTACCATCATCCGCATATTGCATCGAGATTAATTGAAAATTGCGTACAATAGAGAGCTTAAAATTTGTATGATCGGCCAAAATAGTCATTTTAATTTAACCCATTAAGGCCTAAACGGACACATTTTGAGCTCCAGTTTAAACGTCGATAATTTGCATATAAAAGCATTTGGAAAAATTTTACTCCCACTATTTCGGACGTAAAATTGTATGCTCTTTCAGAATCTTTCAATAAAATTCCAATAAAATGAAAAGCAAAAAAGTTATACACGGTTTTTTGTTAAAAAACATGGTTTTTAAACATTTATTTTTCATTCTAACATCACTTTCACCTCGAAATTGGTTTGGGAAACACGTTTTAGGTGAAAATATCGCGTCCATGGATCCTTAGGATTAAAACGTACCATGTTCTAAGTTGAATTTCAAGATGTCGACTCCGAAAATGGCGCCTAGAAGCTCAAAAATCTTTTTAAAACTTAACAAATTTTTTTCTTAAAAACAGTAGACTTTAGAGAAAATTTCCTAAGAACAAAAATGTCTTAGAATTGGTTAAAGAACCTTCTCAAATTTTATCACAATGTATTGATACACTTTTTGGTTTTTTGAAAATTAAAAAAATCGAAATTTAAAAAAAAATTCATTTAAAAAATCTGAAAAAATTCATTTAAAAAATCTGAAAAAATTTGAGAAGCTTCTTTAACCAATTCTAAGATATTTTTAATCTTAGCAGATTTTCTCTAAAGTCCATATTTTTCAAGGAAATAAATTATTAATCTTTTCTAGATTTTAAGCCTCATAAGTTTATTTCCTTGAAAAATATGGACTTTAAAGAAAATCTGCTAAGAATAAAAACGTCTTAGAATTGGTTAAAGAAGCTTCTTAAATTTTTTTCAGATTTTTTAAATGAATTTTTTAAAAATTTTGATTTTTTTAATTTTAAAAAAACCAAAAAGTTTATCAATACATTTTGATAAAAATTTAGAAGGTTCTTTAACCAATTCTAAGACTTGTTCTTAGCAAAATTTCTCTAAAGTCTATAGTTTTCAAGAAAAAAATTTGTTAAGTTTTACAAAGATTTTTGAGCTTCTAGGCGCCATTTTGGAAGTTGCCATCTTGAAATTCAAATTCGAACACGGTATGTTTTAATCCTAAGGATCCATGGACGCGATATTTTCACCTTAGACGTGTTTTCCAAACCAATTTCGAGGTGAAAGTGATGTTAGAATGAAAAATAAATGTTTAAAAACTATGTTTTTTTTACAAACAAACGTGTATAACTTTTTTGCTTTTCATTTTATCGAAATTTTATTGAAATATTCTGAAAGAGCATATAATTTTACGTTACAAATAGTGGGAGTAAAATTTTTCCAAATGCTTTTATATGCAAATTATCGACGTTTAAACTGATGCTCAAAATGTGTCAATCAAAATGTTTAAGCCTTAATGGGTTAAGAAATCTTTCGTTCACATTGCATATAATATTAAAACTATTAAAAAACAATATTATAATTATCAATATATAATTATAAAACAATAGATAATTATAATATTATAATTATCGTGGACATATGTAAAGTATATCCTACAAAAAACACTTCTTGTAAAAAAACTCGCCAAGTTCTTATTAGTAAAACATAATTACCACAAAAATGTTATAAGAATTAAATTATGTACAATTATAAGGCTATATTCTTATTCTACAAAAAGCAGTGAAATCATGTAATAAGACCAAGTTCTTTCTAACGAAAAAAACTATTGATTAATGCAATATACAATAATTTGGACAGAAAATTTTGCGTACATTGAGAACACCACAAAATTTTTCAAGAAACTTCTTTGAAATCAAAGTAATTCTAATCATTTGTTTAATGAAATTACCATTTAATAAAAAAATGTTATTAATGAATTTAATGAACTTTAAAAATCGATGCAATATCATCAATAATATACACATTGGCTCTTATTCCAAGCATTCCACAACTGGCTTGTCAAAAACTGGGCTGCCCTTTAGTCAAGTTTTGGGAGTTAAGAAAAAAACGCCGTCATTTAGTAATCTGTTTATGGTGTTAAGTAATAAATGTACAATGCTATCCCAAATTACAAAACTATTTTTTTGAAAATGAAGTTCTTGTAATTTTCAATATGGTATCATGTTTCTAAATAGCGCCATATTACCATTCGCCAAAAATGTATGCTAAATAGATGAAATTGCATAAATGTACAGGATGTCAAACAGCAATTATGATATTGTATTGCATTGACAAGCAATACCTCGAATGGTAAACAAAGAATGGTTCACAAAGCTACGACATATGCCCCTCCGTTGACGGTCGGGTGCTACCATTACAGCCTCGAAACCCAATGTTTTTACTTAATTTATTATGCTTTTCCCCCCTCATCTCATTATACAATAATAAATATCCCATTTGTTGTATTAGTTTTGTTTACTAATAGAGTTATATAATACTAGATTCTTTGTCGTATCAAATATTGGTAAGATGAATATTTTGTTGTGCAAATGAATGTAAATGCTGTGATGATAAATTAACTGGAATACGTGCATAACGAAATATAAGAAATTGCAAATAATATAATAATGTATTGACTAACAAACTAATGCATATATTCTGAAAATTGCATGACACTTCGAAATAGGGACCATTCTTCGGGGACCAAGATTCTCCGAAAAACTTGGCTAAAAGGGCAGCCAAGTTTTTGACAAGCCAGTTGTGGAATGCTTGGAATAAGAGCCAATGTGTATATTATTGATGATATTGCGTCGATTTTTAAAGTTCATTAAATTCATTAATAACATTTTTTATTAAATGGTAATTTCATTAAACAAATGATTAAAATTACTTTGATTTCAAAGAAGTTTCTTGAAAAATTTTGTGGTGTTCTCAATGTAAGCAAAATTTTTTTTCCAAATTATTGTATATTGCATTAATCAATAGTTTTTTTCATTAGAAAGATCTTTGTCTTATTACATGATTTCACTGCTTTTTGTAGAATAAGAATATAGCCTTATAATTGTACATAATTTAATTCTTATAGCATTTTTGTGATAATTATGTTTTAATAATAAGAACTTAGCGAGTTTTTTTACAAGAAGTGTTTTTTGTGGGATTATACATACAGAAATCTAAAAAGCGTTAACTCTCTTCGGATATGTACACCTAGTCTAGTGCATCCTATGATATCAATCTTTGATCCTTATATTTTTATAATTGTAGTGGGCATTCTATATGAGTGTGTTTGTATGTAACACTACATAAAATTAAATAACAAAGATTAAGAGTGTAGGATACATTCTAACAAGAATAACAGTGCTGGACAGAATTTATAGTTGTTAGATTATTGGACACTTTTTACAGTCTTCTTATTTAATAAGTAGAATAAAACTATACTAGATATGTGCAAAAGAATTATGTGGATGAAACTTATTTATAAAATAACCATTTATTTAACATTAAATCAAGTAACGTATATACAGTATAATCTAAAAACCATAGCGTAAACTCTCTTCGGCGCTCTAATAATTGTTGGAACGTATATTATGATTTCATTTTTATTTATGAAATTCAATTGTTCCGTTTAATTTGTGCTCTTTTTATATTTACTTTTAATTTATTTGAGTTTAATTGCACATTGTTAAATAATCTACATAACATGTATTAACTAAAAGGAGCTAGATAAGTCTTAGCACATATAATAATGTCAGCATGACAGCCGGAGCGACAAAGCTTTCAAAGATCAGTGCACAAATTCCATCAAGAACTGTATAGATTACAAATATAGTATAATTGAGTCATATTGTGTTATGAAATTAATATCATATTAAATTATGTATAAAGAATCACATCTTTTATGGCGATAAATATCAAACATATACTTGCCCAAGCAGCAATCCTAGTCATTTCGACCAAGCCAAAGTCAAAATGCCCTAATGGGTTAAAATTGACCAATTTTCGACCTAATAACTGTCTTAAAAGTCAAAAAGTCTTTATAGTCGAGAATATAGGGCGAAAAGTACGTAAATATTCCCTAAAATATGCCTAGAAAGTTATGTGACTTTTAAGTTATAAATGAGGTTAAAATTCCCAAATTGTGACCAAAAATATGTCTTCATAGTCGAATAGACTTTTAAGTCAATATTAGAGTCCACTTGGAAGGCTATATGACCGTACAAAATTACCTTATTCTGACCATTAGGGCGAAATGTCTTAATTGGTCAATATTGGGAAACTAAGACTTCATAACCTGTCTAGATTTTAACCTGAAAGTCGAATTTACCGCGGAAAATTACTTATAGGGCATTTCGACTAAGAAGGTTAGCCGACGACATATATATAATGCGAATAACTCACTTTTATACAAAATAACCTAACCTCAAACTATACATACGTCAGTCTGAACTAAAATTCAAACCACGATGACTCGAAGAAAACCGTTCATCGACATTTTATAGAAAAAAAAGGATCATCCCTCAGGGTTAATGATTGATTTGGAGGCCAATATATATTATTGTTTTTAACCCACAAATGTGGAACATGGCAGTATTCTATGCACATATTGTTGCCTCGTTTCTTCACCAACGCCACTATCGTGAAACGATCCATTTTACTCATGACCAGCACTCTACCCTCTTTATAACAGCGTTGTTTATACAGTTCTTAGCCCAGAAGACTTACGAAGTTCATAGGTTATGTACATCTAATGTTATGTCAACATTCGCAAGAAGATCGATTTACCTAACTATAATCGATAATCAACTAAAGTAATCGAATACATACATACATATATATACGCAAATTCCCTATAAGTCGCCAATTCGACTTCAAAGTTCACAACTTTGAAGTCAAAATTCCCTAAATAAGTAAATTTTACCTCAAGGGCAAGTAATTTATACTTTGAGGAAGGAAATTTGACTTAGAGGTCTTATCTTCGACTATCAGATCGAAATTCATAAACACGCAAGGAAATCATTATCCGCCATGTAATAACGGACATAACCTGTAATATTCACCAGTTATTAAATAATATAATTCTGATATTCTGTTGAACGTATCAAGTCAAATAATACATATTTTTTATCATTTTCATTGTACAAATTCGAAAAAATCATTACCAAATGATTAAAATGCAAAATAATATTGACATACTTTTCACAACAATTACAAAAATTTTCAAAATGTACTATTTCTCGAGGCGCATTTAATATTAATAGGGTAGCATAAAATTCTGATCGAGAAATTATCAATCGCACGAAAATTTGCCCATAAATAACGCGCAATTTCATTTACAATTACTTACCATCATCCGTAATTATTTGTTTTATTGCTGGCTTGTGTTTTGGTGCAAGTATGGAGGAACCATTGGGGCAAGTTTTAGCGTTTTACAGTACTGCCATATCATGAGAATATATAATAACATAAATATACAGGCTTGTCAACTTCGAACACGAAGGAAAAAAAAATCTAATCTACACGGAGAACAATGTCGACTTATAGGTCGAAAAGAGGTAAATATTACCTAAATATTACCAATTTTCGACCACGTACAGGTCCATTTGACCAAATTCGGACTTCGCCCTATTGGGAAAAATGCCCTCCATTACCTAATTTCGACCGTAAATTTACTTCCACTTTTGTCCCCACTTACCGTCATTCGACTTCTAATTTAGGTAAATATTGTGTGGTCGCGAAAATATCTCGCCCTAATGGAAGGTCGAAAAGAGGTAATTTCGCCCTGTTTTGCTGGTTGGGTGTTCAAATCTAAAAAAGTGTTCTATATGAAAGTCGTTATTCCAGGCAGAAAAAGTAGTAAGGATGACTACTCGCGCGCTTTAACCAACCGAAAGTAGTAACACCAACTACAAATCTGGCTGGCGCTATATTTGCTACTGTACGTATATTTGGTATCAGGGTAGCCAGATTTTGGCGATAAATCGCCAAATTCCCATTTTAAATGTACATCCCCACTTAGCCTATCCAGCAACCCTGGTTGGTATAACCAGTTTTCCTCTTAGTATAACCACTCACTTTTTTCCGTGTGTCGTTTGAACTGCGCATGTCAACAATGCGTCGAAAAATTCACAGTAAATCGAAGGACTGCACATGTGTATGTTTGTTTATCTCTGTTTCTATGAAACTGTAAACGCGTAAATATGCTACGAAATGATCCCGATAGTAATATTTAAATTTCTTATATTAACTATTAACATAACAAATTTAACTGAATCTCAGATTACGGTAACTTCAGGATAAAGTACCTTACCTTAAGATCAAAATCTAAATTCTGTTAGCTTCAATATGCAGCTATTACATTAAGGTTGTTCTCTCAAAAAGTCGGAAGTCAGATTTTACTGTAACGACACCTACAACTTTTAAGTGCACTGATTGGAATTACATCTACTGCTAACGATATTACGAAGTTCGACTTTCGTCCTCTCATCAGTCATTAGTATCATGGTATAATCGTATCAAAAATTTTCTCGAGGGGTTCTTAGCGGGGCACCAACAGTTTGTTTGCATGTGTATGCATACACATTAAGGTGGTCCACAAAAAATCGAAGCAGCGAATTTTAATTGGGACACCCCCCAGAATTCTTCTATATTGCAAATAAAAAGACACGTATTTTTTTGTTTTGTAATTCGTCGATATTTAATGGTGCCGCCGGGCCCATGAAGTCTCCCATGTATTTTATATGGGAAATAATCGTTTTCTCCACATTTTGCTGTAAAATGTCTAAAAATTAATATTTTTTCATGAGCAAAAGATATTTTTCTTCAGAAATGATGAAATAATGAAATGGTAATGATCGTTTATATAAAAAAAAACTTTTTTGAACGACCGCACAGTAAGCCCATAAATAGAAAAAAGGGAAAATTTTCCTTCTAATAATGTATATCTATATAGTATCTTAGTTTTGTGTCTTGAAATCTATTACTCAGAATATTTGATAGTCGCTGACAAAGAACCTGAGATCTGAATTTCAAAATTCAAAATGGCGGATACATTATGGTGGACATCACTTTTAAAATTTAAATGGATTTGCAAAAAACTTATTGTTGTCTTGAAGTTTTTGGGCTTGATGATTATGAATCTCAAATCAGATTTACAAATCCAAAATGGCAAATACAATATGGCGGATATAATTTTTAAAATACAAATGAATTTGTTTGAAATTTAATATATGGTAGATTCTTAGGTTACTTATTACGAATCTAACATTTACTCTTAGAATTATGCATTGGCATATTTCATTTGTTTTGGCACTTTATTCATTATTCGCAACCAAAATATTAATTGTTACTATAATTTTTGCATAAGAAATATCAAATAAGTCACCTGTCTTTTCTGTACAACCTTGTTCTGTCGCTCTTGAATTTTTTTTCATTGGCGATTTCTGCAAAGATCTTAATTCTTCATACAGCTTTTCCAACTTTTCGACACAGTGACTTGTTAGTTCGATTGGTATGGTATCTTTTTCCAAAAGATGGTAATTTCGTAAATTGTTAATAGAAGCACTTACACGTACAGTCAGGTATATTGAAAAACAGCACGTGTCAAAATTGCTTGTTAAGAGGTAATTTCTAAAAAAAAAAACTATGAAATCGTGGATTTTTCTACAATTTGTAGTATATCATTTTTATTTATTTAAAAAAAAATTTTTAAATTGCAAAAGTATATCATTTTAGAAGAAAATGTTATATTCGTAATCGGTAACCTAAGAAACTGCCGTATAGTAAATTTCAAGCAAATTCATTTGTATTTTAAAAATTATGTCCACCATAATGTATCCGCCATTTTGGATTGTAAAATCTAATTTGAGATTCACAATCATCGAGCCCAAAAATTCAAGATAACAATAAGTTTTAAGAAAATCCATTTAAATTTTATAAATTATGTCCACCATATTTTTCCCGCCATTTTGAATTTTGAAATTCTGATGTCAGGTTCTTATTCAGCGACTCTCAAATACTCTGAGTAATAGGTTTTAAGAAATGAAACCAAGATACTATAGCGATATACATTATTGGAAGAGTATTTTCACTTTTTTCCATTTATGAGCTTACTGTGCGGTCGTTCAAAACAGTTTTTTAAAATAAACGATCATTATGATTTCATCATTTCTGAAAGAAAATATCTTTTACTCACGAAAAAATATTGATTTTTAGAAATTTGACATCAAATTTTCGAGAAAACGATTATTTCCCATATAAAGTACATGGGAAACTTTATGGGCCCGGCGGCACCATTAAATATCGACGAATCGCAAAACAAAAAATACGTGTCTTTTTATTTTCAACATAGAAGAATTGGGGGGGGGGGGTGTCCCAATTAAAATTCGCTACTTCGATTTTTTGCGGACCACCCTAATACACATGTATAGGAGCGACGATATTCATACATGTCAGTCGGTGAAGGCCGAAGATGGCCGAGATCGCCAAGAGACCACCCGAAATTCGGTGCTATAGCATATATATGCATTTACCGCGATCGCCCGAATGTTTCGACGGCAAAGCTCATTTTTTCGGACAGGTCACTCGTACATACGTCTCCCGTCGGAAAATCGTACGAAGTTATCGCATAGAATAGATGGCAAAAACGAATTTTTCAAAATAACATTAGTTTACATCCTAATTGTACGTCCAACGCCACATTTTTTTTCTTGTAGATTTTAATCCTCAAAACTCGACAATCGCGTTGAAAATGTTTTATATTTATATATTTTTAAAATATTAACTTTAATGTTTTGTTGTATAGGAAAATGTTTTACACAGATTTAATTTATTTTCTGTCGTTTTTCTCATTGATGGTTGTTACCACCATTATTTCTACCTCTTTATATTTTAATTTTCAGCTATGGTTTTATTGGTTTTCTCATCATTTTCCACCTAAAAACATACAGGGTGGTACAAATGTACAAATTATAATTTTTTATCAGTTCATAATTTTCCATTCTTTACCACTATTTTCAAATCCATGTCAGAAGTTTAAAATGACAAAATATGCATAGAAAATAAAATCATCGCTGAAAAATATTAAAAATTGTAAGACAAAATACATTACGTAAACAATTAGATACGACAACTTTACGAATCAAAACGAGAGACGTGTCTGCGTGCGTGCGTACGTGCGTGCGTGCGTGTGTGTGTTTTTTTTATGTGCCAGCAGGAGTGCGGGGCTCCTACCCGATAAAACCATCTCCGCTCAGACTGTGATTCCCCCCTCGGAAACCGCCGGAAGGCATTACTTCGAGGGGGGCAGTCTATGCCTCAGTAGGCCCTCCGCCGATGTTTTGGCTCTTCAAGTCTGGGCGATGTTGTTGCCTCTTCCTTTTTCTTCTCTTTTGATGGCATTCAGCCTATCGATGATGGAGGTGGCAATGATGACCACCGCGTCCCATCCCTCCTGTGAGGCGAGCAGACATTCCCCAATGCCCTCAGGTGTTAGTGGTCCTCCTCCCGAGATCCGGAACTGTTCCCGTTCCGCTGCAAATCTCGGTCAGTGGAAGAGGACACGGGACACGTCTTCGTCGACACCAGGGCATGCCGGGCACTCCGCGCTTTGATAAATGCGGAAACGATGTAAGTAGCTGCGAAAGCAGCCGTGCCCGGTGAGCACCTGGGTGAGATGAAAGGTGGTGTATCCGTGTTGTCTGCCCGTCCACTTTGCTACATCTGGGATGACGCAGTGGGTCCACCGCCCCGAATCCGCTGAATCCCATCTTTTTTGCCACTCTTCTATGGTCCTCACGGACCATTTGTCGTGGTTCGGCTCCTGGTCGGCGATGTCCTGCCTTATACACCTGCCTTTGCGGTGTACTGCTGCCCTCTCCATAGCAAGAAGGTCTATGGGAGGGAGTCCCGCGACCACTGAGAGAGCGATGTCCGATACAGAACGGTAGGCACGGGCCACTCTTAGGGCGGCTGTTCTATAAGCCCGCCGACAGGTGGCTCCGTAGCTCTTATGGATGTTCATGGCATCAGCCCAGATCGGTGCCCCGTAAAGAATAACGGAGCTTACTACCGTTGAAAGGAGGAACCGTCGCGGCTGTTTCGCCCCCCCCCCCCCATATTGGGCATGATGCTGGAGAGCGTACGAGCCACTTTGGAAGCCTTTGCGTCTGCGTTCCTCAGGTGTTGTTTGAACGACAGCCGCGCATCTAGAGTGACTCCAAGATATCTAATAGTGTCCACCGTTCTGATCTGCGTATCTTCCACCGTGAAGATGGCGTATACCCTTCTCTTTGTTCGAGAGATGAGCACCGCCTCCGTCTTCTCAGCTGCCAGATCTAACCCATGGTTGCTCAACCACCTAGCTACTACCTCGATAGCTTCATCTCCGCTAAATTGCACCTCGTCGATGGTCTTCGCGACGACGATTAGTGCAAGGTCGTCTGCGAAAGCTACCACCCCCCGTCTGGACGGGATTGCCTGAGCAGTCCGTCATATAAGACGTTCCAGAGCAAGGGCTCCAGAACCGAACTCTGTGGCACGCCTCCCGTGATGTTGTAGGAGGGCCTGCCGTCGTCGGTGTCATAATACACGGTTTGGTCTGTTAGGTAACTTAAGATGGCTTCTCTTAGGTAGAGAGGCACCTTCAGATCTTCGAGTGCCTGCATGATGCAATCCCACCTGGCCGAATTGAATGCGTTCCGAATATCCAGGGCAATGATGGCACACATGCACCTGGTGTTTCGGCTGCCACTGATGGCATCCGTGGCTATTACTTTCACTCGTCCAATTGCATCGGTGGTTGAACGCCCCTTCCGAAATCCGAACTGGTTTTCGGAAAGACCTCCGGCATTTTCGATGGCTGCTTCCAGTCTGGCACAGATAACCCTCTCATATAGCTTCCCGGAGATGTCAAGCATGCAGAGCGGTCGGAATGAGGATGGGTCGTCCGGGGGTTTGTTTCCCTTAGACAGCAGCACCAACCTCTGTTCCTTCCACTGCGCCGGGAAGCATCCTTCCTTCAGGCAAGCACTGAATGTCAATGTGAAGATGGTTGGTACATTCAGCGCTGCGATCTTCACTGCCATTCCAGGTACCCCATCCATCCCTGGGGCCTTACGGGTGGAGATCTTCTTAGTAGCCATCTTTACTTCGGCTTTGGTAACATCTGGCGGCTCGGCTGCACCAGCAATTGCCATCAGGCCAGAACCAATCGGCCGTTCCCGCTGTTCTGGGAATAAATGGCCGATGACTTTGCCAAGGAAGGATGGACAAGATGGTGCGTTGGGTCCCCTGGGCTTGATCTTGTTCATGACCGTTTTATACGGTCGCCCCCAGGGATCGCGGTCCACCTCCACACAAAAGTCCTGCCAGCACTTTCTTTTCGCGGCCTTGATGGCACTCTTGAGCCTCTCTCTCTTTCTTTCATAGTCCGCGGCCAGTAGGTAGTACCGGGGCTTATGAATTGCTCTCTGGTGCAGCCTTCGAACCCGAAGGCACTCTCGACGGATATCTGCGATTTCCTCGTTCCACCAGTAAACTGGGGGTCGGTCGCGAGGATTTGACTTCACGGCCATAGAGGCATCGCAAGCCGCTGTTATGGCTCGGGAGAGGCATCGGGCTCTCTCCTCTGCTGTTCCCTACACCTCCGTCTGTTCCAAGCTGTAGAGAGACATTTCCCGATCGAAGGTGGCCGGTGCCCATCTCTCTTTGCTTGCGCTCTGCACCTTTCCTGCTGCTCTGCCGGTCAGCTGGAGCTGGTACACCAAGGCTTGATGGTCACTGCCCGACTACGGAGGACTTGCCGGCCTTTCAGTAGGTCGGTTTTCCCCCCGTGTTAGCAATCTTCAACTCCAGTAACGAAAAGGCCTCAATGAGGGCATATCCTCGATGGTTGGTCTTCGCGCTACCCCATTCCGTCGCCCATGCATTGAAGTCCCCCCCCCCCCCCCCCGATCACTAATAGGAGTCGGGAGGTTCTTGCACTGGCGACGATGGCCTCCAGGGATCCTTAGAACTCGTCGATGGTAAGACTGGGAAGGAGGTAGCAATTGTATAGTCTTATACGAGCCACCTCCACCCAGGTGAAGCTGGGCAGGGGGTCGGACATCTTATTGGATATGTGGAGATTCCCACACACCCAGATGGCCGCCTTGCTGGTGGAATCCTTCACCCAGCTCGGTTTACAAAGATCCCGGTAAGCCTCGCTGATGACGGCGATATCGGCCTTCTCCTCCTTGACCAGTTGGAACAGCAGGTCCTGGGCCACCGCACAGTGATTGAGGTTTATTTGGAGCACCTTAGCCATTGTTGGTCTGTGCTCCTACCTCCTGCGTTGCATGATGTTTGGCTACGCAGTCCTCAATCTTGTGGCCCTCCTTGCCATACCGGAAGCACTGCGCCGAGCGATCGACCGAGCTCTTACAACCCCTTGCCAGATGTCCACTCTCGTGGCACCTATAACAGCGCGGGGGTCCTTCGCGCAGTCGAACCCGGCAATTAACCCAGCCAATTTTAAGCTTCCCCTTTTGCAGCAGTTTGTTTGCTACTGCGACGGGAAGCAAGATATTGGCCGCCATATGCTCCGCTATATGCTCCCCTGAGCTTGATATTCTCAGGGGTCACTGCTTCCGGTGAAGTCATCTCAATGATGGCCTGTGCCACCTCCTCCCGAGTTGTGGCCTCGTCCATGTCCTTGATGGTGATGGCTTCCTTATGGGACAGTGCCTGTACGACAGCTGTCCCTTTTAGGATGGACGTGGCCGCTGCTTGGAGCTCTTGGGTGCACACGCCAGGCGTTGCAAGCTCTATGAGCAATTCGCCTGCTTTCGTCCGCCTGATGGCGGTCACCCTTTCTCCTAACTTTGGCAGTTCTGGCGCAGCTTTTATGGTCTTCAGGATGTCGACATATGATGCACCGTCCGCTGCCTTGATCTTGATGGCATCGGGGCGGAAGGGTCGGAGGCCGGCTTTTGATTCCGGCTTCCCCCTGTGTCGCTTGCCGACATCCGTTCCCTGCTGCTGCTGATGTTGTTGCTGCTGCTGCTGCTGTCGTCGTTGTTGCTGTTGATGCTGCTGCGGATGTTGTTGCTGCTAATGCTGGTGCGGTTGTTGTTGCTACTGCTTCGCCTTCTTCTTTAGGCCGTTTCTGACCACCGTAACGGAGTCCTGGTCTTCCGACTGGGGTTGCCGCCGTTGTTCTGCAGCTGGTGGTACGGGGCGTTCCTCTTTCTCCTTTTCTTTCCTGATCCGTTTTGTGGCTGGCAGCTTCAGCGGCGAGGGTCCTTTACGCTCTGGACGTTCGGGGGGCTTACGGAATAGGGGCGACGTTTGGTTCGCCCCATCCTGACAGGTGACCGACGCCTGCGAAGCCCCCGAACTTTCTCGTGCCTTGGCGTAATGGCTAAAGGCACGCAGTGTGCCTTTGGCCATATTCTTGAGCTCCTTGTGGAAATTTTTCTTTTCCTGGATAAATTCCACAAGGAGCTGAAGTTTCTCTTCCAGGAAGAAAATATTCGAGCTGGGCTTGAAAAAAAGCGTCATGAGAAACATAACCTAGCCATGAGCGTTAATGACGAAATATGCTCTGGTAATCGTATAGCCAATTTAAATTATCTTGGCAAACAACTATTTTGTAAGCAATGCAAATCCACGTTGTCACTGACAAATATTGTTCAAGAACAACAGCGGGGTTTCCAGTCAATACTTTTAGTAAAATGTACAGAATGCTTAATAATGCTTAGTAATATTTTCAATCGAAATACAAATGAGAGACATAAATTTTATTTATACCTTAAATTTATTAAAACCTTTTTATATAGAGAAAAAAATGTACAATCAATTTCAACATTGGAATTTTTTGCTCGAATTGATTAAAGTTACATTTTTATTATATATTGCACGTAACTACAACTCCCACTGGTGTTTATAATATTGTAGGAAATTCGTATTTTATACATGTAATTCAAACTAACTTCGAATTCCCTCGTTCCCTTGTCCTCACGCACTTCAATTGTCGGTCGTTCTAAAATGTCAGTTAGTCTAAACCTAACCATCGCGTCGCGTCCTTTAATAAAAACTATCAATTTAAGATTATTAATGTTCAATTTATTATAATATTATATAGATCAATGGTAACACCGCGTGTTCACTCGTCAACAGAACACCTAACTCAACTGACATTCCATATGTATTGTGCGTATGCGAAAAAGGTGCCGAGTGCGCAACTCGCCAAATCAACGTTCCGACTTGATCGAGAAAATTTTGCCACAAAATCACGATTTTCTAAAAGTTATTATGGAGAAACTATACGGTGAATTCTATTTAGCTTTAAATATTATGTTCTTAATAGTTTATTCTACACTCATACCGTTTTTTGTTCCGACCGCGAATGTAATAAAAGAGTTTTAGTAAAAAAACGTCACATTTTGAGGTCTGAAATCATGAATCCCCATAAGCTGTCGTAGTAAAAAATCACATTTTATATACGCTTTTTCTCAGTAACTATCACGGTCAATGACTCTCAGATGTCACACAGTGTTGCCAGATTGGGCTACTTATCGCCATTTGGGCTACTTGACGTGCTGGTTGACCACTAAATTTTCAGGTTTTGCTACCAGTAGCCGATTGGGCTACTTTGAGTGTATGTATTATCGCCATTTGGGCTATCTGCAACGTACTGGTCGATTACTGCATTTATATAATATCGATATTCATATTTTATTTTAGTTGTTTATAACGATTATAACATTAAGTTTTACGTTTTTTTTTGTATGTGAAACTCTACACTCTTACGTCTTGTGTTCAATCTCATAAATTCTTAACACATAAGAGAGCTTATATGTTAATTATATGTCTGTATTATAATTTTTTAGTTGTTTAATTTTGTACTTGAATCATGAAATCAATTTACATACGATGAATGTACATTTGTATGCGAAATAATAGTTATTTACGCAAAAATTAAGTGCATATATCGATACACTGTACAAATTCGAGAGCTTAAGAC
Organism: Trichopria drosophilae; assembly: GCA_030407085.1. NCBI lineage: Eukaryota > Metazoa > Arthropoda > Insecta > Hymenoptera > Diapriidae > Trichopria > Trichopria drosophilae. The sequence continues at coordinate 97,507,270 of CM059586.1, read as the reverse complement.
AAAGACTAAACCTAAACTAAAGACATCCATTGTATACGACCCGTTACTGCCGTTTCTGTGTACCGTCGAACCGCAAAATCACTAAACCACCGCCACGCCATGGAAAAGCACCCTAAAAAATTTACACTCGCGACTGGTTTACTGGTTAATGCGCAGTGGTGCAGATTCTCTCTGGTTGGTGTCGACAAAATCAACGAGATAGCACTTCACCAAGTCACCGATAGAGGAGCTGAATGTAGAATCGGTACGACTAACGGACTAACTCGACTAACTCGACTAACTACACAATCGGTACGACTAACTATACTATTGAACAATGATAGAACCACGGTTTACGGAAAACCATAATCCCCCAAATGCAAGCAATACGTTTGTCGTATTCAGCGCCTCTATCGACAATTTAGTGAAGCGATATTCTATCTAGTTGAAATTTTCTGTGTTATTCCCACATACTTACAAATTTATATAAAATAGTATAAATGATGAGTTATTGATCTGTGGTGTAGATCGTTCTTGTTTTCTACTATTTGTATGTTGTACATGACGATGTACTCAGGTGTCGCTACTTAAATTCGCATGTAGGCCATGTAGGACATTGTATTAGTAACGTCTACCGTTTTGCTATCTCTTTGATGATAAAAATATATATACATTACGTTTAAACGAGTGTTTTGAATTTAAAATGGGCAAGTATTCAAAATATGTGAAGCGCTATCGAGAAGAATGGGAAAAAGAAAAGGATTTTAAAAGTAATTATCATTTTATATATCAGAGTGTAATTTAGATTTTTTTCTGATTTGTTTGTTTACTTTAATATCCGGCATGTGTTACGACAAAAATGTGATATCAAATTCTAAATATTTATTAATTTTTTGGTTTCACATTAAGAAATACTTCTAACTGTTACCTTCCTAATGGTACGCAACACTTTGAGCGGTGGGGCGGGGAGGAATAAAAAATGAAATGATTATGTCTAAAGGTCGCTCTCTGACTCTGGACTGAAGACTGACTTCTCCGATGCGGTCTCGAAACGAGAGCCCATCGGAGCTCGTCGTCGCATATCTTCCAAACTGTGGGAATATGCTGATGGTGCATTACGGTCGCTCAGCTTCGCCGTACGAATATGCACCTCGTGAATATTCCCAAGTTAACGAAGTGCAAATATTGCATTTATTTACAGAATACAATAATTGTAGGAGGGTACGATCTACCGATCGTAACACTAACAATAATAAAAATTATTTAATATAAGTTATAATTCACTTTTACATCTGTGTGCGATAGGCGTTCCGATGGTAAAACATGACCCTTTACTCGTGGGCCATTAATATAACTATTTTATTAAGTATAAATCTTAAAAACTGGATCAATTTTTTCTATACAAAAAAATGTCGACTCCATGATTTCACTTATAGGCTTATAATACTATTAAAATAAGGGTGCTTTGTCATCTAAACTTGAGTGTCATACTATTTATAGTAAATAAAAGTAATTTTTTTTTTTTTGCGAAAAATTAAAACGTGTCCACACCTGTCATAATTAGAGCAGGAACCATACCGTTTCTCGTAAACATTGTAAATAATGAAGACGTAGGAATTCATTGGCTTTAATTTTTAATTTTTTATTAGAAAATAAATAAAAAAATGTATTAATGCGGAGAAAAAAATAATTAAATTACATACAAACAATTTGAATGTTGTATTCCAAACAATTTCCAGTGTTCTACTTTCTTTATTGACGTATATTTCAACTTTCAATTTTATAAGCAATTCTCTGAATTTCTCTGTCTTTTTCGAGTTGTTTTTTACATATATACAAAGTAAAGAAAAGTTCCGGGAATCCACTTACGAATCTAAGGGAGCCGTTCCATGGAGCGGAAAGAATTCCGCGTATAGTAACGGAAAGGCTCTGATTGGCTAGGGAATAATTCCGCAAGAAAATATGCCCGCATCCAATGGAGCAAATTCCGTCCGTTAATATATGCAGATCTATTGGTTGATTGGTCGAAAGTCACTTTTGGGCCAATCACAGAGCAGCCAGCAGGTTTTGACGGATTTAAATCCGTTCCATGGGAGTTGCAGAAGATAATAATCAAAACTGTTCGGCGACTTTAACGGATCTTATTTCCGCTCTATGGGAGTTATGGGACCGCTCTCTAAGACCCTAGATGTAGATAACGAAATAATAATAATAAATAAGAACATTAACAAATGTTTAATTTGTAATAATAATAATTGAAATTTATTAGGATGGTTATGTCGTGCTCTAGAAGCTTTAGCCCTAGCTGGAAAAGGCGAGGCCTATTGCAAAATTTGCCAATCAGCTATTCGGGCCCACAAAACCGACTTGCAAAAACATCTGCAAACAAAGACTCACCAAAGAAAGGCAGAAGCATTAAATATTAAGAAACAAAAATCATTGACAACTTACGGTATCTATAAAATGGATTACTTTATTATTTTTAATTCAATTCATTTAATAATAATTTAAATATTCTAATTTTAAGTACTTTTTATTTGGGCACAGCTGTTTTTAATAAATATAATAATTTAAACTTGATGATTCAAAATAATCTTTTCGGATTTAATTTTCTATTTATTTTTTATTAATTTTTTAATATATTTTTTATTATTTAAAGATTTTATTTTATCTTTATTTGTATATATATATATATATATTTACTATTATTAAATTATTTTAAATTACATTAAATAAATTAAAACTGAACCTATATTTACCAATTACGTTTATACCTCAATGTATTGAATAATAATAATAATAATAATTATTATTATTATTATTATTGCAGGTGTTCAACCACTTAAAAATTCGATAAAATTGGTTGAAATCAAAATGTGTCTTCACATAACCGCTCATTCTGCAATAAGCAGCGTGGATCTTTTGAGCGAGCTACTAAAGGTTTGTGGGAAAGGAAGCGATTTGAAAAATTTGCGATTGCATCGTACTAAAACGTCAAAAATAATCTTAGAAGTAATATCCCCGTCCATGTTGAAGGAAACAATAAACAATGTTGGTGCTGAAGCCTATTGCATTCGATATTTCAGCAAGAAACTTAACAAGTTTGTTGTAGACTTTCTGGGCTTCAGTGAAATAATTGAAGCAACTGATGAAAAGTTGTATGATCATTTCATGGAATTTCTGACTGAGGTGGGACTTAATTACGAACATTTAATAGGCTTAGGTACTGATGGCGCGAGTAATCTATGTGGAAAAAATAATAGTTTGTATACGTTGCTGAAAAAAAAATCCTGGTTTACAACTAATAAAATGCGTCTGCCACTCTCTAAATTTACGTGCCTCAAGTGCAAGTGAAGAATTACCATCTACAGTTGAGTTCTTGCTGAGGGAAACTAGAAAATGGTTTTCTCACAGCTCTCTCCGTAAAACGAGATACAGAAAAATGTATGAATTGATAAATGGTGGGAAAAGGCCACCAAAACTGGTTCAATTGTCTTCAACACGTTGGCTTGCTTGGAGTGAAGCTGTAAAAACAAACGTGAAACAGTGGCTAGAACTAAAGCAACACTTTAAATTAGCTGCAAAATCTGCTGATGATAAATGCTATACAGCAAGAGCTCTCGCTCAAATGTACGAGGATGACAGTAATTTGCTTTATTTACTTTTTCTAGATGGTATTCTAAAAGAAATTACTACTGTAAATCTTGCATTCCAAAGGACAAATGCTGATATCACAAAATTATATTCTGATTTAAATATGCTTCTGATGTCTACAGTAAGAAGGATTATAAAACCATTATATTTAAAACAAGAAAATTTTTCGTGTTCATCGCTTTGCCAAGCTGATATAGACGTTGTTAAAAATGCGTTGGAAAGAGTTCATTTGGATTTTGGGAATTCCCTTCTCCCTTTAGAATCTATTGATTTCGGATATCAATTCGAAACTTATGCCGCTAAAAAGACTGTTCCAGAAGCTACCTTAAAAATAGTCAAAGAAAGATGTGCAGCCTACTTAATTCGCCTGTGCAATGAATTGATAAAAAGATTACCAGACAATCTTCCAATAGTAGAAAGTCTGAATGCTCTATGGCCTCAAATGTGTCTTAACCAAGCAAACTGATCTATGAAAAAGTTCCCATGGGATCTATGAGGTATATTTTTTATTCGTTTATGTAATCGTAAACATTATAAAACTAATATGATATCTGGTTATCTATATTTCATATTTTATATATTTATTTTAGATAAAAACATAGAACGGGATTCTATCGAAGCGCAATTACGGCGATTACAGACGCTGAAGATTCATGAAATATCTCCGAATTTCAACAACAGTGTTGATATAGCAGATTTTTGGATCGCTGTAAGGGAGATACGTAATGCAAATGGCGACAAATGTTTTAAGGACCTGGCAGATGTTGCTATCCGTGCAGTCACTCTGCCTATCAGCAATGCTGTCGTTGAACGCGTGTTCAGCATAATGGCTGTTGTTAAATCTAAATTAAGAAATCGGTTAACGATGCCTATGTTAGTTGCTCTTATGCGCATTCGCATACACATGAATGTTTTGCAACTTTTTTGCGAAAGTTACTGCCCATCACTGCACATGTTGCAATTATTTAATAGCAGTAATATGTATGATGCGAAAAATGCACCAGGTAATGAGCTTCCAGAATTTGAAGATTACGGATTTCTTGAGTCATTAACTCTTATTCAGTCGGCAGATTCGATCTGAAAAATGTTTATATATTTATATTGTTCAAATATTTTCGTTTGAAAAATTTTATAGAAAAGGAAGACTCTCTTACATGTAATAAAAGTTTTTTCGCTCAACTTGTTAATTTCTTTCCTAAATTCCACATGTCTATCCTGGAAGCGTTCGACTTTGGTCGAATCGTGTCCGGATTGTACCCCAATCGTGGCCGCCTAGTTAGTTTTGATACATCATATAAAATGCAGAACGATTGGAATTGGAACTCGATATGTCTAGTAATTGCATATTATTGAAAGTAAAGTATTTTGAATTGTAAATTAAAAATTACATAGTTTTATATAAATTTCTATTAGAGGTATGCTTTTATATGTTGATTATTATTACGATAAGATTGTTATATAATAAATAAATGCATGAATATTTAAACAAAAATTGTTTCACTTAGAAATTTAAATTTTGCTACTTTTCGGCTACACGTTCGTTGAACGCGGCTACTTTGGGCTACTCAAGCGCCTCTATTGGGCGGTTAAGGCTTACAAATATCTGGCAACACTGGAAAAGGGCCTGGAGGGGTAATAGTAGGAAAAAGTAAGGTGTGGACTCTAGAATATGCGGATGATATAGTGATTGTAGCGTAGAAGGAAGAAGATTTAAGAATTATGATGAGGATGTTAAAAGGGTACTTGGAAAAAAGAAACTAGAGCTAAGTCCGGATAAGTCTAAGATAGTAGTATTTAAAAACGATGGCGGAAAAAAGAAGGAAAGAAAATGATGGTGAGGTAGAAAACAAATAGCAGAAGTGAAAGCAGTAAAATATTTAGGATATATTATGAGGAGTAATAATAGCGAGGGTGAACAGGTAGAGAAAGAGTAAGAAAGGCAAGAATGGCGATGGGGTGGGTTTGGAGTTATGGAGAAAGAAAGTTTAAAGGGGACATAAGATGGAGGCTGAAGTTGTTTGATAGTATTATAAAGGGTATATTATTTTATGGGGTTGAAATATGGGAATATAAGGAATGGGAGGAGGTAGAGAAGATACAAGAGAAATACTTGAGGTGGATCCTAAAGTTGAACAGAACAACTCCAGGCTATATAGTAAGGGAAGAATTAAAAAGAGATAAGATGAGAGTGGATACCGGAAAAAGAGCAGGGTGGTTTGAAGATAGATTGGAGAAAGGAGAAATGGGTGAAATAGGAGAGTTGTGTATAAAGGAGAAAAGGAAAGATGAAAAGAAAAGAAGAGAGAAAGAGTGGGCAAGAGACAGTGTGGAGAGGAGAAATTATCTTTGGCGATGTGAAAAAAGCGAGGAAGCTTTGCAGGAAGAAGGGGAGAATAAGTGGATGAAGATAAAAGAGAGAGATAAAGAAGTTCAGGAGCAAGAGAGAGGGGAAAAAGTAAAGAATTCAAAATCGTGTAAGGACTATATGAGAGTGCAAGGTATTCCAAAATATATAAAAGACAATGAAAGAAAAATGGAAGGAAATAAATTGCAAACGATAGCGAAGTAGAGGTGCGGAAATCAGACGAGAGGGAATCCTGTATTGGTAGAGAGACGTAAGAAAAAATGTTGCAGAATAGTTTGGACAAGAGTTAGAAGGGACATAAAACTTGTGAAAGACATGTAAGAAGAATGAACAAAGACAGAGAAACGACAATTGGATGTCTTAAATGAAAGATGGTAAGAGGGTATGAATGGATGAGAAGAAGTAGAAGAAGTGAGAAAGGAGTGTAGCGTCAGATAGGGAAAGAGAGAGAGGAGAGAGTAGCGCGACTGCGTGGGGGGGGGGGGGAGAGATAGAGAGAATGAGGAAGTAAGTGAGTAAGAAAGGCAAGTTGTGTGTATGTACTTAATGATACTGAAGCGTTAGAAGACCTATGTAAGCGAAATGATGTATTGATTGATTTTAAATGGAAGTCATGTAATCACAAAAGTGGATGCATTAATAAACTATATAGGTTGCGGATCAGTGTCGAAACGGCATAGTAAATAATTGGAATGATTGCATTTCTCATTGCATATAAAATGTTCAATTGAAATGCATATCTAAAAGTTGTTAAGTGACTTAATCAATAAAAGACTGTAATTTTGTTAATATATTTATCGACAGTTGATAAAGGAAAACAATGTAAATTCACAATATACAGAAAACTATTTAATTTTTGTATATTCTTTACCTATAAATTGTTATAAACAATTATTGTAGAGTATTTTATTTTTAACTTATATCGTATTTCCAATGATTAGTTTGGCGTTAACTGCGATATGCTAGCCATGCGAAGAAGCGGGTTTTCGATTGTATTGTTTACTTAATATTTTTAACAATAAATTGACGATTTTTTACAAAACATTATGCATGTTTTTCATCTAATTTTTCCCGTAGAATCGATTCGCAGTCATATTTTCCCTGAAGCCGCTTTTGGTGAAATTGTTGATAACAAATTGTTGTAAACAAGTATTTTTTAAACACAAAAAAAGAACACGGGTATTTTATTTTTGGCATATGAATCGGTCCATGCAAAGAGGGCACTAAGTCCATTTTTGGGTAAATTGAGATAATGATAAATTCTTACTTTTTAGGGTCCGGTCTATCATTTGGCACTTATTTAAATTATTAATCTTCATTTCCTGATGTCCGATTTATGCAAAAAGGGCCCTAAGTCCAGGACTTAGATCCCGTTTTGCATAAATTGGAAGTGACATTTTTTATATCGCGTATTATTTACACTGAGAAAAAAATGTAGTAAAAGATAGTATTTAATACTAGGTACTCATTGCGGTAAAATATGTGCCAATAAATACATGTCGTATATTTTAACACTATAAATTGTCAAGATATATTGTAGGATACGCATTGTAGTTGTATACTATAATAAATATATAAATATATAATCTAATACTATTACATAATAGCTACAACTACACTGGTGAACAACAAATACAGTACCAGTTTTGTACCCGCGTAAAAATTTTCAGCGTGGGAGAATGTATGGGAAGAATGTATGGGGAACTGTGTGGGAAACTGTATGGGAATATGTATAGGAACATGAAATAAAATACAGTCTCCAATGGCCATCCATACACGGAAAAAAATAGTACGTCGCTCCAGCCAGATTGCCCAGCTAAAACAGCTTCCCACTGCCCAGCAGGTCGCGATGTAAGTCGCGAGTGAAGACGTAAAATGACAATTAAAATTCGAAATCCTTAAAATTTTTTTTCCTACAAATAGGTATACTTTTCTTATGTCTTTAAGAATATTCCTACATAATTTCTAGACGATGTGGTTATTTATATTATTTTTATATGATTTTTTTAAAGTCGTTAATAGTGAAAAAATCACTACTTTTTTCATTTTAAGGCATCCGTATTGATTACCGTATTAGATACGACAAAAATGCACTGAACCTTTTTTGTAGAGCACAAAATTTCCTACAAAAAAGTCAGTGAGAGCCATAGTCTAATGTTAATAGATACGTCACGAATAAGATAACTATCTCTGTTCTAAAATTTCAATGATTTATTCAATAACTTCCGATGTTTTTCATGCCGTACATATTAACATTAGACTATGGCTCTCACGGACTTTTTTGTAGGAAATTTTGTGCTCTACAAAAAAGGTTGAGTGCATTTTTGTCGTATCTAACACGGTAATCAATACGGAAGCCTTAAAATGAAAAAAGTAGTAATTTTTTCACTATTAACGACTTTAAAAAATCATATAAAAATAATATATATAACCACATCGTCTAGAAATTATGTAAAAATATTCTCAAAGACATAAGAAAAGTATACCTATTTATAGAAAAAAAAATTTTAAGGATTTCGAATTTTAATTGTCATTTTACGTCTTCACTCGCGACTTACATCGACCTGCTGGGCAGTGGGAAGCTGTTTTAGCTGGGCAATCTGGCTGGAACGACGTACTATTTTTTTCCGTGTACAATTGGAGAACGAATGGACGCTGGAATGGGAAGATTCGAATATGCCAATGAAAAGCATGGAGGAAAGTGTTTGAAGAAAGTATGGGACAGTGTATGGGAAAATAAAATAATCCTATACCATTATCCATTCTTTCTCCCATTGTATCGATATTGCGTTTAAAGAACTTTCTCCACACAATAGCCCATACTTTCTTCAAAGACTTTCTCCTATGGTCTTTATTCGAAAATTAGAATCCTCCCACACATCAAGTATTCATTCTCCCGCTGTAAGGATGCATTTCATATTGTGATATGTATTCTCATATATACTTCCATACATATTCTCACACAGTTTCCTATACAGTTTCCCATACAGTTTCCTATACAGTTTCCTATACATTTTTCCTATGCATCCTCCCACGCTTAAAAATGTAATATTTTCATGCACACTCTGTACTAACAAGTATAAATACAAATCAATATTTTTAATAATTTATTGCCAATAAATTTAGTATATACATTACTCATCCAGGAAAGAAAAATTCTAGCGAACCTCCGCATGAGTGTAATTAGATCTTTATATATGAAATTTCCAGCGAATTCATGCATTAATCGGTGGCAACGCGATTTACATATCATAAAATAGACTGCTTAAGGATGTTGTCACGTTACATAAAATATAAGAAGATAAAAGATTAAAATTTTGCACAGTGAAAGGTAAAGTGCAAAAGAAAATATTCGCAAAATTTTAGAATGATTGACGACGCCGTTTTGGAGAAATTCATGTTGAAAGATGGCCGATTTAACACGGCAGTATAGGGATAATCTAATTGATGTAATATCTTGTACGTAAGATGTTCAAATAAAAAAACTTTGCAAATTATTTCAGCATTAATTAGAATCATATCAAACAAAGAAAAAAGTGACTTCGTCACGTAGTTTTCATGCAAATCTTATTTTTGTATCAATTTTTAGCTCAATATGTGTCATTCACTAGTCAAGTTGGTGACTTTTTAAGTTTACTTAATTCGGTTTTAGCTTTATTACCGGAAAAAAATAAAAAATAACTACATAAATATCATTATCTAAATAGTATTAGCGAAGTTATAATTTTTAGATTCTTTTTTTAAACAGTTTGGCAATACATTATGATTTGACCAGCACGCCTTGTGACAACATCCTTCAAGATGACAGAGTTAATAAGCTAATGCTTATATGTTTGACAGTCTTGACGATCGCGCACGGATGCAGATAGATAATCTTGAGCTACATTGTTTGATAAATGCGGTCAAGACGCGGTCCATCTTTATTTACCGCATTTGTTTTAGCTCATGTTTCATTATTATATGCAGGTTGCTTATTTCTATAAATAAGGAGTTTGCTCATTTCTTCCATCCATTTCCATTGTAAGGATATTGCTTATTCCATCGTTTGTCTTGCATTTTTTCTCTTTCCGTGATCGACATCTGTTCACTCTATGATTAGCAGCTTATAAATGCATTTCGAACAAAATATGCGTATATGTATCTTAAGCAAGAAAGAAACTCGGAGATTAGTTGTGAACTCTGCATAACTATTTATAGGGCCTCGAAACACGTAACGTATACGAATTCCCGCTTCATTTTACAAACGTTAAAGACGCGCAATTGCATACAGTTTATATATTATAAACGAATTTGTGAATAAGTTCTTGGAAATCGAATACATGCAAAATTATATTAACGAAAAACAACTGATAAATGCATTTCGAACAAGATATGCTTGCATATATCTCACGCAAGAAAGAAACTCCGAGATTACTTGTGAATACCTGCGTGAGTACACCATACCTTGTCAAATGACTCCAGAATTATTTTGATGATCTTAAAACTCCAATTCCTTGTGAAATGAAATTGATGTACACAAGAAAACATTTTCGGCCGTGTCTACTATAAAAGAGCTCTTCCTGACTTTTTTGTAGAAAATTACATGCCCTACAAAAAAGGTTGAGTACATTTTTCTCGTATCCTGTACCATTTTCGATACGGAAGATTTAAAATGAAAAAGTACAGATTTATTTACTTTTTACAACGTTTGCAAATCATAAAGTTAATCAATAAATAACTTAAACGTCTAAAAATTATACACAAATATTCTTAATGATATAACAAAGGTGCATATATTTATAGAAACTAGAAAGATAAAAAGAATTTTAACGATTTCGAATTTTAATCGCCATTTTACAGTCACTATATAGCCACACGGCCAAAACGGCCTAATTCAGACAGTACAGTATCAAAATGTAATCAATACAAATTGGCACCGATTTTATATATATGATCAATTTTTCTGTTTGCGAAAATAATTTTATACATATACTGCAATTAGATAAATCGAGGATGGGACCGAAAATAGATTTAATTAAAATTAAAAAAAAATTCGGATAAAATTTTAAAAATATAAGAAATTTTAATATATTATTTTAGGCTTTTAGCCTTGACACTTTATGAATTTTATTTACTAAATTTTAATTCATAGTAAATTAATATAAGATACATTTAATGCAAATTCAATAATAAATAAGTATTTTCATTAGTACATTATTAAATTGAGCGGCAAAGTTCAATATAACACATATATAACAAGTTAGTTAGGTTACGAAAAAAGTTTGAATTTCAAGTAAAAAATATTAATTTGCCGAAAAATTTAAAGCGAGATATTTTCTGAAAATTCAATATTAAAAACAAGTATTATTATTATCAAATCAATTTCCTACAGAGATATAATACAAATTTCAAGTATGTCACAATTTTATTTCAACTTTACTTTCAACTTTTTTCGTAACCTAACAAATTTGTTATATATGTGTTATATTGAACTTTGCCGCTCAATTTAATAATGTACTCATGAAAATACTTATTTATTATTGAATTTGCATTAAACGTATTTTATATTAATTTACTATGAATTAAAATTTAGTAAATAAAATTCATAAAGTTTCAAGGCTAAAAGCCTAAAATAATATATTAAAATTTCTTATATTTTTAAAATTTTATTCGAATTTTTTTTTTAATTTTAATTAAATCTATTTTTGGTCCCATCCTCGATTTATCTAATTGCAGTATATGTATAAAATTATTTTCGCAAACAGAAAAATTGATCATATATCTAAAATCGGGGCCAATTTGTATTGATTACATTTTGATAAGATATATATTTTAATTAACTATGAAATTAAATTCTTAAATAATAATTCTTATTTTAATTGGAAGCCGAAAATGTTCTATTTTAACCTATAACCAATATCTAATCTATTAGCGTTTTCACTGACTGCATTAGTGCAAAATAATCTGCACTAATGTATCTCTATCTCGTATGCGGTGATAGAGACAAAGACACATTCAGTGCAAATTATTTTGCACTACTGCAGTCAGAGAAATCGCTATATAACTGTTTTAACCTAGAACTATTCTAACCTATAACTACCCTAACCATTAAGCTATTTTACTCTATAACCTATACATATCCACTTTCCAGAATTTTTCATTTTTAAATCAATTTATTATGTACAACAAAATTCAGGAAAAGATTTGTCAACATTTTGGAAAACCAGCAACTCAGTAGCTCCAAAGCTTTTATGGTAAATACAAGAACGGCAATTTCCTAACAGCTTATTCGAAACATCCAAATGGATTGCTATCCTATCATGATGTCTGGACAGAATAAGTAAAACTGTTTTAAAAGGATAAATCTTTCGATTTATTTAAATTTTTTAAATTGTCGGGGATGCTGTATGCTGCGAGAGTGCTGTGCTGGTGGTAGTGCTGCCGTTAGTGCCGTCGGGGATGCTGTGTGTTAAGCTGGTCCCATAACTGCCTTTACTGCCTCGGACGATAGGTTTGCTACGCTGACGCTACTCCTTCCTCTGCTGTCGTCGAAGGTGACGTTTGCTGCGCTGGTGGTAGTGCTGTCCTTGCTGCCGGCGGGGATGCTGTCTGCTGCGAGAGTGCTGTGCTGGTGGTAGTGCTGCCGTTACTGCCGTCGGGGATGCTGTATGTTAAGCTGGTCCCACAATTGCCTTTACTGCCTCGGAGGATAGGTTTGCCACGCTGAAGCTACTCCTACCTCTGCTGTCGTCGAAGGTGACGTTTGCTGCGCTGGTAGTAGTGCTGTCCCTACTGCCGTCGGGAATGCTGTATGCTGCGAGAGTGCTGTATTGGTGGTAGTGCTACCGTTATTTCCGTCGAGGATGCATTTACTGCCTCCGAGATAGGTTTGCCAGGCTGAAGCTCCTCCTACCTCTGCTGTCATCGAAGGTGACGTTTGCTGCGCTAGTAGTAGTGCTGTCCCTACTGCAGTCGGGGATGCTGTCTGCTGCGAGAGTCCTGTGTTGGTGGTAGTACTACCGTTACTGCCGTCGGGGATGCGGTATGTTAAGCTGGTCCCATAACTGCCTTTACTGCCTCGGAGGATAGGTTTGCTACGCTGACGCTTCTCCATCCTCTGCTGTCATAGACGGTGACGTTTGCTGCGCTGGTGGTAGTGCTGTCCTTGCTGCCGTCGGAGATGCTGTCTGCTGCGAGAGTGCTGTGTTGGTGGTAGTGCTACCTTTACTGCCGTCAAGGATGCTGTTTGTTAAGCTGGTCCCACAACTGCCTTTACTGCCTCGAGGGATACGTTTGCTACGCTGGCGCTACTCCTACCTCTGCTATCCTCGAAGGTGACGTTTGCTGCGCGGGTGGTAGTGCTGTCCCTACTGCCGTCGGGGATGCTGTCTGCTGCGAGAGTGCTGTGCTGGTGGTAGTGCTACCGTTACTGCCGTCGAGGATGCTGTTTGTTAAGCTGGTCCCACAACTGCCTTTACTGCCTCGAGGGATACGTTTGCCACGCTGAAGCTACTCCTACCTCTGCTGTCATCGAAGGTGACGTTTGCTGCGCTGGTTGTAGTGCTGTTCCTACTGCCGTCGGGGATGCTGTCTGCTGCGAGAGTGCTGTACTGGTGGTAGTGCTGCCGTTACTTCCGTCGGGGACGCTGTTTGTTAAGCTGGTCCCGCAATTGTCTTTACTGCCTCGGAGGATAGGTTTGCCACGCTGACGCTACTCCATCCTCTGCTGTCATCGAAGGTGGCGTTTGTTGCGCTGGTGGTAGTGCCGTCCTTGCCGCCGTCGGGGATGCTGTATGCTGCGAGAGTGCTGTGCTGGTGGTAGTGCAGCCGTTACTGCCGTCGGGGATGCTGTGTGTTATGCTGGTCCCATAACTGCATTTAGTGCCTCGGGGATAGGCTTGCCACGCCGAAGCTACTCCTACCTCTGCTGTCATCGAAGCCCCGCAGGGGACTTGTGGAAGAGAGCGGAGCGGGTTATCTCCGTCCACAATTTAATTGTGGAAGAGTGAGGGGTCGAAGTGCCCGAGCTCGAAGAGGAGCAATGCTTTTGAAAGATCCGCTTCTCTTAGCAAGTTTTGAGAATTGACGACCTCACGGACCCGATCGTTCGGCTGGTCTGTGCCGACGAATGCCTGATCGTGAAACGACTCGGGAGACCCACCGTACTGGGGAGCTAGGGTGCGGTGTCAAGCCCCTGCCGGCGGGTTCCACACGGGAGAGCGCTACGGCGTGCCGTGTCCGTGCAGGCAGTAACCGTAGAAAGGGTTGGCCTCTAGCGGGCCGTGGCAACGTTAGAAAGGTTCTCTGAACCAACAGAAGCATCAAGGCAGGCAGCTTGTTGCTAATAAATGTGGTAGCTGACTTATTGTATATCTTTTTTAAGTGTGCACAACCAGCGGTGCTGGCGCATCACTAAAATTTGGCCCCCTTCCCCCATGGGGGGGGGGGGTGCCTTAAACCCGAGAGGGAGGCAAGACACCTTAAATAACCTACACTCAAGTGCTGTCATCGAAGATGACGGTTGCTGCGCTGGTAGTATTGCTGCCCCTACTGCCGTCGGGGATGCTGTCTGCTGCGAGAGTGCTGTACTGGAGGTAGTGCTGCCGTTACTTCCGTCGGGGATGCTGTATGTTAAGCTGGTCCCACAATTGCCTTTACTGCCTCGGAGGATAGGTTTGCTACGCTGACGCCACTCCATCCTCTGCTGTCATCGACGGTGACGTTTGCTGCGCTGGTAGTAGTGCTGTCGCTACTGCCGTCGGGGATGCTGTCTGCTGCGAGAGTGCTGTGCTGGTGGTAGTGCTGCCGTTAGTGCCATCGGGGATGCTGTGTGTTAAGCTGGTCCTATAACTGCCTTTACTGCCTCGGAGGATAGGTTTGCTACGCTGACGCTACTCCATCCTCTGCTGTCATCGACGGTGACGTTTGCTGCGCTGGTGGTAGTGCTGTCCTTGCTGCCTTCGGGGATGCTGTCTGCTGCGAGAGTGCTGTGTTGGTGGTAGTACTACTTGTTACTGCCGTCGAAGATGCTGTTTGTTAAGCTGGTCCCATAACTACATTTAGTGCCTCGGGGATAGGCTTGCCACGCCGAAGCTACTCCTACCTCTGCTGTCATCGAAGGTGACGGTTGCTGCGCTGGTAGTAGTGCTGTCCCTACTGCCGTCGGGTATGCTGTCTGCTGGGAGAGTGCTGTACTGGAGGTAGTGCTGCCGTTACTTCCGTCGGGGATGCTGTATGTTAAGCTGGTCCCACAATTGCCTTTACTGCCTCGGAGGATAGGTTTGCTACGCTGACGCCACTCCATCCTCTGCTGTCATCGACGGTGACGTTTGCTGCGCTGGTAGTAGTGCTGTCCTTGCTGCCGTCGGGGATGCTGTCTGCTGCGAGAGTGCTGTGTTGGTGGTAGTACTACTTGTTACTGCCGTCGAAGATGCTGTTTGTTAAGCTGGTCCCATAACTGCATTTAGTGCCTCGGGGATAGGCTTGCCACGCCGAAGCTACTCCTACCTCTGCTGTCATCGAAGGTGACGGTTGCTGCGCTGGTAGTAGTGCTGTCCCTACTGCCGTCGGGGATGCTGTCTGCTGCGAGAGTGCTGTACTGGAGGTAGTGCTGCCGTTACTTCCGTCGGGGATGCTGTATGTTAAGCTGGTCCCACAATTGCCTTTACTGCCTCGGAGGATAGGTTTGCTACGCTGACGCCACTCCATCCTCTGCTGTCATCGACGGTGACGTTTGCTGCGCTGGTAGTAGTGCTGTCGCTACTGCCGTCGGGGATGCTGTCTGCTGCGAGAGTGCTGTGCTGGTGGTAGTGCTGCCGTTAGTGCCATCGGGGATGCTGTGTGTTAAGCTGGTCCTATAACTGCCTTTACTGCCTCGGAGGATAGGTTTGCTACGCTGACGCTACTCCATCCTCTGCTGTCATTGACGGTGACGTTTGCTGTGCTGGTGGTAGTGCTGCCGTTACTACCGTCGGGGATGCTGTGTGTTAAGCTGGTCCCACAACTGCCTTTACTGCCTCGGGGGATAGGTTTGCTCCGCTGACGCTCCTCCCACGTCTGCTGTCATAGATGGTGACGTTTGCTGCGCGGGTGGTAGTGCTGTCCTTGCTGCCGTCGGGGATGCTGTCTACTGAGAGAGTCCGGTGCTGGTGGTAGTGCTGCCGTTACTGCCGTCGGGGATGCTGTGTGTTAAGCTGGTCCCACAACTGCCTTTACTGCCTCGGAGGATAGGTTTGCTACGTTGACGCTACTCCATCCTCTGCTATCATCGAAGGTGACGTTTGCTGCGCCGGTGGTAGTGCTTTCCTTGCTGCCGTCGGGGATGCTGTCTGCTGCGAGGGTCCTGTGCTGGTGGTAGTGCTGCCGTTACTGCCGACGGGGATGCTGTATGTTAAGCTGGTCCCATAACTGCCTTTACTGCCTCGGAGGATAGGTTTGCTACGTTGACGCTACTCCATCCTCTGCTATCATCGACGGTGACGTTTGCTGCGCTGGTGGTATTGCTGCCGTTACTACCGTCGGGGATGCTGTGTGTTAAGGTGGTCCCATAAATGCATTTACTGCCTCGGGGGATAGGTTTGCTACGCGGACGCTACTCCTACCTCTGATGTCATCGACGGTGACGTTTGCTGCGCTGGTGGTAGTGCTATCCTTGCTGCCGTCGGGGATGCTGTCTGCTGCGAGAGTCCTGTGCTGGTGGTAGTGCTGCCGTTACTTCCGTCGGGGACGCTGTTTGTTAAGGTGGTCCCACAACTGCCTTTACTGCTTCGGGGGATACGTTTGCTACGCTGGCGGTACTCCTACCTCTGCTATCATCGAAGGTGACGTTTGCTGCGCCGGTGGTAGCGCTGTCCTTGCTGCCGTCGGGGATGCTGTCTGCTGCGAGAGTCCTGTGCTGGTGGTAGTGCTGCCGTTACTTCCGTCGGGGACGCTGTTTGTTAAGATGGTCCCACAATTGTCTTTACTGCCTCGGAGAATAGGTTTGCCACGCTGACGCTACTCCATCCTCTGCTGTCATCGAAGGTGGCGTTTGTTGCGCTGGTAGTAGTGCTGTCCCTACTGCCGTCGGGAATGCTGTATGCTGCGAGAGTGCTGTATTGGTGGTAGTGCTACCGTCACTTCCGTCGAGGATGCATTTACTGCCTCCGAGATAGGTTTGCCAGGCTGAAGCACATCCTACCTCTGCTGTCATCGAAGGTGACGTTTACTGCGCTAGTAGTAGTGCTGTCCCTACTGCAGTCGGGGATGCTGTCTGCTGCAAGAGTGCTGTGCTGGTGGTAGTGCTGCCGTTAGTGCCGTCGGGGATGCTGTGTGTTAAGCTGGTCCCATAACTGCCTTTACTGCCTCGGAGGATAGTTTTGCTACGCTGACGCTTCTCCATCCTCTGCTGTCATAGACGGTGACGTTTGCTGCGCTTGTGGTAGTGCTGTCCTTGCTGCCGTCGGGGCTGCTGTCTGCTGCTAGAGTGCTGTGTTGGTGGTAGTGCTACCGTTACTGCCGTCGAGGATGCTGTTTGTTAAGCTGGTTCCACAACTGCCTTTACTGCTTCGGGGAATACGTTTGCTACGCTGGCGGTACTCCTACCTCTGCTGTCATCGAAGGTGACGTTTACTGCGCTAGTAGTAGTGCTGTCCCTACTGCAGTCGGGGATGCTGTCTGCTGCGAGAGTGCTGTACTGGAGGTAGTGCTGCCGTTACTTCCGTCGGGGATGCTGTATGTTAAGCTGGTTCCACAATTGTCTTTACAGCCTCGGAGGATAGGTTTGCTACGCTGACGCCACTCCATCCTCTGCTGTCATCGACGGTGACGTTTGCTGCGCTGGTAGTAGTGCTGTCGCTACTGCCGTCGGGGATGCTGTATGCTGCGAGAGTGCTGTGTTGGTGGTAGTGCTACCGTCACTTCCGTCGAGGATGCTGTTTGTTAAGCTGGTCCCACAACTGCCTTTACTGCCTCGAGGGGTACGTTTGCTACGCTGGCGCTACTCCTACCTCTGCTTTCCTCGAAGGTGACGTTTGCTGCGCGGGTGGTAGTGCTGTCCCTACTGCCGTCGGGGATGCTGTCTGCTGCGAGAGTGCTGTGTTGGTGGTAGTGCTACCGTTACTGCCGTCGAGGATGCTGTTTGTTAAGCTGGTCCCACAATTGTCTTTACTGCCTCGGAGGATAGGTTTGCCACGCTGACGCTACTCCATCCTCTGCTGTCATCGAAGGTAGCGTTTGTTGCGCTGGTGGTAGTGCCGTCCTTGCCGCCGTCGGGGATGCTGTATGCTGCGAGAGTGCTGTGCTGGTGGTAGTGCAGCCGTTACTGCCGTCGGGGATGCTGTGTGTTATGCTCGTCCCATAACTGCATTTAGTGCCTCGGGGATAGGCTTGCCACGCCGAAGCTACTCCTACCTCTGCTGTCATCGAAGGTGACGGTTGCTACGCTGGTAGTAGTGCTGTCCCTACTGCCGTCGGGGATGCTGTCTGCAGCGAGAGTGCTGTACTGGAGGTAGTGCTGCCGTTACTTCCGTCGGGGATGCTGTATGTTAAGCTGGTCCCACAATTGCCTTTACAGCCTCGGAGGATAGGTTTGCTACGCTGACGCCACTCCATCCTCTGCTGTCATCGACGGTGACGTTTGCTGCGCTGGTAGTAGTGCTGTCGCTACTGCCGTCGGGGATGCTGTCTGCTGCGAGAGTGCTGTGTTGGTGGTAGTACTACTGTTAATGCCGTCGAAGATGCTGTTTGTTAAGCTGGTCCCACAATTGCCTTTACTGCCTGGGAGGATAGGTTTGCCACGCTGACGCTACTCCTACCTCTGCTGTCATCGAAGGTGACGTTTGCTGCGCTGGTAGTAGTGCTGGCCCTACTGCCGTCGGGAATGCTGTATGCTGCGAGAGTGCTGTATTGGTGGTAGTGCTACCGTCACTTCCGTCGAGGATGCATTTACTGCCTCGGGGGATAGGTTTGCTACGCGGACGCTACTCCTACCTCTGATGTCATCGACGGTGACGTTTGCTGCGCTGGTGGTAGTGCCGTCCTTGCTGCCGTCGGGAATGCTGTATGCTGCGAGAGTGCTGTGCTGGTGGTAGTTCTGCCGTTACTGCCGTCGGGGACGCTGTTTGTTAAGCTGGTCCCACAATTGTATTTACTGCCTCGGAGGATAGGTTTGCCACGCTGACGCTACTCCATCCTCTGCTGTCATCGAAGGTGGCGTTTGTTGCGCTGGTGGTAGTGCCGTCCTTGCCGCCGTCGGGGATGCTGTATGCTGCGAGAGTGCTGTGCTGGTGGTAGTGCTGCCGTTAGTTCCATCGGGGATGCTGTGTGTTAAGCTGGTCCTATAACTGCCTTTACTGCCTCGGAGGATAGGTTTGCTACGCAGACGCTACTCCATCCTCTGCTGTCATTGACGATGACGTTTGCTGTGCTGGTGGTAGTGCTGCCGTTACTGCCGTCGGGGATGCTGTGTGTTAAGCTGGTCCCACAACTGCCTTTACTGCCTCGGAGGATAGGTTGGCAGCGCTGGCGGTACTGCAACCTCTTATGTCTCCGTCGGTGACGTTTGCTGAGCTGGTGGTAGTGCTGTCCTTGCTGCCGTCGGGGATGCTGTCTGCTGCGAGAGTCCTGTGCTGGTGGTAGTGCTACTGTTACTGCCGTCGGGGATGCTGTATGTTAAGCTGGTCCCACAACTGCCTTTACTGCCTCGAGGGATACGTTTGCTACGCTGGCGTTACTCCTACCTCTGCTATCATCGAAGGTGACGTTTGCTGCGCCGGTGGTAGTGCTGTCCTTGCTGCCGTCGGGGATGCTGTCTGCTGCGAGAGTCCTGTGCTGGTGGTAGTGCTGCCGTCACTGCCGACGGGGATGCTGTATGTTAAGCTGGTCCCATAACTGCCTTTACTGCCTCGGAGGATACGTTTGCTACGTTGACGCTACTCCATCCTCTGCTGTCATCGACGGTGACGTTTGCTGCGCTGGTGGTATTGCTGCCGTTACTACCGTCGGGGATGCTGTGTGTTAAGCTGGTCCCATAAATGCATTTACTGCCTCGGGGGATAGGTTTGCTACGCGGACGCTACTCCTACCTCTGATGTCATCGACGGTGACGTTTGCTGCGCTGGTGGTAGTGCCGTCCTTGCTGCCGTCGGGAATGCTGTATGCTGCGAGAGTGCTGTGCTAGTGGTAGTTCTGCCGTTACTGCCGTCGGGGATGCTGTATGTTAAGCTGGTCCCACAATTGCCTTTACTGCCTGGGAGGATAGGTTTGCCACGCTGACGCTACTCCATCCTCTGCTGTCATCGAAGGTGGCGTTTGTTGCGCTGGTGGTAGTGCCGTCCTTGCCGCCGTCGGGGATGCTGTATGCTGCGAGAGTGCTGTGCTGGTGGTAGTGCAGCCGTTACTGCCGTCGGGGATGCTGTATGTTAAGCTGGTCCCACAATTGCCTTTACTGCCTCGGAGGATAGGTTTGCCACGCTGACGCTACTCCATCCTCTGCTGTCATCGAAGGTGGCGTTTGTTGCGCTGGTGGTAGTGCCGTCCTTGCCGCCGTCGGGGATGCTGTATGCTGCGAGAGTGCTGTGCTGGTGGTAGTGCTGCCGTTAGTGCCATCGGGGATGCTGTGTGTTAAGCTGGTCCTATAACTGCCTTTACTGCCTCGGAGGATAGGTTTGCTACGCTGACGCTACTCCATCCTCTGCTGTCATTGACGGTGACGTTTGCTGTGCTGGTGGTAGTGCTGCCGTTACTGCCGTCGGGGATGCTGTGTGTTAAGCTGGTCCCACAACTGCCTTTACTGCCTCGGAGGATAGGTTTGCTACGTTGACGCTACTCCTACCTCTGCTGTCATCGAAGGTGACGTTTGCTGCGCCGGTGGTAGTGCTGTCCTTGCTGCCGTCGGGGATGCTGTCTGCTGAGAGGGTCCTGTGCTGGTGGTAGTGCTGCCGTTACTGCCGTCGGGGATGCTGTGTGTTAAGCTGGTCCCACAAGTGCCTTTACTGCCTCGGAGGATAGGTTTGCTACGTTGACGCTACTCCATCCTCTGCTATCATCGAAGGTGACGTTTGCTGCGCCGGTGGTAGTGCTTTCCTTGCTGCCGTCGGGGATGCTGTCTGCTGCGAGGGTCCTGTGCTGGTGGTAGTGCTGCCGTTACTGCCGACGGGGATGCTGTATGTTAAGCTGGTCCCATAACTGCCTTTACTGCCTCGGAGGATAGGTTTGCTACGTTGACGCTACTCCATCCTCTGCTATCATCGACGGTGACGTTTGCTGCGCTGGTGGTATTGCTGCCGTTACTACCGTCGGGGATGCTGTGTGTTAAGGTGGTCCCATAAATGCATTTACTGCCTCGGGGGATAGGTTTGCTACGCGGACGCTACTCCTACCTCTGATGTCATCGACGGTGACGTTTGCTGCGCTGGTGGTAGTGCTATCCTTGCTGCCGTCGGGGATGCTGTCTGCTGCGAGAGTCCTGTGTTGGTGGTAGTGCTACCGTTACTGCCGTCGAGGATGCTGTTTGTTAAGCTGGTTCCACAACTGCCTTTACTGCTTCGGGGAATACGTTTGCTACGCTGGCGGTACTCCTACCTCTGCTATCATCGAAGGTGACGTTTGCTGCGCCGGTGGTAGCGCTGTCCTTGCTGCCGTCGGGGATGCTGTCTGCTGCGAGAGTCCTGTGCTGGTGGTAGTGCTGCCGTTACTTCCGTCGGGGACGCTGTTTGTTAAGCTGGTCCCACAATTGTCTTTACTGCCTCGGAGGATAGGTTTGCCACGCTGACGCTACTCCATCCTCTGCTGTCATCGAAGGTGGCGTTTGTTGCGCTGGTAGTAGTGCTGTCCCTACTGCCGTCGGGAATGCTGTATGCTGCGAGAGTGCTGTATTGGTGGTAGTGCTACCGTCACTTCCGTCGAGGATGCATTTACTGCCTCGGGGGATAGGTTTGCTACGCGGACGCTACTCCTACCTCTGATGTCATCGACGGTGACGTTTGCTGCGCTGGTGGTAGTGCCGTCCTTGCTGCCGTCGGGAATGCTGTATGCTGCGAGAGAGCTGTGCTGGTGGTAGTTCTGCCGTTACTGCCGTCGGGGACGCTGTTTGTTAAGCTGGTCCCACAATTGTATTTACTGCCTCGGAGGATAGGTTTGCCACGCTGACGCTACTCCATCCTCTGCTGTCATCGAAGGTGGCGTTTGTTGCGCTGGTGGTAGTGCCGTCCTTGCCGCCGTCGGGGATGCTGTGTGCTGCGAGAGTGCTGTGCTGGTGGTAGTGCTGCCGTTAGTGACATCGGGGATGCTGTGTGTTAAGCTGGTCCTATAACTGCCTTTACTGCCTCGGAGGATAGGTTTGCTACGCAGACGCTACTCCATCCCCTGCTGTCATTGACGGTGACGTTTGCTGTGCTGGTGGTAGTGCTGCCGTTAATGCCGTCGGGGATGCTGTGTGTTAAGCTGGTCCCACAACTGCCTTTACTGCCTCGGAGGATAGGTTTGCTACGTTGACGCTACTGCAACCTCTGCTGTCATCGACGGTGACGTTTGCTGCGCTGGTGGTAGTGCTGTCCTTGCTGCCGTCGGGGATGCTGTCTGCTGCGAGAGTGCTGTGTTGGTGGTAGTACTACTGTTACTGCCGTCGAAGATGCTGTTTGTTAAGCTGGTCCCACAACTGCCTTTACTGCCTCGAGGGATACGTTTGCTACGCTGGCGTTACTCCTACCTCTGCTATCATCGAAGGTGACGTTTGCTGCGCCGGTGGTAGTGCTGTCCTTGCTGCCGTCGGGGATGCTGTCTGCTGCGAGAGTCCTGTGCTGGTGGTAGTGCTGCCGTTACTGCCGACGGGGATGCTGTATGTTAAGCTGGTCCCATAACTGCCTTTACTGCCTCGGAGGAGACGTTTGCTACGTTGACGCTACTCCATCCTCTGCTGTCATCGACGGTGACGTTTGCTGCGCTGGTGGTATTGCTGCCGTTACTACCGTCGAGGATGCTGTGTGTTAAGCTGGTCCCATAAATGCATTTACTGCCTCGGGGGATAGGTTTGCTACGCGGACGCTACTCCTACCTCTGATGTCATCGACGGTGACGTTTGCTGCGCTGGTGGTAGTGCCGTCCTTGCTGCCGTCGGGGATGCTGTATGCTGCGAGAGTGCTGTGCTGGTGGTAGTGCAGCCGTTACTGCCGTCGGGGATGCTGTATGTTAAGCTGGTCCCACAATTGCCTTTACTGCCTGGGAGGATAGGTTTGCCACGCTGACGCTACTCCTTCCTCTGCTGTCATCGAAGGTGGCGTTTGTTGCGCTGGTGGTAGTGCCGTCCTTGCCGCCGTCGGGGATGCTGTATGCTGCGAGAGTGCTGTGCTGGTGGTAGTGCAGCCGTTACTGCCGTCGGGGATGCTGTATGTTAAGCTGGTCCCACAATTGCCTTTACTGCCTGGGAGGATAGGTTTGCCACGCTGACGCTACTCCATCCTTTGCTGTCATCGAAGGTGGCGTTTGTTGCGCTGGTGGTAGTGCCGTCCTTGCCGCCGTCGGGGATGCTGTATGCTGCGAGAGTGCTGTGCTGGTGGTAGTGCTGCCGTTGGTGCCATCGGGGATGCTGTGTGTTAAGCTGGTCCTATAACTGCCTTTACTGCCTCGGAGGATAGGTTTGCTACGCTGGCGCTACTCCATCCTCTGCTGTCATTGACGGTGACGTTTGCTGTGCTGGTGGTAGTGCTGCCGTTACTGCCGTCGGGGATGCTGTGTGTTAAGCTGGTCCCACAACTGCCTTTACTGCCTCGGAGGTTAGGTTTGCTACGTTGACGCTACTCCTACCTCTGCTGTCATCGAAGGTGACGTTTGCTGCGCGGGTGGTAGTGCTGTCCTTGCTGCCGTCGGGGATGCTGTCTACTGAGAGAGTCCGGTGCTGGTGGTAGTGCTGCCGTTACTGCCGTCGGGGATGCTGTGTGTTAAGCTGGTCCCACAAGTGCCTTTACTGCCTCGGAGGATAGGTTTGCTACGTTGACGCTACTCCATCCTCTGCTATCATCGACGGTGACGTTTGCTGCGCGGGTGGTAGTGCTGTCCTTGCTGCCGTCGGGGATGCTGTCTGCTGCGAGGGTCCTGTGCTGGTGGTAGTGCTGCCGTTACTGCCGACGGGGATGCTGTATGTTAAGCTGGTCCCATAACTGCCTTTACTGCCTCGGAGGATAGGTTTGCTACGTTGACGCTACTCCATCCTCTGCTATCATCGACGGTGACGTTTGCTGCGCTGGTGGTATTGCTGCCGTTACTACCGTCGGGGATGCTGTGTGTTAAGGTGGTCCCATAAATGCATTTACTGCCTCGGGGGATAGGTTTGCTACGCGGACGCTACTCCTACCTCTGATGTCATCGACGGTGACGTTTGCTGCGCTGGTGGTAGTGCTATCCTTGCTGCCGTCGGGGATGCTGTCTGCTGCGAGAGTCCTGTGTTGGTGGTAGTGCTGCCGTTACTTCCGTCGGGGACGCTGTTTGTTAAGCTGGTTCCACAACTGCCTTTACTGCTTCGGGGAATACGTTTGCTACGCTGGCGGTACTCCTACCTCTGCTATCATCGAAGGTGACGTTTGCTGCGCCGGTGGTAGCGCTGTCCTTGCTGCCGTCGGGGATGCTGTCTGCTGCGAGAGTCCTGTGCTGGTGGTAGTGCTGCCGTTACTTCCGTCGGGGACGCTGTTTGTTAAGCTGGTCCCACAATTGTCTTTACTGCCTCGGAGGATAGGTTTGCCACGCTGACGCTACTCCATCCTCTGCTGTCATCGAAGGTGGCGTTTGTTGCGCTGGTAGTAGTGCTGTCCCTACTGCCGTCGGGAATGCTGTATGCTGCGAGAGTGCTGTATTGGTGGTAGTGCTACCGTCACTTCCGTCGAGGATGCATTTACTGCCTCGGGGGATAGGTTTGCTACGCGGACGCTACTCCTACCTCTGATGTCATCGACGGTGACGTTTGCTGCGCTGGTGGTAGTGCCGTCCTTGCTGCCGTCGGGGATGCTGTATGCTGCGAGAGTGCTGTGCTGGTGGTAGTTCTGCCGTTACTGCCGTCGGGGACGCTGTTTGTTAAGCTGGTCCCACAATTGTATTTACTGCCTCGGAGGATAGGTTTGCCACGCTGACGCTACTCCATCCTCTGCTGTCATCGAAGGTGGCGTTTGTTGCGCTGGTGGTAGTGCCGTCCTTGCCGCCGTCGGGGATGCTGTATGCTGCGAGAGTGCTGTGCTGGTGGTAGTGCTGCCGTTAGTGCCATCGGGGATGCTGTGTGTTAAGCTGGTCCTATAACTGCCTTTACTGCCTCGGAGGATAGGTTTGCTACGTAGACGCTACTCCATCCTCTGCTGTCATCGACGGTGACGTTTGCTGTGCTGGTGGTAGTGCTGTCGTTAATGCCGTCGGGGATGCTGTGTGTTAAGCTGGTCCTATAACTGCCTTTACTGCCTCGGAGGATAGGTTTGCTACGTTGACGCTACTGCATCCTCTGCTGTCATCGACGGTGACGTTTGCTGCGCTGGTGGTAGTGCTGTCCTTGCTGCCGTCGGGGATGCTGTCTGCTGCGAGAGTGCTGTGTTGGTGGTAGTACTACTGTTACTGCCGTCGAAGATGCTGTTTGTTAAGCTGGTCCCACAACTGCCTTTACTGCCTCGGGGGATACGTTTGCTACGCTGGCGTTACTCCTTCCTCTGCTGTCATCGACGGTGACGTTTGCTGCGCTGGTGGTAGTGCTGTCCTTGCTGCCGTCGGGGATGCTGTCTGCTGCGAGAGTCCTGTGCTGGTGGTAGTGCTGCCGTTACTGCCGACGGGGATGCTGTATGTTAAGCTGGTCCCATAACTGCCTTTACTGCCTCGGAGGATACGTTTGCTACGTTGACGCTACTCCATCCTCTGCTGTCATCGACGGTGACGTTTGCTGCGCTGGTGGTATTGCTGCCGTTACTACCGTCGAGGATGCTGTGTGTTAAGCTGGTCCCATAAATGCATTTACTGCCTCGGAGGATACGTTTGCTACGTTGACGCTACTCCATCCTCTGCTGTCATCGACGGTGACGTTTGCTGCGCTGGTGGTAGTGCCGTCCTTGCTGCCGTCGGGGATGCTGTATGCTGCGAGAGTGCTGTGCTAGTGGTAGTTCTGCCGTTACTGCCGTCGGGGATGCTGTATGTTAAGCTGGTCCCACAATTGCCTTTACTGCCTGGGAGGATAGGTTTGCCACGCTGACGCTACTCCATCCTCTGCTGTCATCGAAGGTGGCGTTTGTTGCGCTGGTGGTAGTGCCGTCCTTGCCGCCGTCGGGGATGCTGTATGCTGCGAGAGTGCTGTGCTGGTGGTAGTGCAGCCGTTACTGCCGTCGGGGATGCTGTATGTTAAGCTGGTCCCACAATTGCCTTTACTGCCTCGGAGGATAGGTTTGCCACGCTGACGCTACTCCATCCTTTGCTGTCATCGAAGGTGGCGTTTGTTGCGCTGGTGGTAGTGCCGTCCTTGCCGCCGTCGGGGATGCTGTATGCTGCGAGAGTGCTGTGCTGGTGGTAGTGCTGCCGTTATTGCCGTCGGGGATGCTGTGTGTTAAGCTGGTCCTATAACTGCCTTTACTGCCTCGGAGGATAGGTTTGCTACGCTGACGCTACTCCATCCTCTGCTGTCATTGACGGTGACGTTTGCTGTGCTGGTGGTAGTGCTGCCGTTACTGCCGTCGGGGATGCTGTGTGTTAAGCTGGTCCCACAACTGCCTTTACTGCCTCGGAGGATAGGTTTGCTACGTTGACGCTACTCCTACCTCTGCTGTCATCGAAGGTGACGTTTGCTGCGCGGGTGGTAGTGCTGTCCTTGCTGCCGTCGGGGATGCTGTCTACTGAGAGAGTCCGGTGCTGGTGGTAGTGCTGCCGTTACTGCCGTCGGGGATGCTGTGTGTTAAGCTGGTCCCACAAGTGCCTTTACTGCCTCGGAGGATAGGTTTGCTACGTTGACGCTACTCCATCCTCTGCTATCATCGAAGGTGACGTTTGCTGCGCCGGTGGTAGTGCTTTCCTTGCTGCCGTCGGGGATGCTGTCTGCTGCGAGGGTCCTGTGCTGGTGGTAGTGCTGCCGTTACTGCCGACGGGGATGCTGTATGTTAAGCTGGTCCCATAACTGCCTTTACTGCCTCGGAGGATAGGTTTGCTACGTTGACGCTACTCCATCCTCTGCTATCATCGACGGTGACGTTTGCTGCGCTGGTGGTATTGCTGCCGTTACTACCGTCGGGGATGCTGTGTGTTAAGGTGGTCCCATAAATGCATTTACTGCCTCGGGGGATAGGTTTGCTACGCGGACGCTACTCCTACCTCTGATGTCATCGACGGTGACGTTTGCTGCGCTGGTGGTAGTGCTATCCTTGCTGCCGTCGGGGATGCTGTCTGCTGCGAGAGTCCTGTGTTGGTGGTAGTGCTACCGTTACTGCCGTCGAGGATGCTGTTTGTTAAGCTGGTTCCACAACTGCCTTTACTGCTTCGGGGAATACGTTTGCTACGCTGGCGGTACTCCTACCTCTGCTATCATCGAAGGTGACGTTTGCTGCGCCGGTGGTAGCGCTGTCCTTGCTGCCGTCGGGGATGCTGTCTGCTGCGAGAGTCCTGTGCTGGTGGTAGTGCTGCCGTTACTTCCGTCGGGGACGCTGTTTGTTAAGCTGGTCCCACAATTGTCTTTACTGCCTCGGAGGATAGGTTTGCCACGCTGACGCTACTCCATCCTCTGCTGTCATCGAAGGTGGCGTTTGTTGCGCTGGTAGTAGTGCTGTCCCTACTGCCGTCGGGAATGCTGTATGCTGCGAGAGTGCTGTATTGGTGGTAGTGCTACCGTCACTTCCGTCGAGGATGCATTTACTGCCTCGGGGGATAGGTTTGCTACGCGGACGCTACTCCTACCTCTGATGTCATCGACGGTGACGTTTGCTGCGCTGGTGGTAGTGCCGTCCTTGCTGCCGTCGGGAATGCTGTATGCTGCGAGAGTGCTGTGCTGGTGGTAGTTCTGCCGTTACTGCCGTCGGGGACGCTGTTTGTTAAGCTGGTCCCACAATTGTATTTACTGCCTCGGAGGATAGGTTTGCCACGCTGACGCTACTCCATCCTCTGCTGTCATCGAAGGTGGCGTTTGTTGCGCTGGTGGTAGTGCCGTCCTTGCCGCCGTCGGGATGCTGTATGCTGCGAGAGTGCTGTGCTGGTGGTAGTGCTGCCGTTAGTGCCATCGGGGATGCTGTGTGTTAAGCTGGTCCTATAACTGCCTTTACTGCCTCGGAGGATAGGTTTGCTACGCAGACGCTACTCCATCCTCTGCTGTCATTGACGGTGACGTTTGCTGTGCTGGTGGTAGTGCTGCCGTTAATGCCGTCGGGGATGCTGTGTGTTAAGCTGGTCCCACAACTGCCTTTACTGCCTCGGAGGATAGGTTTGCTACGTTGACGCTACTGCATCCTCTGCTGTCATCGACGGTGACGTTTGCTGCGCTGGTGGTAGTGCTGTCCTTGCTGCCGTCGGGGATGCTGTGTGCTGCGAGTGTGCTGTGTTGGTGGTAGTACTACTGTTAATGCCGTCGGGGATGCTGTTTGTTAAGCTGGTCCCACAACTGCCTTTACTGCCTCGAGGGATACGTTTGCTACGCTGGCGTTACTCCTACCTCTGCTATCATCGAAGGTGACGTTTGCTGCGCCGG
The DNA here is from genome assembly GCA_030407085.1 of Trichopria drosophilae. NCBI lineage: Eukaryota > Metazoa > Arthropoda > Insecta > Hymenoptera > Diapriidae > Trichopria > Trichopria drosophilae. The sequence goes on along the minus strand of CM059586.1, from coordinate 97,478,633 downwards.
TGGTAGTGCTGTCCTTGCTGCCGTCGGGGATGCTGTCTGCTGCGAGAGTCCTGTGCTGGTGGTAGTGCTGCCGTTACTGCCGACGGGGATGCTGTGTGTTAAGCTGGTCCCATAAATGCCTTTACTGCCTCGGAGGATAGGTTTGCTACGCGGACGCTACTCCTACCTCTGATGTCATCGACGGTGACGTTTGCTGCGCTGGTGGTAGTGCCGTCCTTGCTGCCGTCGGGAATGCTGTATGCTGCGAGAGTGCTGTGCTAGTGGTAGTTCTGCCGTTACTGCCGTCGGGGATGCTGTATGTTAACTGGTCCCACAATTGCCTTTACTGCCTGGGAGGATAGGTTTGCCACGCTGACGCTACTCCATCCTCTGCTGTCATCGAAGGTGGCGTTTGTTGCGCTGGTGGTAGTGCCGTCCTTGCCGCCGTCGGGGATGCTGTATGCTGCGAGAGTGCTGTGCTGGTGGTAGGGCTGCCGTTACTGCCGTCGGGGATGCTGTGGGGTAAGCTGGTCCGATAACTGCCTTAACTGCCTCGGAGGATAGGTTTGCCACGCTGACGCTACTCCATCCTTTGCTGTCATCGAAGGTGGCGTTTGTTGCGCTGGTGGTAGTGCCGTCCTTGCCGCCGTCGGGGATGCTGTATGCTGCGAGAGTGCTGTGCTGGTGGTAGTGCTGCCGTTAGTGCCATCGGGGATGCTGTGTGTTAAGCTGGTCCTATAACTGCCTTTACTGCCTCGGAGGATAGGTTTGCTACGCTGACGCTACTCCATCCTCTGCTGTCATTGACGGTGACGTTTGCTGTGCTGGTGGTAGTGCTGCCGTTACTGCCGTCGGGGATGCTGTGTGTTAAGCTGGTCCCACAACTGCCTTTACTGCCTCGGAGGATAGGTTTGCTACGTTGACGCTACTCCTACCTCTGCTGTCATCGAAGGTGACGTTTGCTGCGCGGATGGTAGTGCTGTCCTTGCTGCCGTCGGGGATGCTGTCTACTGAGAGAGTCCGGTGCTGGTGGTAGTGCTGCCGTTACTGCCGTCGGGGATGCTGTGTGTTAAGCTGGTCCCACAAGTGCCTTTACTGCCTCGGAGGATAGGTTTGCTACGTTGACGCTACTCCATCCTCTGCTATCATCGAAGGTGACGTTTGCTGCGCGGATGGTAGTGCTGTCCTTGCTGCCGTCGGGGATGCTGTCTACTGAGAGGGTCCTGTGCTGGTGGTAGTGCTGCCGTTACTGCCGACGGGGATGCTGTATGTTAAGCTGGTCCCATAACTGCCTTTACTGCCTCGGAGGATAGGTTTGCTACGTTGACGCTACTCCATCCTCTGCTATCATCGACGGTGACGTTTGCTGCGCTGGTGGTATTGCTGCCGTTACTACCGTCGGGGATGCTGTGTGTTAAGGTGGTCCATAAATGCATTTACTGCCTCGGGGGATAGGTTTGCTACGCGGACGCTACTCCTACCTCTGATGTCATCGACGGTGACGTTTGCTGCGCTGGTGGTAGTGCTATCCTTGCTGCCGTCGGGGATGCTGTCTGCTGCGAGAGTCCTGTGTTGGTGGTAGTGCTACCGTTACTGCCGTCGAGGATGCTGTTTGTTAAGCTGGTTCCACAACTGCCTTTACTGCTTCGGGGAATACGTTTGCTACGCTGGCGGTACTCCTACCTCTGCTATCATCGAAGGTGACGTTTGCTGCGCCGGTGGTAGCGCTGTCCTTGCTGCCGTCGGGGATGCTGTCTGCTGCGAGAGTCCTGTGCTGGTGGTAGTGCTGCCGTTACTTCCGTCGGGGACGCTGTTTGTTAAGCTGGTCCCACAATTGTCTTTACTGCCTCGGAGGATAAGTTTGCCACGCTGACGCTACTCCATCCTCTGCTGTCATCGAAGGTGGCGTTTGTTGCGCTGGTAGTAGTGCTGTCCCTACTGCCGCCGGGAATGCTGTATGCTGCGAGAGTGCTGTATTGGTGGTAGTGCTACCGTCACTTCCGTCGAGGATGCATTTACTGCCTCGGGGGATAGGTTTGCTACGCGGACGCTACTCCTACCTCTGATGTCATCGACGGTGACGTTTGCTGCGCTGGTGGTAGTGCGTCCTTGCCGTTACTGCCGTCGGGGACGCTGTTTGTTAAGCTGGTCCCACAATTGTCTTTACTGCCTCGGAGGATAGGTTTGCCACGCTGACGCTACTCCATCCTCTGCTGTCATCGAAGGTGGCGTTTGTTGCGCTGGTGGTAGTGCCGTCGTTGCCGCCGTCGGGGATGCTGTCTGCTGCGAGAGTGCTGTGCTGGTGGTAGTGCTGCCGTTACTGCCGTCGGGGATGCTGTGTGTTAAGCTGGTCCCACAATTGCCTTTACTGCCTCGGAGGATAGGTTTGCTACGCAGACGCTACTCCATCCTCTGCTGTCATCGACGGTGACGTTTGCTGCGCTGGTGGTAGTGCCGTCCTTGCTGCCGTCGGGGATGCTGTATGCTGCGAGAGTGCTGTGCTGGTGGTAGTTCTGCCGTTACTGCCGTCGGGGATGCTGTGTGTTAAGCTGGTCCTATAACTGCCTTTACTGCCTCGGAGGATAGGTTTGCTACGCAGACGCTACTCCATCCTCTGCTGTCATTGACGGTGACGTTTGCTGCGCTGGTGGTAGTGCTGCCGTTAATGCCTACGTTCGGGGATGCTGTGTGTTAAGCTGGTCCCATAAACTGCCTTTACTGCCTCGGACGGATAGGTTTGCTACGTTGGACGCTACTGCATCCTCTGCAGATGTCATCGACGGTGACGTTTGCTGCGCTGGTGGAAGTGCTGTCCTTGCTGCCGTCGGGGATGCTGTCTGCTGCGAGAGTGCTGTGTTGGTGGTAGTACTACTTGTTACTGCCGTCGAAGATGCTGTTTGTTAAGCTGGTCCCACAACTGCCTTTACTGCCTCGAGGGATACGTTTGCTACGCTGGCGTTACTCCTACCTCTGCTATCATCGAAGGTGACGTTTGCTGCGCTGGTGGTAGTGCTGTCCTTGCTGCCGTCGGGAGATGCTGTCTGCTGCGAGAGTCCTGTGCTGGTTGGTAGTGCTGCCGTTACTGCCGTCGGGGATGCTGTATGTTAAGCTGGTCCCACAATTGCCTTTACTGCCTCGGAGGATACGTTTGCTACGCTGACGCTACTCCATCCTCTGCTGTCATCGACGGTGAACGTTTGCTGCGCTGGTGGTATTGCTGTGCCGCTACCGTTACTTTCCGTCGAGGATGCTGTGTGTTAAGCTGGTCCCCAAAATGCATTTACTGCCTCGGGGATAGGTTTTGCTACGCTGACGCTACTCCAACCATCTGATGTCATCGACGGTGACGTTTGCTGCTGCGCTGGTGGTAGTGCCGCCGCTACTGCCGTCGGGGATGCTGTATGCTGCGAGAGTGCTGTGCTAGTGTGTAGTGCTGCCGTTAGTGCCGTCGGGGATGCTGTATGTTAAGCTGGGTCCCATAACTTGCCTTTATACTGCCCTCGGAGGATAGGTTTGCCACGCTGACGCTACTCCAACCTCTGCTGTCATCGAAGGTGACGTTTTGTTGCGCTGGTGGTAGTGCCGTCCTTGCTGCCGCGTCGGGGATGCTGTATGCTGCGAGAGTGCTGTGCTGTTGGTAGTGCTGCCGTTACTGCCGTCGGGGATGCTGTATGTTAAGCTGGTCCCACAATTGCCTTTAACTGCCTCGGAGGATAGGTTTTGCCACGCTGACGCTACTCCATCTTTGCTGTCATCGAAGGTGGCGTTTGTTGCGCTGGTGGTAGTGCCGTCCTTGCCGCCGTCGGGGATGCTGTATGCTGCGAGAGTGCTGTGCTGGTGGTAGTGCTACTGTTACTGCTGCCGTCGGGGATGCTGTGTGTTAAGCTGGTCCCATAACTGCCTTTACTGCCTCGATGTTAAGGTTTTGCTACGCTGACGCTACTCCATCCTCTGCTGTCATTGACGGTGACGTTTGGAGTGCTGTGCTGGTGGTAGTGCTGCCGTTACTGCCGTCGGGGATGCTGTGTGTTTAAGCTGGTCCCACAACTGCCTTTACTGCCTCGGAGGATAGGTTTGCTACGTTGACGCTACTCCTACCTCTGCTGTCATCGAAGGTGACGTTTGCTGCGGGTATGTAGTGCTGTCCGCCTGCAGTCGGGAATGCTGTCTACTGAGAGAGTCCGGTGCGGTGTGGTAGTGCTTGCCGTTAGTGCCGACGGGGATGCCTGTGTGGTTTAAGTGCCTGGTCCCTATATCTGCCTTTACTCTGTACTGCCTCGGAGGATAGGTTTGCATGTACGCAAGACCGCTACCCCATCCTCTGCTGTCATTGACGGTGACGTTTTGCTGTGCCTGCGGTGGTAGTATGCTGCCGTTAACTGCCGACGGTGGATGCTGTGTGTTAAGTCTTGTCCATCAACTGCCTTTACTGCCTCGGATATAGTTTGTTGGCTACTTTGACGCTACTTCAAACCTCTGCTGTCATCGACGGTGACGTTTGCTGCTCTGGTGTTAGTGCTTGGTACCTTCGCTGCCGTCGGGTATGCTGTTCTGGCTTTCGAGAGTGCTGTGTTGGTGGGTATACTACTGTTACTGGCCGGTCTAAGAAGTTGCTGTTTGTTAAGGCTGGTCCCACACAACTGCCTTTACTCCTGCCTCTAGGGATAACGTTTGCTTACCCTGGGCGTTACTCCTACCTCTGCTATCATCGAAGGTGACGATTTGCTGCGCCTGGAGGGTAGTGCTGTCCTTGCTGCCTGTCGGGGATGCTGTCTGCTGCGAGAAGATCCTGTGCTGGAGGTACAGTGTCTGCCGTTACCTGTGCCGGACTGGGGATGCTGTAATGTTTAAGCTGGTCCCATAACTTGCCTATAATACTGCCTCGGTGGTATACGATTTGCTACGTTGAACAGCAACATACTCCAATCCACCTGGCTGTCAATCGACGGTGACGTTTGCTGCGCTTGGTGTATATGCTCCCGTTAACTACCGTCGAACGGGGATGCAGTGTGTTAAGCAGTCCCATAAATGCAATTACTAGCCTCGGTGTATAGGTATGCTAAGCTCGTGACGCTACACTCCTACCCTCTGATGGTCATCGACGGTGACGTTTGCTGCCTTGGTGGTGAGTTCCGCCTTGCTTGCCGACGGGAATGCTGTATGCTGCGAGACAGTGCTGTGCAGTGGTAGAGCTGTCGCTTGCTGCCTGTCGGGGATGCTGTCTTCTGCGAGAGTGCTGTGTTTGATGAGGGTAGTACTACGTTTCTGCCAGTCGAAGATGCTGGTTTGTTAAGCTGGTCCCACAACCTGCCTTTACTGCCTCGAGGGATACGTTTGCTACGGCTGACGCTACTCTTCATCCCCCTCTGCTGTCATCGAAGGTGGCGTTTGTTGCGCTGTTCGGTAGTGCCGTCCCTTGCCGCCGTCGGGGATGCTGTATGCTGCGAGAGTGCTGTGCTGGTGGTAGTGCTGCCGTTAGTGCCGTCGGGGATGCTGTGTGTTAAGCTGGTCCCATAACTGCCTTTACTGCCTCGGAGGATAGGTTTGCTACGCTGACGCTACTCCATCCTCTGCTGTCATAAACGGTGACGTTTGCTGTACTGGTGGTAGTGCTGCCGTTACTTCCGTCGGGGACGCTGTTTGTTAAGCTGGTCCCGCAATTGCCTTTACTGCCTCGAGGGATAGGTTTGCCACGCTGACGCTACTCCATCCTCTGCTGTCATCGAAGGTGGCGTTTGTTGCGCTGGTGGTAGTGCCGTCCTTGCCGCCGTCGGGGATGCTGTATGCTGCGAGAGTGCTGTACTGGTGGTAGTGCTGCCGTTACTTCCGTCGGGGACGCTGTTTGTTAAGCTGGTCCCACAATTGCCTTTACAGCCTCGGAGGATAGGTTTGCTACGCTGATGCCACTCCATCCTCTGCTGTCATCGACGGTGACGTTTGCTGCGCTGGTAGTAGTGCTGTCGCTACTGCCGTCGGGGATGCTGTCTGCTGCGAGAGTGCTGTGCTGGTGGTAGTGCTGCCGTTACTGCCGTCGGGGATGCTGTGTGTTAAGCTGGTCCCACAACTGCCTTTACTGCCTCGGGGGATAGGTTTGCTACGTTGGCGGTACTCCATCCTCTGCTGTCATCGACGGTGACGTTTGCTGCGCTGGTGGTAGTGCTGTCCTTGCTGCCGTCGGGGATGCTGTCTGCTGCGAGAGTGCTGTGTTGGTGGTAGTACTACTGTTACTGCCGTCGAAGATGCTGTTTGTTAAGCTGGTCCAACAACTGCCTTTACTGCCTCGAGAGATACGTTTGCTACGCTGGCGTTACTCCTACCTCTGCTATCATCGAAGGTGACGTTTGCTGCGCCGGTGGTAGTGCTTTCCTTGCTGCCGTCGGGGATGCTGTCTGCTGCGAGAGTCCTGTGCTGGTGGTAGTGCTGCCGTTACTGCCGACGGGATGCTGTATGTTAAGCTGGTCCCATAACTGCCTTTACTGCCTCGGAGGATAGGTTTGCTACGTTGACGCTACTCCATCCTCTGCTGTCATCGACGGTGACGTTTGCTGCGCTGGTGGTATTGCTGCCGTTACTACCGTCGGGGGATGCTGTGTGTTAAGCTGGTCCCATAAATGCATTTTACTGCCTCGGGGGATAGGTTTGATACGCGGACGCTAATTCCTACCTCTGATGTCATCGACGGTGACGTTTGCTGCGCTGGTGGTAGTGCCGTCCTTGCCGCCGTCGGGGATGCTGTATGCTGCGAGAGTGCTGTGCTGGTGGTAGTTCTGCCGTTACTGCCGTCGGGGATGCTGTGTGTTAAGCTGGTCCCACAACTGCCTTTACTGCCTCGGAGGATAGGTTTGCTACGCTGACGCTACTCCATCCTCTGCTGTCATCGACGGTGACGTTTGCTGCGCTGGTAGTAGTGCTGTCGCTACTGCCGTCGGGGATGCTGTATGCTGCGAGAGTGCTGTGCTGGTAGTAGTGCAGCCGTTACTGCCGTCGGGGATGCTGTATGTTAAGCTGGTCCCACAATTGCCTTTACTGGCCTGGAGAATAGGTTTGCTAAGCTGACGCCACTCCATCCTCTGCTGTCATCGACGGTGACGTTTGCTGCGCTGGTAGTAGTGCTGTCCCTACTGCCATCGGGGATGCTGTCTGCTGCGAGAGTGCTGTACTGGAGGTAGTGCTGCCGTTACTTCCGTCGGGGATGCTGTATGTTAAGCTGGTCCCACAATTGCCTTTACTGCCTCGGAGGATAGGTTTGCTACGCTGACGCCACTCCATCCTCTGCTGTCATCGACGGTGACGTTTGCTGCGCTGGTAATAGTGCTGTCGCTACTGCCGTCGGGGATGCTGTCTGCTGCGAGAGTGCTGTGCTGGTGGTAGTGCTGCCGTTAGTGCCATCGGGGATGCTGTGTGTTAAGCTGGTCCTATAACTGCCTTTACTGCCTCGGAGGATAGGTTTGCTACGCTGACGCTACTCCATCCTCTGCTGTCATTGACGGTGACGTTTGCTGTGCTGGTCGTAGTGCTGCCGTTACTGCCGTCGGGGATGCTGTGTGTTAAGCTGGTCCCACAACTGCATTTGCTGCCTCGGAGGCTAGGTTTGCTACGTTGACGCTACTCCATCCTCTGCTGTCGTCGACGGTGACGTTTGCTCTGCTGATGGTATTGCTGCCGTTACTACCGTCGGGGATGCTGTGTGTTAAGCTGGTCCCATAAATGCATTTACTGCCTCGGGGGATAGGTTTGCTACACGGACGCTACTCCTACCTCTGATTCCATCGACGGTGACGTTTGCTGCGCTGGTGGTAGTGCCGTCCTTGCCGCCGTCGGGGATGCTGTATGCTGCGAGAGTGCTGTGCTGGTGGTAGTGCAGCCGTTACTGCCGTCGGGGATGCTGTATGTTAAGCTGGTCCCACAATTGCCTTTACTGCCTCGGAGGATAGGTTTGCTACGCTGACGCTACTCCATCCTCTGCTGTCATCGACGGTGACGTTTGCTGCGCTGGTAGTAGTGCTGTCGCTACTGCCGTCGGGGATGCTGTATGCTGCGAGAGTGCTGTGCTGGTGGTAGTGCAGCCGTTACTGCCGTCGGGGATGCTGTGTGTTAAGCTGGTCCCACAACTGCCTTTACTGCCTCGGAGGATAGGTTTGCTACGCTGACGCTACTCCATCCTCTGCTGTCATAGACGGTGACGTTTGCTGTGCTGGTCGTAGTGCTGCCGTTACTGCCGTCGGGGATGCTGTCTGCTGCGAGAGTGCTGTGCTGGTGGTAGTGCTGCCGTTACTGCCGTCGGGGATGCTGTGTGTTAAGCTGGTCCCATAACTGCCTTTACTGCTTCGGGGGATACGTTTGCTACGCTGGCGCTACTCCAACCTCTGCTGTCATCGAAGGTGACGTTTGCTGCGCCGGTGGTAGTGCTGTCCTTGCTGCCGTCGGGGATCCTGTCTGCTGCGAGAGTGCTGTGTTGGTGGTAGTACTACTGTTACTGCCGTCGAAGATGCTGTTTGTTAAGCTGGTCCCACAACTGCCTTTACTGCCTCGAGGGATACGTTTGCTACGCTGGCGTTACTCCTACCTCTGCTATCATCGAAGGTGACGTTTGCTGCGCCGGTGGTAGTGCTGTCCTTGCTGCCGTCGGGGATGCTGTCTGCTGCGAGAGTCCTGTGCTGGTGGTAGTGCTGCCGTTACTTCCGTCGGGGACGCTGTTTGTTAAGCTGGTCCCACAATTGTCTTTACTGCCTCGGAGGATAGGTTTGCCACGCTGACGCTACTCCATCCTCTGCAGTCATCGAAGGTGGCGTTTGTTGCGCTGGTAGTAGTGCTGTCCCTACTGCCGTCGGGAATGCTGTATGCTGCGAGAGTGCTGTATTGGTGGTAGTGCTACCTTCACTTCCGTAGAGGATGCATTTACTGCCTCCGAGATAGGTTTGCCAGGCTGAAGCTCCTCCTACCTCTGCTGTCATCGAAGGTGACGTTTGCTGCGCTAGTAGTAGTGCTGTCCCTACTGCAGTCGGGGATGCTGTCTGCTGCGAGAGTGCTGTGCTGGTGGTAGTGCTGCCGTTAGTGCCGTAGGGGATGCTGTGTGTTAAGCAGGTCCCATAACTGCCTTTACTGCCTCGGAGGATAGGTTTGCTACGCTGACGCTACTCCATCCTCTGCTGTCATAGACGGTGACGTTTGCTGGGCTTGTGGTAGAGCTGTCCTTGCTGCCGTCGGGGCTGCTGTCTGCTGCTAGAGTGCTGTGTTGGTGGTAGTGCTACCGTTACTGCCATCGAGGATGCTGTTTGTTAAGCTGGTCCCACAACTGCCTTTACTGCCTCGAGGGATACGTTTGCTACGCTGGCGCTACTCCTATCTCTGCTATCCTCGAAGGTGGCGTTTGCTGCGCGGGTGGTAGTGCTGTCCCTACTGCCGTCGGGGATGCTGTCTGCTGCGAGAGTGCTGTGCTGGTGGTAGTGCTGCCGTTAGTGCCATCGGGGATGCTGTGTGTTAAGCTGGTCCTATAACTGCCTTTACTGCCTCGGAGGATAGGTTTGCTACGCTGACGCTACTCCATCCTCTGCTGTCATTGACGGTGACGTTTGCTGTGCAGGTGGTAGTGCTGCCGTTACTGCCGTCGGGGATGCTGTGTGTTAAGCTGGTCCCACAAGTGCCTTTACTGCCTCGGAGGATAGGTTTGCTACGTTGACGCTACTCCATCCTCTGCTATCATCGACGGTGACGTTTGCTGCGCTGGTGGTATTGCTGCCGTTACTACCGTCGGGGATGCTGTGTGTTAAGCTGGTCCCATAAATGCATTTACTGCCTCGGGGGATAGGTTTGCTACGCGGACGCTACTCCTACCTCTGATGTCATCGACGGTGACGTTTGCTGCGCTGGTGGTAGTGCCGGCCCTGCTGCCGTCGGGAATGCTGTATGCTGCGAGAGTGCTGTGCTGGTGGTAGTGCTGCCGTTACTGCCGTCGGGGATGCTGTATGTTAAGCTGGTCCCACAATTGCCTTTACTGCCTCGGAGGATAGGTTTGCCACGCTGAAGCTACTCCTACCTCTGCTGTCATCGAAGGTGACGTTTGCTGCGCTGGTAGTAGTGCTGGCCCTACTGCCGTCGGGAATGCTGTATGCTGCGAGAGTGCTGTGCTGGTGGTAGTGCAGCCGTTACTGCCGTCGGGGATGCTGTATGTTAAGCTGGTCCCACAATTGCCTTTACTGCCTCGGAGGATAGGTTTGCTACGCTGACGCTACTCCATCCTCTGCTGTCATCGACGGTGACGTTTGCTGCGCTGGTTGTAGTGCTGTCCCTACTGCTGTCGGGGATGCTGTCTGCTGCGAGAGTGCTGTACTGGTGGTAGTGCTGCCGTTAATTCCGTCGGGGACGCTGTTTGTTAAGCTGGTCCCACAATTGTATTTACTGCCTCGGAGGATAGGTTTGCCACGCTGACGCTACTCCATCCTCTGCTGTCATCGAAGGTGGCGTTTGTTGCGCTGGTGGTAGTGCCGTCCTTGCCGACGTCGGGGATGCTGTATGCTGCGAGAGTGCTGTGCTGGTGGTAGTGCAGCCGTTACTGCCGTCGGGGATGCTGTATGTTAAGCTGGTCCCACAATTGCCTTTACTGCCTCGGAGGATAGGTTTGCTACGCTGACGCTACTCCATCCTCTGCTGTCGTCGAGGGTGGCGTTTGCTGCGCTGGTGGTAGTGCTGTCGTTGCTGCCGTCGGGGATGCTGTATGCTGCGAGAGTGCTGTGCTGGTGGTAGTGCTGCCGTTACTGCCGTCGGGGATGCTGTGTGTTAAGCTGGTCCCACAACTGCCTTTACTGCCTCGGAGGATAGGTTTGCTACGTTGACGCTACTCCATCCTCTGCTGTCATCGACGGTGACGTTTGCTGCGCTGGTGGTAGTGCTGTCCTTGCTGCCGTCGGGGATGCTGTCTGCTGCGAGAGTGCTGTGTTGGTGGTAGTACTACTGTTACTGCCGTCGAGGATGCTGTTTGTTAAGCTGGTCCCACAACTGCCTTTACTGCATCGATGGATACGTTTGCTACGCTGGCGGTACTCCTACCTCTGCTCTCATCGAAGGTGACGTTTGTTGCGCTAGTGGTAGTGCCGTCCTTGCTGCCGTCGGGGATGCTGTATGCTGCGAGAGTGCTGTGCTGGTGGTAGTGCTGCCGTTACTGCCGTCGGGGATGCTGTATGTTAAGCTGGTCCCACAACTGCCTTTACTGCCTCGAGGGATAGGTTTGCCACGCTGAAGCTACTCCTACCTCTGCTGTCATCGAAGGTGACGTTTGCTGCGCTGTTGGTAGTGCTGTCCCTACTGCCGTCGGGGATGCTGTCTGCTGCGAGAGTGCTGTGCTGGTGGTAGTGCTGCCGTTACTGCCGTCGGGGATGCTGTGTGTTAAGCTGGTCCCACAACTGCCTTTACTGCCTCGGTGGATAGGTTTGCTACGTTGACGCTACTCCATCCTCTGCTATCATCGAAGGTGACGTTTGCTGCGCCAGTGGTAGTGCTTTCCTTGCTGCCGTCGGGGATGCTGTCTGCTGCGAGGGTCCTGTGCTGGTGGTAGTGCTGCCGTTACTGCCGTCGAGGATGCTGTTTGTTAAGCTGGTCCCACAACTGCCTTTACTGCCTCGATGGATACGTTTGCTACGCTGGCGGTACTCCTACCTCTGCTCTCATCGAAGGTGACGTTTGTTGCGCTAGTGGTAGTGCCGTCCTTGCTGCCGTCGGGGATGCTGTATGCTGCGAGAGTGCTGTGCTGGTGGTAGTGCTGCCGTTACTGCCGTCGGGGATGCTGTATGTTAAGCTGGTCCCATAACTGCCTTTACTGCCTCGGAGGATAGGTTTGCTACGTTGACGCTACTCCGTCCTCTGCTGTCATCGACGGTGACGTTTGCTGCGCTGGTGGTAGTGCTATCCTTGCTGCCGTCGGGGATGCTGTCTGCTGCGAGAGTCCTGTGTTGGTGGTAGTGCTACCGTTACTGCCGTCGAGGATGCTGTTTGTTAAGCTGGTTCCATAACTGCCTTTACTGCCTCGGGGAATAGGTTTGCTACGCTGGCGGTACTCCTACCTCTGCTGTCATCGAAGGTGACGTTTGCTGCGCCGGTGGTAGTGCTGTCCTTGCTGCCGTCGGGGATGCTGTCTGCTGCGAGAGTCCTGTGCTGGTGGTAGTGCTGCTGTTACTGCCGTCGGGGATGCTGTATGTTAAGCTGGTCCCACAACTGCCTTTACTGCCTCGAGGGATAGGTTTGCCACGCTGAAGCTACTCCTACCTCTGCTGTCATCGAAGGTGACGTTTGCTGCGCGGGTGGTAGTGCTGTCCTTGCTGCCGTCGGGAATGCTGTCTGCTGCGAGAGTGCTGTGTCACAAGTCGGGACGGAAAGGAAATAAAACTCACGATTGCGAGTGGAACTAAAAAAGGAAATTTATTTCTCGCTTATATGGCGACGATGCATCCGTCTCGGAGGTAGGCGGAAGAGTGCCAGACTAGCCGCGACTGCGGCGGCGTATCGATCGCAGATTCGAATGTTCTGCCGCGCGGGAATTTCAAATCCGCAGCCAGGGAAAGCCATTACCCCGCGATTCTAACGCGCTCCGTTTTCTGGTGCGCATAATGGAAATCTCGGAATGTATTAGTCGTGTCTAAGCGAAGAGTACATTTTGTGTCATTTGTTATCCGTCACTAGGCGACACTCACTTCCTCTCTCTCTCATTCTCTCTCTCTCTCTCTCTCTCTCTCTCTCTCTCTCTCTCTCTCTCTCGCTCTGTCTCTTTTAGTTTGCGGAAAAACCAAGTCGTAGCATCCTCGCCAAACGAATCGGCACTTTCGCCGAGCGATTTTAAGTATCTTCGCCGAGCGAAGTCAGGTATTTTCGCCGAGCGATTTTAAGAATCTTGGCCAAGCGAAGTCAGGTATTCTCGCCGAGCGATTTTAAGAACCTTCACCTAGCGAAGTCAGGTATTTTCGCCGAGCGAACTTACGTATCCTTGCCAAACAAAGTCGGATACTTTCGCCGAGCGAATTCAAGTATTACCGCCGAGCTACTATTGACTATATCGTGGAGCAAATCCCCTGTGGTTTCGGAAAAATGTACCTATCTATCCGAGTGACTCTCGCTTCAACACGTAAGATGAAAATATTTCTTATTCCGACATATACACCTACTACAACGAGCTAATATTCAGCGTGATCAGGTTTAGTATTCGCGTTCCCCTGCTGCTTTAAGTATGGTTTTTAATAAGCTATCGATTATCGCGGCATCGTCGCCATATTAGAAGGGCCCGTACATTATTGACCTATAGGCACCCATCTTATGCGGCTGCAGCCGACTTTTAATGAAGTACCCCCATTCGGGTGTGCAATGGCGAGGGAAAACTGCAGAAAAACCTACGCCAGGTACCGCAAATACGCTAACATTGATTCTGTCCGCAACATTCTCCCCCCTCCCCCCCGTGCGAGGTGTCGGACCCGTACATTTTCCAGTGAATCAATGTATCGCCGATCGAACTTTCGTTTAGGACATATATGTTTAACATGCTTCGAGTAGAGTTGGAATAATTAGTACATAGACAGACAATCTTTGATAGTTGAATGATTTTAATCTCCAAGGCGGACCGGCATGTGTACATCAAGACATTATCGAGTAGTAGTTTCGCATTTTACATAGGAATAATATTCCAAACATCGCTATTTCACCGCGTAATAAACAAACTTTTTATCGTTGAAACTCGGTCCTAACTTAAACTTTTTTTTTGTCACTGATCATCAAACTCGTAAAACGATTAACAAACGCAATCGAAAATTACAATCTGTGCATGTAAATAGAGCATCCGCACGTTTATGACAATGTTAACCTAACACTCCTTGGCTCGACCTGCCGCCCGTACCATCCCATAATCGAAACATCTCATTTTTTATTCAGATTTGGCAAACCAGATTAATTTTGCGGCTGGTCTCAAAAATTTCCCGTTCTCAGTCCTCACTTCCACGACCCGAACCGCGCCGTCTCTACCCGGCAAAATTTTCTCTACTATACCTTTGCGCCAGGAGTTTCTCGGATCCTGATTGTCGACGATCAACACTAGGTCTCCCGTTGCTAAATTCGAGGCTTGCTTTAGCCATTTTTCACGAGGCAGAAGTGTGGGCAGATACTCGCGGACCCACCGCCGCCGACGTAAGCATCTCTCTCGAATCTCGAATCTCGGGAGGACGAGACACCCATTAAAAAATGGTTGGGGGTCAAGGCTTGATTATCGCGTGGGTCAGCGGGTACGTGTGTTAGTGGTCGGGAATTGACGGTGTGCTCTATCTCTAAGAGTACTGTGTGCAACACCTCCTCCCTTGGACATTGTTCCCTCAAAACTGCGTGCAGGGCCAATTTGACGGTACGAATTTGTCGTTCCCACACTCCTCCCATGTGTGGTGCCGACGGACGGATAAAGTGCCATTTCGTGCGCTCGTTGGTTGCATATCGGTGTAGTGATTCCGAGTTTATCGCCAATACCGCGTTCTTCAATCCCGGATCGGCGCCGCGAAAGTTCGCTCCGTTGTCGGTGAATATATCGGACGGTTGACCGCGACGTGCCGCGAACCTACGTGAGGCCATGATAGTGGAGTCGGCGTCAAGCGTGCTTGACAACTCGATATGTACAGCTCGAATCGTAAAGCAGGTGAACAACACCCCCACCGTTTTTCACGCCGTCTGTCAATTTTCACGTACATAGGGCCGAAATAAATGAAACGGCCTCAAATGGTACCCGAATCGGGCTGGAGGTAAATCTGCCATGAAGGGTGGTTGCGGCTTTCCTCGGAGCCTTTTGCATGTGAGACATTTTGCGACGACTGAACGTAACGCGGTACGTAATTTGGTTATCCAAAATTTCCGGCGAATTTCGTTGACCGCCGCTTCGTGACCGCCGTGGTCCATCCTCTCGTGGTAATACTTCACGGTGCGCTCCGTCCAAAATGACCGGCTCATTTTCAAAATCCAAGTTCTTTAATCCGGAAACGCGTCCCTTTACTCGGAGTAACCCTTTCGTATCTATATGCGGCGTCATCTTTAAAATCGAGCTCTGTTTATTTACTTCGCCCTCTTTTTTCAGGGCGTCCAGTTCGTCGGCGAAGCTATCTCCCTGCATCACCCTTACCCGTAACGTCTCCGCTTTTTCCATTTTTTCTACGTCGATTGGATTCTCGCCTAATCCCTTCCACGTATCTATAGCCACTAAGCTCTCGCGGTCGCTCGTAAAAGACGCAGCCACGACGAAAAATGCTCGTTTTTGGGTAACGGAAGTGACGGTTTTTCGACAACGGCGCCAAGAAAATTCTTACGCCTTTCTCGCTCGATTTCATTTCGTCCTAATTCAGTTTGGGCGGTTTGTCGATCTATCGGCCATTCAGATTCCGGTGACCTCAAAAATGATGGTCCATTTAACCATCGCCCGCGATCATTAGTTCTGGACGGGGTGTCTCTCGTCGCGTCGTCAGCTGGGTTTAACGCCGAAGGGACCCATCGCCATTCGGAAGGCATAGACAAGTCACCGATTTCAGCCAAACGATGCGCGACAAACGGTTGGAAACTTCGCGCGTCAGAGTTGATCCACCAAAGTACGGTTCGGGAATCTGTCCAAAAAACGCGACGTGAGATTTTAAAGTCGTGTTCGTCGGCAACCGTCCTCGCCAATCTACTTGCGATAAGCGTTCCCTGCAATTCAAGTCGCGGGATAGTCGTGGGTTTAAGGGGGGCTACTCTGCTTTTCGCAGTAATGAACGCGATTTCGACCTCGCCGTTGGTTTCGAAGCGCCAGTACGCCACCGCTGCGTACGCTTTCTCGCTCGCGTCACAAAAATTATGGAGTTCGATCTTCGTTGCCGATTGACGGGTTTTAAAGTAACACCGCGGGATCGTCACGCCCTTCGCCCCCTCTAGATCTCGAAGCCAGCGCATCCATGCGTCGTGATGTTCATCGCGAATTTCGTCGTCCCACCCGACCCCGCTTGTCCATACGCGTTGCATTAGCGTTTTAGAGCATACAATAAGTGGCGCCAGGAAGCCGATGGGGTCAAAAATTGACATGACGATTCGGAGAAATTGTCTCTTGGTCGGCTTACGCGACCCTTCGCGTATACTCTTCGGGACTAACCTATCTGCGATATTAAAACAAAATACGTCCGTAATTGTATCCCACCGCCGTCCGAGCACCTATTCTCCCGTCGATTGGTCAAGTATACGCAACTCTACTCTCGACTCATCAATCTCAGATCTCGGAATCGAACTAAGCGCACGCTTATCGTTGCTAGCCCATCCGTGCATATTGAATCCGCCCTACGATTTATCTCCCGGATGTCTACTAAAGAAGTTGCTTCTTCGACGCTTTCGCAGCTGTCTAGCAGATCATCCATATACATCTGCCTCTGAATTTTCCGATCTGCGGCAGCGTCGATCGAGGTCAACGTTAACGCGTTTTTGTCCTTTACATATAACGCGCTGCATGGAGACGCCTTGGAGCCAAAAGGGAGTGTGGTCATACGATATTCGTCGGGAGGTCGATCTCGATCTTTAGCCCGCCATAAGAAACGCTGCGAATCTCGGTCGTCTTCCTTTATTTTTACCTTCAAAAACATATCGCGTATGTCGCCCTTGAACGCGATCGCTCCCTGTCGGAAGCGCATTAACACGCCGAGTAAAGGTTGCAGAAGGTCGATTCCGGTGAGTAGTTCGTCATTCAAACACACGCCCCCACACTTCGCGGCGGCATCGAAAACCAAGCGAATCTTGCCCGGTCTATTCGGGTTGGTTACCCCGAAATGGGGGAGGTAGAACACGCGATTACTAGACGGTGCATTTTTAATTTTTTCTGCGTATCCAAGGTCAATTAATCGCGACATTTCTGTATAATAAAGACCGGCGTATTCTGGGTCGCGATCCGGCCGTGTTTCTATGCCTTTAAGCCGTTTCATTTCTCCCGATCTACTTTCCGGAAATCGCACCTGATCGTGTCTCCAAAGAAGCCCGGTCTCCCAGACATCGCCAACCCTGCGCGTAGAAGACTCCAATATTTCCCTTGCTCGATTTTCCTCGGGACTGATCCGATTCGCGTGTCTTATTCCGAGAGCGTCGATATCAAATGATTCCCGCACGAGACGATGTAACCTCTCATCGCTAGATTCCGGAGCGAATTCTTCGCAATTTTTTATTAGGAATGTGGTAGGATCCATTTGAATCAAGGTATTTCGCGGAATAGTCCCATGTATTACCCAACCGAGCAACGTTCGAGATGCATAGGGGAACCCCCGACCTCCGATTCGAGACTCGAGAGATACAAGCAAATGGGCATGATCTTGCCCAATTAAAATTGTAGGCTTCGCGTTTTCATAGGGTTTCACCCCGGTCTCTTCAATGTACGGGAACCGGCTGATTAAATCGGCGCCGAGCGTCTGCGTTGGAAGCGCCAAATCTCGCACCGTATGTATCCCGGAAAGCGCAAAACTAGCACCATTCCCCGATATTCGAATATCGACTCTTTCGCTTTTCATGTGCAAACTCGAACCGGGCGTAACGCCCGATAAAGAGAGAGATATGCACGGACCTTGTGCGCCGAGCGCACGTGCCACATCAGCATTCATCAGCGTTACGGTAGACCCGTCATCTAGCAATGCGAACGTACGTATTTGCGAGGTCGAGCCAGAGAGTGCAACCGGTATAATTTTTAACATGACTCCGCATAGTCATGAATCGTTTCGATTCGAGTTCGTCGTTCGCAAATTATTATCGTTCGGACGAGTCGTTACACTTTTAACTCGCTCGTTCCGCGCCTTAGCGAACCTTCTCCCCGGCTTTGATGAATCGACATTTAAATTACGCCGGCGATTCCCGGCGTTCGAATAGATAACGATCGACATACACAACACTCGGATTTGGAAAGGTCGTCTCACACGAACCGGCATATAGGTTGCGCGGACGATACGCAAAATCCGAATTCGGAACGATCGTATTGCGACTTTCTCGGAGTAAGGGGTGAACTGGTTGTCTACCGCCATTTCTCGAATTACCGCGGACGGCGCAGTCCGACGCTCGGTGTGTCGACGAAAAGCACAAAAAACATCGTTTTTCGTCCCTTGCCCAACTCCATCGTTGACGAACCGGAAGTGTTCTAAATTCTGAACACGCTACAATTTTGTGATTAACCCCGTTACAAAATTCACAATTACTTTCCTCGTTTCTAGACTGGCTTAACGCGGTGCGTGGTTCTAAAGTTGTCGTATACACGGCGCCGTAGGGATACTTATTTCGATACACACGAGGTGTTATTTCACGAGTGTCTCGACTCGTACTGGTTCCGGCTTTAAACGATAATTCGGCTCGCTTGTACAAGAACTCCGTCAACGCAACTAATCTAGACTCATCCGGCGGCGCATTTTCGATATACGTCTGGAAACCAAACGTGACTACCGTCGGTAATTTCTTTGACAAATCCCTGACTAGTTCCGGGCAATTTAAGTATCTGACGTGATTGAGCTTTTGAAGCGACATAATTCCGCCCTTTAGCTTTGTCGCGAACGACACGACTTCTTCCCCGGAAGCACTGATTATAGGCAATTTACGCAACCCGCTTGCTATCTTCCCCGCAACGACGTCAGCATTCCCGAATCGCATTTCAAGAAAGGAAAAAATGTCCGCAGCACTATTCGATCCTACCGCGAGCGCCTCTACCGCGTCGCGTGCATTCCCGGTGAGTGCTTCAAAAAGCCGAGCGACGTTTTCCCGATCGGAAAACCCGCCTAAATCAGTCGATAGTTCGTACGATTCTTTAAAGCTCAGCCATTGGCTCAGATCGCCGTTAAATTTGGGCAAGGGACCCGTCACGAGCCTGTTCACGATTCGCTGTGATTTACCTCTCGAACTTACTAAATTAATTGCGCTTGTAATGGCGTCCGTCAAATTTTTTATTTCGATCGTCGTGGAAGACAACGGGGGACGTTCGCGTACAGAGTTTCTTTCCACCGAATCCGATCGCGCATTATGTAATATTTGAATATTTTCTATCTCTTTTTCAAGTTCGGCGAGTCGCGCATTGTCTTTACGCATACGTTCTTCACGACGATTCATTTTGTGCAATAAATCATTTCGAAGCGATAACACATTCGATCTCCGTAGTAGCGTCCATTTCTTCCGACGAATCGCCGTCGTCGTCCGCATGTTCTGATTGCGTCGATACTCGGGGAAGCTGTCCGTCGACGCGCCTTTGTTTCGATCCATCACCGTCGACGGTCCTCCCTGCTGAACGTTGCCGCTTTCGTGTGTCACGTGACGAAGTCCTCTCTCGCTCAGGAAATCCAGAGACTTCCAAAATGGCCGACTCGATTCTCCGTCCCTCTGGGGCGGCTTGAACCACGGTTTCTGGTGGGCCGCATTGTCGTTGCTCGATTTCCGTCGACGATGCGATAAGCGCATTTCTCCGTATAGAGCGTGGATTTTGGCATCTTCCTGCTTCGATTTGGGGAAGCGACTCTAAATTTTCAACGACCGTTCGTGATTCTAACGCAACTGGCGACTTTTTCTATGTCGTGCCAGCGGTTCTCGTTGACAATGGGCGCCCGCGTTTCTTCGCGGATTTCGCACCCATTTCCTTGTTGCTTGCTGCTGGGCGAACAAAGAACTACCGAAAACTAAGCAGATCACAAATTGTCGATGTATTTTGCGACAAACAAGATCGTTTCTTGCAACGTCGTTCACCGGCGTTTCGCCACACAAAGCACACGCGTGTTGAAACTTCACAAAGCACCTGCGCGGCGAGGCGTCGTCAGCGAAAAGCGACAACGCGATTCCCGTTTCCGCCCGACAAAAAACCGGCAAAACTCCCGGGTTTCGGCACCAAAAATTGTCACAAGTCGGGACGGAAAGGAAATAAAACGCACGATTGCAAGTGGAACTAAAAAAGGAAATTTATTTCTCGCTTATATGGCGACGATGCATCCGTCTCGCAAGGATAGTGCTATCCTTGCTGCCGTCGGGGATGCTGTCTGCTGCGAGAGTCCTGTGTTGGTGGTAGTGCTACCGTTACTGCCGTCGAGGATGCTGTTTGATAAGCTGGTTCCACAACTGCCTTTACTGCTTCGGGGGATACGTTTGCTACGCTGGCGCTACTCTTACCTCTGCTCTCATCGAAGGTGACGTTTGTTGTGCTGGTGGTAATGCCGTCCTTGCTGCCGTCGGGGATGCTGTATGCTGCGAGAGTGCTGTGCTGGTGGTAGTGCTGCCGTTACTGCCGTCGGGGATGCTGTGTGTAAAGCTGGTGCCATAACTGCATTTACTGCCTCGGGGATAGGTTTGCCACGCTGAAGCTACTCCTACCTCGGCTGTCATCGAAGGTGACGTTTGCTGAGCTGGTAGTAGTGCTATCCCTACTGCCGTCGGGGATGCTGTCTGCTGCGAGAGTGCTGTACTGGTGGTAGTGCTGCCGTTACTTCCGTCGGGGATGCTGTATGTTAAGCTGGTCCCACAATTGCCTTTACGGCCTCGGAGGTTAGGTTGGCTACGCTGACGCTACTCCATCCTCTGCTGTCATCGATGGTGACGTTTACTGCGCTGGTGGTAGTGCTGTCCTTACTGCCGTCGGGGATGCTGTCTGCTGCGAGAGTGCTGTGTTGGTGGTATTACTACCGTTACTGCCGTCGAGGATGCTGTTTGTTAAGCTGGTCCCACAACTACCTTTACTGCCTCGAGGGATACGCTTGCTACGCTGACGCTACTCCTACCTCTGATGTCAACGACGGTGACGTTTGCTGCGCTGATGATAGTGCTGTCCCTACTGCCGTCGGGGATGCTGTGTGTTACGCTGGTCCCATAACTGCATTTACTGCCTCGGGGAATAGGTTTGCTACGCTGACGCTACTCCTACCTCTGATGTCAACGACGGTGACGTTTGCTGCGCTGATGATAGTGCTGTCCCTACTGCCGTCGGGGATGCTGTCTGATGCGAGAGTGCTGTGTCACAAGTCGGGATGGAAAGGAATAAAACTCACGATTGCGAGTGGAACTAAAAAAGGAAATTTATTTCTCGCTTATATGGCGACGATGCATCCGTCTCGCAAGGATAGTGCTATCCTTGCTGCCGTCGGGGATGCTGTCTGCTGCGAGAGTCCTGTGTTGGTGGTAGTGCTACCGTTACTGCCGTCGAGGATGCTGTTTGATAAGCTGGTTCCACAACTGCCTTTACTGCTTCGGGGGATACGTTTGCTACGCTGGCGCTACTCTTACCTCTGCTCTCATCGAAGGTGACGTTTGTTGTGCTGGTGGTAATGCCGTCCTTGCTGCCGTCGGGGATGCTGTATGCTGCGAGAGTGCTGTGCTGGTGGTAGTGCTGCCGTTACTGCCGTCGGGGATGCTGTGTGTAAAGCTGGTGCCATAACTGCATTTACTGCCTCGGGGATAGGTTTTCCACGCTGAAGCTACTCCTACCTCGGCTGTCATCGAAGGTGACGTTTGCTGAGCTGGTAGTAGTGCTATCCCTACTGCCGTCGGGGATGCTGTCTGCTGCGAGAGTGCTGTACTGGTGGTAGTGCTGCCGTTACTTCCGTCGGGGATGCTGTATGTTAAGCTGGTCCCACAATTGCCTTTACGGCCTCGGAGGTTAGGTTGGCTACGCTGACGCTACTCCATCCTCTGCTGTCATCGATGGTGACGTTTACTGCGCTGGTGGTAGTGCTGTCCTTACTGCCGTCGGGGATGCTGTCTGCTGCGAGAGTGCTGTGTTGGTGGTATTACTACCGTTACTGCCGTCGAGGATGCTGTTTGTTAAGCTGGTCCCACAACTACCTTTACTGCCTCGAGGGATACGCTTGCTACGCTGGCGCTACTCCTACCTCTGCTATCATCGAAGGTGACGTTTGCTGCGCAGGTGGTAGTGCTGCCGTTACTGCCGTCGGGGATGCTGTATGTTAAGCTGGTCCCATAACTGCATTTACTGCCTCGGGGGATAGGTTTGCTACGCTGACGCTACTCCTACCTCTGATGTCAACGACGGTGACGTTTGCTGCGCTGATGATAGTGCTGTCCCTACTGCCGTCGGGGATGCTGTCTGATGCGAGAGTGCTGTGTCACAAGTCGGGATGGAAAGGAATAAAACTCACGATTGCGAGTGGAACTAAAAAAGGAAATTTATTTCTCGCTTATATGGCGACGATGCATCCGTCTCGGAGGTAGGCGGAAGAGTGCCAGACTAGCCGCGACCGCGGCGGCGTATCGATCGCAGATTCGAATGTTCTGCCGCGCGGGAATTTCAAATCCGCAGCCAGGGAAAGCCAATACCCCGCGATTCTAACGCGCTCCGTTTTCTGGTTCGCATAATGGAAATCTCGGAATGTATTAGTCGTGTTTAAGCGAAGAGTACATTTTGTGTCATTTGTTATCCGTCACTAGGCGACACTCACTTCCTCTCTCTCTCATTCTCTCTCTCTCTCTCTCTCTCTCTCTCGCTCTCTCTCTCTTAGTTTGCGGAAAAACCAAGTCGTAGCATCCTCGCCAAGCGAATCGGGACTTTCGCCGAGCGATTTTAAGTATCTTCGCCGAGCGAAGTTAGGTATTTTCGCCGAGCGATTTGAAGAATCTTGGTATCTTTGCCAAGCAAAGTCGGATACTTTCGCCGAGCGAAGTCAGGTATTACCGCCGAGCGGTTTAGGACATTTTCACTTGACTATATCGTGGAGCAAATCCCCTGTGGTTTCGGAAAAATGTACCTATCTATCCGAGTGACTCTCGCTTCAACACGTAAGATGAAAATATTTCTTATTCCGACATATACACCTACTACAACGAGCTAATATTCAGCGTGATCAGGTTTCGTATTAGCGTTCCCCTGCTGTTTTAAGTAATCGTCGCCATATTAGAAGGGCCCGTACATTATTGACCTATAGGCACCCATCTTATGCGGCTGCATCCGACTTTTAAAGAAGTACCCCCATTCGGGTGTGCAATGGCGTAGGGAAAACTGCAGAAAAACCTACGCCAGGTACCGCAAATACGCTAACATTGATTCTGTCCGCAACATGCTGTACTGGTGGTAGTGCTGCCGTTACTTCCGTCGGGCATGCAGTATGTTAAGCTGGTCCCACAATTGCCTTTACTGCTTCGGGGGATACGTTTGCTACGCTGGCGCTACTCCTACCTCTGATATCATCGAAGGTGACGTTTGCTGCGCTGGTGGTAGTGCTGACCTTGCTGCCGTCGGGGATGCTGTCTGCTGCGAGAGTCCTGTGCTGGTGGTAGTGCTGCCGTTACTGCCGTCGAGCATGCAGTTTGTTAAGCTGGTCCCACAACTGCCTTTACTGTCTCGAGAGATACGTTTGCTACGCTGGAGCTACTCCTACCTCTGCGATCATCGAAGGTGACGTTTGCTGCGCTGGTCGTAGTGCTGTCCTTGCTGCCGTCGGGGATGCTGTCTGCTGCGAGAGTCGTGTGCTGGTGGTAGTGCTGCCGTTACTGCCGTCGGGGATGCTGTGTGTTAAGCTGGTCCCATAACTGCCTTGGAGGATAGGTTTGCTACGCTGGCGCTACTCCATCCTCTGCTGTCATAGACGGTGACGTTTGCTGCGCTGGTCGTAGTGCTGTCCTTGCTGCCGTCGGGGATGCTGTCTGCTGCGAGAGTGCTGTGTTGGTGGTAGTACTACCGTTACTGCCGTCGAGGATGCTGTTTCTTAAGCTGGTTCCACAACTGTCTTTACTGCTTCGAGGGATACGTTTGCTACACTGGCGCTACTCTTACCTCTGCTATCATCGAAGGTGACGTTTGCTGCGCTGGTGGTAGTGCTGTCCTTGCTGCCGTCGGGGATGCTGTCTGCTGCGAGAGTCGTGTGCTGGTGGTAGTGCTGCCGTTACTGCCGTCGGGGATGCTGTGTGTTAAGCTGGTCCCATAACTGCCTTGGAGGATAGGTTTGCTTCGCTGACGCTACTCCATCCTCTGCTGTCATAGACGGTGACGTTGGCTGTGCTGGTGTTAGTGCTGTCCTTGCTGCCGTCGGGGATGCTGTCTGCTGCGAGAGTGCTGTGTTGGTGGTAGTACTACCGTTACTGCCGTCGAGGATGCTGTTTCTTAAGCTGGTTCCACAACTGCCTTTACTGCTTCGAGGGATACGTTTGCTACGCTGGCGCTACTCTTACCTCTGCTATCATCGAAGGTGACGTTTGCTGCGCTGGTGGTAGTGCTGTCCTTGCTGCCGTCGGGGATGCTGTCTGCTGCGAGAGTGCTGTGTTGGTGGTAGTACTACCGTTACTGCCGTCGAGGATGCGGTTTGTTAAGCTGGTCCCACAACTGCCTTTACTGCCTCGAGAGATACGTTTGCTACGCTGGAGCTACTCCTACCTCTGCGATCATCGAAGGTGACGTTTGCTGCGCTGGTCGTAGTGCTGTCCTTGCTGCCGTCGGGGATGCTGTCTGCTGCGAGAGTCGTGTGCTGGTGGTAGTGCTGCCGTTACTGCCGTCGGGGATGCTGTGTGCTAAGCTGGTGCCATAACTGCCTCGGAGGATAGGTTTGCTACGCTGACGCTACTCCATCCTCTGCTGTCATAGACGGTGACGTTTGCTGTGCTGGTGGTAGTGCTGTCCTTGCTGCCGTCGGGGATGCTGTCTGCTGCGAGAGTGCTGTACTGGTGGTAGTGCTGCCGTTACTTCCGTCGGGGATGCTGTATGTTAAGCTGATCCCACAATTCCCTTTACTGCCTCGGAGGATAGGTTTGCTACGCTGACGCTACTCCATCCTCTGCTGTCATCGACGGTGACGTTTGCTGCGCTGGTGGTAGTGCTGTCCTTGCTGCCGTCGGGGATGCTGTCTGCTGTGAGAGTGCTGTGTTGGTGGTAGTGCTGCCGTTACTTCCGTCGGGGATGCTGTATGTTAAGCTGGTCCCACAACTGCCTTTACTGCCTCGAGGGATACGTTTGCTACGCTGGCGCTACTCCTACCTCTGCTGTCATCGACGGTGACGTTTGCTGCGCTGGTGGTAGTGCTGTCCTTGCTGCCGTCGGGGATGCTGTCTGCTGCGAGAGTGCAGTGTTGGTGGTAGTGCTGCCGTTACTTCCGTCGGGGATGCTGTATGTTAAGCTGGTCCCACAACTGCCTTTACTGCCTCGAGGGATACGTTTGCTACGCTGGCGCTACTCCTACCTCTGCTGTCATCGACGGTGACGTTTGCTGCGCTGGTGGTAGTGCTGTCCTTGCTGTCGCCGGGAATGCTGTCTGTTGCGAGAGTGCTGTGCTGGTGGTAGTGCTGCCGTTACTGCCGTCGAGGATGCTGTTGGTTGAGCTACTCCTACCTGTGCTGCCATCGACGGTGACGTTTTGCTCTCCCAGGACCGCGTTTGCTGTACTGGTGGATGTCGTTTGCTCGAACACGGAGGTCCGTAGTTCGATCCTCATTAACGACGGACACTTTTTTTATTTTCTTTAATTTTGTTTCGGTAAAATAAAATGAATTCTTCTACAAGAGTTCCGGAATTCTTCCGGAGCAGTTGTAAAATTTATCTAGATTTGTGCCCATATCCCTCCTTCTGGAACTAATTCCGGAATTCTTCAGGAACAAAATTTTTTTGTCTGTCAGTATTTTATGGTATGTAAATCTTGTCCCACCAATTAACGCAAGAGTTCTCTGGAAATTTCATTTCACAAGGAATTGGAGTTATAAGATAATCAAAGTAATGCTGGAGTCATATGACAAGGTATGGTATACTCACGCAGGTGTTCACAAGTAATCTCGGAGTTTCCTTCTTGCGTGAGATATATGCATATCTTGCATATCTTGTTGGAAATGCATTTATCAGTTGTTTTTCGTTAATATAATTTCACATGTATTCGATTTCCAAGAATTTATTCACAGATTCGTTTATAATATATAAACTGTATGCGATTGCGCGTCTTCAACATTTGTAAAATGAAGCTGGAATTCGTATACGTTACGTGTTTCAGGATCCTATATATACTTACGCAGGGATTCACAAGTAATCTCGGAGTTTCCTTCCTGCGTAATACATGTGTAGGCATATCTTGTTCGAAATGCGTTTATGCGCTGTCATACATTAATATAACTTAACATGTATTCGATTTCCTAGAACACATTCGCAGATTCGTTTATAACATCTAAACTGTATGTGATTGCGTGTCTTTATTATTTGTAAAATGGCACCGGAATCCTTATACGGTATATGTTTCGAGGCCCTATAAATAGTTATGCATAATTCACAAGTAATTTCCGAGTTTCTTTCCTGTTTGAGATACATATACGCATATTTTGTTCGAAATGCATTTATAAGCTGCTAATCACAGAGTGAACAGTTGTCGATCACGGAAAGAGAAAAAATGCAAGACAAACGATGGAATAAGCAATATCCTTACAATGGAAATGGATGGAAGAAATGAGCAAACTCCTTATATATAGAAATAAGCAACCTGCATATAATAATGAAATATGAGCTGAAACAAATGCGGTAAATAAAGATGGACCGCGTCTTCACCGCATTTACCAAACAATGTAGCTCAAGATTATTTATCTGCATCCGTGCGCCATCATCAAGACTGTCAAACATATAAGCATTAGCTTATTAACTCTGTCATCTTGAAGGATGTTGTCACAAGGCGTGCTGGTCAAATCATAATGTATTGCCAAACTGTTTAAAAAAAGAATCTAAAAATTATAACTTCGCTAATACTATTTAGATAGTGATATTTATGTAGTTATTTTTTATTTTCTTCCGGTAATAAAGCTAAAACCGAATTAAGTAAACTTGAAAAGTCACCAACTTGACTAGTGAATGACACATATTGAGCTAAAAATTGATACAAAAATAAGATTTGGATGAAAACTACTTGACGAAGTCACTTTTTTCTTTGTTTATTATGATTCTAATTAATGCTGAAATAATTTGCAAGGTTTTTTTATTTGAACATCTTATGTACAAGATATTACATCAATTAGATACCATTTTTTAGATTATCCCTATACTGCCGTGTTAAATCGGCCAACTTTCAACATGAATTTCTCCAAAACGACGTCGTCAATCATTCTAAAATTTTGCGAATATTTTCTTTTGCACTTTACCTTTCACTGTGCAAAATTTTAATCTTTTACCTTATATTTTATGTAACGTGACAACATCCTTAAGCAGTCTATTTTATGATATGTAAATCGCGTTGCCACCGACATTAATGCATAAATTCGCTGGAAATTTCATATATAAAGATCTAATTACACTCATGCGGAGGTTCGCTAGAATTTTTCTTTCCTGGATGAAAATATTACATTTTTTCAGCGTGGGAGGATGCATAGGAACAATGTATGGGATACTGTATAGGAAACTGTATGGGAATATGTGTGAGAATATGTATGGGAGTATATATGAGTATACATATGACAATATGACATGCATCTTTACAGCGGGAGAATGAATACTTGATGTATAGGAGGATTCTAGTTTTCGAATAAAGACGATAGGAGAAAGTATTTGAAGGAAGTATGGGCTATTGTGTGGAGAAAGTACTGAAAACGCAATATCGATACAATGGGAAAAAGAATGGACAATGGTATAGGATTATTTTATTTTCCCATACAATGTCCCATACTTTCTTCAAATACTTTCTCCCATGGTTTTGATTCGTATACTAGAATCTTCCCATACCAGTATCCATTCTTTCTCCCGTTGTATGATATTTCATTTTCACTACATTTCCCGTTGAATGTCCCATACATTCTTCAAAGACTTTCCTCCATGCTTTTGATTGGCATATTCGAATCTTCCCATTTCAGCGTCCATTCGTTCTCCAATTGTATGGATGGCCATTGGAGACTGTATTTTATTTCATATTCCTATACATATTCCCATACAGTTTCCCACACAGTTTCCCATACATTCTTCCCATACATTATCTCACGCTGAAAATTTTTACGCGGGATATACTATCCATATTGGTAAATATAGATATGTTAATATATTCGAAAATCATGTTACCACAATGTTTAGTATTGAAATATTAAATATGAATAATCCAAACTTATTCGTATTAAGAGAGATTTGTTTACTGATTATTACACACATACTTACTGTATTTACAAATAACAATAATCTTTCGGAAGTATTGTAATTTAACGTCGGTCTCTTACTGTTCGTGCGTATTTCATATTATATCTAGGGTTTCTACAATTCCCTGATATAATGGCCTACTGTTACTGATGGAAAAGATAATGAATTTAGTTCTTAATACACGATATTTGTACCATTGTAAGTGCATAAAAGCAACATTTCTATTAAATAATATTTTTATTTTTCATTCTACAAGAAAAGTAAATCAGTTTTTTGCGTTTTCCCAACAATTATCTATATGGACTTAGTGCCCTTTTTGCATGGACCGATTCATATATCCTATTTCCAATAGTTAGTTTGACGCTATCTGTGCTGTGGTATGCAGGGGCTTTAATTAACAATTTCTAATGTAATTAATATGGAGAATATATTCCATAACAACATAAATTTATAAATATTTAGAAAACGACTATTGAAGGAATTAAAAATTCTGACGAATACCAAGACGTAACTTAAAAAAATTGTGATAAGATAATTTTTTTTAAATAAATTTTTTATTTTTGGCCCTGAATCGTGACGCTCTTCAGTTTCTAAATATTTATCGACAGTTTGCCGAGAAAAATAACGTAAGTTCATAATTATTAATTGTAAAAGAACGGATTTTGAAGATAGATAAAATCATAAACGTATTTCTAAACGTGGAAGTAATGAAGTTACCTCTTATGCACTGTTTGATATGCCTGTGCATATGGCTAAAGTATTTTGTATTTATTGGTAAAGAATATACAGAAATTATAATTTTTTATTATACTACTGTAAATTTATATTGTTTTTCACTGTCAACTGTATATAAATATTTAGAGTTTTTCTATTGATGAAGTCACGCAACAACTTTTAAACGAATGTTCATGGGCAAATGAAGAAAGAACAATCAGAAACCTGCCAGCGAATTATAAGAAGTCGATTTAGACAAAAATTATATACATGTAAATGTGCACCTTATTGATTATTTCAACATAACTTCCTAAATAATATTTCAATTGAACATATTCTAGGCAATGAAGTACAAATCAAATATTAACTGTTGAAATTTAGTATTTATCAATAACAAAAGTTTTTAGAAGATTCAAAGACTGTCAAATTTGATTATTAAAATTGTCACTTTTCTTACAATTTTTTATAATTTTCAACGCCGAATTTTTTATGCATATTTTGTAACCAATCGATTTCTCGCATGCATTTGAGAAAAAGTATATGTGGAATACATCTAAAATGATACAGACAGACCGATGGCATGTTAAGAATTAACTTCAAGATGCAATATTCTACTTGAAAAATAAAGGAATACGTGTTTGTTTAAATTTTTATAAACAATTTTTTTTATCGGTTACCAACATTTATTACTCTAAATTTTGTCAATACAACAAATTTTTTTTTAAGTTGCTCATTCAGATGCTCTGAATTTACTTATAGCCGTTTCAAGTTTCATGAAAATAAGTCAAAATCAGTAACAATTGCAACTTTTGTGTTAAAAAAAGCGTAAAAGTTTTTAAGTTGGTTTTCAACTGATTTTACTAGTTTATATGCGAGACATTAAATCGTTACTAATGGGTGTTTTATTAAAAAATTATATGCTCAAAAGTTGTCAATTTTCAAAAAAAGAGAGTACGAAATTTTTTTTACATTCCTTTTTTTCAAATATCTTTATTGCTACTGATTTTACGGCGAAAAAAAATAAAAGCAAAATGAATGCTCACAAAAATTCCTACAAGAATGACTTGAAAAAAAACTGTTTATGGCGTTAAAGTTGCTTAATTTTACAGAATTCGTAAAACTGAAAAATTGTCCACATTTTCAATTACCAGTTTATCATTGCTATTAATTTTAAAAAGTGTCGATAAAGTCATTCTTGTAAGACACTTTGTAAGCTTTCATTTTGTTCATGTGAAATTTTGTCGTAAAATCAATACCAAAAAAGATATTTGCAAAAAAAGGAATGGAAACAAATTTTGTACTGACTTTTTTTGAAAATTGACAACTTTTGAGCATCATTTAGTAACGGAACACCCATTAGTAACGATTTAATGTCTCGCAATTCCTTTATGTATATAGGGGAATGCGGGGCGAAGTAGCGAGGACTTTTTCCGTGTATCATATCTCTCCTTGAATTTCGTATATAAGATGATGCAGAGTATCATTTGATAGGTAATTTCATAGTCAATATTTACATGCATATTACTTACGGTATATGTTTTACAGATGACCAGCTATGGCCATTTTAAAAAACTTAAAAAACACGGGGTGAAGTGACGAATCCTTATTTTTAGAGGTCTCTAAGACGACCATCATAAAATTAAGTACAAGTCATAATTTGTTCAGTTATTATTGTTAGTTTTAATAAAAATAAAATTTGCACGTTGGTGGAATGAACCACTTCAGTTATATCAAAATTTCCAACAACAGTAAAAAAATATATTGCTATATAATATGAATATGTGTATATTCGGAAGCTTTGAATACTCGTATTATATCAGGATCACATATTTTAACTTCGTCTTTAGTTACTCAATGCATTCGTCAAAAGGAAATTAAAAAATAATCACGGAATAGAGACATCCAGGAAAAAATTTCGCCGCTTCACCCCAAAGTATCATTTGGACTTGCAGATACGATATCTCATTATAAACGCACAAAAAAGGAACAATTTATATAAATAGTGATTATTAAACTGTCAAAATGAAAATATTGACCAATCTGGGAACAAAGTACAGGAAAATGACTTGAAAATTTTGTTTAAAAATTACATTTCTCGCTTCCAAAGGTAGGTAGGAGAACAAAAAATGAAATAATATGTCTTAAAATGTGAAAAATTATGTAAACAAAGAAACCACATATGATAATTTGCAATCAGTATGATCATAATGGAAATATTTGAGATTCGTCACTTCGCCCTGTTCGCATATATTATATATTATATATATAAACTTTTAAAATCGGTTGAAAACCGATTTTTAAACAAAAATTATACGTTTGTTTTTTAACAAAAATCGTAATTT
This sequence comes from Trichopria drosophilae, assembly GCA_030407085.1. Lineage (NCBI taxonomy): Eukaryota > Metazoa > Arthropoda > Insecta > Hymenoptera > Diapriidae > Trichopria > Trichopria drosophilae. Next base: position 97,447,547 of record CM059586.1, on the reverse strand, counting down.
GTTACTAATTTTGACTTTTTTGTATGAAACTTCAAACGGCTATAACTCTTCAACAGCTTATCGTAAAAACTCCTACCGATGCTCATTTTGCAGCTAATGTCATCCTCTTCAAAACACCTTAGTATACTGTTACTTTGTGAATGTAGCCAAACATTTATTTACAAAAAAGTACATGAAAATAACAATTTTTCATATTTTTCTTTTGTATCATCGTGGATTTATGATGAAAATGATTTTTTTATTCAACACATATATTCAAAATTGCATTATCTACGACTTTCATTGTATGCACTTTTCGCACCCGAAGCGCGGTTTTAAAGTAATTATTGATTATCGCAAAAAAAGTTCTGATTGTGCGTATTTGTTTTTTAAACGTTCATATCTCCGTAAATATTGAACGTACAGCATTACATAAAAAATAAGAAAATTGTTCGTAATTTCATCCTCTACAACTTTTATTTGAAGCATTTTGCGATTCGAATGGTTATTTTTTATTTATAAGCTTCGGATAGAGAAATAATGTCGGCTTCGTGGCTCAGGCGGTTAACGCACTGGACTACGAAGTCGTAGGTCGTGAGTTCGATCCCCGTCTGGTGAACAATTTTTCGATTTCGTTTCCAAGCAGCAGCTCGCTGTTGGTAAGACGAGCCACGTTGTTTGTGTTTACGTTTCGAAAGTATTGCTTATCTGGCGGAAATCGACTCATGACCGCTGCCGTACTTGGTGTAGGTTTCTGCAGTCCTACATTTCATACACAAATGTGAAGTATGGCGCCATCTGTCTAAATCGATCTGCAGTCCTCGCAAAATCATAGTAAAATAATAATAAGCCAACAATTGAGTAAGAAGGGCGATTCCGCCCGTTAATTAATTAATAAAAAAAAAAAATAAAAAATAAAAAAAAATAAAAAAAAAAAAGAAAGCGAAAAACGCGCGATCCTCGCGCTTATTACAGTTGATCCGCAAAACTCCCAATATTTGAAAAAAATCTATCTCGGATTCTATTGATCGTAGAAGCTTTTTCAAAAAACGAAATTGTGTAGAATTTCCCTAGCTACAATTTTTGTATGGTTCTTTTTGTCGTTTAAGGTGATATTTTTCGAGTTATTTCAGAAAAACCTATTTTTTGGACATATAGCAGTTTGTATGGATGGGGACTTTTGAGACAGTAAAAAGTACAAGACAAGTCTGTTTCAAAATTTTCAGCCCGCTACTGATTTTTAAAAACAAAAAAATTGACCTGCTGTCCTGGCAATCAGCATTATGGATTGAACACTATTAATTTTTTAATATAAACTACAAATTATGTTAATTACTTCGAGCCAGACCATAGGTCTGGCGAAGTATTGAATTTGGTCAGTTCCCGCGAAAAAATTACCCTATAGTTTTTCATCAAATGTCGACGTTTCAGGCCCTAAGGATCCCAAAGCAACAATAAAAAAATTGGTGTCCGTTAGGTTGTACGTCAGTCCGTCCGTCCGTCCGTGAGCAAAATTTTGTATACGCGATATCACGCGACTGGCAGGACGAATTTAAAAAGTACAAACGGATTTGGGTTTCTCTTGGCCAAACTTAGATCTGATTAGTTTTTAGAGACAATGCATACTAGATTCTGGGGAGGTTTAACAAAAAAACGCTCAAAAAACACGCTTTTTCCATTTTTTAACAAAAAATACAAATCGTACCAAAAAATGTTTCTAACAAAAAATATAGAACATCGAATTCTCTACAAAAAAGGTTATATTCATTTCTTCGTAAAATCAACGATAATGCCGTAAAAAACGGAAACCGAAGTATCCCACATATAAAAAAAATTTATTTCCTGCAACCCGACCTATCAAAAACTCGACTAAACCGCGTTTTTTTTAAGCATCAGTGTGAACAAGACGTGCTCATTTATCAGTGCTTCGGCTGACCTGCGGTCGAGGTCGAAGTTTTGAAAATGCTCATTTTCAATTTTAATATAGGGTGAATATGCCAATGAATGGTCGATTTTCTACATATTTCTATTTCTTATGAATGTATGATGCACAACATGCAACAAAATACATATTTTTATGTTCTTTGAACATTCAAAACAATATTTACAGTACTATTGATCTTCCAGTGTTTATTATTTTGTAAAATCAAAGCAAAGTTTTAAAGCCATCCAAAACTGGTACTGAAAACGTCCCATTTGATTTAATCCGTCTATTCATTGGGGTTTAGCTCATTTTTTTACAAACGTATGAAGACGAGGTTAATAATTAAATAAAATCAAAGGTTGAACTACACGGTGATAAAGAGCAGAGTCTAACGATTCTAATGGTGGTATCATAATTCAATTTTCATAAAAGAATTCAAAAGTTACAATCGATCAAAGTGTGAAAAATGCTTAACCGTCCATGCATTAACATATTTACCCTATTTAAGGAACAATATATTGTTACAATATATGTATAGAAACTACTCGAACCTATACGATGCTAGAACTACCCTCTGCCGCCTTCTTTCCTGGCAGTGTTAAAATGGGAATATTCCCGGAAGCATCAGCCTTTCGTCAGGGAACTGCAATACGAATTAAGCCAAAATTGTAGGCACCCGGGTCGAAAGCATCTAGTTTTCATTTTAGATTTTTATAAAAGATCAAATTAGGGCCAATTTTATAATTGAGGTCATATCGAACTTTAATAAAATGCCGTTGACACACAACATTTTCTACGCTCTACTGTTAATTTTAACAAAGTAGTAAATCATATCCGAAATCCCAAACCTCCGTTAAAAGCAATATAAAATTTGTTGCATCGAAACAAAAATAAAAACCAGAATATAAATGAATAAAATGCATTCAAAATTTGAATCCATTTAAATTCATTTCCGTTTACTGGGATATGCACTATCCCAGATAGCAAAATCTGCAGCTGTCTGCAGCAGTCTGCAGGAATGCCGGCAGATTTGCATCACCTGATGCAAAATCTTGCAGCAGGAGCGCAGCAAAATTTACGCTTTCTGCGTCATCAGAATGCAGCGATTTTGCAGCAGATTATGCAAAACCTTTGCAAAGTCTGCAGCAAATTTGCAGCAGACCGTGCAGGCCTCAGTTGAGTTTACTATCTAGGGATTATAGGGGTCTAAATGCACTCAAATACGAAGAGGTCTGTTGGTGAGACGCATACAAACAACGGGGAGGCAGCGTGCATATGGAGAAGGGGAACCTCTCTCCGCCAGCTAACAGGGATGAAAGCTTCGTTTTCAAGAAAGGCAACAAAAAAGGCGCTGCAAGCGCCATCTTACGCATCCCCCTCACACCCACAAGCTGAACTAAAGCCGGTGGCGTGGCGGCGTCGGTCTTATATATTGTATTTTCAAAAATGTTAATGTTTTTCTTCCCCGGTTGGATAAATTTACCTCGCTCGATGCAGTTTCAATTTTTAACAATATTTGGAATTGCAAAACTACAGAAAGGATTGTAAAAGAAATTAATGTCGAGATTAACTATTATTTTTCTCTTTTGTTAATTTTGTTGAGGTTATGTTGCTTCGACCAATCGATTTTGCTAGAATTTTCGCCCCCCACTAAGCGGCACTTTTGCTAGTGAAAATGTATAATTATGCGTCTCGCCGATAGATGGCGCTTGCAGCGCTTTTTTTGTTGCCCTTCTTGAACACGGAGCTTTCGTCCCTGTCAGCAGCCGGAGAGATTCCCCATTCTTCACATGTACGCTGTGTCTCCGGTGTTTGTGTGCATCACACCACAGACCTCTTCGTATTTGTGTACATTTATTCCCCTATAATCCCTAGGTAATAAACTCGACTCAGGCCTGCACGGCCTGCTGCAGATCTGCAGCAGACTTTGCAAAGATTTTACAAGGCGCAAAGTTTGCTGCAAAATCGCTGCATTCTGATGACGCAGAAAGCGTAAATTTTCATGCATTCCTGCAGCAAGACAGATACATTTTTTTGTCCTATTCACATTGATAAAATTTCATCGTTTACCACGTTTTAATAGCCTTTTTACAGTAAATAGTGTTAAACGGTTTAGCGATTTTCGAAACTCGCTTTAGAAATTTTTTTCGTTTTTCCACACAATTAGTTTCGCGGCATGTGTTTCATCCCAAACAGCACAAAATGTTCTGTTACATACCAAATACGTTACGGATATATAACGGTTATGAAGTCAGATATTTTTACATTCCTACAACATAAACGTTATATGTTTGCAACGTCTGTGCTGAATGGGATGTTGGCCGTCCCAAATCCTCATCGGTCCGTAAATTATGAAAACTATTGACACACCTTGGAAAACGTCTCATAGGTACGGAATTATGCAGTTTGAAAGTCCCCACTCCGATTTTTAGAAAAACCTCTTGCATTTAAGGGGGCCACTGATGCAGTTCTGTCGCATTCGTCATTTGCCCTTCAACAGAACAAGTCACAGTGATCATTAGCAGATCCTTAGAGGGTCATCGCAGCGTCAGCACAGTTCAGGAAATTACGTCAGAGGTATGATTCAAAATTTTTTTAATAAACTTCATTTCTCAGTGTTTCCAAATTTTTCAACTTAATGCTAGTCTTATATATGTATAATAAATATCCTTTGTCCAGTCGTGATCATATTTAGCTTTGAAAATATCTGTTTTAAACAACACTTTACATTGAATTAATTTTTTGTCGACAATGGTAATTTTTAATACTTTCTAGAAAAATTAAAAAAATATGCATCAGTTGAAAAATGAATTTTTGAAAATTGAAAAACCTATTCAGTACTTAAAAGTGTTAGAGTAATTTTTATGAAAATAAAATCAGTGACAGTGCCGTGTTTTTCGCTTTTTAAGCATATTTTTATATTTTCATTTATCGTGGGATGCTTCCAGTTCCGCGTTGAAACGATCATTCTTAATCTACAATAGACTCACCCTTAGAAATAAGCACACGTTTTAAGGACAGTTAAACTATAACTTTTTAGGACAAAAATTCCCTGCATAATTCTGCGATTGCCAGCGATATTAACAAGTTACTATTAGTTCATTGATATTTGGATTTCCGACCATTTTCACTGATGGCATTTTCATTTTGGATGATTAAAAGCATCACTTTTGGAACAATGTGTCCTTTGATTTACACAATAATTTATTTATTTTTACCGCTATTTATTGAGTATTTGAACCAATCTAATGTTATTAAATTATAACATATTAACATTTGATTTAGCTTAACACTATAATATTTCTTTTTTTCGCTATACAATAATGACATTTTTACCCTATTATATTGCTTAGGAACTGAAAAATTTGAAAAATTCACTTGTAGTGTTTTCTCCATGTAAAATTACAAAAGTGTCAATTTATTAGAAGACTTTTATACGCACAATATTGTTTAACATCAAAAGTTAGAAACTTAATTTGTCGACTGAAGTATTAGAATTATGAAATAGAATAATTTTTAAACGATTATTTTACACGAAGAATTATTAGTCATCAGAAATTAGAATTCTTCGGCACAATATTGAACAGCTATAAAATTGAAAAGTATAGATACGAAACTGTCGTTAATGTTTCATAATAAAAATTCATTAGAAATGTCAGTAGCGCCAGAAATAATTCTCCTAAGTAACTACTAATTAGTTAACAATGCTTATAATAGTAGTAGTATGAAGTTTATTCCCATAAAATAATGTACAGATTCTGTGCCCACGCGATCGCTAAAAGTTCCAGTTTACTCGAATGGTAATTACGTTCTACTTCAGACGTTTGCCGACTTACGGCATAAACTAAATGCATTTTACCGTCTGATTGTTTTTGCAAAAGCATTGCACCTAAACCACTTGCAACACTTGCATCCGTATGCAACTCAGTAACCTCTAACTTCGGGTTAAAAACAGCTAAGATCGGTTCTGAACCAAGAAGTTGTTTAATTTTCCCAAATGCACCGTCTTGAAGGTCTCCCCACACGAATTTTACATTTTTCCGCGTCAACTGGGTCATTGGCAGAGAAATGTTGGCATAATTCGGTACGAATCGTCGAAAATAGATAGACATTCCTAAAAACCTTCGAACCTCTGCTATGTTTTGCGGTTGCGGGAAATTCGCGATCCCATTTACTTTATTTTCACCCGGACTAATTCCGCGACTGTCAATGACAAAACCTAAAAACTCCACTTCCTTCATACCGAACGGCACTTCTTTAAATTTAGGGTTAAACCTACTTTCTCAAGAATCTCGAATACAGTTTTAAGGTTTTTAATCATTTCAGTCCAGTCTTTTGCAGAATATCGTCTAGGTAATAAAATAAAATTTTATTTCGCAGTCTTTTTAACGCCAAATCGATCATTTTAGAAAAGTAAAAGGGGTCATTCATCAGACCAAACATTGCCCTTGTAAATTCACTGTACAAATGGTAACTGAAGGTATCCATGAGCCAAATCTACAATTTAGCTTCTAAGTAATTTTGAATCATTGTGATCTTTTCTACTATGTTATTAAAATATATAAAAAAATCGTTAACTTTCACACGATCTATACAAAGTATATAAGTGATGAAAACTATGAGCTTCTATTACCATATATATTCTTACTGATGAGAAACAATTAATACATTGACGGATTTTCTTGAAATTGATTTTGTGTACGTTCTTTGGATTTTAATTACAAATTTTAATTTAATTCTGAAAATTTTTAAATGGTGGCCAAATGTAGTGAGATTATCTTTAATTAAAAAACTTGTTGAATTTTTATAAAACTCTAAATTTAAATGATTTTACGATTGCTGACAACGAATCTACATAAACTTATTGTGCGAAACCCTTAAGTAGTTCTAGGAGGTTCTTGGTGAGACGGTCCAAAAATAATATAAAAAAACAATTTAAACGTTTCGGCTCTCGATGTGAGCCTTCTTCAGTATAATTTAAGACTTATAAATGAAATTGAAATTTAGTTTCGTATTAAAAAATCCATTGATGGAAATGTGTAAATTCACACTTTTTTTACGAACAGTTCTGACATATCGAAACCTGCAATCGGGTACACGTAAAAAAAGTGTGAGTGAAAATTACCCAAGATGCAACCTCGCATCTAAGCGACGAACAAAATCCAGTCGTTTACATCTCTGGGGTCAATTTACACATTTCCATCAACGGATTTTTTGATATGAAACTAAATTTCAATTTCATTTATAAGTCTTAAATTATACTGAAGAAGGCTCACATCGAGAGCCGAAACGTTTAAATTGTTTTTTTATATTATTTTTGGACCGTCTCACCAAGAACCTCCTAGAATTCCTTAAGGGTTTCGCTCTTTATTTAATAAGCGGTCAAGAAAAAACCAAACACAATGATTTTTAAATCATTGCGCACTTATAAACTTATTGTGTGGATAAAAATTATATAATGAAATGAATTTTTAAATTAATAACTTAATATTTAGAAAATTATCGTAATGTTTTAATAATTTATGTACACCTGAATTTCTTCAAACGGCCCTGTTTGTTTTGCTTTTCGTGCGACGTGACCTTTTTGGATCGAATCAAAACAAACCACGAGCAGTGGATTTGGTAAATATTTCAGTTTTCGAAGTTTTTCAAATTATTTGAAATGCAAAAAGTTTGGATTCTCTTTTTTTTTAATTACCTTTCATGCGTTGATTGTATATGCTTGAAGGGTCCTCCGTGTAAGCATTTTGCAATAGCCGAAAAAGGTTGGAATTTGAGTTCAATAGAGAAAAATGTATCAGGAAAAAGAAAATAAGCAAAAGTCTCGAAAGTTAATGTACCACAATTGAAGAAACAAAAAAAGATGTTAGTCAAAAGACTAATAATGAAAACAGTGTAATACGCTGACATATGTATACACGGTAAGGTAGTTACCGATCGCCGGTAACTTACCCTAAAAGAGAGAAAGAGTCGAGTTAAGAAAAGGTGTCATCACAGTATGGAGTCGGGAAAAGTCGGGAGTAGTCGGCAAGGCCGAACTGGAGTAGAAGGGCTAGTAGGTGAATGAGGAAGAAAGGGAGAAGAGAACTCGATCGTACATGGTTGAAGACGCATCGCCAGTATTCGTCTCTTAATAATTCTCCACATGTCGAACGTGGACTTTTGAAATTGATCGCGAGAAGACGAGAGTGTAGCTCATCTGGAATAATTCCCATGTCGCCTGACTGCCTTCATTGAGAGTTCCAACTGAAAGGAATCGGCAGAATTTCGATCACTTCGAAACCGACGCCGCCAAGGACATCGAAAATCCAACGGCTAATGGAAAGGTTCGTCACAAGGTTTCATGATCCCGTTCATCATCAGGGATCAGGAAGTCAGCTCGTTCTACAGAAATCTTCGTCTTGAAATTCGACGAAAGGAAGAAAAGCTGGAGTTCTTCGAAACGACGCCAATCTCCAGATAAGTTTGCGAATCTTTCACTCCCCCGCAGTAAATTCAAGTTATTTTCATTTAATTATACATTTTATTTTGACGGTGATTGTTATTTTCAAAGACCACGCGAAGAGTGCCAGTAAATTCGAATAACTTTCAATTGTTGCATGACCTAATCTCGAAATTGGCCACGTGGCGGCATGTACGCGTGGACTTTTCGGTGTGCGAATAGAGTGGAATAGAGTTAAATGAAATGATTAAACATCGATTTTAATGACAGGATATAATTTTTGAGGAAACGAAGTAATGTTCGAAAATATGTTTATATTGCTAATGAATAAATAATTATTCTTTTCATTCGTTCGAAATCACCATTATTTTTCTGAATTTTATCGCCCTATTCAATATTAAATTTATTTCTTTCAATTAACCCTGAGATGCACCAAAAATAGAAATAACAGAAATAAATCTAAACTAATTTAAAAAATATATTACAACAGTTGTCAAATAAGAACTTGCTCTTCGACAAGAAATTCTAGTCTGAGATAAAGTGTTACATTTGCGATTTATTTCATTTATTATTTTTCATTTATAACTTTACGTTTTTTCTAATACAACAAAAAATACAAACGGGAAGATTACTTAAAAAACGAATTTATGAACATAAAAAGAATATTTTGGGCGATCAAACAAAATTTACGGGATTAACTATACATAGAATTAATACAGGATATGACTTCGATTATGACAATATTAAAATCTTAGCTGCCGAACACAACAAAAATAAAAGAAAACATATTGAAAATTATTTCATTAAAATTAATAATACAGTAGAACCTACGATATCGCAAACTCGGATATCGCCAAACCCATGATATCGCAAATGAAGAACCTCTTATATCGCCAAAAGAGGGAAAGTTTTTTCCCCCACCATCGTCTGTGCATTACATACGTACACACATACATATAGAGAAGCGCATGCGCGTCTCCGAAATAGGGACGCGAGGTACAGTGCAACCCCTCTGGTTGCTCCCTCTCTCGTTGCTTCCCTCTTTGGATGCACGATTACGTCACACTTTTCAGGGCAGGCGCTAGTGCAACGGCACTGAAGGGCCTCGCATATCATGTGCTTTAAAATTCGCGTATGGCTCTAATAATGCAAAACTTATGTTTTGCACTCTTATGTGCAATATGTTGAAAAAGAATATCAAGTATTAATATAATTTTCATGTCAATTTAAAAAAAGAAACAATTCTAAAATTCTCTGGCGCTCGAACTTTAGGGCACGGGCCTGTTTCATATCACGTGACAGCTAAGTAGGCGGGGCATATCGCTGTGCAACCTGAGAGGGAGCGAGTCCCAGTAGGCAGCAACCAGTGGGGTTGCACTGTATATAGAGAAGGGGTTTCTTTTGGCGATATCGTAGGTAGGCTGGAACCGACCGTTTGCGATATCGTAGGTTCTACTGTAATACAGTTAACATAAGATTTGAAAAATCATTATTACCTGATGACCATTTTGCATTAATGTGAAAATTCAAGATTACTTTATTTATAAAAGCAATTTTGAATTTTTTCTTTCATGTATTTATAATTTTATTGATGTAAAGTCGTTGTTAAAATCAAATAGCAATCAGTCTGCGTATATCCCTCGTTCTTGTTAAATGTTCGTGTTAAATTGTTCTTTCTAAATATTTTATTCACCTTACTAAGTTTTCGTAAAAGTTATAATTTTTATTTTTTAAATTTTAGATGGACTCAACCCCATTGAAGTGTATTATGTATTTATTTAATGATTTTAATTTTTGACAAATGAAGAGGAATATATTTTAACTCAAGGCAAGGAGAATAAATTCATATTTTTATTTTTAACTGATCTCTCTTTGACTTAAAGAAAAAATTTTTATATGTTATCAATAAATTAGTATTATGTAATATTGTAGTTTATCCGAGGAGGACCAAAAATAAATAGGTCGAAACGTCAATTTATATGGTTTTTATTTTTTACCAAGTTCAATTATTTCCGTAATTCAAGAAGCAATTTATTTCAACGAAATATATTTTCACTTAAGAAAACAATATACGGAAAGAAGATTTATTATTTTTTTTTAACCAACAAAAAACACACTTTTTGACAATAATAAAATGATTATTCTTTACAAATCGTTTGAATTTGTTGGTTTCCTTAATATTAATTATGTATTTGGATTGCAAATTATAATGAAAACTGACTTTGCATTTGTAATCAGTAGCCGCAAAATCCCTAACATATCAAATTTTATAAAAATCAAAGAAATTTTGTAAAAATGGTCCGCCATATTTAAACCATTATTTTAAATTTGAATAACTAGACATTTAATTTTATGTACTACCTTGAACTTTCCTGTCATTTGATCAATTCTAAAGCCAATAAAATTAATTTCATGAATGTGCCTAAAAAAAATTCAATTTTCTTGAACCTCAAAGTTTTAAAGTTCTAGAATAATGCCCATATATTTTGGGTTCCTGAATTCATTCACTTAATAACGGTTGAAAATGATAATTTTATTTATTTTTTAAAGTGACATAATAATTTGTTTATGGGATTTTTGTGTTTACTGACTTCGTTTTAGAACTTAGTTTTGACGTTAGATTAGAATTCAGCGACCTAAAAACCTATAAGATAACCGGTTTCGTAAAAAATTATTAAAAAATTTAAAAGGTATAGATGTAAAATAAACTATCAGTCGCCATTTTGAATGTTGAGACTTTAACTTCAGTTTGAAAATCAGGGATCAAAAGAAAATATAAATATTAGAAGATTTCTGAAAACTCAATGAAAAATGTTGGAAGTTATTGCCAGATATAATCTAATATCAATTTTGAATCGACGTATTAGTAGCCATATTCTGTTCTGCATTTTAAATTTCGCAATTTTTACGTTAGCTTCAGGTTCAACGACCCAAGAAACAATATGATTGTCTGAAGCTTAGTATCTTTTTGTTTTTTCAAGTCGCCGAACCCGATAATTGACCGGTTAATCTCAAATAGGATAAGAACTACTTAAACATATGATTTTTAATTTGCATATCCAAATATAATAAAACGTCTTGATGTTGAAGAATTTTGTATGATTTTAATTTAATTATATATTTTTTTGCAGATCCTACTCATTGATGAAAAAATGGAAGATGAGCAGAGGTTGTTAAGCATTGAAAATGGAGAACTTGAGAATGGTCACCACAGCAATCCCGAACAAGAAAGTTTACAAGAGAAAAAAAATAAAATACTAATAAGAGGGATAGAAGTAGGCGACGTGCAAAATGTGAGAAAAATCGTTAAGAAAGGTGCAGACGTCAACCATGTCATAAAAGGCACCAACAAAACGCCACTAAGCCTCATCATGCGTCCTTATACTGCACCTCCTGAAAATTATCGTAGGATAATAATGATCCTATTGAAAGCACGAGCGAATGCAAATACCCGAAATGAGCATGGTATGACAATTTTACACATGGCTGCCAAATGGAAGGATTTGTCACTAGCAAAACTGGCCGTGCATTGCGGTGGCACAGTTGACATCTTGTCAAATTCAGGCAGAACCCCATTAGGGATGGCGATACAAAGAAGTCCGAATGCCCCATCCATTTCATCTGTTAAATTTCTACTCGACCTGGGGGCAAATGTCAACCTCAGGAACGGTGATGGCGATACAGTATTGCACAGAATTTATGAAGCTCCACGATCAGAAACAGAACAAATACTGGACACGTTAATACACCGCGGAATTGATGTTAATTGTCAAAATTACGCCGGCAACACTCCATTACACGTTGCTGTTTTTGAGAATGAATTTCAAGCTGCACAAATACTGTTAAACTGCACAGCCTGTGACTTAACGCTCAAATCGTACGCGGGCGAAACGGCTCTCCATCTTGCTGTTAGAAAAAACAATATTCAATGTGCCCGTATACTACTGAATGCTGGCTGCAACATTGATGATAAAATTAGTAGTCTCGAAAAATTAAGCTCGCTGCACGTAGCTGCTACTCGAGGACATGTCCACATGTTCGAATTACTTATGAGTTTCAATCCGGACTTATCGTCATTAACCCATAGGCAGCACACGATTTTACATTCTGCCGTAGTAGGTGGATCGGCGAAAATAGTCGAAACCCTACTTCGACCGAATATTAACGTCAATGCGCAGGCCAATGACGGCAATACTCCAATCCACTTCGCGGTTCAGATGAATAACATAAATATTATAAAATTATTATTAAATAACAAAGTTGATCTTAATATAAAGAATAAACATGGCCAAACGCCATTGCATATGTCCTCGCATGTAGCTACGGCAGCTATATCGAAATTATTAATAGATAATGGCGCCGACGTTACCACTAGGTGCAATAACAATAGATCAATTTTACAATCAGCATTTTGTAGTGGTAATAAGGAAGTGTTCAAGTTTTTACTTTCGCCTCTGTGCCAACCGAAATTTGAAGAATGCATTGTTTTGTTAGAATCAGTAGTTGATCGTCAATGGTTGCGGATTATGAATGTACTCATTAGCGATTATTTTAATTCTGTAGATAAAAATTGCGAAGTCAAATTGCGATTGTCAGCTGCACTGATTCAACGAAGGTGTCCAGAATTGATTTATTCTGCGGCGGAAGATGGCTTAGTAAACATCATCAATCTGACAACCGACGATGGATACGATGTCAACCAGCTTGTTGGAGGCAGAAGCTTTTTGGATGCGGCGGTGAAAGCCAAGTCTTTGGACATTGTTCGTCTACTGTTGAATCGTGGATGTCTTCCCAACAATTCCAATAGCAAATATTGCAAGTCTCTCAATCGTGCCGTATGGAATAAGAACCAAGCAATGACTGAGCTTCTTTTGGAATACGGATCAATTGTCAATGTACTGTCTAATGGCCATAAAAACACTACATTACATTATGCCGTAGAAAAACACTGCCACGATAAAATATTAATTGCAATACTCGCATATGGGGCAGACCTGCATGCCATAAATGATAAGAACTATACTCCGTTGATATCATCATTGATGTATTCGCAGTGGTTGACCATACATTTAGTAAAATTTGAAGTCATCGCTAATGAGAGGGGTCAGATACTTCCGATGCATCAACATATTTTCAAAGATGGCGAGTATTTGCATTCACTGTATGTGGAATGTCTGGGCGAAATTGAAATTGCGAAGACTTATTTTATCCATTCGAGATTAAGTGTTTGGGATTTGTTGTGGAAACCATTCCCAAGTCTAATTCCATTCTTAAACTTCTCAGCGGTCACGGACTTTATGAGAAGGAAAGAATTCTGTGCAATCTTTAAACACTATACGCCAATAATAGATTTTAAACTGATGAGAGCAATGGAGAAGAAAGTGATCCATAATGAAATACATCACCATTTGATGGATATTATAGGTTTACCAGCTCTTATTCTCGACAATATATTATCGTACCTCACTGATGGAGAAAAGAAATTGATGCACTACAGATTCGTACATCAATAAAAACACTTCAAAAGCATATATGGTAGGTATTGTTAACAATTTATTTTTCTTTTAACTTCAATTTGGCGTATTTATTCAATTGTGTATAATTTAAAAAAAAATCTTAAGTTCACGATCTTACAATTTTAATATAATTATATATATTTTATCGATATTGGTGTTGGTATCAGTTTCGTAGATAATTAATTCATGCTCATTAATGTTGAAACAATATGATCTATCATATATATATATATAAATCCACAGAGATTTGTGACAAACATTTGCAAAAACGATCACTTTTTCAGTATTCAATAAAATTTCAATTTTTTTTCAGGTTGCATTTTCATCAGTAAATTTATCTGCAGAAGTACGGGCGCAAATAATAGAATTCAAATCTTCGATATTTCTGACTGCAGTTGGATAGTTTCCGCAGATTGATACCCTCATCACAAAAAACACATGAAATGCAAATATAGTCAACGGTTGGGATGTTACGTACACGGAAAGAAATTAGAAGTAAATGCCACTGCTCAGGGAAGTAACAGCTACCGCACGATTTCTGATGAATTTCAACTGTCGGTTAAAATTCGAAATCGTTAAAAATAAAATTTTTATGAACAGATACAATTTTATTACACCTTTTTGAATAGTTATTCATAATTTTCCGACTATGTAGTTATTAATAATTAATTTTAATGATCTATAAACGTTGTAGAAACCGAAAAACTTGGTATTTTTTCAGTCTAAAGCTTCCGTATCGAAAACAGTGCAAGATACACTAAAAATGAACTGAAACTTTTTTGTAGAACACAAAATTTCCTACAAAAAAGTCAGCGGGGGCCCTAGACTAAAGTTAATAGCTTAACCACGAGCAACGATGGAATATGCCTCATATTTTACAAAAATTCCAAAATATTCATAATTAACTTGTAAGACAACATTCCAACGTTGTTTATGGATAATCTATTAACTTTAGACTAGGGCCCTCGCTAACTTTTTTTTAGGAAATTTTGTGCCCTATAAAATGAATAACTATTCAAAAAGGTGTAATAAAATTGTATCTGTTCATAATTGGCCAAACGGCGAAAGGCAAATGAAGATGCGACTGATGAACAACGTGATATTAGACATGCAAAAGATAAGGCACGAAAAAAAAGAAAGGGCAAACGAAGAACCCAAGCAATACTCCTCTTGCCGCCATAGTCAGCAAATTCGTGAGGATAACCTGAGAGCGAACGAGACGTCCGAACCAAATTTCTTTTGCCTTCCTAGTGATGCGAAACGACACGCTAGTGTAAGAGGGGTCGAGACGCCCGAACAGAATTTCTCGCGCCTTGCTAGTGATGCCGAACGACACTGTTCTAGAGCACTATCGAGCCAATGGAGAACGTATTTACCGAATCGTTGCTCAAGATGTCCTTGTAAATGCAACAAGAAATGCCGACAATGTGAATATGGCAAACATTGTATCAGGCGATATAAATAAGACTGGAGGATTGCCAAAAGAGTTGGAAATTTTTGTTGGAGCAAGAGTGATGTTCCTAATAACATAAAAAATGATTGCATGGTATTAGTGACCTGTGTGGATGGGAAAAATTGTTTTATCCTTTTTAGTCCATTTATAAAAACGTGGTTTTTAAAAAGAATTTTTTATTCATTAATTATTTTTATAATAAAGTTACTTTTCTATAGTATTAATTAAAACGTAGTGTTTTATTTCATCTTTAAATACCATAAGGAGTGAGAATTTATTTAACTATTGGAATATATAAAGGTGAATATAAAACAGTGTAAATAACCTGATTAAAGATAATTACTAATAAGAAATATAAAAATTAATCGAAGTCGATCCACGTAACAGGGAAAACAGTGCTGCGCTACAAAAAGGAATGGATGGATTCCTTGCAAAGTATATTTTCAATCGAGGATTATTAATGATCTGGCCAGTCAATATGTATGACATGTAATAGTCGAATAATAAACAATTTGATATAATTTTCTAAAATTAAAGTTTTTTATTAGTACCCTAATAAAATAATCGTTTCCTGAAACATAATTCATCGTCGTCGAATAGGTTGAATATGAATATGACATATTTTAAAAATAATAAGATTTTGCATGTTTACATAATTCGAAATTGAATTCAAACGGATACAACAAATACGCAAGATACTTTTCAGGCGATAATTACGGAACACTAAGCCAAAATAACAAACGCATACTCCGTCGTAATCTTTTATTCGTTATCTATACCCGGGAAAAATTGATTATATACAATTATATATAATTATATATAAATTTAGATACAATGATATATAATAATATATAATTATATATGTTTATATACGATTATATATAATTATATACATTTTTTATGCAATTAGATCCATTTATATATAATTACATATGGATTTTGGTCGTATATAATAATATATTATTATATATAATTGTATCTATAATTATATACAATCCGTTTTTTCCCGGTTAAGTATAGAGACAATTTGTCTAGCAGGAAACTCATTAACCTTTCTTAATTCGGTGGTGGTGAGTGAAATTTAAATTTCATGTCATGTGAAAAGTCTGTGTATGACGAATTTACATTTAAGGTAAATGTTTTAAATGGCATTATTATGTAACATTTCTAAAATCCTGCTTTTCATAAAATCGCTTTAAGTGTCCAAGATTTAAACATTCTGCCGGTAAAATTGATGGTTAAGTTCACTTCTGTGTTCCATAACGACTACATTATTTAGCATTCGTTGTCGGATGTTGGACTTACTTTTTTTATCCATAGTTTTTACAATTTCATTTGTTTTACCTACATAGGACGCATATTCCAGTCATTATACTTTATGCAATAGACTGAAATATTTTCGTACACTTCATTTATTTTGATTTTGCTTTTTATCATCATTAACCTAGGTTCTGTTATATAGTACGAACTTTTGCGATATTCCATTGTTTTCAATCATTGCGCAGTGATTAGGAAAGACCATTAATATTTGGAATTTGCAAAAATATTTTTTGTATATTTTTTTTAAGTACGGGAGGTCGGCGTATTATTGGAAACGGGATATTGTTGGACAGCGCGATATTTTTCCCGTTTGTAACGCTTGGAGTCTGCATCAACTAGCATCGACTCGTCTTATTATAATCTCATTTTCTATTAAGCACTTGACTTACTTTGACGCATTGTTACCTCGCTATCATATAAAATAAAATTTTGATGCTTGTAAAGTGTTTTTTTCACTTAGTGTTTTGGTCATTTTTACAACATTTTTCGAAGAACCAAGTCAGGTAAATATATTTATAATATTCTTGGAACTATAAGCTTTTGACGCATATAAGAGTTTTTGATAGTAGTGCTACATAACATTTAGATTTTGGATGTTGATCGGCAATTGTATTAATGGATTCATTCACTTGAGTTGATGCATTTACACAGTAATTAACGGAATTATCAGCATAAATAGAAAAAATTCTGTCTAACTCGTGCTTTAGGTTCTGATCGGTTAATATAAATCGCTGTCTTTTTGTTCCGGTTTTTTGCAGCAGCTAATTCCGTACTGTTTCCACTGTTTGTGCTAATGCATAAGCAAAATATTTTTTTATGTGGCTTATCATAACTTTCCTTGTTATTTCTAAAGCTTAAACATTTTTAAGTTTAAACATTTTTTCTCTACATTAATAGCATACATAGTAGAACTATCTTAATCTCCAACTAATACCCTGACATTCAATTCAGTTTCCTTTAAAATCTTGCTGGTATTAAACAGTTCTTCTCCGACATCTGTTTCCATGGTTTTAGCACTATTTTCAATATTTTGTCTACACTCATGTTCTTTTGTTTTATTTAAATCGCAAAATCGATATAGTTAACGACTTATACCTACAAATTGCATCAGATGTTAAAATTCTCAACGCCAGGCCTTGTCAAAACATTTATAATGTTTTTCGATATCACTTTTCATTTTTTAAATATGACCATTTAAACGAAAGAAAACGTGGAAAAATGCCAAAACTTTTTCAGAAAACTGCAATTTTTCTTGCGAACGAGTTTCGGAGACAACCCTAAGAAATAAGATCTATATCATCTGCAATTGAATTGCTCTGAATGTTAGGAACAACTACACAGGTCAACATGGTTCATTTGTTGGAAAGCTAAGGGTCATTTCCGAAGTAATTTGCTGCGTAGAATCCGTAGATTTTGTGATATTTGAGGTTATGTACCCGAAAAAACGGCGCTTTTTTCCTACTTCTGCGGTTATGTACCCGAAAAACGGCGCTTTTTTCCTACTTTTGCGGTTATGTACCGGGTGCAAAAAATGTTTGTGGTCTTTCTCTCTAGTTACATCATTTAGTATAACTGTTACCCTTTAATATAAGAGTTCAAGAGATCAATTACGATTTTTTTTCCCAAAGTTATGGCTATTCAAAGTTACGAAATAGATCTCTTCGACGTCATTAGCATTTGCAGTAAGCCTTTCAGACAATAATATTTTACTGTGTGATTTCTCTTGAAAATTTGCACTTGGGTGTTTCTGAGGTTGCTGAGAAGGAATATGAAGTCGGAATAATGAAGTTCGCATTTTCAATATGGCGTATTAAATTGGCCGATGAAAATGTGCAAAAAACGTGTTTTTTTTTTAAATTTTCTGTAAATATAATTTGTCTCAGACATCCTGCGACAAAACCAGAATAAATTAAAGTATACAAAATTATCCGTAAAACTAAAAAAGAAGCATTGCTTTATCTCATTTCGTTCCAAAGTTAGAGTCTTTCGAACATACGTTTTAAATAAAACATCTAGTACAATTTGTTTCAACTTTCACATTTTTTTAATTATATTATTCTACAAATGTCGATGGAAAAATCTGAGAAAACAAGTTCGAGCAGACGAATTACCGCACAATTCTTAAAAAAAGAAATCTGTCTATCTATTATATTTACAAAGTTATAAAGGTTTGAAGAATACAGGTTTTACGTATGTTTATTCGATGTTCATCGCATGTTGCACTCCTAGTGCTAGCAACGACATGTCCACGCCAATGGAATCATCAAAAAACGCATAATGGCAGCCCCTCTCTCCAGCTACAGGAGCTGCATTGTGGAACATCAGATGAACACTGTAGATGAAAATTATACAAGACCTTCCAATCGGAATAAGCCAGTGTCGCTCGTCCAGACTGCCTTTAGAAAATGTAGGCTTACCTATTCGAAGATATGGCATCAACATCTCCTTCTGGAACATCCATGGATCTCAAAATTTGTCTACAGTTGACAAATCATGCAAAAATTCCATTATTAATTTTATTGAGACTTGGTTACCTGCTCACTCTATACCAGCTGCGTTGGATGACATCGCATCCTTCACCGCTCCTGCAACTAGAAACGTAGTATTGTGGACTTGGTTTGGCTCTCCGCTAATTATCTACATTTTGTTGAAGATTTTTGTATTGGCTCAGATAGCGGAGGTTCAGATCATTGTCCGGCTACGGTCACTTTGAATTTAAATTGGGATAAATCTTACGGTTCGCAGCCTGCTTGCAAAAGTTATCAAACTAACACAAAATTATATTGGTCGGCGAATGGTGTGTCACAGTTTTGCGATCGCTTGAATGAATTAAGGCCAGAACAAGAGTGCAGAACAAGAGGGTTTAATTAAAAAGACAATTTTCTCTAAAACTAACCGTGTTTCACACCATGAGTCTCCTTGGTACGACTTAAGCTGTAGAAAAGCCCGTAAAGATGAACAATGCGCTTCATCTTCTTCGTATCAAAAATTATGATAGTTCTTATGAAACAGGTTATTTACAAGCCAAAGAAATTAAAAAAAAAGCAACTGCTACTGCGAAAAAATTATATTTGACGAAGGTTGCGGACTCTTTTTCGGCGGTACATGATTCCAGAGGTTTTTGGGCCACGGTTCGAAGGCACAGAAAGAGCGCCTCACTGTAACTCAACTGTTTCCTCTGTGGCGTGGGCTCAACATTTGGAATTCCTGTACCCGCCGAGATTACTGTCCCCTATGACTTTTTATGGTACCTTCGATCCTAATCTTGATGCACCGATAACAGCTCCCGAACTAATGACGAGCATGAAGAGACTAAAAACTGGAAAAGCGGTATAGGTCCTGACGCAATCCCAGCTGAAATTTTGAAATTGCTTTCAGGTGAATGGTTTTCTTATGTACTGGACTTATTTAATTATATATTTGACAGTGAATTGCCTCCAGAAGGTTGGATGCATGTCAATCTTTTCATGCTCTTCAAAAAGTGGAACCGCTCTGATCCTCTGAACTATAGGGGTATAGCGATTACTAATGCCTTGACTAAATGTTTCACGCAAATTATTGCTAATAGACTAGACTCATGGCTTGAAATCAATAAGGTAATTCCGGAGGAACAAACTGGCTTCAGGAGGGGACGTTCTGCGGAAGACAATATTTTCTCTTTAAATGCCACTGTCCAGATTCAACTGCGGAGAAAAGAATCTAAATGCTATGTTTTATTTGTTGACTTCCGAAGGGCGTTCGACACAATACCTCATGAAAAGCTATGGTGTAAATTGTCTGGTCTTGGCATTAGTGCCAAACTAATTAGGTTACTTAAATCTTTCTACAGCTGGGCGAGGTCATCGGTTATCTGCTCTACAGTCTCAACTCCATCAGTTAGGGTGACCGAGGGAGTTCTTCAGGGCGAAATACTGAGTCCATTACTATTCCTTATTTATATTTCTGATATTGTTTCGTTTTTCAGGAGTCATGGTTTGAGGGGCGTGGACTATACGTTGATCTTTGACCTGTTGATGTTACTCTATGCGGACGATTTTTGCTTTTTCTCCGGCTGATTTAAGAGCAAAATTAATAATACTTTCAATGAATGGGCTCATGGTTAACTTGACAAAAACAAAAATTGTGGTTTTTAGACGGGGGGCCCGTTAAATTCCTACTCCAGGAATTTTTACTTTAATAGTCAGCTGGTAAAGGTTGTGTCATCTTACCCGTATTTGGGTACAGTCGTCTCATCGTCGGCTAGAGGACTGAGGGCCACTGAAAACGCTATGGCCAAGACTAGACAAGCTACGGCTTCTGTTCTGACTATATTGTCTTCAGTGAAAGGTGACTTGTACGAAGCGGCCATTAAGCTATATAAAGCAACTATTATTTTAACATTATTATACGCGGCCCCTTGTTGGGCACTTGGCCACCTTGACCTTTTAGAATCAGCGCAAATTGAGTTTTTTCAAAAAATGGCTTCGGCTTCCTAGGTCGGCGCCTTCATATCTGCTGCGCCTTGAACTAGGCCTATATCATATAGCTGTTGAGATCATACGCAGGTCGCTTCTACTAGTAATAAAGCTTCTCAAACAGGCTTCTTCCAGCTTGCCTCACATGGCCCTTCTGAGATTTCTTTCGATCAGCTTGGAGGGTCCAAGCGATCAGACCATAAACTGGGTTTGCCAGCTGAGGACTATTTTGGGTTCACACGCCCATGATGACCTCTGGTCTGACTTTTCTCCAGAAAATTGGGAGGCGCGTCTGAAAGCGACCTGTCCCGCTTTTGCTTGTGAACAAGGCAATCGTGATTTACAGCGCTACTTTAATTCTGAATCTGTACAGTTACCGATTTTTAGGCAGCTTTCCGATGGCCTCGCCAGTTTGTATCCTACGCATTGTCCTTATACGTTTTTAAGCCTGAGAATTCAATTGTGAACTGCTACTAATCACTCGCGAGCGTTGGTTATTGGCAACTATCGCCACATATATAACCCGACCGAAATTTACACGTTATGTAATTTAGGTGAATTGGAAACCTTAATTCATATTTTTTGTAATTGTCCGATGTCACGTCCCTCGAGATCAAGATTACAACAGAGTCAGATGTTTAAAAACCGTCATATCACTTCATGTGTAGCCTTTTTACTTGCCTCTAATGAATTATATGCGCTCAAGAAACTCTATTTTTTTTGCAAAATCGTGCTTTCGTATAAGGCAGTTGATATTGTTTTGTTGCGTAATCATACTGTTTTTATTTATTTATATATTTGTATTGCGACTTGAATTTTGCGTGCACTCAACCCCAAAGAATATGTTCGTGTAACGGTTAAATAAATCTAATCTAATCTAAATGTTGCACTCCGTAGAAAAAAAATGTTCTTGTCGCGGAAATCAACTGGAATTTGTTACTCGGTGGTTTTTTGGGTCGCTGATTACGAATCTAATATAAAAATATAAAAAGTTACTTGATCGAGATGAAATTAAGTATTTGGGGGGTTTCGGGGTTGTGCATTCTTACAACCCTGCAAACACGGAAAGTAACACTTATGTAATATTTATGTAATGGTTATAATGGAAATACCATGCACATGAAAAAAATGGAGTTTCTGTGTAACAGGTGTGCCTAAATCAAGAAAATTTCCTTTAAATTAAAATATTAAAAAGCAAAATTGATTCTGAAATATTATTACTTTATTCAAAAAAAATAATTGAATTAATTGAAATAAAAAAATATTTTAATTGATTTTTGAAATCTTTTCAATACTTAATAAATTAATTAAATTTTTTTTGTTTTACTTTATATGCTTTATTTTTTCGTGTGCATGGTATTTGTAAGAATGTACAACACCGAAAACCCTAAAATACTTGGACAGATTTCTTTTTTTAAGAATTCTTCGGAAGTTCGCCTACTCTTTTCTCAGATTTTTCCATTAATTTTCGAAAATTTGTTCCCCCCTGCAAACACGGAAAGTAACAGTTATGTAATATTTACTTAATTGTTATATTGTTACATAAGTGTTACGTAGTTGTTATTACTATTACTTTTGTGTTTGCAGGACCCGCCCAGTAAACGAAAACGAATAGAAAATTAAAAAATACGAATTGAAATGAATTTAAGTGAATTAACCCATTAATGCCCAAGCCCAACTTGACCAAACTTTTACGTTGAATCCAGCCTTAAAATTTTTTATGAAAATGAAGTTGGACGTTGATCTAAACTACGTTTTCTACAGCTTTTGGGTTCGCTCTTTTCGAATCCGATGTCAGAATTAGGAAAAAAGCACTACTGATACCGGTTTTTCATAACAGTTCGTTTTTAACGAGTTACAGTCCGACCTCCCTAATTGATAACATGCCGGAACCGGAGGAGAAGTTGAAACTCCATAATTGATAACTTCCCACCTGTCTCCATATTCTCCACTTCCCCTCACTTTACGAACATATCAAATAATGTAGGTTATGTACACATGATGTATACGGGCAAATCCACAGAACTTTTGACTTTCATGTTATTTTAAGATTCACGTAAATAAGCTGTACAGAAATATTTATGAAACATTACTATTTACTACAAAGGATATGCTTTTCAAGGTCCAGATATTTGTTTTGCATGATAGTTGATTAAAAAACCAAAAGAAACACGAAAGCTCATAAAATTTGAATAAACTGTTGCGTGCAAATCGTATTTTTTTAAATATTTTGTTGTGTAACTTTTGGAACGTGTATTCTTTTCATTTGAAAATCATCTCGTTAATTAATGGCACTTTATAAAAGCCAAAGATACTTGAAAAATAAGAGTGCCTATCGCTTAATAAGAATGACATGCGTCCAAAGTCGCGTGCAGAAGATTTATGGAAAATAGAATTTTCGTTAATTTCTAACAATAACTTTTGGAACAAATAATATTAAGGCTCCATACTTTGGGAATTTTTAATTGATGATATAATAAATGACGTATTCCAAGGAATAAGGTGTGCCTTGTTTCATCTCAATTCTGTGCCTATTACAACCTATAGCCTTCGTGCGTAACTGTTGTTGAAAAATGACACTTTTGTCAGGCACACGAACTATACACAATTAAATGCCTTGATTATTGGCGTAATTTATTGTTTTAGGTGTCATAATAATACTCTGAACTTGTTCCAGAAATACAATACGATGTTCATGGGTAAAACAAGACATGAAATTATCTCTTTATCACACAAACTCCTTTCTTTACACGGAAAAATGCTGAAATTTGTTACGCGCGGGTTTTATTGGTAACTGATTATAAATACGTTGACAAGTATTAAAAATTGAAGATGGTAGATACAATATGGCGGACCAAATTCCTAAAAAGTTGCTTGAACCAGCTGAAACTGTGTATTCGGGGTCGCTCATCGGTCGCGATTCGCTATAGCTTTACTCCAGAAATAATGAAAATGTAACTTTGGGTAACTTTGTTTTTCATCTACCTTGCTTCATCTTTTCTGGTTAAAAATGAATAAATATGGTACTAATGACAACTTACGTTATACCTATTTAAAATTGTTTTTCAGGATTGCTGGGATTGTAATGCCTTAAATCGACTTAAATAAATATTTGCTGCTAAAATTTATATATTATGAACCTATAAAAAGCAAAAAGAAAGAAAACCCCCGAATACCCAATTTGAGCTTGTGTGTGTAACTTCTTACAAATTCGGTCTTCCATATTGAATTCGCCATCTTGAATTCTGAATATCTGTTGACGGATTCGTGACCAGTAACTTAAAAAACCCCGAGTAACCAATTTCATATGTTTTCCGCGTACAGAAATATGTTTGGTTCGAAGATGTAATTTTAGATCTCGTTTTACCTGACTGCGCTTGAACAATCCTTTAAAAAAGTCGTAACGTGTCATTTTTTCTACATTTTATATGTTTAGGAGTGGCCTCAGGTTGATTTTAAATGTGTGCCACCAAAAAAAAAATGTTTTTCTTAAAGCGTAAAGTTTAAAGTTCTGTGGATTTACCCATACATGTGTGGGTGAACCAATCAACGTCATCAGTCAATAAGGTTTTTCTTCCCTGAAAAGGTTAGACGGTCAGGTGTGGGAACCAGAGTTGCAATTACGGAGTTTTTGACGTTAACTATTACGGAGGTTATCAATTAGGGAGGTCGGACTGTATCACGATATTGTCTTACGTCGTCGTAATGACGCAGGGATATAGCCGCCATTTTGAATTATCACTAAAAAAAATTCACCTGTACAAATTTAAAGTAAAAGTATCGATGACCACATTGGAATACTTTCCAGCACCATACGACACCGTTATCAAAGTAAAATCCATGATTTTAAAAAAAATATACACGTGAAAATAGTATTTTTTTGGAAAAAATGCTGAAAAATCGGTATCATTAGTGCTTTTTTCCTAATTCTGACATCGGATTCGAAAAGAGCGAACCCAAAACCTGTATAGGAAACGTAGTTTAAACGTCCAACTTCATTTTCATAAAAAATTGTAAGGTTGGATTCAACGTAAAAATTTGGTCAAGTTGGCCATTAATGGGTTAAAATGAATTAAAACGCATGAAAATGATTAATTAAATCCACTTTTTAATTCGTTTTAATTCACTTGAATTCATTTCAATTCGTATTTTTAACTTTCTATTCGTTTTGTTTACTGGGCGCCCTACTGTATAACCAAACTGTTTATATCCGAATTTGCTTAAAGAAATACCTTCGTACTTGAGTGTATTATTTTTTGCTTCCATTTTTTCGTTTTGTACACGATCTGTGTCGTGTAAGCAACGAAAGAGAAATTATATCCTTTTTATCGCTGATACGTATACAGTAATACGATCACTTTTAATAAACAAGTCGACTATTGTTCGATTAACTGCCGTGTATCGTCTTTATAACCATTCCGGTTTCATAAATTCAAAATCTTAAATCCAAGTTTATAATTTTATATTTTCACAAACACTTGCAAAATTTCTATTCAACTAAAAAACTGCAGGTAATCTCTCAACTTATTTTGTTATTCTTCCTACCAGTTTCATAATTTTAACCAATTTTAAAAATGTTACAGATGAAATGAAAAGTTTGATTACTGTCTCCGCCTTACTTTTTCTAGTATCATCCGAATCAATTGTAAAAATTATGCAAAATGATCCATCAATGTGTAAAGTTACACTCAATTTCCTTAATAATTCTAAATTTATGCAAGTTTGCGAAAGACTCGAATATCCTGATGAAAATGTTGAATTTGAGAAGAAAAATATTGACATTTTTCACTGTCTTGCCCTGTACGATATTGGTTTTTCCCTCTGCAACTTTGGTAGTAAACATTACGTTATGAATCTACCACCAGATTCTTTTGTATTCGAGAAACATGTAGAGGCTTTACAAGGTTCGAATTTATGTAACGATCTGCAATTACCGAGTTTATTGTTACACGAAGATATCAAACCAAAGGTTAAAAAACTATACAATAGTTTTGAAGACCGCAAAAAATGTCAAGACATCTGCGAACGTCTGAAACATCCAATTTGTTCGGTTTTACTCTGGTCGAAGCAGGTGTTAAAAAATAAGCAGAAATCGTCAGGCATTTTTGCTATTGACGAAACAAAAGAGAATTCTACAACAGAAATTGAGTTTATCGATAAACCAGATCATTATTCTTCGTATTTCTACGAAATAGATGAGAATACTTCTGACGAACATTACGATAGTGGTAAGAAAACTTTTTACACTAAACGATCCATGAATAATTGTAAAAATTTCTTTCAGATTCGAATCGTCAAAGTATTTCAAATACCTTACTTTCTTTTATTCTTCTGTTTGTAATAAAAATATTACATTAAAGTACCAATTGTGATAGGTTTGAGGTGAGAAAATGCAAAAAGTTTTGTACAATACAATTTATTAGATGTTCAATAAAAAAATAAACTGTATTTCGTCTGCAAACATTTTATAAAATCCACTTTTTTTATTACATTGAAAAACAAAAAATATTTCCAGTCGATAACGACTTACAAAATCAACAGCATTCTTACATATATGTTCGGCCACGATTAAAAAACTTAAAACTAGATGACGTCATCGAGTTTCGCATCACAATGTACATAATACTGATTTATCTAGTCGAGGTAATGGCATTGTAAAATTTACTATAAATAAAACTTCGTGATTATACGCACGCACGTACATTTCCGCTTAATATATTTATCAAAAATTGTATTCGTCAACTTTTAAAAATCTGGCATTTGTATCAAATCGCCGTACGATGCTATGAAACACTTCTGCAATCGTGTCACCAGGTAAAGAAGTTCGAAACATGGAGGCTCCACTATGTTTCGCAGCATCAATATTAGTTTCGATAGATTCTCCAGCGTTGATGAATCGTTCTCAAAATTTTTATCAAAACATTCCGAACACTGATCCATTTCTTTCAGTACTTCCTGGACGTCGGAAGAATTCTTCGATAATAAAAGCTGAAATTTTGTAAATTGTTAATTACTTAAACTAGTTGATAAATTGTATATTCTAATAAAACATATTTGGATGTATAGTAATGGCCATTATGGTTCAAATGTTATTTATATTTTAATAACAAAATTTATTGCTAAATTTATTTACAAATGTTCCACGAGAATGCATTATACATAAGATCTAGGAGACAAGAACTTTAAAAAATAAGCAAAATTGCAATAGATGAATTAATTAGTATGATTGAAATATTAGATAATAACATTTTTATCTTTAATAAATTCTATAAAGAAAAAAGAGGAACACCAATGGGATCTCCATTCTCTCCCACTTTAGCAGATTTAGTGATGATTGATTTAGAAAAAACTATTTTATCTTCCTTAGTTAAAAAACTGACTTTTTATAAACGGTATGTTGATGACATTTTTATGATTTATCCAAAACATTATAATAATATCTTATTACACAGATTTAATAGTTACCATTTTGATTTGCAATTTACTTTAGAACTAGAGAAAGACAACAAATTACCATTTTTAGATATAGAAATAATTAAAATTCAAGATTCAAAATTCACAAATATTACCTTTCGCTGATGATATTAAAATTTTTCGAAACATAAATTCTTTATCGGATGCCAAATTACTTCAGGACGATCTTGATAGATTTTCGGATTGGTGTATAAGAAATATAGAATAGAATAGAATATATTTATTTCCAGGTTACAATACAATATAATATAGTAACAATACCGCTGTACAATAAAATCATAAAAAATTATAATACAATAGCAAACGGTATACTGCAGAGACATAAAGTCTGTACGCAGTCAGGAAAAACCCATAATAAACCCCAATCCAAAACTTAACCTAAACCTAAATCTAGACCTTAAACTTAAACTTAACGATTGTTCTCAAAACATAATAGTATCTAAATTCAAATCAAGTATCAACTTAGAGATTTGTAATATTCATACTACCTATACACCTACATAACAATTTATTGTAATTAAGTGTACAAGCTGATTTATTATTCTCTTCTAGTTTATTAAAGTATTTTATGGCAACAAATTTATGGTTACGCCTTCCAATCTCTTTCTGAACTTTCGGTAGTATAATTGCCTTATTACGAGTAACAGATAAATTTTTATTAAAAACATACTTCAATTCTTTATAGTGAAAAATAAAACGCATTCAAGAACATACTTGTTAAATAAATTTATGGGTTGAATACAGGTTCTATTATTTGTTCGCAGAATTTTAATAATTTTGTTGTGTACACTATTTAATAAACATAATACTGATTTATTAGCCGAACGCCACGCAATAATACCATATGTTACTACACTGTAATATATGCCATACATAACAGATAATAAGCTTGTAGAACTCAGCAGTTTACTTAATTTTCCCAAAACATACGCATTATATTTTGTTTTATTTAAAATAGATGTTATATGGTAATCCCATCTTAAATGACAATCTAAAATAATACCCAGATATCTAGTTTTATTAACCCGATTGATAATATCATTATCAACGATAAGCTCAAATTTTTTTGGTACACTGTCATAATAATTTCCGACAGTTAAACAAACTGTCTTATCAACATTTAATGTCAACACATTATTAAGTAACCAGTCCCTAACCAAATTAAGCTGTTGATTAAGTTCCATGACATCAATATGATGTCATTAAATTTACAGAAATGCCATTCTATATCCTATTTTAAATCTAGGAATTCCTTAAACTTTAAGTATATACTGTCAGGTCAGCAATTATCTAAAATTTCCCAAATAAAAGATCTCGGAGTAATTTTTGATGAGAAACTGACTTTCAAAAATCATATTAATTATGTTACTAATAAAGCACTGAAAATGTTGGAATTTTTACAAAGGACAAGTATAAACTTCACTCTTATTGACACAATAAGAATGCTTTACATAACTCTAATTCTGTCTATTTTACTTTATGCATCGCCAATTTGGTCACCGATATATGATGTGGATATGAATTCTATAGAAAGGGTACAACATAAATTTTTACGATATGCAGCATATAAACTTGGAACACCAATTCATCCATTTTCACATGAATATAGTTCAATTTCAACCAAATTAAATTTGCCTACTCTAAGATCAATATATCAAGTTAATGACCTTAATCTTTTATATAGAATAGTCCATACATGTATTGATTGTCCGTTTTTACACAACAAATTAAATTGGAATGCGAACACTAGCAATATTAGAAACCCGAATATCTTTTCATTAAGCATTTCACGTACAAATTATGGTCGAAATGCGCCGATATTTAGGCTATGTAACTTAGCAAATGCTATGACTTATGAAACTAGAATTATATTTTTAGAAGGTTCCTCCTACACTTTTCAAAGATGTATCAAGGCGTTATTGTATAGGTACTATTAACTTGAAATTAGTATATTAAGTTGCGGCTATGTTTATATTTTATATTGTTGTAAAAGGGGTAATACCCGTTGATATAAATAAATAAAAAAAAAAATAATTAAAATTGAATAAAGAGAGATATATAAAGAGACGAGTTGTATGGTTAAAATAGGAGGGGAGATGTCAGAAAAATTTTGGGTTCAAAATGGAGTGAGGCAAGGGTGCCCGCTGAGTCCAACTCTATTTAACATAGTAGAACCTCACACTAGTGGCACTGTCGGGACCAGCGGTTTTTTGTTTTTCTCACACTAGTGAGATGCGGAGGGGTGGAATGTTTACCCCCTCTCTAGGGACGTATCGTATTTGCGAGCGCATGCGCATCGGCAGATGTGCAAACATGTGCATACATATGTCTACACACTTTCATAACGTTCATAACCAAAAATACTTGTATTTTTCTCGCTTTCTCAAAACAGTATGTAAACATTGTTGAAAACTGCATGCTCCTTGTCACTATTATATGTCATCTGCAATAAGTTGCTACATGCTGGTCTAGGCGAATGTAATGTAATGTTACAAGTTACTGTAAAAATAAAAACTACCATTACCTTGAATCTTTTTTAAAAGTTTATTTACTTTAATCAGACGTGTAACATTTATTTACAATGGCAGTTAATTCTTCGACTTTGTAAGTAAAAAAGGATAAAACTTGTTAATAATAAATGAGTTGATCCACATAACACTTCTATTTAATCTCTTTTGCCAGTAATTTTACATTTGTGTCCGCATTTAGGTTCTTAAGCGTAGAATTATTTTCACATGATATTCCAAGCCACCGATATTAAATTAATTACAATAAATAATACACAAATCGTAATGTGTTACAGCTTGAGTATGTAAATACATACGTAATATCCATATGTATACATACAGCTTTTCGAGTATGTTTGTGTACATACATACACATGCATAAGAAAGTGGCAGAGTGGGGGTACGAGGAGAAGTTGATGTTTCACTAGTGATAGAGACAAATGTTCACTAGTGCGAGAATTTCATTAGTGTGAGTTTCACTAGTGTGAGGTTCCACTGTACATGGCAGATTTAGAAGACAATTTAAAAAAGGGGGAGAGGAGGGGTGAAAATTGGAAAAGATATGGTGTGGTCAATAGAGTATGCAGACGACATAGTAGTGCATGGTGGCCGCTTTTTTCCAAGAAAAAAATTCCCTGACTTTTCCCTGAACAATTTACAAATTTTCCCTGACTTATATTTTAATGATTGCTATTAATAAATGAATAGTAATGCTTTAAAAAATAAAAGAGGGAACGGTATTTGACATGCTTCTCAATGAACAACGAATAAACTATATTTAAAAATATATTTTGTAATTTTAGTTTACAAATGTTAGATCTTTGGTAACAATCTTTGGATTTCTTAAGCTTAATATAAAATATAAAACAATATAAGATTTTTATAAAATATTCGAAACTTCCAATGTCTTAACTGATGCAAGCAATAAGCCGCTGTATTTCACGATCTCTCAGGTATAAACAATTAGAGGTGACCGCGTGACTGCGAATCCGCGAGACAACAAGAAACAACGCTCGAAAAATGAATGTCAACAAAAGACTATCACTAATTCAATGTAATTAAAATAGAATTTATTATTTAGTTTTTTAGTAAAAAATATTGAGTTTTTTAGGTATTTCGTTTTTTTCAGCGATCCAGCAATAATTTTCCCTGACCAATTTTGAAATTCCCTGACTTTTCCCTGATTCCCTGACTAGTTTTTGAAATTCCCTGACTTTTCCCGGTTTTCCTTGATAGCGGCCACCATGTAGTGGTAGCAGAAGAGGAAGACGGACTGAGAGATATGGTGAGAGATGTTAAACGGTATCTGACATCAAAGAAATTGGAACTGAGCGCGGAGAAGTCGAAGGTAATGGTGTTTAAGAATGGAGGGGGGAGAGAAAGGGAAAGATTTTGGTGGTGGGGAGAGAAAAGATTAGAAGAAGTTAAGAAGTATAAATATTTGGGATATGTGATTGAAAGAAATGGGGGGGATAAAGAGCATATAAGAGAGAGGACGAGGAGAGCAAGGGTAGCGATGGGATGGATCTGGAGTTATGGAAAAAGAAAGTTTAAGGGGGATATGAGATGGAGGTTGAAGTTGTTCGACAGTATTGTGAAGGGAATTTTGTATTATGGGGTGGGGATATGGAGAATGAGAGAAAGTAGAAAGTATACAAGAGAGATATTTAAGATGGATATTAGGAGAGGATAGAACAACACCAGGTTATAGTAAGGGAAGAGCTAAAGAGGAATAAGCTAAGGGTCGAGACGGGGTGGAGAGCTGAAAGGTTTGAAGAGAGACTGGAAAATAGGGGGGGGGGAGGTGAAATAAGGAAAGCGTGTATGAGGGTGAATAGAAAAGAGGAGCGAGAAAAAGGGTGGGAAGAGTGGACAAGGGAAAGTTTGGAACGAAGGGATTATATGTGGAGAGTAGGAATGAGTGAAGGAGGGCTGAACGAATACAGGGAGAATAAATAGGAAGTGGCGAGGGAGAGAGATATAGAAGTAGACGAACAAATGAGAGGAGAGGTGGTTAAGGGTTCTAGGTCATGTAGAAAGTATGAGAGGGTGAACGGCATTCCAGAATACATAAGGACATGTAAACGAAACGAGGGGAAGAAACTGGTTAGGATTGCGAGATGGAGATGTGGGAGTGAGGAGAAGGCGAACAAGTATTGGATGAAAGAGGAAGATAGGAGGTGTAGGTTGTGTGGGAGAGAAGGGGAAGATATGGAACACCTGAAGAAAAGGTGTGAGTATGTGAAGGAAAGAATGCGAAGAAATATGGATATTTTGAATCAGGACAGGCGTAGACATAAATGGATGGAAATGATAGAACGAATTAGAAGAGAGAAAGAGAGAGAGGGAGAAATGAGTGCAGGAAATAAATGGTAAATAGGGTAATGAGAAAGAGAGAGAGAGACAGAGAGAAAAGAAATTGTAAAGCATGGTGGCCGCTTTTTTCTCGGAAAAAAATTCCCTGACTTTTCCCTGACCAATATTTTAATGATATCTATTAAAAATAAACAATACGGATAAAAATGTTTTAAAAACAGCTACACATTTTCAATAAATTCTTTATTTTTTCAATCAACAACGAGTAGTATATTCTAAAACATATTATCTATAAAAATCCAGAAAAAAAACTCATGTTCCTGCGGATTTTTTCGTGTTTAATTCAAAATAATAGTAGAAAATTTGTTGGGGGTTCTTTGTCAAAATTTGTTATAAAATGTCAAGTTCTGCGGTAATATGTTAGACAATAATTATATATGTTGATAAATTTTAGAATTTAGGCGATTTTGTACAGTATATTCAAAGTATTGTCAAAATTCTTACGAATGTTGACAATAATAAAAAATTGCCGTAAATTTTATATTTTTAAAATACTATTGGACAAATATCAACTACTCAAAATAGAAATGGTAAAATAATCATTTAAACAAATTAATATTCTCAAAATTTGGAAGTTTTGGGCTGTTTTCAACATTTTAAAAATTTTTCTACGATTTTTAGCTTTTTTTATGCAATTTCAAAGATTTTTGAAGATTTAAAAAAATGTATGAACGTTTTCTATCATTTTCAAAAGGTTTTATTTATACAAATATTTGTTTAAATAGAGAATTAGTATGGCAAATATTTTTGAAATATTCTGTAAAGTATCTTTATAGAAAGACAAATATCTTTAAATATAAAATTGTTTGCATTTATTTTTGTTAAACTATTAAATTTTATTCAAATCTGTTAGAATATATTCAATACCGAAATGTGTTATTGTTAAACGTGTTTATTTTTGTTGCAATGTACCAGAACGTTTAAAACTGAGCAGTACCACAAATATATTTAATTTAAGATTGTTTTTTTCTCAAAATTGTTGGTTTTTGGTGAAATCTGTCGAAAATGTTTAAAACTGAAATATGTTATTGATAAAAAACGTCAATATTTGTTTAAATTTGTGAGAAAGCATTTAAAATCATTTAAAAGAATTTTATGCGAAACGCGATAAATAAAGCATTTTTCTGAATATGAAATTGTGCGATTTTTTGTTAAATAATGTTTTTCACTTTTTAAAGATTTGTCTGCAATTTACTTTTTCCCTGACCAATTTTGAAATTCCCTGACTTTTCCCTGATTCCCTGACCAATTTTGAAATTCCCTGATTTCCCAGTTTTCCCTGACGGTAGCCACCATGTGTAAAGGTAATGTTGAATATTAAATGTTGTTTAGAAATTATATGGAAGATGTAACGGAAGTAGCGCACGTAGTGTGAAGCACGAATAAACGAATAATAATTAAAATTGAAAACAATACTCTGATCACTAATTGGTACAGAAAGGAAACATGTTCTAATAGATATATTAATTTTAACTCCTCCCACCCGATACATGTAAAAACTGGTATAATAAATATGTTAGTAGACAGATCTTTTTTATTATCAGATAAAAGATTTCATGAAAAAAACATAAAATATATAAAACACTTTTTAATTGTAAATGGATATAATGTTGCACTTATAATTAAAACCATACGTAATAGACTTAAAATTTTAACAGAAAATAGTGACGATAATAAAAACAAACAATTTAGTAATTACATTGTTATTCCTTATTTAAGTAAATTAACATGTTAAGGGCAAGTAGGACACTTTTTTCGCTTCAATTTCAATAAAGAATTTCATATGAAAATTCAAGTTCAAATAAATTGAAAGGTACATGTCTTACTATTTTCGAGGTCGCTCTTTTGAGTGCTGTTGTCAAAATTGAGCTATCTTAATTGGAAAATTAAATATGGCGATTTAAATGTCAAAATAACGCGAAAAATCGAGTGTTCTTTTTTATAAAACATTTTTTTCTCATCGAATGAATATTTGTCGTCAGAAAATTTCTTCATTAAACGTGGACCCAATAGTTATGGTATTAAGATAAATTTTTGTAATATTTAAAAACTAACATGGTGATCACAAAATGGTGACTCCAATGACAAATTTCTAATT
Organism: Trichopria drosophilae; assembly: GCA_030407085.1. Taxonomy (NCBI): domain Eukaryota; kingdom Metazoa; phylum Arthropoda; class Insecta; order Hymenoptera; family Diapriidae; genus Trichopria; species Trichopria drosophilae. Next base: position 97,413,004 of record CM059586.1, on the reverse strand, counting down.
AAAACTTAACAATAGTTTTTCTTGAACTATAGACTTCAGACAAAATTTTCTAACAATAAATACGTTTTAGAATGAGTCAAAAAATTCTCTCAAATTTTTTCAGAATGTATTGTTGCAATTTTTTATTTTTCAAAAATTCGAAAAATCAAAATTTTAAAAATCTGAAAAAATTTGAGAGTATTCTCTGACCAATTCTGACATTTTTGTTCTAAGGAAATTTTTTCTAAAGTCTACAGTTTTCAAGAAAAAAAATTATTAAACGTTTCTAGATTTCAAAACTAGTAATTTTTTTTCTTGAAAACTGTAGACTTTAAGTTAGACAAGAAGTTCGATGTATTTGAGTTTTCTATAGAATTTATTGCTTGGAGTACAGCGTAAGCTTCGCTCGAAAATATTGAAAAGGAATTTGGTAATTTGCAGAGTATTTCCGTGTTTTCTATTATTATCGCGCAACCGGTGCTGTTTTCTGTTTTAGATCCGTCGGTATATATCTTCACATGGTCTGGATATTTGTTTGTGGTTTCAAAATGTAAATTTTTCAAGAGTTCTGGGTTTGCATTTCCTTTCGAGCATGGTAATGGTAGGTCTATTATTTGCGGTTTTTGAATTGTCCAAGGTGGAATTTGATATGGCTTTATCTCCGCTATTTTTGATATTTGAAAATTTAGTTCTGTGGTATATTTTTCGATGCGTATTGGTTTTGGTATCTGCTTTTTAGTTTTGAACTTATCTGGAAAGTTGTTGGAGAACAGCCATTCGTGTGTGGGATTGCTTCGGTTTGATGCGGTTTTTATCGCGTAGTTTAGGGTCCTCTTTTTTGTTTATAGAATTTATTATTAAAGATAAAAATGTTACTATCTAATAATATTTTAATCATACTAATTAATTCATCTATTGCAATTTTGATTATTTTTGAAAGTTCTTGTCTCCTAGATCTATGTATAATGCATTCTCGTGGAACATTTGTAAATAAATTTAGCAATAAATTTTGTTATTAAAATATAAATAACATCTGAACCATAACAGCCATTATTATTCATCCAAATATGTTTTATTGTTAATTACGTTAAACATTTTTACCACAAAAACTTACCTCTTCTAAATGAGGAATGTTGCTGAATAAAGGCCAATTTTCTTTGCACGCTATACAGTGACACTCGAAACTATACCTCGTAGAGAGATGAGTTTGTCTGTCGTTGATATCCATAAATCCATGTAAGCAACCGTAGTTATCGAAAAGCTAAAAGAAACACAATTGAATTAAATATATTTAAAAAATAGTATAAAGTTTACTTGTTCGTCCTTCTGGATAGGATAAAGTGCAACCACGACCCTCTTGTCGCCATTCGCGACGAAACTTGCAACATTCGGAGTGCAGCTGTGATTAAAGAAGTAACAGACAGGCATGAGAGATCCTCCGACATGGAATGTTTTACAATTCAATTCGTTACTAGTGATACGCCGTTGATACTAAAAGAAAACTTCAAATTAAATTAAACCACTTTTAAAATGTAGCTGAAGTTTGAGTCGACTTAAAGTCGAAAATTTAAATGAATTCTAAATATCCACAAATTGCCACAATAATCATTCTAACCACATAGATAAGTTTCGTTTACAAAATAAAAGTTGTTGGCAGTCAATTACTATTCAATAGCAGATGAGGAAGACCATACGACTTTACGAAACGATCCTAGAAGGTAAGTATCAAACATTGTTAAACATGAAATCATCTCGAATGCTTTTCTGATTAAAAATGCGATACCTCGTAATCGTCTGCTATTCAATAGACCGCTGGAAAATAGCAAAACCTCGTATAAAACGTTGTAAAATCTTTCCAGGATATTTCTTACTCGCGGGACCTCCAGGAATGTATTTCAAAACTTAAAATATAAATTCTTACTCCAGCAGACATTCAATAGACCGCCGGAAGATAGTTTAATCTAAACAAAATCGATATAAATTATAGCAGGTATATTTGATGTTCGTGAAACTTTCACGAATATCTTTTAAATTTAAAAACATAAATTTCTAGTGTGACAAACTATTCAATAGACTACCGGTAAATAGTTTAATCTGATTAAAATGGATATAAATAATAAAAGGGATATTAGATGTTCTTGAAACCTTCACGAATATCTTTTAAATTTAAAAACATAAATTTCTAGTGTGACAGACTATTCAATAGACTGCCGGAAGATACTTTAATCTGAATAAAATCAATATAAATAATAGCAGCGATATTTGATGTTCTTGTAATTTTCGCGAATGACTTTTTCAATTAAATATATGTATTTCTACTGTACTGTTTCAAGAATATCAAATATCTCGGCTATTATTTATATCGATTTTATTCAGATTAAAGTATCTTCCGGCAGTCTATTGAATAGTCTGCCACACTAGAAATTTATGTTTTTAAATTTAAAAGACATTCGTGAAAGTTTCACGAACATCAAATATACCTGCTAATATTTATATCGATTTTGTTCAGATTAAACCATCTTCCGGCGGTCTATTGAATAGCCTGTCACCCTAGATGTTTTTATTTTTAAACTTAAAAGATATTCGTGAAGGTTTGAAGAACATCAAATATACCTGCTATTATTTATATCGATTTTATTCAGATTAAACTATCTTCCGGCGGTCTATTGAATGTCTGCTGGAGTAAGAATTTATATTTTAAGTTTTGAAATACATTCCTGGAGGTCCCGCGAGTAAGAAATATCCTGGAAAGATTTTACAACGTTTTATACGAGGTTTTGCTATTTTCCAGCGGTCTATTGAATAGCAGACGATTACGAGGTATCGCATTTTTAATCAGAAAAGCATTCGAGATGATTTCATGTTTAACAATGTTTGATACTTACCTTCTAGGATCGTTTCGTAAAGTCGTATGGTCTTTCTCATCTGCTATTGAATAGTAATTGACTGCCAACAACTTTTATTTTGTAAGCGAAACTTATCTATGTGGTTAGAATGATTATTGTGGCAATTTGTGGATATTCAGAATTCATTTAAATTTTCGACTTTAAGTCGACTCAAACTTCAGCTACATCTTTTAAATATAAAAGAAACTTACGCAATTAGCAATTTTTAAGGCGGAGTAAAGATGTCGATGAAGAAGGGCACCGGCGAATACAATGTTCCTATTATTTACAAAATTTGAAGGATTGAATACAAATTTTTGACCAAAAAAGTTGGAGCGGGTAGCCAAAAAATATAAGAGATTCGTAGCAGTTTTCGTCACTGCAGTCCAATCTTCGCTTTCTGGGTCGAATACTGTTGTCATGTGGGTATACAGAAGTCGATAAGGATCGTTATAATCGATACGATCATTTTCGAAGCCTTTTTTACAAAGATCTGAAATTTTATCAGATGTACAAATAAAAACAAGAATATTACAGTAGGACCTCTCTTATTCTAATTTTCCCCTTACCCCCACTTACTTTGCTTGCGAGTTTGTGATTCGTGGACAATATTTTTTGTGTGATACAGTAAAACCCCTCTTACTTGAACAGGGTCGAGCCAACATTTCCCCTCCAACCCCGTTTATTTGGACGCTTACAGTTGTCCCCACTCCTCGCGCAATATACCCGTCTGGCGTGAGTAGCGCACGCGCATTGGAATTTGTATCCGCGTAAGAGCGAGTAGTGGGGGTAGGGGGAAGTAGAAATCGTTCAAATAAACGAGGTTATTTTGTTCAAATAGACGGGGTGTTCAAGAAAGCGAGTGTTCAAGTAAGAGGGGTTTTACTGTAGTGGGAGAAGACTTCTGGGGGAAGATTAGAATAAGAGAGGTCCTACTGTATTGTGGAAATCATTGAAAATTTACCACGATTTTCTTCGACGTCTTCTAGATCCTTTCTAAGTTTATCAAATCCACCCGCATCTTTAACAGCCTGAATAAGAAGCCTAACGCACAATGGCTGCTTGTGCATTTCTTTGTCTTCAATATCCCAAATACTCGTTATCACAGAACATTCGATATCATGGTACCTTTTCCAAGCGTCATTCTTACATTCGACAGAACAGTACATAGAATAAATGCAACTTTCGCAAGGGACACTGCACCAACAAGACTTTAAACAGTGCGAACAGTGCATGTACATTCCTGACTGGCAAAGTATCGATACATAAGCCTTTTCGACTGCGACTACTTCGCCAGGGTTTATTTTGCGAGTCGCAATTAAATGTCTGCCGTCTTTATTGTTAAACCTCAACGAAACTGCGTCTGACAGACACGGAATTGCAGCGTTGGGTGTAAATGACGGAAGCTGTTTATCCTGTGCCTCGTCTAATATGACGACTGATTTTCTCTTTAATATAACAGTTTTGTTTTTTCCGTCTGTATCAGTCTTTTTTAACATTGATATACATTCCAATTTACGAGTCATAAATTTAGGTTTCATTTGTTGGCAATTGGTTACTGCAAGGCAACGATCGAGATCTGTAATACATTCCTTATATTTTCGTAAATGCAACAGAATTGTCGATCGTGCCCAATAAGCATTCACCAGTTCCTCAGATTTATTAGGAGCTAGTGAAATACTCTGGGATAGTAACCTAAAAGCCAGACGAATGGAATAAAGGTTGGTTTGATGCTGTTCGAATATTCTGATTCCTTCTTTTCTGTATTGAATAGAATCTGAACTATTTTTTACACGTCGCTTGGAATGAACCTCTGCGTCAGGTTTCATTTGTGTTAAAGCATCCTGAATTGCTTTTTTTTCTGCTGTGAGTATTTCTGGTTTGTGGTTTTGTACTCGTTTCTGATTTCTTGACATTGCTTACTTTTGAAATTAAAAAAATAAACTTGTAAAAAAAGTTTATGAAAATTTAAACTGGTTTTTTTTGCAGAAAATAAACTAATAATTGAACAAAAATAAAATATAAAAGTAGAATAGAAACACGAGATTTTATCGAATGGTGATTTGAAATATTTAACTGAATTTACTTACAAATGTAAAATCAAAATTCTTGTTTGGTGTGCGAATATTTAGGCACCTGTTGTTTCAAAGAACTGAGGACTATATCTTCCACATGGGACGGGGACCGGCGCAATTTTCAAAATTACATACACAACAATGGCGGACAAAAGTATTAAATGGCGGTAAGTTAACGACACTTTGTTAGGTTACAATTATTTATTAAATAAGGTACAGAAATGTATTAGAAAACTAATTAATATACTTTGTGTATTATATTACATTAATATATTCTTCGACTGCGGAATAAAATGCAAATTTTTGTATTCCATTTAAGCAAATATATACTAGTTCGCCAACCGATCAGTAGAGGCGCAACTGTCGATCTTGATTTTCTACGATGAAGGATTTCTATATCCATTTCGAAGGTTTAATTTGTAATAAAAGTTTCGAAACTATTTGGAAGTTTAATAAATAAGTATTCTACCGACTAACGTTCAATTTCTTATAATATTAGGGGTAACCCATTAAAAAAACAAGCTTTGTTAGTGATCTGAGGATAAAGTAGGAATTTTTGATAAAAACAGTGGATTAAAAATGACTGAAACAATTTTTAAAAATGTAGGCCTTGTAAAGATAATTTAACACTTTGCGGCATACATTTTTCTTTACATGGAAAGCAGCTGAAAATTGTTACTCGGGGGTTTTTGGTATCGCTGATTACGAATATGAAGTCAGATTTTGAAAATCCAAAATGGTGGATCCAAAATGGCCAACGGAAATGTGAAAATTTACTTTATTGAGATAAAATTGGGTACTCTAGGTATTTTTAATTTTAAATGATCATATTCATAATCTGTGACCCCGAAAGCCACCGAGTACCCAGGTTCATCATGATCGGGTAATTTTTCATTTTTGGGTCGCCCATCTTGGATCCGTAATTTTGAATTTTTAAAAGCCGAGGTCAGATTCGCAATCAACGACCACGACAACCCCCGAGTAAGCAGTACGATTATCTCCAACAGATTCGTCAATAATTATTTTTTTATCTAAAAACGATTATTTTTAGACTTTGTTTGTTAATTATTAAAAAATTTACAATAATTTTACAGACTATGTGCATAAATTTTGATATTCTAACATCCCATGAACATGTAAAAACAAAAAATAGCGGATAAATCGAATGAAAACAACTTCAAATTCGTCAAAAACTGTTTAGAAATAGGTGGTTACAATTGGAGCCACTATGCCGCAAAGGGTTAAATGTTAATCGGGGGTTTTCGGATTCGCTGATAACGAATTGGATGTTAGTTTTTTAACATTCAAAACGGCAGGTCCAATATTATGGATGACTTTTGAAAAATTTAATGCAATTCGGTTGAAACTCGTCAGCTTAATCCGCTTAATCCGTTTCGTCCCAAAACGACAAAATTTGTCGCCGGTTTTCGTCCTCCGAAAATTTATGGATATCTTTGAAACATTGTTATGAAATAAACGATTCCTATAGTTTTTGGGTATACCTCTTTTCGAATCTAAAGTTTTTTTTTATATTACTTTCCATTTTTTAAATATGGCTACTTAAACGACAAAGCAAAAACTTTTTCAGTAAACTGTAATTTTTATTGTGAAGGAGTTCCGAGATCGTATCAGGCCTTAAAATCCTGTGGCACAATGAGTTTTACTTAGGGGTCTTCCATAAACCACGTGGCCCATGTGGGGGGAGGGGGGGGGGGCGGGGTCTGACAAAAGGCTATATGCTGAGCCATGTGAGGGAAGAGGGGGGGGGGGGGGGGTTGAAGCTGTGCCACGTGGTTTTTATTTGGAATTTAAAAATTAAAATATAAAATATATATAAAGCCAAAATTTAAAATTTTTACTGTAAAAGTTAATTCTACTTCACTTAAAAAAGTCATTTTAAAAATCTGAAAAAATTTGAGAGTATTCTCTAACCAATTTTAAAACATTTTTGTTCTTCGTTAATTTTTTTTAAGCTTATAGTTTTCAAGAAAAAAAATTATTACACTTTCCTAGGTTTCAAGACTAATAATTGTTTTTCTTGAAAACTATAGCCTTTGGAACAAATTTTCTTACAACAAAAATAATTTAAAATTGGTTAAAGAATACTCTCAAATTTTTTCAGATTTTTTAAATGACTTTTTTAAAAATTTCGATTTTTCGAATTTTCGAAAAATAAAAAATTGTATCCATACTGAAAAATTTGAGAGTATTCTTTAACTTATTTTGAAATATAATTGTTCTTAGAAAGTTTTCACTAAAGTCCATAGTTTTCAAGAAAAAAATTTGTTAAGTTTTTAAATGAAATTTGACATTGCGGTCGCCATTTTGTAATGATCACGTTAGTTTTTAAATATTTAAAAAATTTATGTTAAAAGTACAACTATTTATGCCACCTTCCGTGATGGGATTTTGTGACAGCAAATGTTCTTTCGGCAAGAAAAAAATGTTTTATAAAAAAGTACACTCGATTTTTCGCGTTTTTTTGCCATTCTGGGCGCCATATTGGATAAACAACACCAGATATTGGAAAATGGAATTCAGATTCGGAAAGAGGAGGCTTCAATACTATACGATACACTGTTGCATACAAATTCATTCCTGCTTTCTATAAAAATTATTGATGTAAATAAACGCTAGAATTTATGCCATTTCAGGAAGAAACGGGTTAAAACACATTTTTTAATATCATTATGTACAGAGTAATTTGTTTAATTCTATGAACGATAAGAAAATATCGAGCATAACATGAAAATATTTCGCGGCATTGCGTATTTTAGGTTAGAAAAGCCTGTCAGACAAATAGCATATTCGGAAGAGCTGCACCGCCTGCACCGTTCTTGCACCGCCGACACCTCGGGTATTATTACAGAAAGGTTTTTATATAATTTAAAATTATTTGTAATATATACTCGATGTGGCTCTTACAAAGAACACTCTATGTCAAATTTATGGTGAAAAACGCTCCATTTCTAAATTTATTACGAAAAACATAATATGTCAGGATTTCACTAAAAAAACTTATTTAGAAATTGAGCGTTCTTCGTAGTGACATCTAACATAAAGCATTCTTCGTGGTGAGATCTGAAATAGAGCTTTCTTCATTACGAAATGAATTAGAGCGTTCTTCGTAAGAGCCGCCGATATAATGTGCTTAACAAATAAGAAAAAAAAATTGAAAAAACCACGTTCCTGCCGGGGAGGGGGGAGGGGGGAGTCGGTCAAACGCCATGCTAAGCCACGTGGGGGAGGGGGGGGGGGTCAAAAAGAGGGCAATTTAGGGCAATGTGGTTTATGGAAGACCCCTTAACGTTTGTCAATATTACGATATAAATTATAAAATGGCGCCCTCAAAATGCCGCTATTTATACGGATTTTTTTGGTTATTTGCGTTTTATTAAAATATTTATTGTATCTTGACATGTATTTTGAGGAATTTGTAGATTGTTTTTGAGGTGACTCAATAAAAACCTGTTATTAAATTTTGGAAATTCAAAATGGCCGATTTAATATGACTTTGAAAATATTTATATACTAAATACTAGAATATTTTTTTTTAAATTTCGGCTATCCATATTGGATTTGCCATTTTCAATTTCTAAACTTTAATAACGGATTTGTATTCTGCAAGCTCAAGAATAAGGTAGAAAAACATATTCATCAAAATACACGACAAGATACCAGAAATATTTTAATAAAACGCAGATAATAAGAAAAATCCCAAGCAATAACGCCGTTGTGAGGACGCCATTTTGTAATTTAAATCTTAATATTGACCAACGTTTAGCAAAACTCATTATGCCACAGGATTCTAAAACCTGACATGATCCCGGAACTCCTTCGCAATAAAAATGGCAGTTTACTGAAAATGTTTTCGCTATTTTCAATTTTTTTCTTTCATTTAAGTGGTCATATTTAAAAAATGGAAAGTGATATCGAAAAACTTACTTCAGATTCGAAAAGAGCATACCCAAAAACTATAGGAAACCTAAATTTCATAACAATATGTCAAAGATATCCTTACGGAAGATGAAAACCGGTGACAAATTTTGTCGTTTTGGGACGGGTTAAGGTTTTTATAGTCGATGAAGTCGAATCTAACGTTGAATTGATATTGAAAAAGCACTAACCTGTCTTTGTCGCTGCATTAAATGTTTTGACCCTGCATAGGAAACAAAAGACAATCTAAAAACAATCAAAGTTTTAATGCATCGTTTAAGAAATCTTATTTGAATCGTGGGCTTGCGAATGTGATAAAATAAAAGTATTTTTAGAGTTGAAAATCTGGAAAATAAAAGATTTCAACCTATATTCAAAAACCCTAGAAACAAAAGACTATCAGTTGACTGTTGTAGTCATATAGGACAATTATTTGGTTTCTTGGATACGGACAACATCATGAAATAAATATAACCAACCCTGGAGCTGGAATGTGTGACGTATTTATAACTATACCTAAGAAAAACCCACAGCAAATACAAACAGAAGGCTAAAGAAACTAGATAACATCTTACCTTTGTTGGTTGGATTATTACATCTTGCCTTTGTTGGTTGGATTATACGATCTTACTTTTGCCGGTTGGATTATTACATCATGCCTTTGTTGGTTGGATTATTACATCTTGCCTTTGTTGGTTGGATTATTACATCTTGCCTTTGTTGGTTGGATTATACTATCTTACCTTTGCCGGTTGGATTATTACGTCTTGCCTTTGTTGGTTGGATCCCGCTAAACATGTAACGTAAATGAAACGTTACATGTTATCCCATTTATGGCAAAAACGTAACGTTTCGTAACAACTTCTTGATGCCGTTTACACGACGTTGCACAATATCTAACTACTTAAAGCTAATGCGTAACATTACCAGAATGTCACTTTATAACAGTTTTAAAAACGTTTTATGGAATCGTTTCCGCAACGTCACAAAATCACCAAGGAAATTTAAAACGTCGCATTCAGGTTACTAACGTAACATTCATGTAATGTTACGAATGCAACGTTTCGTAGCCATGATTTGTTGCATATCTTCAATCGTTTCGACCGGTTCCATCTCAGACTTCGCCTTCAATAACTTCAAAAATAACTTGCACCTTATTATTTGTAATGTAAATTGTATTAAATTTAATGCATAATTTAAAAATTGGTTCACTTATGTTAATTTTAATATCCGCGTAATTCATAAAATTATTTCCAAGTAGTGCATTTGTAAAATATACGTATGTCAATTAACTTTACATTTTTTTAAAGTGTCTATTAATCAATTTCGTTTAAAAAAAATATTATACGGATATCTTAAAAATATTTATTTAAATTACAATAAATTAATACAAAATAGTCAAATAATATTAAAATATTATTATTCCTGATATAGAAATGACAAAATTAATTAAACATATTTTGTTTAAACTAACGTGTATTTACCATAGGCATTAGTTTTTTATTTTGTCACTAGAGGACCACAGAATCCATTATTAGTTAAATCCCTAATTTTATATATAAGCAGTTCAGTAAATCGAAGATTCTGTAGCTGACAAAACTACAAAATCCCGTTCATACAAATTTCCTTTCTCATATTCGGTGGCTCGCATCAGAATCCTACTATTTATATTATTAGTTTGTTTTCATTTTTACTTTTGCCCATAAGACCGTAACACGAACAATTATATCATTACATTATTACATTTTCGAACGGTCGAATAATAAATTCATAATAGATTTATTGTTTAAACTAAACCCGCATTTATCAAGAAGCCTTCTACGATTGAGTATAAGAGCTCTCGTTCGCATGGTAATACGTATGCGAGCGTAGCGTAGTGGTTAAGACATCAGCGTTGTAACCGGTAGACCCGGGTTCAATCCTCGGTCGGGATGGATTTTTCTTAGATTCATAGATTTATTTGCAAGCAAAATTATAAAACTACATTCTTTCATAACATATCTAACGATACATAAATAATAATAAAATTCGAATTGAATAAAATAATTCGTCGAATTTCTTATAATTTTTATTTATGACCGTTTAATGTAACGTTTTTACAACGTTGGATGTATAGTTTTCAAACGTCGCAGGTACGTTACGAATGAAACGTTATTTAAAAACCGTAAATGTGGCAGGACATTTCTGGTTCCAAGGACGTCACAAAAATGTTTTTGCCTTTTTCTGAGCGATGGATTTTCATATAACTTGGTACCTTGGGGTTTTTGGGGTCGCTGATTACAAATCCGAAGTCTGAATAGCAACATTCAAAATGGCATATCCAATATGGCGGACGGATTTTTCAACAATTGTTGAATTTTAACCCTGAAGACCTTTAAATACCAAGTTTTATTAAAATCCATTTTTTTTTAATTTGGCCGCCATATTTGATTCGATATATTGATTTTGTAAATTATGGATTTATATTAATAGCGAGGGTGAGTTTTTAAAACGGGGAAGGGTGTTCCTTGTAGGCTTTTTGTGATGAGAATGAATCTGACCTTGAAAATAATGCTGTAAAAAAAAAAGATTCCCCGATTGGTATTGACCGACTGAGCCCTCTTCGCTCCCAACCACCCTACAGTGAAAACGAGTTTCTACGAATATTCTTTAAAATATTGATTATTTCAAAAAAAAATTCAAACAACAGTTGTTTGTTGCTCATTTCTCTACAAAACATATATTATGCTTATTTTTTGAAATCCTAATGGTTCCCGAGTAATTCAATATTTATTAATTTTCTAAGGGTTCCAAAATTGGAAACTTTAAAATCGAGCTGCTCCCGTTTTGAATATTATCTTCATATTATAAACTTAATAAATTTATCATAAGAATTAAGTCTTTTGATTGTCAATATTTCATTAATATATTCCAATAAGCTCTACCTGAATTTTTCTTGAATGTTTGAATCAATAGAAAGGATGTCGAGGCTTAAAATATAAAAGAAAACTACGAACAACCCAATAAACGAAAAAATATACGGAATCGATATTTTGTATTCTGTTTCTTTCTAGTGGCGTATTGATTATTCGAGACTCTTATTCGAAATTATACTATTTTATACGACCTGTATGTGTACCTAAATAAATAAAATATTAATAACACAGGTCTGCAAAAAAGGGGATCTTGGATGTTGTTGGGCTTTTCTGACGTAATTGTGTGTGTAGAATCCAAACCCGAAGTCAGAGTTGGTCCATCACGTCAAGATTTTGAGATATTTCAGGTTATGTACTCGAAAAACTCGTTATTTTGCGATGTTTGAGGTTACGCACAGAATGCAACGATTTTGTTGAGCTTCTGTACTATTTGCAACTTTTAGTACTACCCCTGCAAACACGGAAAGTAACAGTTATGTAATATTTATGTAATGGTTACATTGTTACATAAATGTTACATAGTTGTTACATAACTGTTACTTTTGTGTTTGCAGGGTATCCTTCAGAATGATGTTTTATTCGATCACCTTCAATTTTTTCTTACAAAGTTACAGTTTATTCGATATGTTAAGTGTCATAGTGGCACCGTCTGGTGGCCAAAGTTCGAAACTTTGAGTACCCCACGAAGCCTTATTCAAACTGTTAAATGTCAAACGTGAAATTTTTCTTTCACATCTGAAATTAAATAAAAAATATATGCGAAATACTTTGTAACTTTAAATGCAATATTGGAATTCAATGATCACAATGTTTACAATATGAACACGATGTGTAAATATTACCTTGTCAAATGAATAAGCAATGCGACACAATGCTTGCATCGTCCAGATTGCCCTGCTTTGCACGAACATTTGCAATCAATTTTACTGATATTATTTATTTTGTATATAAGCGTAACTTCGTGCGGTGTTCCATTTAGATCACTGCTTTTTAAACACAGTGCCATAATTTTTATTTCTTCTGTCGTTTCTGAGGTTATCCCTACGAACATGAGATGATTAGCTCGCATTACGTTCTCTCCTTCCACGTATTTGCGAGATCCACTTCCGACGTATTCTATTAATTCGCTTAAATTAATTAAGGAATTCATCTTCCTTTCAAATCTTTTTTATCTCAGTTTAAACCGTGTCTCGAGGGGTACTCAAAGTTTCGAACTGTGGCCACCAGACGGCGCCACCATGACACTTAACATAGCGAATATAGTTGTTTATATTTATGTAGATTTCATGACATTGAATTTGACCTTGTTCTCCAAGGACATTTCAATGTAAATTTTCATACATGTATGTATATCGTAAATTCAAATTGGCGTATTTTGGTGAAGAAAAGTCGTAATGGAATTCTGCACATCTCATATTGAAGAAAAACAGTAGTACCATATGATTCAATCCAAGGAAAAACTCCTAAAAATGTTAAATCTTCTGTTCATACGCCGGATCCCGAGGAAATACAGTATAATACCCTATTGAAAAAATCCATGTGGATTCCATATGGATTTTCAATGTGAATTTCCATATGGATTTCCACATGGATTCCATGTTGATTGGTGTGGATTACATATGGATTGCATGTGGATTCCATATGGATTTTTGATGTGGATTATCTATATAGATTCTACATGAATTCCCTGTCGATTTATGGTGTGGATTCCTAGTGGATTCTATATGGGTTTTCTACATAGATTCCATGTGGATTTATATGGATTTCATGTAGATTTCTGGTGCGGATTCCATATGGATTTTAGATGTCGATTATATATGGATTTTTTACATAGATTCTAAATGAATTCCCTGCCGATTTCTGGTGTGGATTCCTTGTGGATTATCGATGTGGATTCTGTATGGGTTTCTACATAGATTCTATGTGGATTTATATGGATTTCATGTAGATTTTTGGAGTGGATTCCATACGAATTTTTTGTGTGAATTCCATATGGATTTATTATAGATTCTATATAGAATACACACATAATTCATAAAGAAAATCCATATGGAATCCATCTAGAAAATACATATGGAATCCATATGGAATCCACATAAAAAATCCATATGGAATCCACACAAATCCATATGGAATCCACACCAACCCACATAAAATCCATGTGGAAAATCCATATGGAAATCCACATCCAAAATCGATATGGATTTTTTCAATAGGGTACCCTTTTGAAGTATATTCCCTCGATATTTATCTCGTGTAGAATTGTCAAATCCCACTATATTTCTGAAAATTCATCACTTACGAGCGGAGTGCGGATCAAATGACAAACGACTGATTTAAAATCAACATATAAAATTATATTATATTACATATATATTTTGCTTACTACTACAATCTCTAAAGAATTTAATAATTAAAATACGTTTGTTTCATTCTAATTATTGTACATCTACGCATTACCATTATATTCCAGAAATTTACATTCTGTCCCTTGTGTCGATGAAGTGTCATCACTTTTGAATCGTTTTTCAGGATGCAATTCTGTATTAGTGTACCGATCGTTTACATCTTCAAATGATAAGTCCCACCCTAGATCACCGTATTGTACCTGAGTAGTATAGCTCTCTACCACGGTGTTGGTTGGCCAACTTCGAGCTAACCAAGTTGTTTCAGTAAAGAAAGTATGCTGAATTGCCAATCCAGCCTGACCCGATAACGCGATAGTAACGTATCCACCTTTATTCCACAAGTTAAGATGGGACCGCAAACCCCACCCAAATCCCTCTGTCGCACTTTTCCTTTGTATTAAAGAATTCCAGCCTAACCATCTGTGCATTCGATCAGTGGCCTTGGATTCGCATCTGTAGGCGTAACAATTAATTTGTTTTTCATCTTGGCAGCTTTTGTACTTAATATGACCCCGCCACTTATTTACGTCTAAACGCATCATGGCTTGCTCTAATACTTCTTCACGCCTAGGAATACCAATCCCTACGAAGTGGGCGTAAGTCCAGTGGTTTCTATTTGTACATAATTTCATTCTTCCTTCAAGATTTTCTTTAAAATTGAAAGGCTCCCATTCCACTGATAACCAGTTTTTGCTCCAGTCGACGCTACCACGAAAACCTGTATGTGTACATTCGATTTGTTGAGATATGTTAACTAGCCAACTCCAGCGGACCGATGGTACGCAAATATAGTTAGCGATGCTTTTGACACATTTTCCGTCCTCGCCGTAGTCTACCAACCGCCTCCAAAACGTTTCCAAACCGTCATAAGCGTGAGGGCAGCATATTTCGTCACGTAATCCAGCAGCTCTCTTCCACTCTTCAAAGGCAATACGCATGAGGCATCCGCGATGTAGCCTATCCCATCCGCCGGCCCGCAGTCGACGGGAAGTATCGTCTGTGGATTTCTGACTTACAATAGAACATTGGCCAAACCTTAATCCACAGTAAACCTCGACTTCCTTGGTCCACGTTCCAATTGTTAAAACCGGAATCTTTCGTGCTTTTTTCCATGAAGACACCACATGATCGAAGCCTAAAACTCCACTTTGATGACCAAAATCACCAAATTGTCGACTGTTAGCGACCTGCACGTTTGCACCGTGATGATATAGGTGATTAGATTCGTTCAGTGTCCAATGAATAATGTCGGTAACCTGATCAGTCGTAACTTCAGGCTGAGCTACCCATCGAGTAGTTAGGTAGGATGTCAAGAGTTCCACTTCTAACCAATCTAAAGTACCCTTGAAATACTTTTCAGCATATGCATTAAAACAGGCCTTTAAAGAAACCGTACTTTCGAGACAGCTAATCACTATATTCTTTAACGAGTCGTCGAATTCATAAACCACGGGACCATCAATCGTCTGGTTAATAATTGTAGAATACTGCTTTTTCCCTAAAGTAATTGTATTTGTTTCAGAAATTGATACGAATATAAGTTTCCGATATGGCGAGCTTATGTCCACTAGTCCGCTGTTTCTAAAAAAATATTGGCCAAATCTGTGATCGGTGCTTGTGATATATCCCATCTGGAATCCTTCTACCACAGCCGCCAGTGGGTAGGTAAGGTGTGATAATATCCACATATCCCTACCGCAGTCTACTTCTCTGCTTTCATCATCAAGGATTATCAAAGCTACGTCTTCATCATCGATATTCCATTGTCCTACTTTATCGTGATTATTTAATTCCACAACTTTGACAGTTCTTTGTTCATAGATAGTTTCTAGCATGTTTTTGTTAATAAAAATCGCCTGGAAATTCCATTTATCTCCCCATGCAGAGGAAGGGATGATTTCCCAGTTCCACTCTTGTCTTTCAGGAATTGCCCATTCCACACCTGAAGGCATCGTAAGTCGGCGTTCTCGAAGATCGTCATATAATGCAACTTTAAGCCCTAACGCTCTCCAATCTGCAGACATCCCTTTTTTATGTTGATCTGCCGTATTAAAATCTTCTATATTGTTGAAATTACACGTGTGGTCTTGACCGACGCCAACCCATCGCATTAAGTGACGGATACTACCAATGCCACGCATAGCCGTTTGAAAAAATGTTGCATCGGATTTGATTCCTTTGATGTTTCCGTTTGGGCCTATTCCCCAGTTAGATAATTTATCATATAACTGTATTAACTGACAACCACAAGCATCGGCAGAATCTGCAATATCACCGCTGTCTCGGATATTGGTAAAAAACGCAGCAAACCCTTTCTCTACTTTCATTTTCTTGTCAATTATCTTCTTCACTAACAATTTCGATGCATCAAATGCGGCTTTCTCTGTAGGTAGGAGGTCTCTACCTTTCGGCATCGAAGGTTTACAAGAGCGTTCGCATTTTAAGGCCAAAATATTCACTAAACTCGTTATATGTTTCCATTGAGTTAAAATCATTCGATTGGTAATTCCAGAAGAGAAGTGAAGAGTTCCCATTGCTGACGGGTATTCGGTACCGGGTATTTCGTGGCTGCCGTAAGCTTTACGTTGATGAAGCACTTCTGCTTCTGATAACATATACTTCATTTTTTTAGTAGAAAGTATATTTTCATCTTGTTCGATGATTGCTCTGTCACATATCTCTGCTCTTAGCCGCATTCCAACTCTTGCAGATGATTCTCCTTGAGCAGTGACGAAATTGATTCCTTTCGACGTGTGCATTATTCTAAAATTGAAAAACGGGCTGGACAAATGACCTACCATAAATGTTCTAATAATTTTATATAACCAGAAATAACAAATTTAAAGTTTATAAGATTATGAAACATTCTACAAGCAGGGTATAGAATGCGGTGTAAAATATAATAATAATAATTTAGTGTCAATTTTCCTTTATATAAAGATTACATAAAGATATATTATCGAAGATATTAACCGTAGAAACTATGGGTTTTAGTCAACAACCACTAGATTAAAACGTAAATGGACTACTCTTCAGGTTGTTGAGGGTAACCTACCCCTATTTCGGTCGTACATTAGAAACTCTACAGTAGAATATCACTAACGACAGACGTTTATATTGAATTTTTATATTAATTTTATAATTTTATTATTGTTATTTTCTACATTTATATATCTATATTTTTCATATATTCTTTGCTTAGGGAAAATGAAACTTAGTCAATGTTTTATACGCGTCATCGATTTAAATGTATATAGTTATTTTTGTAACAGGCACAGCAAGTGCCGTTGATCCTATTAAATAAATAAACAAATAAATAAGTCGTGGTGGTATTTCTACATATACATTTCTCTACGAATCGTGCTCGATTTACTAAAGTCATTTTTTCGTATTATTTTTTTCGTTTTCAATCCGCTCCAATTTTTATAGGAGAAATGTACAACGTGTAATCGAAATGTAATCCCTACAGCTTTAATTTGCCTCTTCGGGATTTAATATTTCTTCGGGATCTAATATTTCTTTACAAATACTTATTTAATTTTGAACAAATTAATGTGATTTTTTGTCAATCTGCTTTATCTCGGAAAATTAACGTGATATAAAAAATGTTTAACTGTTAAAGCACCAACTTATATAAAAATAACACAAATCGCCATGTGGGGTCGTGGGAGACCCCAATCCGAAGATAATATCGTCCTGCGCAGACAGTTTTCATTATTTCGTTTCAACAAAATTACTGGATACTCTCCAAGTGTCCTTTTACCACGTAGATAAGTCATCTTGATAAAGAAATTATTGGTGCCTGTTATAAAAAAATGAAATACAAAATTGACGTTTTTCACAAAAAAAATCATAACTCAGCCAATTTTCAATATTTATTCCCAACAATTTAACTTGTTCTTCTTGAAATGTAGCTCTTTAAGATACAAAATGCTGTAAAAGTGCAGTTTTAGAAGGGAAAAAAATGTAATATTTATGTGTGGGGTCTCCCAGCAACCCCAGGGCGCTTTAACTTTAAGGGTTAGGAAACAAAAAGTTTCATTTTTTAATTATCTATTGGCTGAAGGAAATTTTTGTTTACCGTATTTTGTCGACTTCAACATTTTTTGAATAACAATCATTTTCGGATGCAAAGTTGCATTTAAACTATGATCAAATTTAAAATTATATTTGTCTTTACTATTAGGATGTTTCACGCAAAGCGCGCTGCGATTTTTTTGGAGAAAGCAAAATTTAATAAATATGTACACACGAATACAATTGTTGATATTTTCTATGCATGTTAAAATAAAGTTCATTGTTCTTTTATAAATACGTGTACATGAATTATTATTATATCGCAAACTGAGCATAGTTGAAATGCAAATCTATATCTGTTAATAATCGCAGTACAAAAGCGTAAGTTTGACAAAATGGGATAAACAAAATTTCCTTCTAAAAATTTGAAAAAATTTCAGACAATAGACAATTAAAAAATGAAACTTTTTGTTTCTTAAATATTTTTTATATCACACTATTTTGTTAAAAATTGAATAAGTATTTGTAAAGAAATATTAGGCAAAATCCCGAAGAGGCAAATTAAAGCTATAGGAATTGCCTTACGATTACACGTTGTACATTTCTCCTGCAATCATTTTTAAAAAAATGGGAGCGGATTGAAAAAGAAAAAAATAATACGAAAAAATGACTTTAGTAAATCGTGCATAGTATGCAGAGAAATGTATATTGTATAGAAATGAAACCACCGCGACTGAGAAGCTGAAAGTCTCCTCTTTAATTCCCTTTTCTTATTTTTTCCCGTACGTTAACTTGGCGATGAGATATCAACATTTTAATTTAGCCAAAATTCCAAGATACTTTTAAGCGGTACTGTATTTGCAATAATTGTTTTTTTGAGAGCACTTGCTTAAGTCTATAGAGTACATAAATTAGGTATTTTGTTGTTTTTATTAAGTTGCAAATGTGATAGTCCCATTTCAAATTGGAATCAAACGTTACTGCAAGATATTTATGGTTACTTGTTCTGTTCAATTCACAACCATTGACCTTAATAATGAAATTTTCTGGTATTGAATCTTGGTAATTACCAAAGGCAATACATGTAGATTTTTCTACATTAAGGTATACATTGTTTTCATATAGCCATGAATATATAAAACTTAATATAGACGTTAAACCCTTTCCAAATTCAGGACAGTTTTTTCATGGCAAGTTCATTCAATTAATTCATTCTGTAGTGTTTAGTAGATCATGTAAAGTATGAAAAATAGTGAGTATTGAACCTTGGAGAACTCCAACGTTAGTTAAAATTGGTTGACTTTTTACACCGTCAATTTTAATGGATGTCTTTAATCATTTTATTTCGGCCAATTCGGAAACATGTTTATGTTTGTGTTTGAAGTCATTTAAGAGCGTGAATTTACACTATCTGAGTGTACACAAAATAACAAAGAATGCCTTTCATGGATTTAATGGGGTTCTAAAGTCGATAAAGTAGCTGTCTTTGTTGAAACGTATAAATTAAAAATTATTGAAGATATTTTTCAACGTTTTAGCTCTGTAACTGCAACATTAAACATTGTACTTGATATCATTTGAAATAACAAAGAAATTCGACAAGAATTGGTTGAACACTTTGGAAATAAGCAAACCCAGTAAACGAAAAAGAATTGAAAAGTTAAACAAAAGTAAAACACCTCGAGATGCCTCTAATTTACAGCGCAACCTTGACAATATTCTCAATTGGTGTTCCGATAATAGATTATCTTTAAACCTTAATAAGTGTAAATGCATTTCTTTTAGCTCTGAACAACATGTGTTTGATTTTCGCTATAAGATTGCTAATCATAGTTTACATGACATTAGTATAATGGACCACGGGATCCTATTTAATAGCTGTTTGAGTTTTAAGGGACATCTAACTGTATGCAGTAAGGCGGCAAAACAGTTAGGCTTTTTATTTAGATCTACCAAGGAATTCACTGATACGAGGCAATTATTTACATTTTTAAGACTCTTGTTCTGCCACATTTGCTGTCTGCTTCCTAATGTTGGCTGTCACATCGCTACACTTAAAAAAATTCAAAGGAAATTCCTTAGATAGTTATCATTAAAAACCGATAATCCTATGAATAGATTTAGTCATGACTTTGGTGAATGGTCGAGATATTTTGGGTTACCTACAATAAAATCTCTCCACACTGTTAATGATATAACGTTTATATTTAGTATTTTACTGGGCCGTAATAAATCAGATACCATACTTTCTCAACTACTCCATCGTGAACTTATATACGCCTGCAGAAATTCTCATCCAATGCTTGAAAGAAGTTATAGGAATAAGGCGCGTTTTCATTCAACTCTACCTCGTCTTATTAGATTATGGAATACTATTAGTTGTGATCTGAACACTTCTGATTCGTTTGCTACGTTTGTTACCAGTGTAGGCAATCCCAACTTCGTTTCTATGATCCTTGATCTTTTGAATCTTAAATCTAGTCTTTGCCAATAATTAGTATTATAATATTATTATGTAAGTTGTTTAACACAACATTTCTTTACATTATTTAGTTTTGTAAGTTTATTCATGAAGTTTTTCTATTAAAATTCTTCGATTCGTTTATGCGACAATATTTGGTTTTCATTGTACTGTAGGACCTCTCTTATTCTAATCGTTCCCCCACTATCACACGAAAAGTCAACGAAAAATATTGCCCACGAATCACAAGCTCGCAAGCAAAGTAACTGGGGGTAAGGGGAAAATTAGAATAAGAGAGGTCGGCGCCATCTTGAAAAACTTTACTAATTAGAATAAGAGAGGTCCTACTTTATAGGGGCAATAATGCCTGTGTAAAATTAATAAATAAATAAATAAATATTTTTGTTTATAATTAATTAAACTATAGTATTTTAATATGTGTGATATCTTACATTGAATCTATAAATGCCTTAGCTATGTAGAAAATCAATCACAATGTAAAAAACATAAGATTCTGATTTTTAAATGTAAAAAAGTAGTAGTCTCTGAGAGACCTACTGTGACAATACATTTTGAAAAAATTCTAGGGTATTCTTCGACTTATTCTGGAATATAATTGTTCTTATAACATTTTCTCTAAAGTCCATAGTTTTCAAGAAAAAAAATTGTTAAATTTTGAAAAGGAATTTGTAAACGCAGCAGCCATTTTGATTCTAACATCGATAACAAAAATTTCAAATGTGCACTAGTGTATCTTTTAAGTACTAACTATCGAGTGCACCCTTGCAATATATTTTAGCTCACTCAAAGTAAGATATTGTATCGAAAACTCGATACTTGTAAAAATTTTCAATTTTTTAATAATTTTCTTACTATTGTTCGAAAGATCGGCCTCAAAAATGGTAGAATCTGATAGTTTTTATTTTTTTTCAAAATTTGTATATATAGAAAATAAGCGTTGAAGTTGCAGTAAACTTTCTGTACATTTTGGCGTTAATGGGTTAAAGTAAAAATGATTAAACCTGTATAAGTTTTGAACCTGAATCATTTTTAAAAGCAGCGCAAAGATGAGTTAAAACGATTAATGATATGGCATGAAAATTATAATAGTTAATCTAAATTAATTTTATATTTCTACAAAACTTATCACAAAGGTAAGAAATTTAACACCTTTTATAATGTATTATAAATATTATAGTATTGATGTCACAGAAATGTACTATACTGCGTAGAATTACTATACTGGGATGTTACAAGTACCATAAATAATTGATAAATATGTAATAGTAAGCGATTTCCCAGTTTTTATAAGGTACAAAGTATTGAGTAGATTTCGATTTTGCGTGGTTTAACATTTTTATTTAGACATCAAAAGTAGATAATTTAAAGCGCAAAAAGATTATCGTTCAATGATAAAAATGAAAATAACTATCGTTCACCAATTTAACAAAAAAAATTATTTGGGGACCTTAGGTCACCTGAATATTGAAAGCAGAATTAGCTGCACAAAATAAATTTTCTAATGATATAATTAAAAAAATGGTTTTAGCTCAGTTTCGTAAATATCTTTTATTTTTAGTTACAAAATTGTTTATTGTCAAATATAATTTTGTATGCTCGAGTAAATTAAATCTTCATATTTTCAAAACACACATTATTATTTAAAATAATTAGATAATTAATTTCTCGACCGTGGAATTAAGTTAACCATTCAGTATTAAGGGACCCTTAACATTTTATTCATTTGTTATCATTAAAATACCAAACTTAATACAGAATAGGGTTGGAGGGTGGTGTCTTTGACTATGCACGGTGGTTTATTCCCCTTGCATTTTGATTTTAACATCTTTTATAACATCTTTTTAACATCTTTTCAAATGAATATGGCCATGCTTATCTGACTCATAATTTTTTTAAAATATTTTTTGTGATGATGGCTCTAAACCCTAGCCGAAAACGTTAAAACTTATCTTCCTTTTTATTTATTACTATGGTGACCGTTTTATAAACACGACTCTTTTCTTATTTATATATATTATTATTTCTTTTTAATTTCCTGTACTGTGCACAGCCCAAAACAAAAATTATAAACTTGTCTACAGCGAAAGTATTGACAGAAAACTATTCTCATCAAAGTTATAGACCAGGTAACAAAAATCAATTGAACAGAATTACGATTTTGAATTCTTACGAATAACTGAATTCTATTTTATAATCCCTCAAAAATAATTTCTAGAATAATTTGGAATTGTAGAAATTCACATAAATTGAACAATGTGTGATATTAAACATAATGTTTCCACCTATATCATGTACACTTATGATTTAAAGTTACCAAGTCTTCTAAAACAATACAATTCACAGATATTTATATCATTATTTTTATTTTACTTTCTTGATATTCATGGCAATGCTATGCGAAGCAAAATAAGTAAACAATGTCTATTTAAAATTCTATGCAAATAATCGTTGACATAAAAGTTGCACAAAAACGAATGAACTACAAAGACAAATTGGTTTCAAATAAATTAAAATTAATGCCACAAAAAAAGATACTAATTATGACTGAAAAATAATTACTACTTTTTTAATTGCATACTACAGATTTAAAAACTTTAAAGAACAAAGCTTAATTGTTTTATTCAAGTACATTCTTGACATGAGGAAACAAAAGAAAATCAATGTTTTTAAATTGTATAAATGTTTTGCTTTTAACAGATTCCAAAGCATTGTCATATTTTAGAACCTAATTATAGACCACCTTTTATTTTATACCAGAGTTAAATATTTAATAGTTAAATCTACTGTCCATTTCGAATACTTTGTACAGGCAAACAATGCAAAATTTGTAGGTTTAAAAACGTAACAGCTTGTAAAATATTTCTTAACTTATTTGTTATGGTTTAAATTGTTTTTAAATATACTTACTCGTATTGAAGTGAAGAAATAAATAATTTTTTATGGCATACAGATTCACTTTACACTCAGAAGCGCGGGCTGCGTTCAGAAGGTTATGGACTAATGTGAACCGGAACCCCGGAACGAATAAGATTTGAGAACGTTTTAGCGCAATGATATCCCTGAGTCGTCGTTAAGACGTACGAAAGATGTTGATGAATCTCCCTTTTTCTATCACTATAACATTATGACGTCGTTGAGACTTTATGATACAGTCATAGTTGCTTAGAAATGTACATTGTATACTGTACAATATTTCGTGACGCTTGCTTGAAGTTATAACTTGTAGTACCGCTACTTGTGACCAGACGACGCCACGTTAGAGCTATATTTAAAGAAATGATTCGCTTTTCACATCTTCCTTACTTGATACCCATGGTATTCTTCATGACGTTCTTGGCGCTCGACGTCTACACGTTCAAAAATGGAAAGACAAAGGAAAGAAAAATCGAGGAAATTACTTAGAGATGGAAATGACTTGTTTTGGGGGAGATAGCTGCAATGGATGTGGCTTACGCTGTCGATTCCCAAGATGTCTTAAGGCCAGGTTACCATGGATTTCGTGTTTTTTTTTTAAATAAATGTTATTCACACTAAAAAACGTTTTTGGAAATCGAACTTTTTATATCTTACAATACATGTCATCAACAATTGAAATATATTTTTCGTAATTTTTTTGTCAAAATGGTGGCTCAAAGTTGCTCCTCCTCCGGACCAATAACATGATTTCTCATCCAAAAATGATCTGCTAGCAAAAATGAAAATGGTTTCTTATTCTATATGACATTGGCTATCGTGTGAACTAGAATAAAAAATGTAGACCAAAAAAAAAACAAATGGTGGCCTTTTCAATTTGTTGACCCTTTTTTTCAGTTTTAATTGTTCATAACCTTTTTAAATATTAATGAGTATTTTAGATCCTAGTCCAGACCATAGAGCTGCCTTTGAAGAGTTAAATGCCGTTTGGTTCATGTCGATAGGTGCAATAGTTTTAAAATGAGAGTGTCATTAAATTGAAAAAACGTGATTTCGAGAAAAACGCGATTAAAGTTAAAAAATTTTTTTTTTGTTTTATTCGTGAAAAATCGTTGTAAAAAGTGATTTTTATTTACATATCCAATCCAGCTTCGTACACTACTCCTTCCTGGTCTTCATATGCGTCATTTTCAAGGATTTTTGCGTTTCTTCTTGCAGTCCACTGCTCTTTAGATGCTTCCGTCGCTTCAAGCTCGGCTCGAAGAACACGCCTGTCTTTGACTTTATCAGCGTATTGCCTTGCTTGCGTGCCGATTGTAACACCCATAACTTCCATAACTTTCAAAATCGGTAGAAACCCTTCATTAAAAATGCAAGCAGCACTAAAAGCAGCAATTTCAAGTCTTTGTTTACCAACAAACTTGTACTTAAGAGCTATGTTCCAAACACACGAATTATAACTTTCGTTATTGTTTTGAGTATTAGCGCCTAAGCATCTCTCGAGCACTTTTTCGTCGATTATTTCCTCATAAATTGGTTCTAAAAGATCTTTCACTTCTTCATCGAAAGTCGAAGGATGTTTGAAGTCATGTAATTCATCTACAGCTACTGCCTTTTGATAACCGCACCATGAATCTGCTCCGCTCTCCCCTCTTTTATACCTGTTTTCGGTCGTGGACCTTCGGGACTAATTCTATGTTATTTCTGAGAGTATTTCCTAGTGATTTACAAAAAAAAAAAATTTGTGATTTTCTCAACATTTTCCATGGTAACCTGGCCTTAACTCGAACAATCAGAGCAGATATGTTTATCTATTGCGCAAAGTGAACTTTTGCACCCGCTTGTGATCAACATCCCTGAACGACTGCAATTCGCAATATGCCCGCGATTCGAACAAAATTTCGTCATAAAATTCGAGGTTATATCTCAAATTCGCAACTCGAAAGGTTAGGAAACTCCTGTTATATTTTACTCCCAATTCGAGTGTAAAATCAAATTTTCTATCCTTTATGACAAAAGAGTAAAATATAATTTTATTTTGAAAGTGCTTCGGTGGTAGAAGAGAATTTGATTAGGTTTTGAATGTCAATTTTATCAAATTCTATTTTCTTTCATAGTTTCATCGAAGTGTCTATATCCACGTACGGTTTTCTATATCATGCATGAGTGGAAGAGAGACGGATGCAACAAAGGTTTATGTGTTTGGTTAGGTTAGGATAGCTTTAGCAGGGGGGGGGGGACGTTAGTCCTCCAGAAGGCACCCGAATTTGGGGGAAAGCATTTATTCGATTCGACTGCAAAATCCAAGCATATATGAAATTAATTTATACGTGGATTTAGGCACAGCCTAATTTCATTCACATTCACGGTTTTTATAAAATTACTTAAACCATTAAATAAAACATCAACTTTAGTCGCAAAATTTTTATTTTATATAAAAAACTTAACGTTAAGAACAACAATTTCATGAAATGTGATAAGTAGTATCAAAACGATGACAAACGCAAAAATTAATTACGCTATAAATATGCTCACAAAACAGGCTTCTGTACTACCTTATGTACACCCTTCGTCAATGATAATAATAAAGTAGTATAAAAATAACGCGTTCCATGATTTTCACGTCAACAAATTCTCTTTTTTTGTAGTACGTTTGTAGAAGACAAGAGTGTAATACTCTTTCTGTAAATACAGATGGAATGTCATTACAGCTTTCGATTTAAAAAAAAACATAATGTAAGGTACATGTTGTATCGGTGAATTATCTTAAAAAAGATTTTTTTACATGGTCATATACAATTATATTATAAATGTATGAATTTTACCTTTAGGTTTTTAAGCACTATCGGAATGTTCAGTGCCACAATAGTCCACCTTGATTGTAACTAAATTTAGACGTTTGAATTAGCAGTACAATAGTCCCCGCCCTAAGTTATACTGTCGGTTCTTTCACTGGCGGAAGTTTATCCAAAGTTATAGCCCTTCACTATCCCCACTTCCATAACTATATGTTCATCGTACAATGAGTACTTCTGTGTGTGACTATCGCGAAGCGAGTGTGGCTCAGCGAAGCAATGCGGTGGGGGAAGGAGGGGAAGATAGCGGTATAACTTTGGGCAAGCCAAATGTAAAACTTTGAATGTCATATAACTTTGGACGGTATACCTTAGGGCGGGCCTACTGTAGTGCTAATACATAATATTTGAAAACTGTATATTCGTATTAATTTCTATTTATCCTTGATTATAAGGTTTTCCAACCAGTTTTCCAATTATAAGGTGGCGCGTAAACGAACAGTCTCCTCTATAGCGTAGAAGAACGTCTTCTGGTGCTACTTTCCATCCTGCGACAATCTCGCTGTCTGATTGTTTGCTCTTTATTTCTTCTTTGGGCTTTCCAGTGAGATGCATTCCTTCGGAACAATTACCCTGCTGAATTTTTAAGCCTAATTCTTCTGATAATACGATAGTTGCATGATCGAAATGGTCAACATTCCAATGTTTTACATAAGATCTTATTCCCCATCCATAACCTTCTTTCACTTTATCATCTTTCTCTTCATTTAATGGTGCCCACCCTAACCACTTATGCATTCTTTCCGTAGCCCTAGACTCGCATCTATATTCGTATGAGAGAAGCTCACGATCTTCAGTCAAGTTATATTTTATATGTCCCCGCCACTTGTTTGGATCTATACGCATTAAAGCCCAGTCTAATCTTTCTTCGCCATGTTCTTTGCCAGTTGCCACGAACCAACCAAGCGTCCAGTGATCTGCTTTGGTTGATAAATGTACCCTTCCATTCAATTCTTTGTTGAAACTGAAAGGTTTCCATTCTGTCGTTAACCAACTATTGCTCCAATTGACACATCTGCGTATGCCTGTGTATGTCGGTTGGATTTGATGTTGCTTGTTAATCTGCCAGTTCCATCTTACCATAGGTGTACAGATCATTTTCGCGATACTCTCGACGCATTTACCCATGTTGTCTTCATTTATAATCTGCCTCCAGTTTTTGTCAATTCCCTCGTAGGCATGTGGACAACATATCTCATCTCTCAATCCTGCAGCTCTCTTCCATTCCTCGAATGCGGTGCGCATCAGGCAGGCACGGTTGAGCCTATCCCATCCACCAGCCATAAGCCGATTGTACATACCGTACTGTGATTCAAATACAACCGCACAATACTGCCCTGAGCCTAAGCCGCACATAAACTCCGCTTCCGTTGTCCACGTTCCGATCCAGATTACGGGATTATATTGGGATTTCCTCCAGGGGGCCACTACGTGATCGAATCCCAGTACCCCGTCTAGATGACCAAAGTCGCCAAAATTCCGAGAATTTGTTTCTTGGACAGTTTTACCTTCATGGTATAAATCGCCGGATTTATTCAAAACCCAATGTAGTTTATCAATAGTTCCGTCGGTAGTGACTTCGGGCGACGGGACCCATCTTGTCGTAAGGTACGCCATAAGTAGTTCAATTTCTACCCAGTCCAAGTCGCCTTTGAAGAAAGTGAAAGAAAAATCAGTAAAATTCCTTTTTAGAGATAAATTATGGGTAAGACATTTCGTCACGAGTTTTTTCAACGTGTCATCGAACTTGTAAATAACCGGGGTTTTGTTCCCCATACTAACTGTAACTACAAAACGTTCTTCCAATATCATCGTTCGGCTACTGGGGGAATTCGAGACGAAAATGATCTTTCGACTCTCTAAAGCCAAATCCACTAAGCTACTGTTCCTGAAGAAATACTGACCACACCGTTGTTTACTGGCTGTGATGTAACCCATTTGGAATCCTTCCACTATAGCAGCTAAGGGGTAGCTCAAATGAGATAGTATCCATATTTCTTTCCCACAAGTGGGCATGGTACCGGTATATATATCGTTAAGAACTATAACAGTAGTGGAATCATCAAAAAGATTCCATTGTATAAAATCTTTGGAATCTTGCGTATGACCAGTCGGTAAAACTTGAATGGTTTTATCTCCCTTCATTATATTTTCCAATCGTTCTTTATCGATAAAAACCGCTTCATAGCCCCACTGGTCTCCCCAAGATGATGAAAAAACGATTTCTCTAGAATACTTTTCTTTTTCGGGAACAGACCATTCAACTCCCGAAGGCATCGTAATTCTATTTTCGCGTAAATCGTCGTATAAGGCGACTCTTAATCCTAACGCTCTCCAGTCCGCACGTCCTCCTTCTTTATAATCTGTCGTTATGCTGGTATGCTTAAACCTTTCATTGTTTCTATAACGTTCTTGTCCTACTGTAATCCATCTCATAGAATCTTGAGTCCCTTCTATGTTGCATTGGAGAACCGTATCAAAAAATCTACTTTCACCTTCCTGACCAACTATTTCACCACATGGACCTATCCCCCATTCTCTCAATTCATCATAGAACCACATTAATTGACAGTCACATGGATCTTCAATATCCGGGAACTCCTCGACACCACGACTGATTATGTACCTTTTAAGAAATTTTGCAAAATCTGTATTGAAATGAATTTTTTCTGATAAAATCTGTTGTACTTCTGCTTGAGATTGTTCTAAAATTGCTATTTCTTCTGCCGTTAGGTCTTCGTCATCATCATTTTTCTCTTTTATTAACTTTTTACAACCGCGATAACATTTTATGCCAAGAAGTTTTATCATTTCCGAAACGTTTCTCCATTTACCCAAAATTGAAACATTAGTAATACCCGACGAGTAATGGAGGGTTCCCATTGTCGACGGGTATTTCGTATGATTAAAAAATTTATGTTGGCGTAATTTTTCGGTTTCAGAGAACATGTCGTTCACTTCCCGTTTCTCTTCGATACACTCCACTTGAGGAAATACTTGATCGTTGCATATTTTCGCTTTTATCCTTACACCAACATCTGTTGATGATTCGTCATGAGCGATTTCAAATTCTATATTTCCATTTCTTGCGTGCATTTCTCTATTGTGCCTTTTTGCTTCGGCTTCTAATACCTTGAATGGGATGTTTATTCCAAATATCCGGACTATTTCTTTATTAATGCACATTTTTTGAGAATACGTGGTAGGCTTAGGAATTTTTCAAATTGGTTCTCTATCTTCCAAAACTTTTTTCTTCATTGATGATTTCTGGGCTACATCTGAAATCAATTAGAAACATTTTTCAAAGAAATTAATTGGTCAAAATATATTAAATTATTAATTATGCTAATTACGAACTTTTTTTTATCTGGTTTATAAGTTAACATCCCAAACAGCCAAAAGATTTTTAAAGAGCTCTTTAAGAAGTCTTAAAAATGTAAGATGTCTTAAATACTTATCAGAAAGCTCTCTTAAAGAGATATTTAAGAATACTTATGCGTCGATTTAAAGAGCTCTCTATAAGACCTCTCAAATATGAGGTCTCAGAAAAGTCTTATTTGAAAGCTTTGAAATATAAAAAGAATAATATAAATGAAAAGCAAATTTCTGAAAATTATAGATTCTATTTTTGTACCTTAATTATTAATTTATATAATTTTTACCTAAGTTTCTTTTTACCGTTTGCATACTTATATATTGGATGATGCTTTTATTCAATAAAATGGGGATAATAATAATACAAAATTGTGATAACACTTTATAAATATCGTAAAATCACTTATTTTGTTATTGTAGCTTATAATCTATCGGTCTGCATATGAAGTAAATATCGCGCGATCTCATTTTCGGATTCAGCCACCCAGTGTCTCTGGGAGAAACGCAGATCTCAACTCTGGGAATCCCTTTACTAATGGCAGGTGGTCCAAAACAAGATGGATTTAAGACCTCAAATGTAAGACTTCTTCGAGATTACGATTTTAAGAAGTCCTAAGTAAGACATTTTTAAGAAGTTTTATAGATTATCATAATTCAGACCTCTTCAGGAAGTCTTTTTAGAGATATCTGTGGACAGAGCTCTAGACGACCTCTTTAACCCGTTTTGCCCTGAAATGCCGTAAATTTTGACTTCTTTTCACCAGGTGCTTTCTTAAGGGAAAACATCACTCAATCGTTTTGATATAACCATACCTTAAACATAAAAACTTGTGAATTTTGAAAAAATTTGTTCAAATAATCGTATTTTTTAACAGGAAACCGTGTTCGGAACCAGCGAAATCTCTGTATCTGGTAGAGTAATTAGTTATACTAAAAGATAGGATGGTTATTAATTCACCATTCAAAATGGCGGCTTCAAAAGTAATAATAAATGAGTTATAATTTAAATAAATCTACTTGGTTTTTAAAAACTTTTTGAATAAGATGAAATATATAGACAATAAGAAATATAATGAATAAATTAAATTTCAATTGAACGTTGGAAAAATCTTTGCAAATTATTTGTTGGAATTTCTGGAAATGTTGAACATTATTATATCATAAAATTGAAAATGTGAAAGTTTTGTTATTTAGTGATAATTCTTTAATATATATGTAAAAAATAATATGGAAAAAACGTACATTTCAATTAGAATGACGTTTGTTCGTCTATTTTTTTATATGTTTTAAAACAAATCGACATCCACATACTAAGAAGTTATAATAAAGATACAAAGTAAATAAATTTTCTATTACTTGGACTTTTTCCGATGTTTTTGTGGGGTGGGGGTAAGACGACTATAATGTTTTTATTACATTTTTCAGAAATTGTAAAGCGGAGTAGTAATTTTCCCTCTAAAGTGAACCGCAATATGTAGAACAGTATGAGGTAGTAAATAAAATATCACTAGATGAATACTAGAATTTTTATAAGTAACAGTTGGTAGCATTGGCAGAGATGATTTTCGCATTGTGTTTAGTTATTCGCTCGTTTTGTATATGTATAATAAATCTTTTGTGTTTCGAAATCGTTATCGTTTATACATTTGTGTTGTTCTGGATAGTTTCGATTATTCAAATGAATAAAACTATACATATTTTTTAATTAACCTAACCTAATACCTAGACTGGCATAGACTAAGGGTATCCTAGCAACTCCAAGGAAAAAATTGTACAAGCAGACAAATACAAATAAACAATATGTATTATTTAAAAATGTACTGTATGTAGCTAAGAAATTGAAATCGTTGAAAATGAAGGTCAAAAGAGAAACTAAAAATTATCGGACAAAAACGGCCATTTTGGACGGAATGAATAATAAGACTAAGATTGGTACCATGCAAGGGACTTCCCCTCAATGCTGTTGGTGAGGTTTGGATGTTAAATGTGTTAATTTATTATTGATATTGTTACTTAATGGCTAAACGATACAATATATAGATATCTAAATGATTTTAATTCACTTATATACACTTTTATATAAAATATTGTTTAATACTTGACTTTTATTTAAAAATATATTTCTTTTTAATGTACTTGACAAAACCAGTATGTATAGTAAATTTATATTAATATGTGATATTATAAAAATTAGAATTATTTATACAATAGAGTGTTTTAAATAAATTATTTTTTATATTCGGAAGAATGATTGTTCTATATAGTAGTAAATAATTATTCGTTTATTTTTTTGAGATCTTAAAAATATTTTATTTCATTCAGTAGCTCGTTGCTTAGTTCTATAAATTGAATATAATACTCGACATTTATAAGTTTACATAATAAAATCGTTGTTTTTAAACAAACAATATTTATTGTACAACAAAATTCTTGTCAAACGCTCAAACGAAAATCGATTGAAAAATATTAAGATTTTGAATTTTAAGAAATTATAAGTCATTAATTATTTCCAATTGAATAACATTGACAAATAATATACAATAAACTTTAGTGACAGAAATTCTGTTTACAATTACAAGAAATTAAATTCTTTGTAAAATAAAATTGAAGGATTATGTTGGAAGTTATTTGCAGTCATTTCACGAATAAATCCTACACTGCAAAAAATGTTGATGTAATTTTGTTACACGTCATGTTGGAAATAAATCGATTCACGTGTAACATAATAAAAGTACAGGCCATATATAAAATTATGTGATGATATATTGCAGATTTACGATTAATGTGTAATCACCGCAAACTAAATTTTTAAAGTTCAAATCATGCAAAACAATAAAACACATGATTTTTTAAAATAAATGAAAAAATGGTAAAAAATGTCAGAATTTGTAATAATCAATGAATAAAAATTCTTTAATTCTTCTCCGTTCTTTCATAAGTGAAAACTTTCCTTTGTGTCAGAATTTGTATATTATTGCTGTTTATATATTATTTATATATCTGCGATGTAACACCATGTAATTTTACATATGGTTTGTACTTTTGCTATGTTACATGTGAATCCATTTTTCCAACGTGACATGGAAAAGTTATATCTAAATGTTTGAATACAGGTCTAAATATTACTACACAAAATATTACGCCAAAATATTACTGGCAAAATATTACGATACAATAATATATATATGTTAAAAAAAGGTTACGAATAACAAATTTAATCAAAATGCAATTAACCCTTTTCATAAAACACATCAAAACATGAAATAAATTACACACGATGTGCAACATGTAACATTGGGGTTCTGCCGAAACTTTATTCCTATGTTACTACATTGAGTTATGAGAATTTTAACATCAATATCTTTTCATACCTTATTACTACCCTGCAAACATGGAAAGTAACAGTTATGTAATATTTATGTAATGGTTACATTGTTACATAAATGTTGCATAGTTGTTACGTAACTGTTACTTTTGTGTTTGCAGGGTATCAGCAATTGCATATAAAAATTCATAAATATTACAATCGTCACGCCAATCGCTAACAATAGTAAACAAACCTAACCTAACCTAATGTAACCTAACGTAACCTATCCTATCCTATCCTATCCTAACCTAACCTAACCTAACCTAACCAAATCTATTTGTATTTTTTGGAAAACTTTATGAGAGTGGGAATATCTATTGTTTCACAATATCAATTTTATATACACCAACAATACATTTATTTCATGATTAGAAAATTTGTACATACTATATTTTTGACCTAAAGAGAACATTTTCTCGGTAAACACAGATTCGTTTAAAGTAATAAAAATAAAGTTAATTTGACGTTTCGATTATTTTTTATCCCTTTCCAAATATTCTTTTGATTATAATAGTTTCTTAAAATTTAAATACATCTCTCCTGCAGAAATTGTGGAGAAATTCATTTTTTTTGTAAAAAAATCAAATATTTTTAAAATGATATAAATTTCTAATATTGTTCAGAACTGTGGAAAATTAAGTATTCCGAAAGACGTATAAAAGACAACTCTTATGTCAATGATAACGATTTAAATTTTAAAAAATACTAAAAAGCATTTTTTGAAACTTTAAAAAAATTATCAAAATGTCGAGTTTACTATTTATTAATTATGTCAAGCTACTCCGTTTATACAAGAGACATACCACATTGCTCGATAAAGCGTGAAGATCTTTTGCCTGGTTCAGGAAGTTCATTGAGCATTAGCTTCATTATTATTGCCCAGTTGTTGGTAATTTGAATGAATAATAGCGATATCGTATTACATAGGATAAGATTAGAGAATTCCTCAAAAAACTTGGCAAATAGATTTTTATCCCCATCTAAAGTCAAAGTTTAGAACATTTTCTAAAGTTTTGTTGCAGTTTAGATTTTTCTTGTACAATGTAATTATTTTATATTATCACGAGTATTATATTAATTGCCTGTAATAAGTTTTTTTGTTTAGAGATTTTCCAACTTTTTTTTTTCTCAATTTGAAATGTATAGGAGAGAGTGGTGTAAGTTGGCACAGTTTTTTTCATTTTGCTACAGAATTTTTTCAGTAATGAATTTTAAAACGTACTATGCGGCATTCGAAAGATCATAAATTCCGGCAACTTTTTAATCTAGAAACTTTTTTCTGTCGTGTCTCAAAAAAAAAGTTACAGTTGATTTATCAAAAAGTGAAAATAGTCACTTTTCTCAAAAGGTGGTGTAAGTTGGCACATGTTGAAAAATTAAGGAGAAAATTATTAATAAGCCTTAAAAAAATGTTAAACCACGTGATTTGGCGCTATGGTATTACTGCTAGTCTTATTATATTGTTGTCTTATTCTAATCTTATATAAATTTATATAAATTTTGTTATTTTAATTGCTCCACGTGAATGTTAATATTTCATGTAAAAAGGGAGTTATCGCCTGTAAACATGTAGTAAATAAAGAAATAAATAATACTATATATATATATATTCATATAAAAATTACATGCCAACTTACACCACATGTATATTTTTTACATTTTATGTAATAAATTATTTACCCTATATTTTTTCGTAACATAACAAATACCAATAAATACGGTTTTACAAATAAAGTAAAACACACATTTTCCTTAACCCATTAACGCCTGAAATGGCATTTTTTATACTTCATTATCAATCAAGTATTTCATATCAAAATCGAAGTTGAAAACAATTGAAAGGTACATATCCTATTGTTTTCGAGGTCGCTCTTCAAGATTCCGAGGTCAAAATTGAGTTTCAGCCATCAGGAATTCCAATATGGCACCGAACTTTTAAAAAAATTCCAAAAAATTGGGAATTATTTATTCCTAGCAATTTTTTTCGAGCTATTAGAATATTGGGATTTTATTGAAACTCTGAACAAAGATGAACAAAATAGTTCAATTTTAAGGAAAAATTTTACTTTTATATCCCACATCATTGTAACAATCTCAAAATGGCGTCAACAATGAAAATTTCTTTGAAAAATTTCTGGACGCTCTAACTAAAAAACTACGAACTTTTAAACAAAAATGCCAAGAATGAAAAGTTCTTAAAATTCATCAAACGATATAGTGGAATTTTTTCAAAATTTTTTGATGACTTTTTGAGACATTTTTTTTCAAAATTTTTTTCAAAATCATAATTATGTTTTTAATATAATTTTTAATATAATATAATCTACATGCGCCTATGCAACGATGTTGCCAACAACTTAATGAACTCCATCGCCAGGGTAACCTTAACCTACCACACCTTCAAGAACTCCAACTTTCAACGGCTATGTTAAAAATTAAATCTACAGTGCGTCAATATTGAGATATTTTTTTTCGTTACATTTTCATATACTCTATTTTCATCTAAGAGATGAAGTTCAGTTATATTTGTTATTAATAATATCTATGTACACTTGTAAATTATGGGGTATACCCGTTTATAAAAAAATAAATAAATAATTTATTTATGAAAATTTCTGAAAAAAATTTGGTGTATTCACTTATGAATTCTACGAGTTTTTTGTTGTTTGCAATTTTTTCCAAAAGTTAATAGTTTTTTGGGGGGAAAAAATCCTAAAGTATAATATTTGAAATTCATTTCCTCGAAAACTATCAACTTTTCGAAAAAATTGCAAAGAACAAATAACTCTTAGAATTTATTTATTTATTTATTTATTATATTCTACGGCCTTGAGGCCTTTTACAAAGTTAACAAAAATAACATAGGTAACGCTTTGGAATAATCATATAATAATACAATTTTAAATAAAAATATATAAATATAGTAATGAAAGTAATAAAAAGTAATAGTATCATCACTGCAATAAAACAAAACAATTTAAATAAGTCAATGACTCATAACATAAAAGGAAAACCTATACTACGATCACATAAATTTTCTGCGCGAGAACCTGACAAGATAAAAATAAAATTCACTATGGATCTAGTCACTTAAAAATTTTTTAGACAGTGTAACTTTAAAAATCCAGGTAAAGATGACTCCCTGTTATTGGATGGAAATTGTGGGAGAGCATTCCAAGATCTTTTCAGACGCGAAATAACAGAGTAAAATTCGAAACTAGTTTTGCACTTGTCCTCAACCAATATTCGAGAGTTCCTAATCGAATATGGTACGTTACGGTGTATAAACAAGGCAGATAGATCACCGCAATTAACCTTACCATTAATGATCTTATAGACATAAGAAACATCATTAAGATGATACATCGACTGAACTGTATATAGGTTAAATTGCTGAGATCGATCTGAATAGTCATGTTCTAAATAGGACATCGGACATCGGGCCTTAAAAGACAGAAATCTAATAAACTTATGCTGAATAGACTCAAGTAAAAATGAAGTAATTCATGAGAAAATAGACTAAATTTTGTTCAGAATTTTTTGTAAATAAATTACAATTTTGAAAGAAATGTCTCAAAAAGTCATCAAAAAATTTTGAAAAAATTCCACTATATCGCTTGATGAATTTTAAGAATTTTTCATTTTGGGCATTTTTTAAAAAATTTTGTAGTTTTTGAGTTAGAGCGTCCAAAAATTTTTCAAAGACATTTTCATTGTCGACGCCATTTTGAGGTCGTTAGGATGATGTAGGGTATAAAAGTAAAATTTTTCCTTAAAATTGAAGTATTTTCTTCACCTTTGTTCAGAGTTTCAATAGAATCCCAATATTCTAATAGCTCGAAAAAATTGATAAGTATAAAAAATTCCCAATTTTTTGGAAATTTTTTTCATATTCGGCGCCATATTGGTATTTCTGATGGCTGAAACTCAATTTTGACCTCGGAATCTTGAAGAGCGACCTCGAAAACAGTAGGATATGCACCTATCAATTGTTTTCAACTTTGATTTTGATACGAAATACTTGATTGAAAATGAAGTATGTATAAAAATTGTCATTTCAGGCGTTAATGGGTTAATTAAAATTTGAATGCAAAATATTCTTTTTCGTGCATTCGACGACACAAATTGACTCTTTCGAACTATCGAATATTGTTTGTATGTCGTATTGCTTCGAAGGAAACAAGTAACAACAACTACATACTATCAAAAGTTGCCGTGTATTAAAGTTAGTTTATAGTATAGAAACGGTAAGTCTGGCAACACTGTAACGCTTAAAAATTGGACTGTGCCAACTTACACCACTCTCCCCTAATGCTTTTATAAGATAGTTGGCATTTGTTAAAGTTGAGCACAATTGGAAACAAATTTATTATTTATGTTCCTGAAGTTCCGAACGTTCAATGAACGATTTCTAAGGGGCGTCATTATAATAAAATACATATTTCATAAGATTATAATGAAATAAACATATAAAAATTTAGAAATTAGTAATCGGATATGTTTTAATGTTGAAAAAACACAGTTATACAATTATTTGATTATTTTGTCACTGCGACGCCTATGAGAAATCGTTCATTGAACGTTCGAAACTTCGGGTACATTATTATTTATCAAATTATTAACTATTTTATGTAGTTTGCTAACATAATATTAAACAATGCTGTAAATTATTTTATTGAAAATAAATAGCTGATATAAAATTATTTTTAGAAATCATGACTTATTTTATTTCTTCATAATTTTTCTTAAAAGTTTAATCTGTTTAATTAAATGTTACCTGGAATGATACAATATATTTCAGATATTTTAGCTTAGTTTTGCATCGTTAAATTAAATTTAACTATAAAGTAAAAGAAAATAAAAATTTATTAATTCTTTTTATTTTTTTTTAATTTTGTATTATTTTTGTACATAATTTTTATTTATTTATTTATTTATTTTTAATAAACGGACAATAAGTTCTTACAAAACAGAAAATAAATTATTCAAAAAATGATACAAAATACGATTAGTAAAAAATACAAATATACATAACGAATCGTTACATAAAAAAATATTAACTATACAAAATAATACAAAATACGAAATATAAACAGTATAAATATACACTATTAAAATAAATAATAAATATTTTAACTTGGGGTAATTACATCAATAATAAAGGTTTCTTTTGTACGAAGTTAAAATGACATTAAGTCGCAAAACAATTCAATAAAAACAGAGGTTGCCATAACATCGCTTTAAATTCTAGAGTTTTAAGTATTTATAATAAAATTAAATATAATAACCATAATGTCACATAATTTCATTAACAAATATATAAATAAACATTGATTTGGGAAACATAACCTCATACTTTTTACATGAACTATTTTGTTTGATAAAACATATATCAATTTCATACATATCGCTAAATTACATACCATTTTTAATAAATTTCTTGTTTAAAGACAAGTAAAAGCAACCGATCGCCGCATAACAAGAAAATTACAGATAATAAATGTCGATACAAATAACCAATTCCACAGTCACATAGGTTATGTTTGCGCAGTGCATTATGATGCCCATACACGTAATAGCCGGTACTTTAGCATAAATATTTGAATTCACGAATTAATAATGTAAAACAAAAAATAGAATAAAATGTAATATTGTTTGAGAGATTAATGTTGAGTTTGTTTTGGAAAATGATTTTCGAATTTTAGCGCCAATTCGAGAAGTCGAATGGATGTCAGGTCAGGTCAGGTCTCCTAAGGGCTCAGGATTTACCAGGTCAGGTCGTAATCGCGAACAGTTCGTAAGGTCAGACGTCAGCCGTCAGAGATTTGATAATCCCTCGTGTTAAACTTTCCATTTTCGAAATTTTACTCCAAAAAAGACTGAGCAAGAAAACTGCCAAATTTTTACTGTGAAATCAAACATTAATCAGGATGTGCGCGAAAATGGCATTCCAGCATCAAGCTGGCACAGTGATGGAATGTTTGAGCGTAAGTCCAAACTTTATAATTTCATACGCAGATTTTACCCATTGTCATGATTATAGATTCCGATCACATTGCACAAGGAAACGGAGATCACTCCGACAGGAGAAGAAATCATGAAATGCGGTTTAAAAATCGGAGGCGGCATTGATCAAGATTTCAAAAAGAGTCCGCAAGGATACACGGACAATGTAAGTTTTAATATTTTGTTTTTCGACTTAAGAACTTTGTAAAAGTATTATCGTTTCAGGGAATTTATGTGACGGAGGTTCACGAAGGTTCTCCAGCTGCGAAAAGTGGTTTAAGAATACACGACAAAATTCTACAATGCAACGGCTACGACTTTACTATGGTGACTCACAAAAAAGCTGTCGGATATATTAGAAAACATCCTGTTCTGAATTTGTTGGTTGCCCGCAAGGGAGTTACTAGCACATGAACTTTTAAAAAACGCCATTTGTTACAATATTAAGTTTATTATACATAGGCCGCAAAGTTGGTCGCCTACATTATTTACAAGTACCGAAAGCGAACGTTGGTACAATTGCTTATTTGAAAAGGCGAATATGTGCAGTACAGATACGCATATATATCAATTTGTTAGAGTAAATGACTGAATAAACGAACACATTTCTACCATGCATTTACGGACTCGTGCAGAATCTGTTTGTTTTTTAAGGATTCGAGGCATTCCATTACTTGCATTAATTTATTACAGTGTCGAGGTCTGAGCGATCTTCCGCAACAGTGTCAAATTTCACTAAACGTTTACACTAGTCTATAACGGAAAGTGAATGGGTGTGCAGGAGTGGGCGACCACTATTTGTGCATTTTATCTATGTATTTGTTACAAACATTACGTATTCATGTTTGTTTTTACAAACTTTACGATACCGTGTTATTTGTAGAGTAGCCATATTTATTTCAGCGAATAAAATTTGTATTATAGTTTTTACCTACGTTATAACGAAGCATAATTGATACAATGTACATCTACGACTTGACTGTTCTTGACAAAATATACACTATATACATGATTTACAAGAAGATTAGAAAGTTGTTATTTTTAAATACCAAATCTAATCGACAAAATTCAAGGAATTACAGTAGAACCTCGATATAAGAACCATCGCCGTTCCGAGCTTCTCCGCCGATCATCGATATAAGAACCTTGAGAGGAGAAGTGGAAGTTCCCCTTCTCCTGACCCCCGTGTATGTACAGTGGCCCTCCCTTTATTTTAACTGCGTCCTTTATTTTAACTTTCTTTCGTCCCTTATGTTAACTTCTTCCCCTTGTGAGTTCCCCCACCATTCGCCATTTGAAAGTGTTCAAAAGAGTGCAGACTGCTGTTTGCGCTTGCGCATACAGGTGAAGAAGGATGCCACTATATCTCCTCTCTCTGTTTTTATTCTCTCATACTGCCAGTGGTGGGGATGAACTGAAGCGGTAAAATAAGGGAAGAAGCCGCCATTTCCCTGACTCGAAAAGTTAAAATAAGGGGAGGGCCACTGTACGTTCGGACTTTCCGTTCCGTGCGTTTCCCATGTCATGCGAAAAAATACAGTTGTCCTTCTCTTATTCTAATTGGTCCAGTCAGGGAAGATGGTGGCCTTCTTCTCTTATTCTAATTTTCTCCTCTCGCCCACTAAATGTTTGCTGTTTCGCTGTTTCACTCTCTTTCTCTCTCTTTCTCTTTCGCAGCGCATGCGCAGTTATGTGTCATATGTGCTTCTAGGGAAAGTAGTAGGTGCGGTGGGGAGAACGCGTGAGGAGAAATATTAGAATAGGAGAAGAGAAAAAATTAAAATACGGGAAGATATCAGAATAAGGGAAGGACTACTGTACCAGGAGTAATGTTCGTGGAAGGGATAGATCTCGAACGTTCTTGGGCACTATAACGATGAAAAACGTGTTCTTATATCGATCGGTTCTTATATCGAGGTTCTACTGTGTAGATTTGGCTGGTTACCAACCTGCTAATTTCTTACAGGTTTCATACAATGAATACTTTCAAATTACCAAAATTTTGAACAAATTAATGTTTTATGTACTAATTTAATAGTACATATTAAAAACATTACAATTTTCATTAGATTGTTCATATATTATACATGGCAAAAAATAGAATAACTCAGAATATTGTTTCATTTGTTTCAATTGTTTCAAACAATATTTTTAAAGAAAATCTACTTTACCGACTGAACTCAATGCTGAACGTGGTAAATTTACATACGGATTTTTTTACAGTGTATTTTATAAAATTCATAAAACAAATCTTTCAATATGTAGGTTATGTTTTCGAGCATACTTTAGTATTCTACCAGTTTTCGACGTAAGTTACCGGTAATCTACGTATATTTGTAGAAAACTAGTTTTTCCTTCGTTTTACCCAACACTGCTTGGTACTTTCAATAAATAACCAAAATTTCGAACAAATAATGAATGTTTTACTAATTTCATAGTACGAATGAAAAACATTATAGTTTGCAGATTATTTGTATACATGGCATATCTTATTAGAACACCTTAGAATTTAATTTTTAATTTCAATTATTTCAAACAAAAGATGAAAATCTACATTACCGACTGAACACAATTAGCTTTGAATTACAGGATTCTACATTGTCGACTGAGTCTTAAGGTTGATGGCGATGTTTGCAAAATTTCGTTATTTCTGTCGTATTCCATAGGAAATTACATTTGTGCAACTTAACGATTTATATATTTGCATATAATTGTAATATAAATTCGATCCCCTCACTACCCCTCTTTCGATATTCCATCACCCCACGCAACGTTGAATTCGACACAAACAAACAAGAGAACATATGTCATATATATATAGGTATAAAAAGAACGCCCGCGATCGCCGATAAAATCGTATATCCGAATCCGACCTGTTTCCCATTCGCGTTTCATACGATCTATTCAATCCTATTGTAGATACTCGCATATATATATATCCCCGGATTTTTCGCGGTCATCATTGGTGGGTCGCAAAAGTAAAATCTTGCGTCAGTCTG
This sequence comes from Trichopria drosophilae, assembly GCA_030407085.1. Classification (NCBI taxonomy): domain Eukaryota; kingdom Metazoa; phylum Arthropoda; class Insecta; order Hymenoptera; family Diapriidae; genus Trichopria; species Trichopria drosophilae. The sequence goes on along the minus strand of CM059586.1, from coordinate 97,370,792 downwards.
CCCCAGTCAGTTCAGCCAGCAACGACAAAGGTGCTAAAAAAGAACCCGGACTAGTGTAAAAAACATTGTCATGAAACAGATGTGTTTGTTCAACTGACAGTCGCGGGTCGCACCCGAAAAAAGCCGCCGCGGACGTTTTCGACTCCATGTGCGTCCCCACATCGCGCAGTCGTATTCCTTCGGATTTCCATCTCGACCTTCAACCGATCGAATTAGAGCCAAATGTTTGAAATGTTTGCGTCGAACCTCCAGACGTCTCCTAGGTGCGCGACTTCCCCGACGTGTCCGAGGTTCCTTTAGGAATGAGTTCCAAAGTTACTCCTGGTGAAGACATTGCGTGAAACGCAAATTTCTTGCTGGACGTGGGGAATCGTCGTCGATTGTGGAGTTTATAAGGGGTACGGTACTCGTCCTTAGACGGAGTATTCGTGGAGGTTCTGTCTGGGGGTTTCATGGAAAATGCGATGCACCCATTAAGCAAGAAAGCCCCATGGCCGATTTGCGCTACGCCTCCGTGTCTTGCGACCTCAACGCTGAAGCTGTCACTGCGCTACGCCTGTCCGAAGTAATGTTCTATGATGTACTTACATTCGACTTGAATTTCATTAGCATGTTTGATACTAGAACATTAGAAATAGAAAATTTAGTGTAGATAAAGGTTTCGAAAGTATCTTCCGCTCCGATTTATTGCTTGTGTTTTTATATTTGAGGCAGTGGTTAATTATATCGATTGTCGAAAATTCCCTTTAATTTTAAGGAGGTTGGTATGGTTAAGAATTAACAAACAGATTCTAAAATTACTAAACGTTAATATGAATATAAAATGAATTCCCTGAAAATTTTGAGTCAATTGGATACCTCAGTGTTGAGAAATTATAAAAAACATTTTGTGTCTATTTGGTGTCTTTTGTAAAATTACATTTTTCAAGTCTATATGCGAGTTTTGCACAGAATTAACAAATAGATTTACTTAAAATTAATGTCGATTAAAGAAAAATATATAATAAATGTTTGAGAGAAAGAATTAGATCGATTGGATACACTACATGCAAAGAAATTTTAAGTCAATGCGACAGCATTTTGGGAAGTAGTTGTTACCACACAGATTTTGACGAATTTGAAATAATAGAATTCGAATTCGTTAAAAATAAAATTTTTATAAACAGATCCAATTTGAGTGCACCTTTGAGAATATTTATTCATAATTTCTGGACAATATAGTTATTAATAATTATTTGTAATTTGAGACAGCAAATCGAAGTAGTGGGGGAGAGGGGATAATTAGAATAAGGGAAGAATGCCGCCATCTTGGCTGACTGGACAAATTAGAATAAAGGAAGGACTACTGTAACAGCTACCGCACGATTTCTGACGAATTTTAAATGGCGGTTAACATTCGAAATCGTTAAAAAGAACATTTTTATAAGTAGATACACTTTTATTACACCTTTTTGAATAGTTATTCATAATTTTCCAACTATTTAGTTATTAATAATTAATTTTAATGATCTATAAACGTTGAAACGGAAAAACTTGGTACTTTTTTCATTCTAAAGCTTCCGTATCGAAAACAGTGCAAGATACACTAAAAATGCACTGAAACTTTTTTGTAGAGCACAAAATTTCCTACAAAAAAGTTAGCAAGGGCCCTAGACTAAAGTTAATAGCTTAGCCACAAGCAACTATGGAATATGCCTCATATTTTACAAAAATTCCAAAATATTCATAATTAACTTGTAAGACAAAATTCCAGCATTATTCATGGATAATCTATTAACTTTAGACTAGGGCTCTCGCTAACTTTTTTTAGGAAATTTTGTGCTCTATAAAATGGTTTTGTTATGCGCAATACAAAGGACTTTAAAACAACGGACTCAATTAAACAACTGTATAATACGTTAATTAAACCTATTTTGCTATATGGCTCTGTAATTTGGTCACCAGACTGTGAAGTACACTCAAAAAATCTCGAAAAAGTACAACATAAGATCTTGAGGTACTTGGCGTACAAGTCCGGAAGTCCTATGGATTTGTATGACCATAATTATTATTCAACTGGTCGGAAGTTTAAGATACCTACATTGTCATCCACCCGTAAAGCAAATGATCTTATTTTTCTTCATAAATTAATAACTGGCTACATCGACTCTACAGAACTCTACAATCTTATACAATTCACTACTCCGAATTATGCGCTTCGTCTCTCTAACATATTCGAACTACCAACATCATCTAGGAACTATATATCTAACGCTCCGTTGTACAGACTATGCCATCAATTTAATGAAGTACATCGAAGAGGAAGTATAAATCTACTAGAACTTCAGGAACTGCAATTGTCAACGGCTGTGTCAAAAATAAAATCTGTACTTAGGCAATATTAATCATAATTCGTTCTTACGAACTATATATCTTGTTATATATCTTGTTATTAAATTTAGTTTATCTAACTCGTTGAATTTTTGGCAGTTTAGTTTTAATGTTATTGCTATCTTTACATTTTATAATATTGTAGATTATGGGCATTGTCCCGTTTATAAATAAATAAATAAATAAATAAAAAAGGTTGAGTGCATTTTTAGTGTATTTTGCACTGTTTTCAATACGGAAGCTTTAGAATGAAAAAAGTACCAAGTTTTTCCGTTTCAACGTTTATACATCATTACAAATAATTATTAATAACTATAATGTCTAGAAATTATGAATAAATATTCTCAAAGGTCCACTCAAATTGGATCTGTTTATAAAAATTTTCTTTTTAACGAATTCGAATTTTAACCATTATTTCAAATTCATCAGAATCTGTGCGGTAACTACAACTTCCCAAAATGCTGTCGCATTGACTTACAATTTCTTTGAGTATACAAGCTTGTTCTGTAGTCAACTCCGAACCAATAACAGTTGCTCAAGTTTTCTAATATTTTGTTGAAATCAACCTATGTTTTATATATATTAAGGAAAGAGATTGAGTACGCTGTAAAAAATTCTAATGAAATTTACAATATTGAACGTGGTAAAGATGGAACCGACGCTAAACGTGGTAATTTTAAATCTTAAGCTGTAAAATTACTACGTTAAATGTAGGGTTTTTACATTTATGGTGTGTATTTTTACAAAATCATGTATTTTTCCTCCCCAACTGTAAAATTACAATTGTAGAGTAAAGCTAGTGAACTAACGTTGAATGTGGTAATTTTACACCTTGTAAAATTCATCTTGTTTTTGGGGAAAATCCCTACGTTGTATGTAGTAATATTACCAAGTTTTTGCCAAGGAAAATTACAGTGCGATTGTAAAATTCATCAGGATTTTTTACAGTGTACAGACAAAAGGTTAGGTATTGATATTACCTTTAAAATGGTAACTCATTCGTTAAAATTTAATGATCCGATCAAAAGTTATAGAAAATAAACAAAACTTGCTGCACAACAGGTGCGTCTCTCTTATACAGAGTTTGTCGTAAAGAATTGCTGGGATTCATTGGCAGTACTTAGTACTTCGGAAGAATTATTTTCGAATTAAATTATTAAATCGTGAAAAAATACTCCAAAAATGTTTTTTAACTTTTACGAAATGTGAAATTTGTCTTTTTTAACTTAAAAAACTTGGAATTTTCCACTGTAGTTCCAAGAAATACCCTGAAATCGTCCAATTTTAGTAGAATTAAAATTTCAAATGAATTTTACTAATTTGCAACAAATTTTGTTATATAATGGAATATTCTGATACAAAATTCCCTATGTTCCGCCACAATGCGTCAAAACAGGCCCCAACCTAAAAGTTCTTGCACTTCAAATTTTCTTCTTGGGTTCGAACCTGAACTATTTTTTTATTATATTGTGAAAATTTGTTCATACATCATATTACCAGTCCGTTCTAAGTAACTGTCAAATCAAAATTTTATTAAGGATTTTTAACTTCATAGTAATCTTCTCCTGAAGTCGCAGATTTAATTTATATTTTTGTCTTCTTTTTCTTTTTTCTTTTTTGCGTTGTTAATTTCATTATTAGTTGAGATTGTAAATGTTTTGATAGGACCTAACGTTTTGAGAATCCTAGTGATTACGACACAAGGTGTTTGAAATATTTGAAAACTCTCAAACTACACTGTAAAAAATAGAAATGAAGTTTACAAATTTATTTATTTATTTTAGAATAAAGGGGGAAAATCCCTTTTTATAAACAAATTTTTATATCAGTGTATAAACAATATAAGAAAAATATATATAATAAAAGAAATAAAGAAATGTAACAAATAACGCAAAAACTAGTTAAATTCAGAAAACGTACACTTAATAAGATTAATAACAGAATTAAATGGTATATTATTACCAAATAAATTTATATCCTCATTATAATCGCAGAGGGAGTTAACTAACAAACACAATTTTATGTATTGGAGCATATCTAACTAAATTTAGTGTAATTTTCATTAATTTTTAGTAATTTTCATATGTACAACATTGGAATTTTACAATATTTGGTAAATTTACCATGTACAGCGTGGGCTCGATTTTGACCCATGTACGACGTTGGGAAAATGCGTCGCGTTGTAATTTTACCACTTTTAACGCAGGGAATTTACAAAACGTTGTGAAATTCCTAACTGCTCATAGGAAATTCCCAATTTCATATATGAAATTTACAATGTTGAACGTGGATAAATCACCACATTTTTACGAATGAAAATTACAACAGATGTAAAGTTCATTTTCATTTTTTACAGTGTACAATTTAACATCTAATGCAATTTTTAGGTATGAAGCCATTAATTATATTAATCCATTGAACATTAATAATAAATTTATTTTATTATCGGAACACGTAAAAAGACATTGAAAATAAATAAAGGTTTTATTGTGAATGTTAAAATTATATATTTATTTAATTAAATCACTAAAAAATCAATTATTAATATTATAAAATTAATAATATATAAATATTGCGATTGTATTCCCACCTTCATGCAAATGTAAGTTTGTTGAAGTATATGAAAGCTTTTGATGTTTACAAAAAATATAAATCTAAAACCAGATTATAAAAATTGCATAATCACATGAAGCTGAAACTAGCCCCCTATTCAAGCCTCTACTCCCGTTCGATAGTCTTAATAATATGCAAACACATATCAGTTCCAGGTCCAGAAAATTCATAGATATGCCAAAATAAATGCAGAACATGAATCCGAAGCGACCTTAACAATGCTGAAATTAATTAACGAGTAATAAAATTGTGGGTGAGAGAAGTAGGGGCTAGAATAGGGGGTTAGCTTCAGCTTCATATAATCAAAATAACTTATGCATCCTCTATTTGGACTCCATCTACTCTCTGTAACATCAACTTACTGGAACGAACACAACCGAAATTTATCAGATATTTGTCATCTAAAACCAATAATCCAATGTCATTTTATTCGCATAGTTATCTGTCCCACTCGGTGCTATTTAATATATACACCATAAAATCTACTCACAAATTCAATGATATTTTGCTTATTAAAAATATACTGCACGATAGATTCTCAATTACAGAATTGAAAAATTCCTTTGTATTTCGGGGTGCGTTTTATGCACATCGATTTTATAGACCTTTTTTAGAAAAAACCTCGAAATCAAATTTTTATTTAAATTCGTTGATTCCTAGACTGACGAATTTCTCATTATGATATCGACACTAATAACTTCTTTTTATTTTATACTAAATTCAAAAACACATCCTGACTATGCGAAGAAACTTTTGCACGCTGTTTATCTGTATAATAGTTTACATGTTTAAAATAATATAACTGGTGTTATATATGTATAAACGTTATCTTAACGACGGCACCACCGGTTATATCATGATAACCGTTTTAATAATACATTAATATAAAAGTATAATTGTTGAATAAACGAACCCTGGTAAAAAATGGGAGTGTTACTAGAGTGTTACTAAAACATGGTTTTAAAAGTTACTAAGGAGTTCAGAAAGCATCAAATATTTCTAACAAATTCCTAAAAGGTGAATTTGGACTCTTTAAGCATTTTCTCAGAAGTATCCTAACCAGTTTTACGAGCGTTAGGGAAGTGTGCATTAATCGTGCATGAAGGGTTAAATTATATTAAAAATAAAAAATGCTCGACGAAGATTCGAACCCTGACACATCAATTTTGAACCATAACCACTCGACCATGTTCGCTGTTACAAAATAGTGAAACAATAACGAATAGTTGGGAAATGAAAAAAAAAGAACGTTTAATATCCACTTAATTTCATTTAATAATAGTTTCTTTTTTAAACGCTTAGTGCATGCTTATTGCACGCTTTAGTACATCTAGAAAGAAAGTCAAGGAGGAGTACATTAAGAGTGACAGTGAGTCCAAATTCACGCTTAATATAAGCGTTACTTAAGCTTGCTTGAAGCGTTCAATGAGTAAATGAGAAAAAGTAAAGCTTCATTTTTACCAGGGAAGCCTTGATTGATTCTCAATGTCTTTTTACATGTTTTGATAATAAAATAAATGTATTATTAATGTTCAATGAAATTGAATTTTCAATATTTTAAATACTAAAATCATTTTAAATACTAAAAATGTAAAACGGCTCGACAGATGATTTTGAAATTTTCGCAATATAATCTAAAAATAGTCCAGATTCGAATTCAGAAAGAAAATTTGAAGTGCAAGAACTTTTGGCCTGTTAAGGCACACCATGCCGCTGTCATATTTCCGTAAAAAAGTGAATAAGTTTAGAAATTATGATTACTTGTATAATAAAGATTCTATAGTACAAAATGAAACATCAATCCAATGAAAACAAATTTTTTATCATTTTTATCACTATTTCTTAACTTATCTTCTTTTTGACTGTGTTTCCTCCAACATTTGGGTAAGTATCATGTCCAAATGTCTTTGTGAAGTACTAATATGACATAATGTTAACAGCACATAAAAAGAATAAGTGAATATGATATCAAGAGAATTTTTATCTCGACAAGTGTTTAAGGATTCATAATATAAATTTCGTCATTCAGATGATAAAATGTTATATTAATAAAAGTTGGTAATTAAGTTGATAATGTCTTGTCGTTGTAGGTTTTAAAAGTACATTAATTACACCATAAATTGTTCTTTTGTCTATACAATGAAAATATCGTCACATTGATTACAACATCGTAAAATTGTTAATGTACGTAGCGCAAGGTATATTTTTAAGCCCTCAGTAATACGAGATTATTAACTTAATTCAAAATTGTTATTAATTTTTTAAGAAGTCTCATTTCATTATATTAACGATAGGTGGAAAGAATATTTAATTTGTATGGATAATATTTTCTGTTAGAACTTTAGCATGCAACGATCAATAAAAAAGGTGGATAACTTCCCAGTAAACGAAAACGAATAGAAAGTTAAAAATACGAATTGAAATGAATTCAAGTGAATTAAAATGAATTAAAACGCATGAAAATGATTAATTGAATCCACTTTTTAATTCATTTTAAACGTCCAGAATGCAAGTTTTTCATGTGCAACTTCCACCGCATAGTACAAACTGAGAATAATATACAGATTGTTCGGAATGTACCTAATTTACTATTTTCGAGGGTGCTTTTTCGAATGGTGACTTCAAAATTTGAAAAAATTGAGTATTTACCTTTGATTTTGGCAAAAATATGTGAAAAAAATACATTTTTTTTTTAAATTTCATTTTTCATGTCGATACCGCGATTTCTTTGACCGGAAAAGTGCATAAAAGGTGCATAAACTGTTTGAACTTGAAGAATATGCTAGTAGGCATTTTTCATTTCACCTTGAAATATCCAAAATGGCGGCTTATTCCAAGAAATTTTTTAAAAATTTTGGCAGTGTGGAAATGTAGCATTTGAAAAAAATTTTCAGCTGAACTTTCGATCTTATAAGATGTTTTCGGGTATGCTAATAACGAATCTGAAGTAAAAATTCCAAAATTCAAAATGGCGGCTCCAAGATGGCCGACCAAAATGCGAAAAATTACCCAAACTTTATGAAACTGGGTTCTCGGGGGTTTTCGGGGTCGCTGATTACAAATCTGGAATCAGATTTTGAAAATTCAAAATGGCGGCTCCAAGATGACCGACATAAATGTAAAAAATTTACTTGATTTTGATGAAAGTTGCTACTGTGTATTATTTCCATACTGCCAAAATTTAAAAAAAATTTCTTGGTATAAGCCGCCATTTTGGATATTTCAAGGTGAAATAAAAAATGCCTACCATCATATCCTTTAAGTTCAAACAGTTTATGCACCTTTTATGCACTTTTCCGGTCAAAGAAATAGCGGTATCGACAAGAAAAATGAAATTTAAAAAAAAAAGACCTCAAAAAATGTGTTTTTTTCACATATTTTTGCCAAAAACAAAGGTAAATACTCAATTTTTTCAAATTTTGAAGTCACCTCTCGAAAAAGCACCCTCGAAAATAGTAAATTAGGTACATTCCGAACAATCTGTGTATTATTTTCAGTTTGTACTATGCGGTGGAAGTTGCACATGAAAAACTTGCATTCTAGACGTTAAAGGGTTAAAAACTATAAAAGAAGGACATTAATTATTTATAAAAGAATTAAAATTGATCAATTTTTATATGATATTGAAGAAAAATACATTTTTATGCTTGATTTATACTCGAGAAAGAAATTTGAATGTCAATGGAAGAAGGTCATTCAGAAAGAGTAATAACCTTAAACTTTGACGATATTTTAAGACTTACATTCAAGCAAATTCTTATCTATTCATTTGCTGATATACAACAAAACATTTCAATTCCTTTTCACTAAAATTCAGATATGTAAAAACTGTAGATTTTAGGATGTCATTATACGATTCCAGCTAAATTCCAGTTTTAAAAGTTTTCAAATTGTGAACAAAAATGTAAACAAAAGTGTAATGATAAATACGAAAGTCATTGATTCTGTTTTAATAAGCGTACATTCATAGTACATTAAAAACTCATTTAAGATGGAGATAATATGAAATTGATAAATAATAATAATCAAATATAATTATATGAAGATTAAATTATGGTTAAAAACAAACCAAGGTCGTGATTATCTTTCAAGTTCATTTTTGGAGCAGAGAGGTATAAGAATAACTTCTTTTTACTATAATTTATTAATAAAATAGAAGGATGAATTTGTTGTACTTTTCCAATTATTATATATTTATTATTTATTAATATAAACAAACATAAACACATTTAGTATGAAGTTTATTAAAACATTTTGTTGCTAAAGTCAACTAAATTAAAAAATGTGAAGGTTTTTCATCTATTAAAGTCTTTGTCAGGATATGTAATTAAGGAATTATTTTACTTAGTCTTTTAGCAGTGTAGACACAACTTATCGCAATAGTTTCTTCTAAAATTCGAGTTACGGTCCATCCATTCACAACCAAACGTACGCAACTGACTTTGTCCTTACTCGCATATTCAAATTTGTGATTGTTTACATTTCTTATTGTTTACATTTGTACTCTATTTCTTTCTATTCACTACTACTAGTCTTATTAATAATACTTATTAATATATTAAATAATTCACATCTAACGATAAGAGAAGGTAGAAAATTAATGAAATGAATGTTTTCTAGAATAGAATTTTATATACGAATTAGCTCAAATAGAAATTAGTTTGGCAATTAATATAAAACTGTACATTATGACAGCAGTTTCAAGATAAGTACAGTCAAATCTCGTTTATCCGAGGCAATATAGGGAAGGGGTTCCTTGGATAACACGAAGATAAAAATATTTGTAAATTTGATGTATTGTTCGGTGGTTTTTGATCATGAATTACACAATACGCATGAATTTGGATTGACATCTGATGATTAGAGAACTACAGTTGCAAAAAGGCTGATTTAGTAGATGATTTATGCAAGGAGCTAAAAAATTATTATACTTCGATTAATGTAGAGCACTCGGTGTTGCCAATCTGCCTGGAATCACAGAAACTTGGTTAATTAAAGAACGTAAAACAGAGATTTTACTGTACATAGAAGAAAATATGCATGTACAAATGTTAAATGCTAAATTAAATTTGATATTAGTACTTTTATTGAGATAAAATGTTTTCCTTTGTTTGTTTTGATATGTAGTATGAGCCCGGTGATTTGTCAGAGAAGTTTTATGGTCCAGACTCAAATTCCTTCAATGGTCCACTATTATCTGATGTAGACGAGATTGAAAAGAAGAATAAGGATCGAAAAGAAACGAGGGAACGATGTAGGACATACAGAAAATACTCGGAATTAACACCACCGAGTATTTCTAGCTGCTATGACAACTTTGGGTATGATTATTTATCTAAAAATAAAAAATGATGTATCTGCTGTTTTATTACACTGACAAATTTATCTGTAATAACTGTACACCGAAATATGAAAATGAAAGGAAAGTTTGCTATTTTAAATTTGTATTTTATATTTTTACATGTTATATGTTATTATGTAAGAATTGCGAATTGATGTAACAGTTATTATATTTACTACAAATTCTGTGTCAACTGCTGCAGTGAAATATTTTTATTCATGAGTAATTGTTTATATTTTGAATTTTTTAAAATAGTAAAAACAAAAAAACAATATTTTTATTCACTGTTTTGTACATGGGCATATCTCTAGAACTTTTAAATTTGCAGGTATTGGAAAATTGTTTTTTAAGGTACATTGTTAAAACTAATTCTGTTCTCTTTGGTATTGTCCAGATAATAGAAAATAACTTACGTAACTCATTTTTATCCCTTGTTATTCCACTGAAGCACAAGTTTCTTTTTACAAAAGTGGTTTCCGAATGTGTATACATTTTTCCTGTGATTAGATGTTAGTATGCGTTGGTATATTAGAGTTTTAAGAGTCGTTGATTACGAATTTGAAGTTAAAATTTCAACATTCAAAATGGCGGATCTAATATGGCGGACTAACTGTCTAAAAATAATTGAGTTTTCATAAAAATTGATATCTGGGGGGTTTTTGGGGTTGCTGATTACGAATCTGAAGTTAAAATTTCAAACTTTAATCATTACTTAGCGAGACTGGTCCGAAGATGTACAATCGGTATCAAGCTGGATGATTTTACATCCAAAGATTGAACATTGTTTTCCAGCAAGAATGTTGAATTTTACAATTGAAAATTTACAATTTGTTTAAATAATAATTGTTTAAATAAATTCTTTCCTTGTTTCTTTCCATACACTCGATTACTGATATTGAATCCCTTTAAAAAACCATTGTTTAAACATTCATTTAAACAATTATTATTTAAACAAATGATAAATCTTGAATACTTTTAGACACAATATTTTAATTTCAATAGTTACTTTTATGTAAGTACTTATTGTCAAATTCGTAATTAAAGATTTTAAAAACTCTTACATACAAACTTACATTAAAATCTAAAGATTTTAAAAATATTTCGCTATATTGGATCAGCCATTTTAAATTTTTAGACAACACCAGATTCGTAACCAGCAAACTCAAAAATCCCCAAGTGACAAGTTACAAGAGAACCTAACAAAAATTTCGCCTGCCATATTAGATACGCCATTTTGAATTTTAAAAAACATGCCAGATTCTTAATTAGCAACCCCAAAAAACTTTAGGTACCGAGTTTCAAGCAAATCTGATGAATTAACCCATTAAGTCCCAAAAAGGCAAAATTTGTATTTTACATTTGAGCTCAGGAAACTTTGGGAAAAAGTAAGAAAATCTTTTGGAAAATACCCAACCCCACTATTTTCGCGTACGCTCTACACGATACAATGGTTTAAAAATTTTTTAAATTTGATTTTGAATCGTTATTTGACAATTTAAAAAAAAGAATTCGATTTTTTTATGAAAAATTTGTGTTTAATCATAAATTTGATTGGGAATGTAATTTTTTTTTCTGTCGCAAATATGCACAAAATTGCACAAAACATCGAAGCTTTTCAACCAGCTTTGGTTTTTTATCGTACGATATTTTTAAACAAAATGGCGGCCAAAAACGAAAGCTAAAAAATCAAACTTTAATTTCACTACTAATTTTGATGTTTTTTTTTTCATTGGAATCATGTAAATTTTTCAATTATTTCAGTAAAAATGTACTTTAATATAACATTTTTTTTTGTATTCTGTATAATTAGATTTTATACATCACTAAATTATAATAAAAGTTTAAAAAAAAAAAAATAGTAAAAAAAATGAGAAAAAAAAATTTAAAAAATTTAAAAAATAAAAATAAGACACTTGAATGAATATTGAAAACATAACGGCTAAGAGATGGAAATTGAAAAATGATTAGATTTACTTGATTCACTAAGATTTGTTCTGAAAATATCAAAATTCTAACCAATATTTCGAAAATCAACGATATTCAGATTATTACATTAGTTCCTGTTGAAATAATGACGGAAAACCGTAAAAAACGACTTTTTAAAACCTTAAAAACATTATTTTTCATATTTAACCCTTTTTATAGTTATTAACAAAAAATATTACAATTAAGTACATTTTTACTGAAATAATTGAATAATTTACACCATTCCAATCAAAAGAACAGTAGTGAAATTAAAGTTTGATTTTTTAGTTTTCGTGTTTTAGCCTCAATTTTGTTAAAAAAAATCGTACGATAAAAAACCAAAGCTGGTTGAAAAGCTTCGATGTTTTGTGCAAAAATATTACAATTAAGTACATTTTTACTGAAATAATTGAATAATTTACACGATTCCAATGAAAAAAACGTAGTGAAATTAAAGTTCGGTTTTTTAGCTTTCGTTTTTTGGTCGCCATTTTGTTAAAAAAAATCGTACGATAAAAAACCAAAGCTGGTTGAAAAGCTTCGATGTTTTGTGCAATTTTGTGCATATTTGCGACAGAAAAAAAAATTACATTCCCAATCAAATTTATGATTAAACACAAATTTTTCATAAAAAAATCGAATTCTTTTTTTTAAATTGTCAAACAACAATTCAAAATCAAATTTTTAAAATTTTTAAACCATTGTATCGTGTAGAGCGTATCCTTTATTATTATAAGGATAATGTAACCTCGTTGCATGGTTGTTCAGAAATGTTTGTTAAAAAAGTTATTTCAGATTTAGTGCCAATTTGTAACATTTTAAAAAAATGTTGATTTGTTTATACCACCAACTACTGATATAATAAGCTACAAGGCATGGAGTTCTTTGTTATGTTGTTTAAACTGAAAAAAACCATTCTTGCCCACATGGATGTCGAATTTCCTCGTTTCACTTTCAATCGTCAGTTCCTACATTATGCAGTCATTATTAAACATATGATGATTAAAGTGCATAAAGATTTATTAATTTATGATGTTGTATCATTTTTTAGACAATCTTTAATGGATCATAATGTACAATAACCTAAAGTTTAAAAATTCTGGAGATACGCCCATACAGATGACGTCATATTTATATTTAAATCTTATGAATCTTGAAACTTTTTCCATTCTTATCTTCTGTATTCTCAAAGTTGTTTTGAATCTGTTTTTCATTTCCTTATTGGAACAAGGCTGTTGGATGATGTAATTGACAGCTTCAGTAGTCTACATATTTAATTATGAAGCAAAATAGTGACAATTCTAATTTTAGTGTATTTTCAAGTTCTAATTTATTGGTATATTAATATATAATGATCTCAATGTATATTTTGTACATTTTCAACCTAAATAACAAATGATAAACATGGACATCAATTGATGACATCTGTGACAAGAATACTTTGTTTTATTTACAGAAGATAAATAGATTATTTCTAATTAGTAACAAAATCGTAGTATGTATTTTGTTAAACGATTTCAAAGTTGTAAACAAATGTTTAGTTTAAAATATTTTATTAACCCTTAACTGGCACAACAGATCTGCTGGTCCTGATGTATTCAAACGCGTATTCTACAGCCGGTACTGAATATTTTTGCTCAAAAATTTTATACAAGGTAGCTTGTGATCTATTTTTTAAAATATAAATGGCATCACCAAGTTTAATTTATTTTAAGATTATTTTAAAAAATTGTGAAAAATAAATCTATGATTTAATTATTAACATAAATAAAACTCCATAAGTTTTTGTAAATTTTAATATTTTGGCCTTTCTACATTATTCTTTAACCTTTAGACTGCCGGAAAATCAATATTTTGACGCAGCATAAAAACTTGTTTAATGTTTATTTTTAGGCTAAAATATATATTAATTTATTATTATTTTCACTTATTAAAGTCATTTAAGATAAATTTACCCCTTAAATTTGATGTTTACCCCATTATAAGGGTTGTTTTAGGTTTTATTGTAATTGAGATAAAAAATTTGGATTCAGCGCCAAAAAATACCCCGGAAATGTGTATTTGCACTTCAAAATCAATAAAAATTGAATACCGTATCTAAAGGGGTGGTTTTTTTATAGCATTATAAGGGTTGTTTTAGGTTTTGTTGTAATTTTGACATAAAATTTAAATTCAGCGTCGAAAAGTATCCCGAAAATGTGTACTTACACTATAAAATAAATAAAACTTGAATGCCATATTTGATGGGGTGGTTTTTTATTTTTAATTATTTCAGGGGTTGTTTTTGAATTTATTGTATTTTCGTCATTAGATTTGGATTCAACGTCGAAAAATACTCCGGAAAAGTGTATCTGCACTATAAAATAAATAAAATTTGAATCCTGGTGAAATATCTTTAAAACAACCCTTAAAATTTGACTATCAACCCTTCAAAATGCTTTAAATATTTAATTAAATCTACAAATTTAACTTATATAAAGTTCTCATAAAGAAAGAAGCGTTTTCTACTATTAAAAATACATTTTTTTAAAATTTGAAATTTTTAACATTAGCAGTTCCGTTCTCTGCCGGAGAAGCAATATATTGACGCACCTATTGATCTACACTGTGTATGATCAATCATAAGGCAGTCTAAAGGTTAAGGAATAAATTACTACAATAGCAGGACTTTCAAAAAAGATATTTATTTTGCAGAATGACTGAAACTTTTTAGATAAAAATTTAATAGCCATAATTATTAATGTTTAAAGCTAATTTATTCATTTTAATCGACTAAGAAAAGCTTATAAAATTACTAAAAATATATAAAACAAACATAATAAACTATAAAAATTATTCAAAACCTACACATTCGCTGCAAACGATCGATGATCGTTACACTTAAGCGTTTGCAAACGCAACGGAATCTTGTTTTTGTATCTTTGGCTTGCTAGCACATTGAGCATCTCGTTTTTTTTCTGAGACAATAAGTTAACAAATAAATTATTTCTCTTGAGATTATATACTTTCGTTGGAAATTGTGCAAAAAACACAAAATGTACATTTTTAGTACTACTGTAAATTTTTCACAAAAAACTAATTTTTACTCACTGATAGCACAATAGGTCTGCTGGACTCGGCTTTTTGTAGACATCAACTTTGAGTGAATGCTTAACACTCATTGATGCTTGCCGCACTGTACTAATCAACTACTGTTATAGTTAGTGATATCAGCAAATGGTAGATATCAACACTTGGTCGATTACTAAAAATTTACTATAATTAATTCGAGATCGAATAAACGCTCGGGTCTACTGGACCCATAATACCAGTTAAGGGTTAAATGATTCAATTTCCGAACACAAAAAAGTATAAAAAGGATAAAATATCACTAAAGTGTTTGCTTAGATTTATATTTTACTTATACTTTATTAATGTTGTTACATTTTCACCAAAATTAAGATTTATTTGTTATATTTGATCATTTTATTATATTGCGTTGGCATTGGCTTTGTATTATATTTGTTTTTATTTTTGTACAAAGGCGCTTCAAAGTGCCGTTGATCCAAAATAAATAAAATAAATAAATAAAAATAAAGATTTGTGTTTCTTTCTTTCTTAAATCGAATAAAAAAGAATATGAAATAAATTTCCAGAAGTTCGGTTACATGTAAGTCGAACTCCTTACCCGGTCGATGCAATATCAATTCCCCAACCCCTACAGCAAGTTGTGCGACAGAAATTCAAGCGGAAGATCTGGCATCCCAACTGACGCTTCTCGATATAACAGTTTTCAAATGTATTCGAAAAGAGGAATTGTCGAGTTGTTCATGGAACAAAAAGAATAAGCTCTTGATTGCGCCAAATGTTGTCAGCTTCACAAGAAGATTCAATCATGTTCGTAACATTTCAATATAACTTTATTCAGATTGCATTTATTTCTTTGGAAATGTACTGGAATGTGTATAATAAATTTTTAGGCCAGTTTCTGGACGGTTCAGGAGATCTTGAATGCTCCGACTCCGAAACAAAGGGCAGAGATTTTAGCACACTTTATCCGAGTGGCGAAAAAACTCTACGACTTGAATAATCTTCATTCTTTGTTTGCTATTATATCTGGGCTGCAAAGTGCATCGATATACAGGTAAATAGCAAATGATCTTTAACTCTTAAAGCGCCCTGGGGTACTGGGAGACCCCACACATAAATATTACATTTTTTCCCTTCTAAAACTGCACTTTTACAACATTTTTTATCTTAAAATGCTACATTTCAAGAGGCACTAGTTAAATTTTTAGGAAAAAAATATTGAAAATTGGCTGAGTTATGATTTTTTTTGTGAAAAACATCACTTTTATATTTTATTTTTTATAACGGGCACCAGTAATGTTTTTATCAAGATAACTTATCTACGCACTAAAATTACACTTGGAGAGTATCCAGTAATTTTGTTGAAACGAAATAACGAAAACTGTCTGCGCAGGACGATAATATCTTCGAATTGGGGTCTCTCGCGACCCCACATGGCGCTTTAAGGGTTAACCGAGAAAAGTGTTTAATTCTTTAACTGTAAACAGATTGAACAAAACTTGGGCATGCATATCAAAAAAGGACAAAGGTACATTCGACAAGCTTGCAAAAGTTTTCAGCGACAAAAACAATTGGATGAATCTGAGGGAGCACATGGATTCTATAAGACTGCCATGTATCCCCTACTTGGGTTTATTTCTCACCGATCTCGTTTACATTGACATGGCGCATCCTGCATCGAAGGTGCGTAAACAAAATTTACAAAGTGAATTCAGTTCATCATTAACTGTTTTTATAGAACGGTGACAACTATCAGAGATTTTTGAAAATGGAGACAGTTTTGAAAAGAGTCGCTATGTTTCAAGCAAGCGAATACCCAAGCATCGTTCCGTTACAAGACGTTCAGCGCTATTTGAGCAGCGTTCGATACATAGAAGAACTCCAGAAATTTTTGGAAGACGATCACTTTAAGTATGCATTTCTTAAGTATGAATTTCAAACCCAGTAAACGAAAACGAATAGAAAGTTAAAAATACGAATTGAAATGAATTCAAGTGAATTAAAATGAATTAAAAAGTGGAGTCAGTTATTCATTTTCATGCGTTTTAATTCATTTTAATTCACTTGAATTCATTTTAATTCACTTGAATTCATTTCAATTCACTTGAATTCATTTTAATTCACTCGAATTTGTTTTAATTCACTCGAATTCATTTCAATTCACTCGAATTCATTTCAATTCATTTCAATTCATTTCAATTATCTCGAATTCATTTCAATTCATTTCAAGTCATTTCAATTCACTCGAATTAATTTCAATTCACTCGAATTCATTTCAATTCACTTGAATTCATTTAAATTCGTATTTTTGGAAGGCGACCACTTTAAGTATGCATTTCTTAAGTATGAATTTCAAACCCAGTAAACGAAAACTAATAAAAAGTTAAAAATACGAATTGATATGAATTCAAGTGAATTAAAATGAATTAAAAAGTGGATTCAATTAATCATTTTCATGCTTTTTAATTCATTTTAATTCACTTGAATTCATTTTCATTCACTTGAATTCATTTTAATTCACTTGAATTCATTTTAATTCACTCGAATTCATTTTAATTCACTCGAATTCATTTTAGTACACTCGAAAAATTCACTCGAATTCATTTCAATTCACTCGAATTCATTTCAATTCGTTTCAATTCTCTCGAATTCATTTCAATTCTCTCGAATTCATTTCAATTCATTTCAATTCACTCGAATTAATTTCAATTTACTCGAATTCATTTCAGTTCACTCGAATTCATTTCAATTCACTCGAATTCATTTCAATTCACTCGAATTCATTTCAATTCACTTGAATTCATTTAAATTCGTATTTTTGGAAGGCGACCAGTTTAAGTATGCATTTCTTAAGTATGAATTTCAAACCCAGTAAACGTAAACGAATAAAAAGTTAAAAATACGAATTGATATGAATTCAAGTGAATTAAAATGAATTAAAAAGTGGATTCAATTAATCATTTTCATGCTTTTTAATTCATTTTAATTCACTTGAATTCATTTTAATTCACTTGAATTCATTTTAATTCACTTGAATTCATTTTAATTCACTCGAATTCGTTATAATTCACTCAAATTAGTTTTAATTCACTCGAATTCGTTTTAATTCAATCGAATTAATTTCAATTCACTGGAATTCATTTCAATTCACTCGAATTCATTTCATTTCACTTGAATTCATTTTAATTCACTTGAATTCATTTTAATTCACTCGAATTCGTTTTAATTCACTTGAATTCGTTTTAATTCACTCGAACAATTCACTCGAATTCATTTCAATTCACTCGAATTCATTTTAATTCACTCGAATTCATTTCAATTCACTTGAATTCATTTCAATTCACTCGAATTCATTTTAATTCACTTCAATTCATTTAAATTCGTATTTTTAACTTTGTATTCGTTTTCATTTACTGGGAAGTAAAAGTAAATTTTAAAAATGATTAATGTTTAGATTGTCGATTAAACTTGAACCAAATTCACCGGTGCCGTCATTGAGTGGCAGCAAAGAATCCGTTGGAGACGTTGTGACCGGAGTCGCAGCTTTGTCTCTCTCTCCGGCACGAGGATGTGCTGGATCTCTTCGACTGCATGCAGCATCCGCAGCTAATAAGTTTGTACCAGGTCATCGAAAGTGTCGCAGCCTCGGTACAAAGTGAGTACAAGTTTTTTATAATATAAAGTAAAGTAAAGTTCAAAAGAACGAATTAAAATTTAAAGATAGACTTTAGGTTAGAATAGATAGCCGTGTTGAAGGATTTTCTTATCACTTTAAACACATAACATGGTAACGATATATATTGAAATTGGTTTTCGGTACGCGATTAGCGTTAGGGGTTTCAGGAGTTAGAATTGTCGAAATGAATTCATGACGTGTCTGAACTTATTAGATTTCGTAGCACGAGTCTGCCACGCAACTTCCATAAACAAGGAGGGAAGTACGGCCCTAACTTAACGAATCCTGGGTGAGTCCCAGAGTCCATGCCCGGGCCTTAGGGTTAATTCATATGTTAATTTAATCGACTTGTTATTAGATGCTTAGCGAATAGTGCCATGACGCCAAGACATTATTGTTAATACATTAATGTTATTACTCATCGCCTCTGCATGTCGTACATTAAATTTCGTCAAAGAGTTCCTGATGTTCGGATCTTACAAAGACGAAAATATTTGTTTGACTATAGTGCATTCATTAGTCGATATCGAATTGTTCTTTTGGACAGATCGGAGTAATCGATACTCAAGCAAATATTTAAACTTTTATTTCAGTGTATGTAATTAAAATTCATTCAACCGCATGATTAATTGGACAAACTTTATCGAAGCTTTTAATTTCTCATTTATTTCGATTGAAAGTGCATGAGTCGGAGAAAACATCCAAATCGTAGTCGACAGTTGTACAGCATTTCCGAATACTTATCGTTTTCGTTATACATATTTCGTATTTATTGGTTAATAATGATTACTGTTCAGTTTTTCTGTGTCGTACCGGTTGGTCGTAACCTCGAATGAAGGAATCTGTCTATATCTCTAAGTTTAGATTAGTCTAAGCATCGCTGCAATTTCACAAGAAAATCCATCAGTACTTTGGCACTCTCGACGCATGTTCCTTTTACTCGCGCGCTGAGCAATCGTGACAGTTTGCCATTCGTGTTGCAGCATCTTTGGCAAAGTAGCGGTCGTGCCGCTAGAACCGAGTCAGATGACCATTCGACACTTGCTCGACGACTCGGTATTGGAGGAGCCAAATTTGGCTACGCAGATCGTTGACATGGATCAGAACTCGCCCGGTTCGCCTACCGATACTATTAATGACGATTGCAGCTTACTTTCGAAAAATGGGTACGTACAATGCGGTTTCGTGTGCGAAGTATGCAGCGATGGTTTATAAAAATACAATGTTAAAAATGAATAATTATTTTAGTACGACGAATATATTACCTTGCGAACTTGACGGATCGATAGAACCATTCTGTGTTCTACAAGGATCGTTGAGACGAAAAGTTGTACTTCGCGATGGACGGAAACCTGCAGTGTCGACTTGGCAAAGATATTGGGTTCAACTTTGGGCTTCGTCAATTGTTTACTTTTCTCCAAAATGTTTTAAAGGGTAATTTTGGTGTTTTAATAGTTATTTATAAAATGCTAAATGATTGGAGGAATGTACGCAAATGTTTTATTGTAATAGAAATGATAGGTGCGACTTTAAACGGGAGCCACATAAAATGGTATCGATTTTGGGGTGGATAGTCGAAACTTTGGACAACTCGTACCACTCGGATACATTTTTACTCGCTGATCCTAAAAAAGGTAAGAATTTAATTGTATATGAAATATATTTACACGGAGAGAATAATATTATTTTATATTTTTGTGGCATCTTGCATGATATTAGGATGTATAATGATATAGAAGAGTAGGGGGCAATTAGGGCAGAAAGGGTCAGATTATTAAAAAAAAAAAAAAAATGGTTTGTTACAATTTTTTATTGGGTGTGTTTGTTGAAACAAAGATGAAGCATCACTGAAATATCACCACAGGTTTCTTTTTGTTCTGTTTATGTTTTGTAACATAACCTCAAATTATCGTCAACAATTATATATCTGTTTATTTTACATTATTCTATTAAAATTAATTCCACTCCATTTTCATTTTTGTGTATATATATATATTTGTTATAAACTTAAGTTAATCTTATAGGTTATTATTAATACTGACCGATAAATATCAAAAATTAAAAAATATAATCTCAAATTTTGTTGGTTTGTTATAAATTTTTAAATTGTACATATTTTATTGCTAAATAATATATTGTCTACATCTGTAATCATTATTTTATGACTTTTTAACAATAAATATAAACAATTTGCTGTTGAGTCAGAATTTATAAACTGGCCCCCTATTTCACCAAAATTCATGAAAATTAAAAATTGATCTATCTTCATATAGTATTAGACATTAGAAATAAAATCCTAAAAGGATTTTTAAAAATTTATTAAAATAAATAACAAATGTCTGTATTTTTAAATACTGTACAATGGTTTTAAAAATTTTATTTTTTAATGCATAATTCAGCATTTTTTTTATTTACAAATAGTTATTTTAGTGCTCCAAATCGCGAAATAAATTTTTTCGTTTATATTACTGTTCCGTATACATTCAAGATGAAGTACGAAAAAAAAACTTTTAGTATTAAAAAAAGTTACATGGTGATATTTTATTTCTGTTTCTCTGAACAGAGTAATTGAATGTGGTTTTGGATTTTATTATCATAAAAGTAATCCTTACGATTAGTAAAAAACATTTGGTAGGTTGGGACCAATGACATTTATTGTTGAATTTACTATTACAAGCAAACCTTTTAAATCGAATAATATTGATAAATATGAAAATATTAATCTTTAAAGTAATTGATTCTAACAGTCTTGCGAAATATAATTTTTGATCTGATATTACGAGTCCATGACTCGATAACTTTGTTAAAAAAAATTCCTACATAAAAACTCCAACAAAATAACTTTTGTAAAAATAATTTCAGACAGAAAAACTTTTACAAAAAAACTCTGTCATAAAAACTTTTGAAAACTATGTTGTATTTTCAAATTCAAATACCAATCAACATACTCGTGAAATTCATTTTAATACATACATCGTAAATAAACATTATACCTAACCTAACCTAACCTAACCTAACCTAACCCCTAACCTAACCCCTAAACTAACCACCTATTTATAAATGTAAACAAACCATACACATGCCACATTACACAAACAAATAAATAAATTCTTATTCTAATAATATTCTCTAATATCTTCTAATAATATTCTAATAAATTCTAATAATAGAATTATTTTTTCGAAAAGTTATTTTTTGTTATAAGTTTCAAAGTTATTTTGGAACTCTTTGTTGAAAAAGTTATTTTGTCGGAGTTTGTATGTCCAAAGATATCGAGCCCTGCTCCCGACATTACTTATAAATGGTACAAGTTTTTTCTATTTTATTCGACTCTGTAAAAACACGTACTGAGTACAACGTACATTTGATGCAATATTATTTTATGGTTGTTTCCCTACAATAACAATACAGTAGAACTTCACTTTATTGTCCTACTCGGGGTTTTGCCTTTCACTTTGTTGTCCGACAAATGCGCATGGTTTTTGCGCACCTTCCAGCCGACACAATAGGCATGATACTGAAATTACGAAAGAGGGAAGAAGAACCTTACCTGCGCTAAATACGTGAAGGGAATCTCGCTAACAATGTGAAGGCGCTAACAAAGTGAAGGACAGTAAAGTGAAGTTTTTCAGTAGTTATACAGCATTTAACATAGTAAATTTTCAACACATAAATATACAGCACAGAAAATGTACAATGTTGTAAAATTCCTAACCTCAAAAAACCACGTAATACAAGAAAATAATGCAGTTTGTTCAAATGAAAATGAAATTAAAAGCGCAACACTGTTTAACATTAGTTTAATCGTAAAATCGTATTTTACGCACTAGTATCGAAAAATACTACATTACATCAGTAAACTCGTATTTTTTCTTCGAATCAATCTATAGTCGTTGTATTCTGTTAAATACAATAAACAAAAAATAATATAATGTTAAACATTACCCAGGAACCGAAAATGGATAAAGATTTATAGAAATCAGTCGAGTTCTTTACTCGACAATCTGGATTCTTGAATTTAGCAAATCTATTTTAATTTTCAATTCGGTTGTATTTTCGTATATGAATTGATCTGCTTCAGTTTGTATTGAGTGAAATAATTTGCAAGATGGAAATTACAGTCAGTTGCTTTCAAATGCATAAAATATTGAATACTTCGTTAAATGAGAGGTTATGTTAATTTATTTGAATTAGAATTGGAAATATTTGAATTGAAAATAAAGAATAGAAAATAAGCTTTTAATAGAAATTATTAGCAGAAACACTGGGTATAACTATTGTTTCGCGATTATCAATTTAATACGCATATACATAATATATAAATTATTTAAAAATTTCAATATTATGTATAAGAAAATGTTTTATCAGGGATTCGTAAAAAAGTTAATAATATATTAATTAAATGAAAATGAAAATGATACATCGTAGCTTGCAGCATCGTAGGTGGACTCCGAATTCCACTGGTTATGAACCAACTTAAAGCATAAATTTAATTTCCTTTTTTCATCTTGCCATTAAGGTTATGTTCACTTTGTTAGAGATTTATTGATATTTTGAATCGGTTTCACTGCAAAATACATACATATATATATATATGCTTGAATTTGTCAGTACGAATAGAATAATTTAATTCTCAATAATCTGATCTACAAATTCTTAGCACGAAATTAAGAATCCGAATTCAATTTATTTCAATCCATTTTCGTTTACTGGGTTGTGTATCATAAACGCGTATTTGTGTGAACGTAACAAATTTCAAAGTTATTGCCATATTTTCGCATACAGCGGATGCACATAACCTCACTTTTAAAGAAAATTAACCCTTTAAGGGGGTTCTAAAGTGCCCGACGGTTAAGGTAGGAATTTTCACTAAAAATCGTAAATAAAAAATGATTGCATCGGTTTTACAAAATTCGGTCTCTGTAAGGGCAATTTTAATTACTTTAGACGGTATTGTAGAAAATGCCATTGAAATTAATTGAGAACTGACCGAGAATTTTTGGAAATAAGTGAATTTTATTTATCTCAATCAATGTCTCTGGTACTTTCTAGGAAACTGCTTATAGTGATTAGAATTGTCCTTACATTGACGGAATTTCAAAAATGTTATTCAGTCGTCTTTAATTTACGTTTTTTAGTGAAATTTCCTACTTTATCTGCAGACCACATAAGAACCCCCTTAAGGGGTTAGGTTAAGTTAGGTTAGGTTAGGTTTAATTTCACTAAAAAACGTAAACAAAAGTTTACTGAATAATATTTTTTTAACTTTCGGGCTTTGTAAGGGTAATTCTAAGCGTTATAAAAAGTTTCCTAGAAAATACCAAAGATATTAAGTGAGAACTGATCGAGAATTTTTGGAATTAAGTGATTTTTATTTATTTCCCAAAATTCTCGGTCAATTCTCAATTAATTTCCTTAGCATTTTCTAGGATACCGTCTATTGTAATTAAAATTGTCCACACATAGCCGGAATTGTGAAAAATCAATTTAGTCATTTTTTATTTACGGTTTTTAGTGAAGATTCCTACCTTATCCGACGAGCACTTTAGAACCCCTAAACACTTTATTTGCAATTTTCGAGTGTTCTATATATGACTCTTTTCGCTTATGTTTCGTTTCTCATTGGTTAATAAAATGCCGAAAAACGATAAACAATCGCGAAATATTTAGATTTAATTTAAAAAATTGTAATTTCTCAAATCCGGCTTCTTTTTAAACACTATTTTTAATCTGAAGGACATCTTTTATTTACATAAAACCATGCGAAAGCGTCCAAATGGAACTTGAACTCAAAAGTTACGGACACACAAAAATGAAATTCGTTTCGTTTGTACATTGAATTTCAATAAAGCGAGTCCAAAATGGCTTCAAAAGTTTCTGATTAGTAGACTAAATTCATGATTTTTTAATTCAAATACGACAATTTATATCAAAAATTGTTATAAAAGAAGAAATGTTCAAAATCAATTGAAAAAGACGTGTAAACTTTTTCAAAATTTTTGGAGTCCCCCGTGAGTTTTTAAAGAAACCCAGATGGCAATGTGAGTTCACATAGGGTGCATAATGAAAGTCATAAGTGACATTGGAGACTCCATGTGAGTTCTATTTATGTTCTGCAATGAGATGACGATCGTCACTCACGTGAGTCTTGTTGAACAATTTGCGCACGCGCAAACTACTAATTTCTTGCAGTACAGGCATTCCACTCGACGCTGATTGGTTGCCCACAAAGACTATTAGCCAATCATTACAAGGATCAGAAAAGTCTCATAATTTTTTGCGCATGCGCAGTCCAATATCGTGTATTTTCTCATTCAGACATTTTTTAATTATAAAAACATTTTTTTTTCACTCTTTGTATTTTCTTTGTTTTAGTCTAAATGATTTTATAATCACATGTTAAAATATCACTATTTATAACTTGAAACAAGTTATGAGAACTAAGCATCGTCATACTTGGATGAAACTATTTAGTACTTTTATGTAAGAAGTTATGAAATTATTTGTATTTTTGATAATAAATATCCAAATTTTAGAAAACTTTTAGAGTAGAAAAATGTATAAGAAGAAATAAAAAAAAATAACAAAAAATAAAAAAATTTTTAGAATCGTTTATGGATTTTTATGGACTTTGAAGATTTTTGCAAAACTCAAATATGGCTGAGAAAATGTTGCAAAGGTTTACACATATTTTTTTGAGTGATTCTAAACTTATTTCTTCCATACCAATTTTTCAGATAAGTTACCGTACTTGAGTTAAGAAGTCATTAATGCTTATTCTACTAAAGCACCATTTTGGATTGGCTTTTCGATTTTTTTCGCATGCAATCTCTAATTATACAATTTTAAAAGGTTTTTATACACAAAGAGAGGAAATAAGAGCCCTACAGAGTAGAAATAACGTTTGAAAAATAAATTTATAGAAAAAACTCGTGTTTTTGGATTTATTCTAAAAATGATGAGGCGTTTTTTTTTTGAGATTTTTCGACATTTTACCCCATGCCAATAGAAAGAGCATACTCAAAAATAGTTGAATATATACTTTAAGTAATCGTTACTACATCAGTTTTTGTTGGTAAGCATCTAATTGAAGATAGATTACTTGAGTTCGAGGTAGAGTGTATATACATGCTGTTAAAACATTTAAAAAGGCATATTTTCGTATTCAGATTGGTGAAATTCTATTGAATGCATGTTGAAAATTGTGCACATGAACTCGTTTGTTGGGTCATTGGTGTAAACCTACCAAATGTTTAGGTTACTGAGGAAACTGGAGTACCAAGATTTGTTATGGATGTCGCTGAATTTGTTTTCTCTCCGTGTAAAACCGTAAACAAAATTGTTATAGAATATGGGAATATTAATAAGATAAAATGGTAATTGTCTTCTGTTCACAGGAAACGTATACAAGTTTCGAGCAAGTTCAGTGGAACTGGCAGAAGCTTGGTTGAGGGAGTTACGAGCGACAGTGCGCGGAGCGACCGATCGCAAACCCATACCGGCCAATCTCATGTCTTTCGAATGAAATAGCACCGTTCGATCCATCGAAAATTAGTAATAGGTAAACAACTATTCCGCGCGATTCGAAGAACTTAGAGAATATAAACGATGCATATCGGAAGAGATTCGCTCTATCGTATACGGAGCTTCGATTTACAGAGCAATAACTCGCAGTCTGATATACATATACATATATCCGCAACAGAAATCGCTCTCTACGCGCGTAAGAAATTCGCCGACGGTACGCCAGGTGTCGTCGTGGCACTTTCCACATATCGGTATCAGCTTTAAAAGGACGCGCACGGCTCAACGACGGTTCAATCCAGCGCTTTTCCCCTGTAATTCTGTCGGAAGTACTTTCAAGGGTTCTCGCAGTTAATAATTTAAGTAAGCACTCGATCGCGTCGATACTCGTTTCGTCGAGCTTAGAAGAACTTAGCAATTCTCTGTGTTTCGTTTCACCGCAGCGATAACAATTAGATTTTAGCCACCAAGCAAGACTCGACAAAAAAATGTACAACTATCAGCATTTTCCGAGTTGGTGTGCTTTCGACTGATGGAATTGAGATTACGTACACGATACATAATTAGAAATTGACGTTGTGCATGCGCAGCGAAGGTACACTTCTGTTCGTTAGATTTTCGTAGGTTAATGTAAAAAATGTGTAGCACTTGTGGTAGAACTTATTCGAAACACGAAGGCTGCGAGTCGATGACTCATGTCAATTACTAGTGGTTTTTTGTATACGCTGCTGTCGTTCGATGTAGCTGAACTTGTTAATTAGTCGAGTCGAACGTCTCACCGTACAGTCCATTCGCACACTCTGTGAGGACAGTAAACTTTTGTACAACATTCGACTATTCGGATCGTTACATGTCCGAATCAACTTGTCCTTTTCTAACTGCGTAGTCTCTTCGGAGTCGTAGATTACGAGATTTGCGTTTCAGAAATACTGGACATTAGTTTGTTTTTCTCTCGAGACTATTTGTCTGTGGTAGAAACGCATTTACTCGAAGACACCGTTCGACGATGAACTTTCAATTCGCTTGCAGAGTTAGTTAAGGGCTTCAACTATGTACATTGTATTAACATGTAAGTAGTTTTGTTATTTAGTCGTGAGCTTTTAATTTATGACGAAACTATTGCGCGATAGGGAAACCAAGGCTCTCGCTGACGAGACTAAGACTGACTTAGACAACTACCGTAGTAACCGTCGTGATTTGGACGGGATCTTCGTAACCTACTCTTCCGCGCCTCACATTTCATCTTTTTTTTTACGTTCCCGTGTCTTAGGTGTAAAGCGACTGATTTTTTGTAGAAGCGATGCCAAAAAGTATATCCTAATTTTCTACCCTTTTTGTAAATCGAAGAATGAAAAAAAAGAAAGAATGTCTAACCCAACGTTGAGGTCCGTCGAATCGGCGAACAACTTCGTTGCGGCGGGAGTGCCGGGAGGCCATCGTTGCCGCGGAATGTGTATTTAAGAATTCGCTTCTTTAGGTACGTACAGAACTTGCTGTAAATTATTTAATCCGTTGTTTACGTTCACAATACATGTATTTTTCGTTGACACGCTCATGCACGTAGTTGGTGCGGTATTCGCCCTATAAGTCTACGGAGCACCTCTGTTGGTGGAACTGAAAGCAGGGTATGTAATGTCTAATTTTCGCATTGAAAAAAATACTTTTCTTTTTCATATCTAAGTATTCGAAAGGTGTGACTTTTGAATTTTTAGACAAACAGAAATTTTGAAAGGTGTGACTTTCGAATTTTCAGACAACAAGAAAATTTGAAAGGTGTGACTTTCGAATTTTCAGGCAACAAGAAAATTTGGAAGGAGTGACTTTCTAATTTTCAAGTAACAAGAAAGCTTGAAAGGTGTGACTTTCAAATTTTTAATCATCAAAGACATTTATGTAAATTATTTTGCCTGGCTCAATATTTCAAAAGATTCATAGCAAGTTTTATTTGCTGGTTATATGAATCACGAATACTTAAAATTGTAAGTTATTTCCACTATGTTTAGTGATTATTCATTGTTTTTAATTTAATCAACTGGAAAATAGCTAAATGTACGTTTTGGATGAAATAAGCAGCCAATACTAGTTATCAAGCAGATAAATTAGAATAGGAGCATTCAGTACCTCTAAATTACCAAGATACCATAATGAAAGAATCGACGATGACTTGAATGCTTTCCTTGAATACTTGTTTTAATACGTTCACCTCCAGTGACAAGGCGATAAATGGATTTGGTGTAAATTACATACACGTATCCTGTTTTCATTTAGTTCCAGTGTGCACTGACAGCGGCGCTTTGCAACTTAATGAGGTGAATAGGGTATTTTTTTGTGACGTCCGGAAGGTTTATATCCTATGAAAGGTTCGTATGTATGTCGGTCGACAGACCAATTCTTTTTTCCGATGACACGTCGCAAGAAAATACTCTAGGATATTCAAGTAAAGCCACTAAAATTTTGTAAAAACGCCTCTATTTATGATGGAGGAGTACAGCGTTCTTGACGTCTAGAATCGTCGTATGTTCTATGGTAATACTGTACGTAAATAAAAAGGATATTGACGCACGACGATGACCACCGAATCGTCAGATAAGCTCGTATGGCGCTTTTTTTTTAGAGGTTTCGTGTTTTATTGTTACAGCGATTATATTTTGTTATGCGTATGTCACTGCTCACCGAAGCACATTTACAAATAAAAAATCTATAGTTTCAGAAAAGAACTATTATTTGACCTGTGATTGTGCATTATACCTTTATTTTACCAAATTTCAGTTTACTTCAAGACCTTAAAAGAGTCTCGTGCTCTTCCGATATTTTTTATAAAATCGGCTTCGTAGCTCAGGCGGTAGCGTACTGGACTACGAAGTCGTAGGTCGTAAGATCCCCGGCCGGGAAAACAGCTATTCGAAATTAAATTATATTCAAGCAGGAGCTTACAATATACATAAGACAGGTCACGTTGTTTGTTTACATTTCGATCCGCTGTTTATAAGAATGGACTCATGGCCGCTGTTGTACTTGATGTTGGTTTCAGCAGTTTCCTACATCCTCGACAAATGTGAGTATGGTGTCATCTAAAAAGACGATCTGGAGCGCTCGCTATACCGATGTACAGAGGCTCTAGCGACCAGGGTTTAATTCCGGAGTTCGTAGTTTTGACTACAAGGCTCGAACGGGGAATCAAAATTCCGCCTGGTTGAATTTCGACTACGAGGCTTAGTCAGGGCTGGGGTCCTGAATACGCCCTAGGTCGTCCGGTCCTTGTACGGTCGGTAGGGCCAATTAGCCTCAGAGAACAGTAAGGGCCGGACTATATGAAAAAGGACCTTGAAAAGACCTATAAGAGATTGAATCGTCCACAAATATAGAGTTCTAAATTGGTCTATATATTTCTCGTCACAGTAGGCGTAAAGTACGCTTTTACGCGCACTTTTGCGGGCGTAAAGTTGAACTTTACACCCACTAGGTGTTTAAAATTCAATTAAAATCACGAGTTGTAATTTACTTATTAAAGCTTACAAATTTACAACTTTATTTACACGCTACAGCATCAATTAAAATCAAGAATCACTATTTATGTACAATTTAATGTCAATACATTTTTCTAGTAATAAACAATATAATTAAAAAATATTTTTATACTACTTTATTGTAAAGCAAAATACGCTTTTAAGCATGTATATTCAAGTAACCCCTTCCGTTCTCCCTACTTACTCCTGTCCTTCCGCTCTCCTACTGTTGTCTTATGCTTTTCCTAATATGGAAGCGTCTTTCCGTCTACATGTGACGAAAAATAATGTTCGCGCGTGGGGCCTAAAATCGCACTTTACGCCCACCGTACGAAAATAACTATTTTATCATGCCACAAGACCGATAAAACATAAGGAACATAAACAATTGTAAATTACTGAGTATTCGAAATGTACCTCGATGGAACGGCAGATGCAGTATTACTCTAAGAGTTCACAAACCAGTCAATGATTAGCGTTAGGGATGACACGGCTGTAGTACATGTAATTCTCTTAGCATTTATCTGTACCCGAGATGTACGTACATTGGTTAAAAGTAATTTTTAAGAAACAAGAGTACAGACAACATTACGGAATAAAAAAATATGTATGTAAGTGAATCTTTGAAATTTATCCACATTGAAGTTCAGTGCTTCTATACGAATGTGATAATTCATTTGAATTTTGTAATAATGATAGATGCTTATATTTATGTTGTTTTAATCCGTTACAAGTTATATTATTCCAATAACAGTGAAATTAAAAATTGGATAAGTGTATAATCGCTTTGTGTATTGTATTATAAGCGTACAAGATATGCATAATTAACAACTTTTAAACTTGATTTTGGACATTCAGAATGTAAATAAATTGTAAACGAAATATGCACCTAACCTATAGATAACACGAGAATTCGAACACTTTAATCGCACGCGTTTACATTTAACGAAATATTTTTTAAGGGTAAATGTACATGTACGTTTCGAAAGTTTTTCTATCTTCTCCGTGAACCATTATTTTCTAATTTATATACAAAATATTCCGTGTGTCAATGGAGATGACTGAACGTTCTAGAATTTAAAGAAAACAATTTAGATTAAAGTAAATTTTATTGAAGTAATTAATAAATTCCATACATCATATTCTACTTCAAATAGATTCGCGAGATCAATTAATTGCATTGGAAAATTGTGACACGAATCCATTTCCGTTTTCTTGAAGAAGTTTTTGGTCTGCTGAGATAGTCGATGAACATCCATTAAATTTTCAGTGCAGTTTTATATTGAAGTTCCATCGATAGCAACAGACTTGAATGAAAGTTCACTGGAATTTTAGTGAATGTCAACTCGGAGACTTCTACAATTACTGAAATGCTCAGTATACCAATTTATCTATATTAGATAATCAATGGATTTTAGCCGATTCGGTAAATTCAATTGAGATATATGAGGTATATACCCCTTGTCTCTTTCCTAGAACATGATTGCATAAAATATACATAAATATAGATTTGTTCAATGACGCTGATTCGACCTCATAATAACAAATGTATTACAGTTTGTAAATGGCGTATAGCATAATTGCCGGCCAATAAAACCTAGATTTCTAACGACGATGTACGTCACGAGCTTTCGAATTAACATGCCGGACTCGCTTATTATCTAACTTTTAACTAGCCGCATTCATAATTTATACGAACGCGAGCGTTAACCGCTGCGCAATTTTTTAATCGCACCATTATTAGCGTCCCGTCTATAAGATAAAAGACGAGGATGAAACTGTACGACTTTTCTGTTCGGATGTATCAGTCCTTGTTTGCTGGCCGTTGCTAAGACTACCGTGCTTCTAGGTTTCAACTAGCGCGAACTAGCCTACTTATAGTTAGAAGAAGTCTTCGATGCGCGAGCTTTTAACAAAAAATTAATCGCAGATCAAAACTTAGAATAGCTCAGAAACTCTAGATAACAGCGAAAAACTTCCTGCGGGGAAAAGGGTTTGTAGTCATGTCGGCAAATATATTAATTACATGAGTAAATTACCTCGTAAATTGAAAAGATTAAAATATCTATGCTGACACGTTTAAAAACATTAAACGCCAATTTACTAATTTCGTTTATTACTAAAACATTATATTGAATACTACAAATAATATACAATTTTTAGGCTTTAATAATACTTTCGAATGAAGCTGACGAACATATTTTGGAAAAGTAAATCTAAACAATGTTAGTAACCCTATGAACAATTACAAACTTGCTTGACATTTTTCCAATACATCTTGATCCCGGTGATGTGCATTTGGGTTATTGATATTTTAACCTAATAATTTTGGTTACCAATATTTCAAAACATTATTTTTAGAAATCGACAGAAATTTATAAAAAAAAAAATTTTGCATATTAAATTAGTTATCAATTTATTTTCCTTGTAAATGAACAATAATTTTGAATTATTCATAGTTTGCAGATAGAAAACGAAAACCACCAATTTGATGAAAGAAAAACGTACAAATTTAGTATTATGAAAAATGTATTGTAATAGTAATAGATAAGCCTCAATAATCTTCTTAATGTTACTGCCAACTTTGTAGAAATACAGGATGAAAACTTACTACTCTTAAAAGTGAAGGTACGAACTATTTTATATAAGAAATTAATCCGTTCGGCTTATTTAGGCAAAGTTCATAAATAAATTTACGTACTTTATCTCGGGTATAAAGAATGAAGATTAAAATTAATATTGTAAGTATTTCTGCTGAGGAAGTTTTATGTATAATTCTTCCACTAAATTTATGAGAGTTTTTATATATTTTTCTTACATTTATTTGGTCTTTACCTTTTGTAGTAAGGATGGCAAAATAAAGAATAAGAAATAACAAAATAAATTTCACAAGTTCATTCGTGATTGAATATCTTAGATTCAATTTTTCGTCATTAGAAAAAGTACACCCTGATTTGATTTATTATAATATAACATTTTGTACACTATTTTCATATTTATATAAATAATGTGAATATGTAAGTACTATCATTTAACTAAATGATAATAATAAGAAGAAATTAACATTACGGTCTCCCTTTAAAAAATAAAAATCAAATAAGATGCAAATATTTTAAGTTCTGTCATGATTTTTGGTATGTGATGATAAGCATACGACATCATCTATTACAATTATTATTTATTGTTATTAATTATCATTGTGCATATTTCAATGTGTTTACAGCCGAATTTATGAGAAGTTTCACATTTTCGTTCTCAGTTAGATTTATATATGTTGCTATGTCATTCCATCTATTGATATAATATCATATATGACATGATATCCCATGGTACGTGACATTTATCGTATAATATATTACAGTAGCCTTATACCGACCGCTATGCAGCAGAGCCTCGATATAAGAACCTACCGCTATAAGGGCCGACCGATATAAGAACAATTTTTTATCATTAGTGTGACACTGAACGTTCGAAACATTTCTCCTCCATACTCCTTTTGTCGATATGCAGTAAACTCTCTCGATAGTTCCGGGCAATGTTTTCCAAGAAAGCGGGTTCCCTCACTTTCTACACGTCCGCGAAAATTTTTCGCGCTTTCTCGCAATAGTGCCGGTGCGCCAAATTTAAATCCAAGAGTGTTTTGTTTATTTAATTGTTATGAGGTGACATGTTCGTATAACAATATTTTAAATTCAGTATTAATTAATATTACTATATCTATATTTGCGTATATTGTGTTTGGTATTACACATTCTATATTGTAAGCCTAGAACAACAAAAAAATTACTATGAAGGATACAAGACTGCTATTTTGAATTTTGCTTAGCGGAACTACTGAGAACAAGGTAAATGAAATTCGAGAGAAAAACATTTCAGACCAATAGAACTATAAATAGAACAGAACCGGAACTATTGAGAGCGGCTCTATCGAGAGGGTCGACTGTATGTAGTATGAAATGCACGAAACGGAACGGACCAGCAACAGCGTTCAGGCAAGAAAAAAAACTCTCAAGATTCTTACATTGATGCTCGGAAAGGAAAGTTCAAGACGGTGATGGTTCTAATATCGAGGTTCTACGATATTCAGCTTTCCCCACTATATAGTTTCGCTACGTGTCGCAAGAATCCCGCGCAATATTCGGCAAGAATCGACAACCTCGACACGCTTCGGATATACGTAAATGCCCGACGGGATATAAATCAGACCAACCCTGGTAGAAATTCGTCCATTTTTTCTTAGACTGGCCATTTCCCCTATACCTTTTACATGGTAAATAAGAATATTATACAAGAATTGTACAAAAAATGTTTGCATTTCTACCTGGGAATCTTTCGCAATTTTAAAAGAACTGATCGTATAATTTATGATATCAGGGATTAGTGTACTTGTCTATATTAAATGACACTTTGTCACGTGCATATAAGAAGATAACATTCAGTAGGGTGAACATAAGTTATTCCCATATGCATAGTATGATACTTTAAGATTCAGTGTGGCAGTTTGAAAAAAGTGTAACAATCACCTGAAAGAAGTAGAGAAAATTCGAAAATCAAGGTAGTTAAATAGTTATTTTATTGTTAATTTTTGATACGGAACCGTAAATCCGATTTTATATCGAGATTGATCGAAGCAGGATGACGGAATTTTAAGTCGCTCGTAAATCTGTCCTATGCGACGAGTCGCCTGATGTCGCCGACGACGACGTTGATATAATTAATACGGCGGATCCAGCACGCCATGGTACTGCAAACGATCCTTTCGAACTGGGTCAACCGGATAAAAGAACGCCAGACTATTCGAATTTGCACCGGCAAATGCGGGCTAATCATTCATTAACTACAAAAACAGACGGCGCGCGACGCGGCTATCGAATCATGTCGGATTAAAATCGATGAATTATCTCTGCTGAAATTGAATTTGGAATCGCGAATTGCAAAAATCTTTCTTTATTGCTTGAAATTGAAACTTTTATAATAATAGCGCCAACTCGGAAAGTTCCGCTGAATATGATGCAATATAAATGAGACAAATTATTTTGAATAAATTATAAATGAGTTGTAATGTTAAAAAATAATATATGTTAGTAATGAAGTTGATGAGTCTGAATTGAGATTTGAAGAATCAAAATCAGTAGAGGCTAACTTTTTTAAATGCATTTACTTGTCAAGCAGGAAAGTTGTAGATGGTGCTAGTATTTGGATTACTATGCAAAATCCAATATCACTAAAATTCTCGAATTCAAAATCCCCTAGAATCTGCATGTTCTGTTGGATGTTTTACTATCAACTTTCTAATCTCACCTAACCTAACATGACGTACAGGGTCATCAGTATTTCGATTTAAAGTGATTAAAAAACAATTGATCTATTGTATTTTCTAGGGAACCGTCTATAGTAATTGGAATTGTCTTTACACAGCCCGAATTTTGACCACTATATTCAGTCATCTTTAATTTACGTCCGACTTACGGCGGACTATTTTGGAACCCTCTTAATAAAGATAACGGTATCATCAATTTAAAAAAATGTCGCTGTTTCTCATACAACAAATAATACATAATACATTAAACCCACTCACACTGATGACTTAAATGAGCTGATTAAGAACATACAAAAATTATGAAAAACTTTTGTTTTGTCAATGGGCATAAGATGCGGATGAGACGTCGCTGTATAAACAAACTTTACTTAGATGTCGCAAGGGTCGACAATTACATTTATGGAGGTGTCGCAACTTATACCATGTCTCAGCCTGCACGATACTCCCCTATGCACTGTTCTGTTGTTAATATTTAATTTGGCAGGGATTCCTTTATTCATTGGTCGGTTTATCGATTGATTGATAGTTGTCATTCATTAACCAGGTCATAACGTTTCGCGAACAATTTACATTGTAATAATGTGTTTAATTTTTCTAACGTTTGTACCATTTCTTCTTCCTCGTGTCCATGTAAACACATAAGTAATAACTACACAGGTCAACATGGTTTTGTTGTTGGGAAGCTGTGCGTTATTTCCGACGTAATTTTGTGTGTAGAATCTGAATCCGAGGTCAGAAGTGGCCCATCACGTTAAGATTTTGAGATATTTGAGGTTATTTACTCGAAAAACACGTTTTTTTACTATTTTTGAGATCATGTACAGAAGACACAACATTTTTATGAGTTTTTCCTTTCATTGGATCATGTGACACTACTCTTTTTCTTTAATATGGGATGCGCAGAATTCCATTACGACTTTTTTTCACCAAGATATGCCAATTTGAAATTACGATATACATGTAAAGAAATTTACCTTGAAATGCTCTTGGAGAACAAGCTCAAGGTCAAATTCAATGTCATGAAACCTATATAAATATAAACAAATATATAAAATATGGATACTAATAACTAAAATCACGTTTCAGTATTGTGACTGTTTTTTTGATAACGTTAATGGAATGTATCTCGTAATTTCAAAATGGCCGTAACTTGGTAAGAAAAAACCTTCGGTGATCGAATAAAACCTGATTTTGAAGGGTAAAGGTGTACTAAAAGATGCAAATAGTACAGAAGGCAAAAAAAAATGTTGCGTCCTGTACGTAATCTCAAACATACCAAAATAACGCGTTTTTCGAGTACATGACCTCAAATATCTCAAAAACCTGACGTGATGGACCAATTCTGACTTCGAGTTTGGATTCTACGCATACAATTACGTCGGAAATGACCCACAGCTTCCCAACAACATCCAAGACCCTCTTATTTGTAGACCTGTGCTATCTGTCTTACTCGAAATTAATTGGCCCATATCGTTAACTTCGTTTAATTTCTAATCAGGTTTTACTGTATTATAAAAATAGAGTGTATAAAATTGCATAATTGGTTGGACTATACGCGGGCAAGTGATTTTTGGATACTCGGAAATCCGGTCCGGGAGTGTAAGGCTGCCATATGTAGACACAAGTTGCATCTGCCCTTCCTGTTGTCGACATGTTATGTAGGATTCTTATGAGAATCATGTGACAAAATTTTCTCATGAGTTTCTATATTTTATATATTCAAAGTGAGACATAAATGTCAGTGTTTCACTAAGGCTGGAATTTTTGGACGCGACTCAGTCTCAAACTCAGACTCGAGTCTCCGAATCGCATTCGATATCTCGCAACTTGTCAGCTCTTGGGTATCCGGCAAAATGCCGTAATGTCGCACAGGTTACTGGATCGAAAAAGGTTAGTGTTTTATATTTTTAAGTAATAAATAATAAATAACTTTTAAAATGAAGGGAATTTACTTAATAATAATTGATTTCTTAAAATTGTGCAAAATATTTGAAGCAAATAAGTGCACTTATCGTTATTTTGTAAAAAATTATTTGTTTACATTTTAATATTTTTGTATTTATGTGTGGTCGCACACTCCCAAAAAGAAATTTTGTATGGAAAATATAATAGATTATGGGTATTGAACCTAATAATAGACATAAAAAAAATTGTCAATACGTATCAGAGTAATATGTAGGTTACGAGATTGATATAAGAGGTTAACTAATAAATTTATCGATAAGTGTGGGTTTACTGTTTCAGCAATGTTAAAAGAAGAGAAATATGTATCTGGAATAAATCGAGAAGATATATTCAGATGAGTACTATTTTATTATCATAACAATTATGCCACAAAATTATAATAAGGTTCTTTGTAAAATTTTAATGTTGGAATTGTGAAAATAGATTTTTACAAAAGATTGTCGAAATCTCTCCTAGCAATCCGGAACTCTGAGGCTGATCCTGTCGCTGATGCATAAACATCATATGAGCGACGCTATAGAACAGAGGTAATTGCAAAGGTTTATCAGTTATAACTTTTTATATATAATACATTTTTCAACTACAATTTTGATAAAGATTTACCTAAAATTTTTGTTTAAAGAATATACCATCGTGTGGGAGAATATTTCACGGTTCATTTAAAAAAAAATTGACGGAGTCTTTTTCCGTTCTGAACTTATGATTCTTTTAAGAGCACAACTCTGACATTTCGTCATTCGCTATGTCGTGCGGCGGCGAATGACAGTACTAAGCGGTAGTATCTCGTCGGTACTGATTTACACAGGTTGTCAGTACTCATTGTTAGTACTGCTTCAGTATTTTTACAGTGGCGCAGGCAGTACCAATTCCTTTCCGAAAATCAGTACGTCCCTCTAAACTCGGATTTTTATGCACAGAAGTGACATCTTTTTGGATTTTTCGGATTTCTTGTGATTTATTTTCATATCAACAAAATCTGTGGTATCAATAATAAATTATATGGGTATCCGTACAGCATTAAATATTTAATTATATAATAGTACTAAATCTCGGACTTTGAAATCTCAATGAAAGCAACACTCAAATTTATGTTGCTTCGATCCATCATCCATTATTACGTGCTTTTCAAATTGAATATATTCGGTTTAATTACAATTTTTCGAGTTTTGCTGGGTGTATGTAACCAAATAGTTAATCTAGAATATTACAGAATTAATAGTAGGCAGGGAAAGATAAGGAGGGAAAAAGGTCTGCAAAGAAATTGTTAAAACACATTTTCGATTTTCTTAAAATTGTCGATTTTTTATATTTATTGTATAAAACTATAATACAAAAAATAATACAATCAAGCTTAGGGGAAATATGACTTAAGAGAAAGCGCCATCATCTTGTTGGCCTCAAGCATACAACTTAAAAAACTAATATTTCAGAAATCTTCTATGCGGGTTTCTCTTCCAATGTCTCTTTGTCATGTGGTCCAAATAAGTTTTTACACAATAAAACCGTTTATTACATTTTTTACAAATGTATGTTACCGGCATTTTGAACATTTCTTTACTGCAACGTTGGTCCTTTAGTGGGATTACTTCGAGATATGCATACATCTTGGATGAATTCAAAAATTGATTGAAGAAAGAGATTGATTCTGAAAACAAACATGGATTTTATAATGAATATTATGTTAATTAAAAACACATTATGGTAAATTTATTTAATAAATATAATATCGAAACAGGTAACCTTCAAAGTTTAAACATTTACTTACAAAAAATATTGTAGAGTGCTATTCTTCACCTAAAGTAATGACAACCCGGAAAATAACATCTGTTCTATTAAAAATACCATTATCTTTTAGAAAGTCAGGTAGAAATTATGTACAATCTATTCAGATGAATAGAATTAAGGCCCAATGAGAATAAAGCTTGATGCTAATAAACCAAAATCACTTTGCAAGTATGGAGAGCGACAATTTTAATCTAGTATTAGTCTTTCTTGAAATGAATAATAATGAACTGAACATAATCTAGTAACTGCGAAATAAGAAAGCTTCCAACATGAATTACATACTATTTTAATATATAACTATTATAAAATCATGTAATATATCTTCAACTAATATAATGAATACTTCTTTCCATCAGCGAAATGTACCATCTTAATATTTTATTAATGTTTCAATATATTATGAAAACTATATAATTATTAAGTTCAACTAAATATATTTCAATCTTACCTTCAAACAGAAGCAAATCGGACACTGAAGACGTAGTTTCGTACTGGTAGGTATTTAGTCGAGAGGCTTCGAATGAACTGAGCGTTTTCTGGAGCGAGTACCAACACTTTCGAAGTCCAGGAGCAAACTAATTTAAATAAATATTTTAAAGTTCAACAACGTACCTGGTTCAGATAGTTTAGAGGAGGGGGTATTGGTATATTGCTTAAATACGGTTGGATGGGTCGACAGAAAAGTATATATATGCCCAGTTTGGAAAACCGATTAAGGTTGTATAAATGCGTTTGGGTCAGAATTGTTTTCC
Organism: Trichopria drosophilae; assembly: GCA_030407085.1. NCBI lineage: Eukaryota > Metazoa > Arthropoda > Insecta > Hymenoptera > Diapriidae > Trichopria > Trichopria drosophilae. The sequence continues at coordinate 97,330,906 of CM059586.1, read as the reverse complement.
AACTTAGCCGGATGCAGGAACCCGGGCAGCTCGACGGACAGATTAACTAAGGAAATATTTCATCATAATCGTTCTAGTAAAAGCATGTTTACAACGTGTCTTACAACAAGGGGGGAAAACGCCGGGCCCCCCGCTAAATGTTAAAGGACAAAACAACAAAAGAAAAACGAGTATAAAGGAATGTATAGATTCAATCAAGAACGGAAAATAAGCGCATTTTTTTTAAACTTATTTTTTTCATATAAAATTTAAATTTGCTGGAAATGTTCTTAAAACTGATTGAAACTTGTAATAAACGGTAAAGGAATGCATTGTCATCCAATTTTGGGCTATCCTAAAAGTTTCAAGTCTCTACTAATCGGTAAGTTAGTTTAAAATCGATTACAAGATTTGTACCGGACGAACAGACAGACAGACAGACATACAGATAAGATTACGAGTTAATAAACACGTGGTAAAAAACTCACTTTCTGGGATACGAAAAACGTTATGGGTACTGTGAATCGTAAGTGCTGCAGAAGTAAAATATTAAAACTATTTAATTTCATTTGTTCCCTGATGTAGACTACCATATAATCCAGAAGATGATAATGTAATTCAAACTAACCCATGGATTCTTAGATTGGGAGTGAAACATTCCTAAGAAGCGGTTTGCGACTGTCTATAGACAAGTCGACAACTCCCTAGACAAGTTGTAAACATGCTTTTACTAGAACGATGTATGATGAAATATTTCCTTAGTTAATCTGTCCGTCGAGCTGCCCGGGTTCCTGCATCCGGCTAAGTTGGAAAACAATTCTGACCCAAACGCATTTATACAACCTTAATCGGTTTTCCAAACTGGGCATATATATACTTTTCTGTCGACCCATCCAACCGCATTTAAGCAATATACCAATACCCCCTCCTCTAAACTATCTGAACCAGGTACGTTGTTGAACTTTAAAATCTTTATCTAAATTAGTTTGCTCCTGGACTTCGAAAGTGTTGGTACTCGCTCCAGAAAACGCTCAGTGCATTCGAAGCCTCTCGACTAAATACCTACCAGTACGAAACTACGTCTTCAGTGTCCGATTTGCTTCTGTTTGAAGGTAAGATTGAAATATATTTAGTTGAACTTAATAATTATATAGTTTTCATAATATATTGAAACATTAATAAAATATTAAGGTAGTACATTTCACTGATGGAAAGAAGTATTCATTATATTAGTTGAAGATATATTACATGATTTTATAATAGTTGTATATTAAAATAGTATGTAATTTATGTTGGAAGCTTTCTTATTTCGCAGTTACTAGGTTATGTTCAGTTCATTATTATTCATTTCAAGAAAGACTAATACTAGATTAAAATTGTCGCTCTCCATACTTGCAAAGTGATTTTGGTTTACTAGCATCAAGCTTTATTCTCATTGGGCCTTAATTCTATTCATCTGAATAGATTGTACATCATTTCTACCTGACTTTCTAGTTCTTTATAATAATAATTTCTAATTATTTCTTATTTCTGATTTCTGAAATTAAAAGATAATGGCATTTTTAATAGAACAGATGTTATTTTCCGGGTTTTCATTACTTTAGGTGAAGAATAGCACTCTACAATATTTTTTTAAGTAAATGTTTAAACTATGAAGGTTACCGGTTTCGATATTAAATTTATTAAATAAATTTACCATAATGTGTTTTTAATTAACATAATATTCATTATAAAATCCATGTTTGTTTTCAGAATCAATCTCTTTCTTCAATCAATTTTTGAATTCATCGAAGATGTATGCATATCTCGAAGTAATCCCACGAAAGGACCAACGTTGCAGTAAAGAAATGTTCAAAATGCCGGTAACATACATTTGTAAAAAATGTAATAAACGGTTTTATTGTGTAAAAACTTATTTGGACCACATGACAAAGAGACATTGGAAGAGAAACCCGCATAGAAGATTTCTGAAATATTAGTTTTTTAAGTTGTATGCTTGAGGCCAACAAGATGATGGCGCTTTCTCTCAAGTCATATTTCCCCTAAGCTTGATTGTATTATTTTTTGTATTATAGTTTTATACAATAAATATAAAAAATCGACAATTTTAAGTAAATCGAAAATGTGTTTTAACAATTTCTTTGCAGACCTTTTTCCCTCCTTATCTTTCCCTGCCTACTATTAATTCTGTAATATTCTAGATTAACTATTTGGTTACATACACCCAGCAAAACTCTAAAAATTGTAATTAAACCGAATATATTTAATTTGAAAAGTACGTAATAATGGATGATGGACCGAAGCAACATAAATTTGAGTGTTGCTTTCATTGAGATTTCAAAGTCCGAGATTTAGTACTATTATATAATTAAATATTTGATGCTGTACGTATACCAATATAATTTATTATTGATACCACAGATTTTGTTGATATGAAAATAAATCACAAGAAATCCGAAAACTCCAAAAACATGTCACTTCTGTGCATAAAAATCCGAGTTTAGAGGGACGTACTGATTTTCGGAGAGGAATTGGTACTGCCTGCGCCACTGTAAAAATGCTGAAGCAGTATTAACAATGAGTACTGACCACCTGTGTAAATCAGTACCGACGAGATACTACTGCTTAGTATTGACATTCGCCGCCGCGCGATATAGCGAATGACGAAATCTCAGAGTTGTGCTCTTAAAAGAATCATAAGTTCAGAACGGAAAAAGACTCCGTCAATTTTTGTTTAATGAACCGTGAAATATTCTCCCTCACGATGGTATATTCCTTAAACAAAAATTTTAGGTATAGCTTTATCAAAATTGTTGTTGAAAAATGTATTATATATAAAAAGTTATAACTGGATAAAACTTTGCAGTTACCTCTGTTCTATAGTGTCGCTCATATGATGTTTATGCATCAGCGACAGGATCAGCCTCAGAGTTCCGGATTGTTAGGAGAGATTTCGACAATCTTTTGTGAAAATCTATTTTCACAATTCCAACGAGAAGGGATTTCTTATCCTTAGTACCTGCAAATAAACATTACAATTTTACAAAGAACCTTATTATAATTTTGTGGCATAATTGTTATGATAATAAAATAGTACTCATCTGAATATATCCTCTCGATTTATTCCAGATACATATTGACAATTTTTTTATGTCTATTATTAGGTTCAATACCCATAATCTATTATATTTTCCATACAAAATTTCCTTTTGGGAGTGTGCGACCACACATGAATGCAAAAATATTAAAAGGTAAACAAATAATTTTTTACAAAATAACGATAAGTGCACTTATTTGCTTCAAATATTTTGCACAATTTTAAGAAATCAATTATTATTAAGTAAATTCCCTTCGTTTTAAACGTTATTTATTATTTATTATTTAAAAATATGAAACACTAACCTTTTTCGATCCAGTAACCTGTGCGACATTATGGCATTTTGCCGGATACCCAAGAGCTGACAAGTTGCGAGATATCGAATGCGATTCGGAGACTCGAGTCTGAGTTTGAGACTGAGTCGCGTCCAAAAATTCCAGCCTTAGTGAAACACTGACATTTATGTCTCTCTTTGAATATATAAAATATAAAAACTGCGTTCTTGGAATGTACTATAAGTATACTAATGACAATAATTGTACAGTTATTATAAATAACACTGTTCTAAAAAGATGTTTTGAAATATGAGCTGGATCAGACGCCGGTTTTGTATCACTTGGCTGAAGTGGCATAGCGATCTTATTAAGTGGAATGACACAGGAACTTTTCAGATTACCAGAGAATCCTAGATAAATGAAAAATAATAAAACGGCTTCAGGAGAAACAACAACGTCCGATATGATAGTTCTGATATTCTTATGTTTATATACATATACGAACTAATGTCCACCAGGGCTAAATCCATCGATTGAGAAGAATCGCTGTGCTGTAAAGAAACATCGATTCGAATGGATACTATACACTCATCTATCTAAGATCGTGATTTTATAACTGAAATTCATTAATCAAATTTGAAACAATTTCTAGCAAAAATTACTAAGCTTTTTTTTTAATTGCTTTCGCATAAGTATTGGAAAGTGGTTAATTATTATTGAAAGCCCAATTGCTGAATCGGGAGAGTGCGGGACAATAAATGCTTTTATGAATCCATTATTAATTATTTTAATTAGAGTAGCCAAAAACAACGTCTTGTGAAAAGGTGGTTTGAATTACTGTTAAAAAAATGCTGGAATATTTTTGAGCCAAGCAATATTCAATTCGTACGAAACAAAAAAAGGCGTCATTGGATTCTGATTTCGACTATAAATTAGACACACGGAAGCATTGTATTACCTTAATATAGTATTTAGTAAGTATCACTATAAGAATAATTTCAAGAGTACATTAGAATGATCCAACTTCATCATATTCTTATACCATTATCCGACTAGTACAATAAATATTATGTGTTTCGGCATATTTATGGTAAATATATATTTGTCTGCCTATATTGTATAGGAGATCCGACTGTCAAATAGTTTTTAAACAATTTTTCAGACACTACAAGAATTTTGTTCTGACCAAGACAGTGTTCCCGATCGGATATATCCCGCTGAAAATTGGATACCCCAAATAACATCCACAGGATGTCTTGAACATATTCCATATATCTTGTCAGCTGTTGAAATATTGATACCGAAACATGTAAAAAATGTAAAAATGTAAAAATGTAAAAAAAAAAGATCTGCCAAAAATGAAAAAATAAAACATTCAAATAAATATTTATATTCCACAGTTGTTAAATCTTTTAGTACACAATGTTACCATCTAACAATGGGAGAAAGTCGTCACCAAATCATTTTACTTTTCTTATAGTAATGGGGCTGAGGAAAAACTTTAAAATAAGGTAAGGACCTACGATAACAGTTTGTCTTTTTGCGTTTTTTTCCGTTTACTAGACTATATATTTCTTTCTTAGAAAATATGGATTTATATTATTTCGACTTTATCCCGAAGCATATTTTATAACCTCGACGTAAACAACACTTCCCCAAATAGGAAAAAGAGTTCCTCCAGGGGTATTTAAAATTATGATTACTTTCACTTAAGAAAATGTCAGAAAAGAAAAATCAAAATTAATTCTATTTATTGGATATATTATTACATAAATAATAGACGAAGATGAATTTCTTTAATTGGATACAATCTAATTATGGAAAGGAGACTCTATTGTTACTAAAGGAGTGGAAAAATATTAACAACAAATTAGCGGCATCTATAATAAAAAATTATGATTACTTTCACTTAAGAAAATGTCAGAAAAGAAAAATCAAAATTAATTCTATTTATTGGATATATTATTACATAAATAATAGACGAAGATGAATTTCTTTAATTGGATACAATCTAATTATGGAAAGGAGACTCTATTGTTACTAAAGGAGTGGAAAAATATTAACAACAAATTAGCGGCATCTATAATAAAAAATTATGATTACTTTCACTTAAGAAAATGTCAGAAAAGAAAAATCAAAATTAATTCTATTTATTGGATATATTATTACATAAATAATAGACGAAGATGAATTTCTTTAATTGGATACAATCTAATTATGGAAAGGAGACTCTATTGTTACTAAAGGAGTGGAAAAATATTAACAACAAATTAGCGGCATCTATAATGAGAAGAATTTTCTTACTCAGATGTAAAAAGAACAATTTCCTACCTAAGCATATTTTTTCTAATAAATTCACACATAGAACGGAATTTTATACACCATTGCACACACACAAACATCAAGAACTTATTCAAAAATACAAGATTAAACTACTACAACTGGAAATCACGGATACAACACAACAAATCACTTATTTAAGAGCACGCAAGGCACACCTATGGACTTTAATCATAAAAAAAAAAAAAAAAAAATTATGATTACTTTCACTTAAGAAAATGTCAGAAAAGAAAAATCAAAATTAATTCTATTTATTGGGTATTTAAGATGTCTCGGAATCTGTTATGACTTCTTAAACATCACATGAACGGACTAAGTATAGTCCTTTTTAGCGTCCTGTGAACGTCATCGAGGCCGCCTACGTTCTGCGGATGTATTACGAAATTCTTGATGATGTCAGCAGGTTGAGATGCACAGAATAAACATTTTTTACCACCACTTGAAATAAGAATAAATTTTAATGTTTACTGTAGCATCTCCATTTTATGCTGCGCAATATAGCAATGTACTTTAAATAACATGAATACAATGCCATCGTCGAAGTCACGCAAAGTTATTTAAGATAAAAACTGCATTAACTAACAAATCTCAAATGTAGTTTAATATATTCCGAACCGTTTAGATCATTTCGACCAGTATCCAATTTTCAAGAAATCGTAAAAAACGCAGTCTGCTATTTGCCGTCGTGTAAATGCTGAACATTGGGACTTTGTCTATAAATCTATCAGGCCGACTTTCGGCAATCTCGTTTGCAAAAGGAGAAAACATCCGTACCTAAAGTGCAAAAGCTTTTTTAAAAAAGTACGTCGTCCCTTACCAGCCCGCCTTTGTATTTTCCGGGCGATTCCGCAGGGAATCCGGCGGCACGAGAGGAAGAGGAAAAAACAGGCAGTCGACGGAAAAGTATATGTACATACAGAGATAAGGCACGGAGCTGCTGTCTGCACACGAATTACTACTCATCGGTCGTGCGTGAGACTTTTCGAAAATTGGAAAAGTGGATGGCGGAGACACGCGTGACCTGCCGTGCGCAATTTATTTTCTGCTTTCTTAATTTGATGTAGTCACGCAGGGACACTGAAAAATCATACTATTAAATCGATTAAGTTCTGGTGTAAGACAAGTGTATTGCTAAAACAATTAATATAACATCAAATTAAAATATCGGCATGTCTCCGGAATTTTGAGAATTTGAATTTTCGCCTTCTTGCATTTAATTTGTTGTACTCCATTTTACATTATATAACAAAAACTTTTAAAAATGATGATTGTTGATGGAAGACTCGCAAGTGCGTATGTTGAGTTGTGTAGAATTTTAACAATCACGTTTTTCACACATCTTTTTAGTCAAACTTGAAAATTTAAACGTGTGGACGTTTCGAACAAACTTGTGTTCATTATCAAGAGGTTACTGCAGTAAAAAACGACGAGGAAAACTCTCATCAAACCAATTGTAGGACAAATCCGACCTTATATATTTTTATTATATATATACTTCTACATTACAACACCATTTATTTATCCTTTATTATTATTATTCGCATTGAATAGTCATAATTACAGTTCTTTTAACATATGATGCCCGCAAACAACAAATTATGAACCTAACGCAATTTATGACAAATTGATGAATGATCTTTTTATTTAACGTTAGAAAAAAAATGCCAATGTTGTATATTTTATCACTGTATCAAGCGGTTGCTCACAAGCGATAGGTATTTTCCGGTATTGACAACTGCTTTTATTTTGCGAGCATTCAAAGTGTATTTGTAATCTTTGAGTATTTTCTTTTGGCTAGGAGAGTTAAATATCTGAATCCAGCACTTTCATGTGACGGAGTGTGATTTCTTTGCTTTTGTGGCAGGATACTTATGTTGCTTTGTTTTTATTTCTTCCTATGTTTCTACAAGTGAATTTGTGGTTTGCCTAGATAAGGCGTTGTTTCAACTATTGTTTATATTTGGTGTCTATTGTTTTCATCAGTTCTGTTTCTATTTTTAAGCTTGTTGCTCATGCTTTTCAAGTACTTCCTTTAGTTTGAGCTGCGTTCCACAAATAGTAGAGTATATTTACTCAATCGGTTCCTCGCCTTCCCTCTCGTCTCGTTATATTTACCAAAAGACGGAGAACGCAGCTTCTCGTACTCCCCTTAGTCGCATTACGTTCGTTAGGTCACAGCAGGCGTTTCCTAAGGGTGCAGCTAACAAGGTGAGGGGGGGGGGGAGTGGAGACAGGAAAATATAACTAGACATAATTATACCGAGACTTTACCCTACTTCCTAAATATTGGATATTTTGTTTTTTGAACAAGGTATTTTAGTTCTAACATCTCACTTTCTTGCATCCCAAATTAGTTTTCATTTCTCAATCTCGTATATTTTGGGCATATATTGAGCACGGGTTCGGGAGTAATTTCTCCCCCACACGTTCACAACCCATCCTCCTTTAATTGGAATCCGACCAGTTTTCCTCTCAAATTTCTATGTTCTGTCAGATATTGGCAGTACTCTGAGAGAAGTTTAAAACTTCAACTGACATGGGTATAGCGGAGCAGAGGTGTTATGACCTAAGACATCCACTGCCTAACTTTTAAGACGGCTACTGTTACAAAATAAAAGACAGCTGCCATGCCAACATTCCATTTATTCTTAGTATGGTTTCCGTCCTCTTCCACTGGAACATCAGTTGTCTGTGTTTATAGCAACCACTGATCTCTATTATGCACTGGATAGGATATGGGACTCCTAATCTGAGTCTCTGTACCTTCGCGGATATCCAATCACAATTAAGTTTATTTGGAAGTGCATTGTGGCAAGCACCGCCTCCTTTTATTTTCTTTTCATTGATTGGTTAGCCGCGAAAATAATTCAGTTTTTCCAAGCTGGTGGAATCACACGCAGTTATAATGATGTAGATACGATGAGACGTACGTCTCCTATCCAGTGTATAATAGAGATCAGTGAGAGCAACTGATGCCCTAAACTAAGACAGCCGTCATCTTAATCGACGAACGGCGACCATCTCCCGTTTTGCTCCGCAGGTATCTCTACTAGTACGTCTGTAATTTTAAACTTCTCTTAGTGTTTACTGATTGATTGTAATGTTAAAGCTAATTCTTTCTTTTATCGAAGGAAATATTTAGTGCGTTGCTGGTTCTTTTAGCGGGGCAGTTCATCTCTCCTGCTATTTTTAATATACTGTTCTTTACCTGTTTGTGGATTTTGTTCAGTCTGTACATGTTCGTAGAAGTTTATTTAACGTTAGTATGAAATCAAGTGATTTTCAGTTTTTACAATAAATTATACTTGTTTATATAGATCAACTAAAAATAATCAAATCAGTCTAATTCGAGGTATTCTAACTACAGATAAGTAACGCAAGTAATATTTTGAGAAAAGTCAGGACAGTCCCAAATTCGAAATCCACAAGTCCACTGAAGTCCTTTTTGCAAATAAGACATCTTGGAGAAATCCCGAGGAATAGCAGTGTGCCATTTTCCTTACCCATGTAAAGCGATTGGGGTACCAACAAATGAGCCTCCGCTCTTGCCTGACTGATTTCCCCGTGGGTCACTTGGCATGTCGCTTTCAAATCAAGAAAGACGAGCGCGAGAACTTCGAGAAATAAAGTAGTTCATGCTCTATACCGACTCCCGCAAACCTACGATTCAACGGTCCAGGCTTCTTCCACTGAATGCCCCTAAAATATTTACAAATATTCATCAAGAGTTTTGTAATTGAATGTTAAGTATTTTTTGATGAATCGAATGATTTTCATAAAACAGCAGATGTTATTTGTTACGTTTTGTAGGTAACTGTCGGCTTATACGTGCCTTATTGTAATTTAATCCTTGGATACTTAATGGGATAATATAAATCTAAATAAAAAGTTGTCTCAATCAGATTTCATGAAGTCTTAACTAAGATCTATGTCGAGTGAAAATTGTGGTCACATTTAATTATCTTACGTAGACAAGATCGAGTAATATTTGAAAACATGTTTCTTTATTCGACATCATTTTAGTTACATTAATATAAGAAGAAACGTTAATTAAAGTAATTGCAAGAAATGTGACCGTCGAAGGACAGCGTTCTATTCCTTTGTTTCGGGCAATGGTGATCACCTATCAATAATTGATATATTTATGTCCATTTTGGTCAATCAAAATTCAGTTTTACTTAATATGACGCAAAAGAAGTAGATGAGAATTTGATTTTGTCAAACTATCCTATCGGTTTCAAAATGTAAGAATTTCTTTATGCATTATAGTTACCTTTTCGGTACATACCCACCCTATCGGTTTTTATTCGCTCAGGTAGTTATTACATGTGTACTTTTGAAGATATAGAAAAGTAAAACCCCTGGCTACATGCTGACAAATAACAAATTGATCCGCGCGACCAGAAACATTTTTTTGACATCGCGTGCGGAAAATGCTATTTTCTTCACACCGTGAGGAAAGCAGCAACTTTCCTCCCGCAAGCGGAAGGAAAGATGCCGCTTATCCTCCCGGCCATAAAGAAAAATCGTATACTTCCCTCGGGAAGTAAAAAAGAATGCTTCAGACTGCCTGTTTCTCACCCTCGGCTTCACCTCGGGTAAAAATTACACGCAGCCTCAGACATTCTTTATTTTACACTATTTCCACTCTTTTGCTATTTTGCGGACGTATTTTCCATGCTCTCACGTCGAAAAATATCGTTCGGCACATGTGCGAAAATGTTTTTTTAACGAATGTGAATGCGGACCTAGCGTTCGGGCGGGCCTGCAACCCTCACATTCGTAGAAAAAACTTTTACCCACTTGTATCGAAATATACTATTTTGTAACGGCGTGCGTGAAACCTCTCCAGCGAGAGTGAAACATCTCCATGCGTGGAGAACAGATGCATTATTAGGAACAAATATTTCTTTTATCGGGAGGGCCTGTCGATTTCAGGATTTTCAATTAATTTTGAGAATTTATGTTGTACAGATGGAATAACTTCTACCCCAAGCCTATTTAAAGACCGACTAATAGATTCATATAACTATCTTGTATATACGATGTTTGGATGTAACCTTCCAATGACCTCGTAATATTATTAATTATTCCTCCTGATGACGGTCGCGAGTTGGCCGAAACGTCGAGGCAGTCATCAACGTTTTTGTAGGGCATAAGCCGACACTTTTATATTATTTATTTAGAAATTTTGACCTACATTAGACCTTCTTATTATTTATCACGATCTCCAGACGATAAGGAGCAAATATTTTAGACAATCCTGTTTTTCGTCAATTTTATTTTTGCAATCTGAAATAAGTAAACAAATGATTGGATCCGAATGTACTAAATTATTTTTAATTTCCCGTAGAAGAAACGACTTAATCCCCTTTTATATTGAAAAATGCAGCAATTTTGTGAACAATATTAAGTTACATAGCCGTATTTCGTCTAAAAATATTTCTAATTGTATTTATTATTTCAATCGCAAAATTCTTAGTATTGAAATTCGGGACATATATCCGCATATGAAATATTTCGAGAACTGTAAACAACTCTTAATACACTGTATACAGGACGTTGACCTTTGTTTATATACGTTAATATTGTTATGTTGTAAGCACTCAAATTAGATAAATTCACATTAACATTACAAAACAAATTGAATAATAAATTCCGGTTAAATTAAAGGTTAAATTAATTTTACAATTAGGTGCGGATTTCAGTTTTCCGGAATACCATGACAGGAAAACCATCATTAAAACAATAAAATGTAGAGAGTCCTCATTGATAAAAAATTTTTCTTTACTAAAAACAGAATTTAGATTTGCTGTGAGCATGTTAAAATCAGTTATTAAAAATAAAAATAATATTGTTCACACATCATTTATTAATAAGTATATAAAAAGTTGTTTATTGGAAACACGCACATTTACCAAAGATAATCCGAAGTTAATCTTTACATCACTACGGTTGCATTAGAAAAGGAGATGTATATAGAGCATATGGAAATTTTTTTTTCTGATTCTAATACATACGCCACGATAAATTACAATCCTCTCAAAGTTTTGCAACCTTCATCTTATCAAATATTAAAATTTTTTAAATGAAAATGAGTTTTTAGGTTATAAGTCGCATACAAATGATCCTTCTCAAACTGACAAATGTCTTCAGAGTGGTTGTATACGGAAAAAAGTCCGCACATATACAGTACATTGTATATGTGTTTAACGTATGTAATGTAATTGGTTATACTGAGTGTCAATACAGTTGTCAGTACCACCCAGATAGCAAGGCGTGAGTCTCACTATGTCCTCACATTTGAGATCTCATTTGTGAGGGCGTAATGAGTTCACATGAGACTTCAGGTGTGAGATTAATGCATTGCGTAAGTGCGAAAAGTCTCCGCTTCCACGCATAAATGAGAACATTTTGATACTTGTAATGATTGGCTAACGGCATACGTCGGTAACCAATAGCCGTCGGGTGGAACGCTTACGCGACAGAACGTTAACAGTTTGCGCATGCGCGAATTCCTTCATAAAGCAAAACTCATACGTGAGTGACAATTGTCAGGCGATTTGAGGACACATATGGCACTCACATGGAGCGCAAACGTGCGCTTTAGTCTCATTTATGAGTGTCATTATGCACCCTATATGAACTCACACGGAAAAAATCTTCAGAGGATACAGCCAGAAATATGGTTACTTCTGGCAAAAATATGGCTGGATTTACCATATTATGGCTGGAGTAACTATATTTCTGACTGTACCCTCCGTACATTTCTTTCCGTGCACGTTGCTATCTGGGTAATTACACTATTCTTTACTTTAGAAGTCTGAAGATTATATTTTAATTTCTTTAGATGTCGTTTCGCTGTTTACGCGAATGCTCCGTTGTTGGAACTTGTTAATAGACCAGGAGCTAGTGACCAAAAAGTGTGACTGATTTCTTCGCGTATGCAAATTAAATGGGGAAGTTGTATGGGTATTTCATGAACTTTAAGCGAATAATTAAACCATATTCGACTGCAGCGGTGTTGCAAACGTAATAACTGTTTGTAACAAAAACTTGTGTTTTTAAACGATGTGTTAGCGTATGCCAAATTTTATTCTTAAACTTCATCAGAAACTACCCAGCAATAACTAATTTTCATACGATTTCCACGAGCAGGAAATTCTGAATAATTATTTCATCCTGCAAAAAAAATGTGCATTTCGAACAATGGCTTCATGTATGCCATTTCACAATCTTCTGTCTGCTGCTATGAAAATCACGAAAAATAGCTTTGCATATGATTTCAGCGTGTACATGTGCTTGTGGTGATTTTCGAAACTGAAAATTTGTTTGTAATAACATGGAACAATTAATTCGTACTCGGAAGAAAATGTATCATAAAGTTTATAATATTTAAGAACCATCTAAAAAATAATTTAAACATTGTAAAAAAAAGTACATTTTTGAATGATTAATTCACGTATGCCATTTCTACTAGTTATAGATTAAATGATAATAATAATAATAATAGTAATAATAATAAGTTTTATTTCAGAAGCATAATACATTAGATATTGTAAAATAATTATCATAATAATTTTCCGTTTTTAACAATTATAATATTTACATGTAGACACTCATTTTATCTTGATTATGCACTGTCACATAAGTACTAGCAGCGTGTACTTGTGTGTGACTCTGAATTAGCTTAACCTAGCTTATAATTATACTAAATAACTAAAACTAACAAATAAAAATTTATATATTAAAAATTTGAAAATTAAAATTAACAATCGCTTTTGAAGCGCGCAATAGATCTGCAACAATAACAATCATTAACTAAGCGCTAGCTGTAACCTACAGGAGTGTACGATTATATATATAATTATCACTAAAATTGCTTGCGATGTTGCAACTATTTTTGTCTTCAATCCATTTTTTCAGAAAAAACTTAAATCTTCTTTCTTCCTTTACTATTTTGATATTTGTTGGGATGGAATTGAAACACAGTGCACCGATGTAGTCGTAGCACTTCCTTCCGATTTTCTTCTGGGGACTTGTATTGTAAATTTTCCAGCACTTCTAGTTTTCCCAACAATTTTTAAGGATTCTTTTTCTTTGTACACCTAAGTTGTTGCGGTATAGTATGTAATTTTTGTTACGTCGTAGACTCTATTTTCTTCAAACAATTTTTGAGAAGAATAATCTCTCTTTTTATTCATAATAATCTTCAAGGTCGCTTTTTGAATTATTGCGATTTTCCTCATAACATTATCATAGGCTCCGCCCCACATGATGATTCCGTAGCGTAGTATGGATTGAAATAAGCCGTGATATATTTGGAAAAGTGATTTCTTGTGTAGGAAATCACGCAATCTTTTAAATAAGTATTGGAGAGGTCTTAGTTTTTTAGGAGTGCAGCTATGTGCATATCCCATCTCAATTTAGAGTCTACAATTATACCTAAATATTTAATACTGTCAGTCCTTTCGATACTTTCTTGGATTTCTCCATGTGTAATGTATAATTTCGCCAGATTCGCAGGAATACTATCACTATAGTAGCCAAATGGCATGGATTTCGTTTTGTCCACATTTACCGTAAGTGAATTATAATTAAACCATTGTTTAATTGTACTGAAGTCGTTTGAGGCAACTCTCATTAGTTCAGGCCACGAATTCGCCTCGAATACCACAACCGTATCGTCAGCGAATGATAAAATTGTGCCTTTTGCATCTATTGAATACAAGTCGTTTATGTACATAATGAAAAGAATTGGACCAAGAATCGTACCCTGTGGAACACCACATTTGACTATCCGATAATCACTTAAAGTATTTCCACATTTTACCCCCTGTTTTCTGTTCGTCAAGTAGCTGGTTATTAATATGCTACTGAGACCTCTGAAACCTAAATTTTCCAATTTGTCAGTTTGTCTGTCATGATTCAGTGTATCGAACGCTTTTACCAAATCTATGAAGATCGCTAGTGTTGGCTTGGCGATATCCAGATTTTTATGTAGCGTTTTCGAGAGCTCAGCTAAAACGTGAGATGTTGAAAGACCCTCTTGGAAACCAAATTGCGCTTTACTTATAATTTTATGTTTCGATATAAAGTTGACTATCCTGTGCTTTAAACATTTTTCGAAGATCTATGCTATGTTAGATATTAGTGAAATGGGTCTGTAATTGTTGATAATCCGACAATCACCAGCCTTAAAAATTGGTCTAATTACTGCCGTTTTAAAATCATCCGGTACTGTACCACTTTCAAATATGCAATTTATTAGGTGGGTGATGGGTTTTACAATACTGTACCCCATGGATTTCAACAGTTTCGCTGATATACCATCTGGGCCTTATAGGATTTAGGATTAGGATTTAGGAAGAAAGTTTCAGGGATGTTTCTGCTTGAAAACTTTCTATTTATGCGGGGAATTTTCTCTGCCAATTTTTCGCCCACATCCGCAAAGAAATTATTTAGTTCATTTGCGATGTCTTGGTTTGCTGCTATTACATTTCCATTTGACTGAACAATTTCAGCAGGGTCAGTTCTTTTCGTTTCCTTCTTATTTAGGTCATTCACTAATTTCCATATCGATTTAGGATCATTTTTGTGCTGTCTTACTTGATCGATATAATATTTATTTTTTGTCTTCTTTAAAAGTGCGTTTAAATAATTTCGGTATCTTTTGTAATTTCCAATTGCTTCTCTAGATTTATCTTTTGCCGTCTTTCTTCTTAATTGTTCTCTCGTCTGAATCGATTTCATAAGACCCGGAGTAATCCATATTGATCTTTTATTATCTCTGCGTTTGATGTTTTCAGTAACTTTGAATTGAATCTTTTTGATATTTTCTATCAAAAGTTTGCAGCAGCTGTTCGAGTCGGTAGTTTGATAAACACCATCCCAGGGTAGTAACCCCGAAAGGTGCAATACTTTTTTATGATTAATTCTTGTTACCTGTTTTTTTTCAGCATCTGGTTTAAGATTGTTATTAAGCTTCGACAGAAGGAAAATTGGGTAGTGGTCTGTAATGTCGGTATTTAAGATTAGTGATTCCTTATAATTCTGTAAGGAATCAGTTTTTAAGAAAATATGATCAATACAACTGCTGGTTTCATTTGTTACACGGGTAGGTTTGTTTATGGTTGGGATAAAACCGAATTCCTGTATTGTGTTCAGATAGTCTTGCGGGACGTCTTCTTCTTTAAGAATATCGATGTTTAAGTCTCCTATTAGTATGTGGTCACTTTCAGTGAAGTCGAAAGTTTCCAGGTATTGCTTCAACTGCTGTATGAAATTCACTGTGCATAAAGAGGGTGAACGATATACTGCTGTTAACAAAATTTTGCGGCTTTCTATATTAAAATTCAGTTTAATGATGTTTCTCCTATTTTTATCGTTTCCGTGGTATGAGGGATTTCATTCCTCACGTAGATCACGACGCCATCATTTTGGTTAAGGATTCTATCATTGTAGTAAGAGACGTATCTGTGAATGTTGTATAGACTAAGGTTTCGTATTTTCCATGTTTCAGTACAGATAATTATATCGACTTATTTCAATTCGTGTACTAAAATCTCCAATTCTTCAAAGTTTTTATCAAGGCTTCTTATATTAATGTGCATCAGCGAAAAACTAGTATTCTTATTGATAAGGTGTTTTAAAATAGTTCTCGAGTTGACCATATTACAGTTGAATTCAATCTGATTAAAGTTATCTAAAAAGTTTGTCATTTTTATTTAATAAAAAGTGTTATAAAGTTATAAAAATTATAAGATACGATCATATCGGCCTCATATCAGGAGGATAATCTATGGCTTTTTTAGTCCTTAGTAGTTTATTTTTATAAGATTCACAGCGCAAGAAATCATTAGCCCTGTGATCTGTTTTCCTGTCGGTTTTGTAATACTTATTCGCATTGATGCAATTTACACATGAAAATGAGTCTTCTTTACTTTTTTTACAATCTTCTGCTTTGTGATTGCCTGCACATTGCATACATTTGTCATCATTTCTGCATTTCTTGGCATTGTGATTATACCCACAACATTTATTACATAAATTTAAATTAAAATCGTCGAAAACTATACACCGTTGCCATCCTACGTATAATTTCTTTGTTTTCATTATTTGTTTATATAATTGCTGGGTCACTTCCATAATTGCTGTGGTTAAATTGTTATTACTGTAGGTGTGTACAATAGACAGCTCTTCATTGTTTACAATATTATTTCTTATCATAATATCTTGCAATAGTTTTTCTCTCGTAAATTCTGTCTTGATACCAACAACTTTAATTGGAGGATTATGTAATTTCTCAATTTCAGCTTTTACTTTATTAGATAATATTGTGAATCAATTTCCTTACAGATTTTGTTTAGGTCATCTGAATTTGGGCTTTTTATAACGATTTTCCCTTTATTATTATCTATTAAATCAACTTTTACTTCATTTTCTAAAATTATTTTTTTAATCTTTTCAATTGAAGACTTGTCTGTTTTTTTCTCTTACCTTTATAATAAGAGGAGCAACTGTGCTTTTCTGCGGTGTGGCTTGCAGTATTTCTGAGTATGATGTTTTCTTCATTTCTTGTGTTGCCAATAATTTGTTGAAATTTTCGGTTTTCTCAATTAATAATTTTTTATTTTCAGCGAGTACCGCGTCATAATCTTCTTTTCCTTCTACGGTGTTTCTTAAAAATTTATTATAATCCCTCAACTCAGAATTATGTTCACGTAACTCGATAATTTGCTCCTTTAACTCACTATTTAATAGTGATTGAATAATAAAATAGTATATTTATCTCACGATTGAATAATATAATAGTATATTTATTTGCATACATGTAACATATGTACTGCGCTCGGAATCAGTGACTAAAATCATCAATTAGATAGTAAAATACTCTTGTCGCGCAATAACATTAAAAAATTAATTTGAAAATGCAACCTAGCTCGAAATTAGTACCAACATAGTATCGGCGTGAAACTGCCACAATACTGACTGCCTGAGTTTCAGTATTGACCGTCAGTACTGGGCCTGCACTGGCCAACACCGGCATTTAAAGCTGTTTAGTACTGACTGACAAAGTATAGCAATCGTGAACATGTACTGACTGTCAGCACTGATTGAGTACTGACACAGTACTGACTAGTGGTACCAAAAATAAAAATCATTGCTGGCTACGAGTACTAGATCAGTACTGATCCGCAACCACGGTAGCAATCATTCGATGCCGTATACAGTGCCGACTACTAGTACTGGAAAAGTATAAGAAAGGAAAAGTATACAATTTAGAGAAAATTTGCACAGAACAAAAATGTCTTAGAATTGGTTGAAGAATGGCCTAAAATTTTTTTTGATTTTTCAACTAACATTTTGCAAAATATAGGTTTTTCGAATTTTCGAAAAATTAAAAATTATAACAATACATTTAAAAATTCGAGGGTATTCTTTGACTCATTTTAAAAACTAAATTGACCTTAGAAATTTTGCTCTAAAGTGTATGGTTTTGAAGAAACAAATTTTTTAATTTTAAATACAAATTCGTTGCTGCAGTGGCCATTTTGGATTTGACATCGCAAAATTAAAAATATATACCAGTATAGCATTTAAGTACAACTATCGAGTGCACGCTTCTAATATATATCGAGTACGCTATCAAGCTCATTCAAAGCACGATATTGTATCGAAAACTCGATATTTATAAGAAATTCACCCTGATAAAAAAATGCTTTTTTATTATATATGTTAAAATCATAGATAAATTTTCAATTTTTTGCAATTTTCTCTTCACCACTCGAAAGAGCGACCCCGAAAATGGTAGAATCTGGCAAGTTTGATTTTTTCGAAATTTATTTCGTATTGGAAATAAGCGTTGAAGTTGTTGTAAATTGTCTGTGCATTTGAGCGTTAATGGGTTTAATTCTTCTAAATTATTTATAGAATTCGATCAATTTATCATTTTTTATTTCCTTCTATAACTACAATTTTGAGTATGATCTGTGATATGTACATAGAATGCCATAAACATTTTTAATAAAAACTTTTTATTTAAAAGAACGTTGATATATTAGGTAACTTTTTCAAATTCTAAATTATTCTAGAATATTAATAAGGTTAAAGTAAAAAATATGAAGTAAAAGGTAATGAAATGTTATACTATCTCATGAATTGCATTTTATTATTACGAGGGTGACTCACATTCCACTTTAATATGTGCATTTGAACTAACGATATTGAAAAAATAAAACGACATTAGTATACTATGCATTACATTAATATTGGTATTTTATTTGGTAAAATGATATAATTACAAATGCACAAATGGATGCTTACTACGCTAATGAAATGAATCAAAAAATATTCCAAACAGAAGGCATTAAAATCACTGTAGTATCTCATTATGAGATCATTAGAGAGGGCATTAGGAAGGGCCTCATACTTTCGATGGAGATAAAAAAGGCTAATCATTTATTGCAGGTAAGAAATTAAACAAGCTGATAGAAGGTTTATTAAATATAAAAATTTGTTTACAATTACATCGATATCCAGGAATGTTGTTTGCACAAAAAATTCTTTAGCATTGTTAGCGAAATGTTTGTTAAAACGATATAACATTCTGTGCTATTTCAATAATCATGTGACATTTACTAAATGATACGTGCGTCAGAATTTTCTTTCAGTGGATTAAAGACATTTTATATTATTTAAATGTTTATTTCAATTAACAATCGAATATTCACAAATTTAAAAGCAACATATACCAAGACAACTTTCAACTACGTGTTTAGTAATATGTTGTTAAGATAGCAAATGTATGTTTAATATAAGTATATTAAGCAATCGTAAGATAATCATAGATCATCATGATAAGTGCAATGGTTCTATGAATCGAGCCTATGGCTAATGTCCTATGCCCTAATGATTCTTCAAGAATCATCGATTATCGTTTTCCTTACGACCTGGACATGACTATAAAAACCCCTTAGTCAACTCAGAAACTATCACAAGTTTTTGGTGCATCATACCGTCAAGGCTTCTCTTCAGACAACTGTCCAGAATTTCAATTCCTTGCAAAATGTCCGACAACAAGTTTAATGCATCGGATTCTGACAAGCCTCATTTCGCTGTGGATACCTCAAAAAGTAAGTAGATTTTTTTACATAAATACAATTAGCATTATTCCAATCTTATAACGAAGTTTCGGTTCCAAAGTAGTGTCGGCTTTTTAAAAGTGTAGGTTATAACTAAGTGTCGGATTCATCGGTTTTAAAAAAGTGTCAGTTTTAAAATGTAGTCAAGTAGTGTTAGTTTTATAAAGGTGTCGGCGTTTTTTAAAATTGTCGGATTCAAAGTAGGGTCGGTTTTTTAACACTGCCGGTTATAACGGCGTGTCGGTGGTTGCAAGCTTTTTAAAGGTGTCGTTTTTTTAAACGTCTCTTTTCAAGTACAGCAGAGCCGTGATATATCTACCTTCGACATGTCGACGTCTTGATATATGGAAACATTTT
The DNA here is from genome assembly GCA_030407085.1 of Trichopria drosophilae. Classification (NCBI taxonomy): domain Eukaryota; kingdom Metazoa; phylum Arthropoda; class Insecta; order Hymenoptera; family Diapriidae; genus Trichopria; species Trichopria drosophilae. The sequence continues at coordinate 97,310,714 of CM059586.1, read as the reverse complement.
TCTTTAGATATGTCGACCACGAAAGTTTAGAATCTATCTGTTCTAACTCCCTCTGCATGTTCCGCGTTAGCCCAAGCAACGAGCGGCGTTTTGCCGGTGTAAAAAGACATGCTTGTCTGAAACCTATGCGTGTAAATATTATTGATAGCCTTAAGCAGATCAAAATTCTTGATCGCCTTCCCCGTTTTAAAGTAGTGTCCGTGTCACTTTTAAAGTTGTATGCTTTACAAAAGTGTCAGTTTTAAAGTAGTGTCCTTTACAAAAGTGTCAGTTCCAAAAATGTCAGTTCTAAAAGTGTCAGGTTTAAAAAAAATCGTTTTTATGAAATCCCTTTTTCACGTACTGCCGGTTTTTAAGAAATATCTATTTCAAGTTTGTGTCAGGTTAAAAAAAAGCCTCTGTTTTTATGAAATCCATTTTCGGTTTACAGTGAGTTTCTTTGATTTTTAGGAACTGCCGGTTTTTTGTGAAATGTGGATTTTAAAAGTGTCAGTTTTTCAAAAGTGACGGTTGATCAGAAGTGTCGGTTCTGAAATAATGTTGGGTATAACGGTTTTAAGGAAGTGTCGGTTTTTAAGAAATCTTGTTTTCCATGTGCTGCTGGGTTTAATGGTTTTAAAGAATTTTCGTTTTCAAAGAAGTGTCGTTTTTGTCGGTTTTAACGAAGCGACGATCTTACATGGGAAATTTTGCAAAGAACAGTAACAAAAAGTACAAAATACCGGTGATAAAACCTCAATTATCCCTAAACAATGTCTGTAATAAAATATTCATCAGCTTCTTTTTCACATTATTATGCGAGATGATATTAGTAATTCATAAATAATTTCTTTCGTTACTTTTTTCAGGTAAAATCCATAGCTCCGAATCCAAACGCTGGGAAGGAATGGGGAGGTCACCTTTGCTTGTAGCAGCAGGTGCTGGCCTCCATCAAACCGTATATTCTTTGCTGAAGCAAGGAATTGATGTCGATGTTCGAGATGGTAAAGATGAATCAGCTTTACATAAAGCCGTCAAAAGAGGAAATATGCAATGCGTTAGAATTCTGCTGAGATGGAATTCATCGGTAGACTTGCAAAATCATTTGCATCTGACTGCACTGCATTACGCCGTTGTCGGCGGTAGAGTAGATATTGTCTTTATTGTTGGCCCATGGAGCTAACGTCAACACCGCATCCACGGGTGGAAGCTATCTATTGAAAGAGTGTATGTTGCGATGGACATCGGTACCATTGAATCCATATGCGGATATTATTCAAAAGCTGTTGCAGAATAGGTGTTATGAATTTGACTTCGATCTGCGTATCGAGTGGGGGACACCTCCATTCACCGTCGATACTGTTGGAGGTCCCTTGCATTGGGCTGTCCGAAATGGACAAGAAGCCATTCTAAAATTATTGCTACAAAATGGTTGTGACATTAATGTAGAAGACGACAAGGGATATTCACCAGCACTTCGATCCCTTGGGAATGGCTTTCCACAAATTCTAGTCATTCTGCGCCGGAACTTAATTCAAAGGCGTCTGACTGGGTCATATATTAGCGCCAACAATTCCTGCTTTTCACCGGATTGTAATGATGCAAAGTGGGAATTGTATCACGATTTCTATCAGCGATGCCAGGAAGAAGTGATTTTCATGCGAAATTTCAAAGTATGTGATAAAGTCACATTCTTGGACATCATTTTTGACTCCACTCGACGATTTGCGAAGTTTGCATGGCATGAGAGGGTGCTAGAATTTATGAACAACCCAGGGAACATGGATAAACTCCATTATTATGCCGGTTACGTCGAGCAATCATATTTCAAATTGTGCAAAACGAGAGCTTTGTTGGAAAAAGCCGAGTCGTTGACGATCGGCGGAATGGGGATTCAATTACCCAATCTTCCAATGAAGAAAATCGTGGGCTATTTGGATTACGATAGCTTTCGCAATTTCGTAACAGCTTATGAGTAATATCAGATAATTTTTAGTTTGGATATAAAGGAAATTCTTTTATATTTAAACTGGCGTATTGATTCATAAAGATGTCCTGTGTGTACGTATGTTGGATTAGGTTAGTGTTTATTTGCCTAAATTTTGTGACAATAATACATATACAATTGTATTGTAATTCGTGTTTGAATGTGTGCTTTAATGTTAATAATGTAAACAATTACATTTATAGAATAAGTAGGGTTTTAAATCTGTTATACTTTTGTATGCTATTAGTTTTAGAAGAAATTCAAGCAATATGTAATCAAGTACATGGTAATTAAAACAGGTCAAACATTATTTTACGTTTTTTAATTAAAATTTACTACCTCTTCTTTATTGATTTCTTTGTACTTTAATCCTATGTATTTTGTATGGTTGGCTAAGAGGTGTCTATCTCGACCCAAAATAAATGATTTACTACTACTACTAATTACAGGAAAAACGCAGTCCACGGTTATGAAATCCCAAAGAATATCTTACCCAAATTCAACGAAATTTGCTGAAAGAAATAGTATTTTACGAACTTTACAGTACGAATGTAATCTTTATAAATTGACTTGTGATAGACGAAAATGGAATATGCAAACTAATATTGAAGTTGTTTCCATTGTTTCAATTCTGCAGTCAGATTTTTTAAAATATTTGATTTTTGGAAGAAGGAGAACAGAACTTGAGGTTTGATGGACGGCCTGGGACTTACAAATTTTCAATTGGTTCCAATTTTTTAGCAATTGCAGTTTTAGAAATGTGCAAAAAGAGATAATTTACATTCCTTTTCAGTATAAATATATTTCATGTAATTAAGATTTTCTCGACTGTTTTAAAATTAATAGATTAAATGAATAATTATTATATTCGTGGGTATAGTCGGGCACCGTAAGATTGTTTAAAAATTGTTTAAGAGTTGCTAAATAACCGTTTCAACAATTGTAACATTTTCGGCTCTATTATTTATAGCCATTTTCAGAAATGATAAAAATAGGACTATTATGATCAAAATTGAACTGTAACACTGTTAGAAAAGTGTTTGCTCTAGACTTTTTTCATTTGCTCAAAGGAACGAGACATGCAGGTGTATTATGTATATACGAGTATTTGGAAAATGAGTAACCTTGAAAAAGTTTAGACTGAGGTCATTCTTATCATGGTAGAATAAGAGAGGTATTGCAAGACGCATGTTGGAGAAGGGGAATGACCAATATATACCAATGCTGATTGGTTACTTCTATACCTCTCTTATTATAACATGTTCCCACTCTGCCTCAGCCGATCAATTTAGATCAACGTCGATTGGTTGCTTTTGCGCAACCACAAAGTTGATATACCTTCCTTCTTATACCATGATTCTTATAAGTACAAGGGGAGTCAAAAGATTTTTGGGGAAATAATGATGCTCTATTAATAATTGTGTGAGCTAAAAGTAGCCGTTTGTTGTTTAAAATACTGCTTATACTATTTATAATCGATTAGGAGTGATTTAGTACCAAACCAATATGAAAAAACAAAAGTTTTAATTTGTACAATACACGAACACTGTCAATGTTATGAATAACCGTGATTCTTATTTGTTTTGCATTGTGGCATCCATGTGGCATAGCTACTTTCAGATACAGTCCTCCTCCATTATTGTTGTTTTCCTAATTCCATCCGTAATTGTAGTCCTAAAATATTCTGTAATTGTCGTCCAGATTTTCCCTTCTAGGTACACTGTAAGAAGAGAGGCGCACTCGCGCATGCGCACATATGTTACATTAACTGTCTCGTACATGGAGAAGTGGAAGTAGGGGCAGGAACGTCAGGCAAGCAATTATGGGGGCATGAGGGGAAATTCGAAACCGACCGGACAGCAATTACGGAGGACAGACTGTAATGTCGAAAAAATCTCGAATTTAGTAAAACTTCGATAGGTTGGATACTATTTAACAACCAAACAAATGTTTTCTATCACAAGTGTAAAGCAAAATTATAGAGTTCACTAATTACATGCATTGGAAGTGGGAAGTGGGTAGACAGGGAGACTTTTTTTAAAAATTGCATGTAAAAATTTACTAGTTACATCTTGATCCCGTATTTATTAAAAGTCTTTCGGCATTGGTTATTGCATATCCGACTATAGCAAATTTTTTGTATCAATTCGATCTAATATAGTTAATATTGAGTCTTTTGAAATCAATAGAAAAAGAAAAATTGATCAACAGCGTGTGCCCTGACTAATAACGAAAGAAGAAAGAATATACCTAAATCCGGAACTGGGACAGCATAACAAACCTCATCCGGTCCGGAGCCGAACATTTTTATACGTGGTAAAAAACGGATGTTTTGGCACAAAACGTTATAATATATTGAAACAGTTTATATGCAAATCTATTGAAATACCTTATTTCAAAAATTGGAAAAGAGCACCCATAAAGTGTCTAGAAAACTTGGTTTTGACAAAATATGTTCATAGTTTGTATACTTATAAAGTCGAAGAAGAATTTATGAATTTCTTGGCATTAATGGGTTAAATAAATATAAGATTCAGTAATTAAACAGAATAGTAGTTTTCGATACAAGGGCGTATGCGTAAAGAACTTTACACACACACACGTGTGCCGAAATATTGTTTACGTACGGCTTTTTCGTGCGTAAAGAATAATCGAGTGCGTAAAGTATAATCGAGTGCATAAAGTTTACTTTACGCACAAGTTTACTTTACGCACCGAAAAGACGTACATAAATATATTTTTGATAAGATTTAGTATGCAATCATTTAGTGCTATAGCATTTCAGAATTGTTTAATGAGAAGGCCTGACAAGGGGGGAGGATTCCACTCATATCTCTGGCGGGGGTTCACATTTTCGGAAGACTGGGCTTTTTAAAGTATATTTTATTTGTAAATTAGTTTTTGGCCCGCCGGACGTAAAATTCGATTTTACGTCCCCGTTTGCGGGCGTAAAATAGAGTTTTACGCCTCCGGGTGCGTAAAATGAAAATAATATTTTTATGTCAATTATCAATAATTTTGAATTACCTACTTATTTTAAAATAAAATTGGATTGAAATAATTTTTTTATGTCAATTTCCAATAAATTTGAATTACCTAGTTATTTTCAATTAAAAACAGATTCAAAATAAGTTTTCAACAATATAGAAGAGTGGCATATAAACGAAAATACCAAGAATTCATGTCTCAGAAAAGTTGTTTACATTCGCTGCAATAAACAAAGTGTACGTCGCTATGCCGCAAATTATGTATTTTAAATTTTGATTATCATTTATTGCCTTTCAAGTTATGATGATTTATTTTCTTTTAGCGGGGGAGGGGGGGGGGGGGTCAAAAGTGCGTATAATGCTATTTACACTGAAACAAAATATATTATAAAATAAATTATTTTTAATTTATTATTTACTTTTTAGTACATACTCTTAAAATCGGGGGGGGGGGGGCGTAGCCCCCGTTCCCCTCCTAAACCCTTCACGTCTTATTTATTCGAAATTTTGTCATTGAACTTTACACTGCAGTTGTTAAATCATTTTTCACCTCCACATCCCTACTACTTTCTGTAATGCGGTCGCGAATTTTGCGCCCGCTGGCCAAAAAATAATGTTCGTAATTCAGGCGTAATATTTATCGCCCTTAATACGATAACTACTATTACATTAAAGAATAAAATTAATATGTAATTTTCCCCCTAAACTTATTTAACTTGCGAAGAAATTAAGTTTCGGATGTTGATCTAGTTTACTCGGGTCAAACCAGTTTTTCAGTTCAGTTTTTCAGTACAGATTTCAGTAGTTTGTACGGAAAATTATTTTGTTTGTTTGAAAAAGATAACAAATTCTTCATAAGTAACCCTTTCTCTACTTATTTACCAAATTAATACAAGTCGACAAAATGTAAGTACAGAATGCTGTGTATATACGAATGAGCGAAGCTAAAAAGTTCTAGAGACAGATTACAGAAGTATATTTTACTATTAGACAGTATATATCTGCCCCTGCGCCGATTTTTGTTCACCACTCAGTTGATAGAACTTATTTTACACATTTAATATTCAAATTAAAAATGCATTTGTTTCATCCAAACGAACACATACTCCTATTCCAACTCTATTTCAGTAATTTCTGGAACTTCTATGAGAATAATGAGAAACATGCTACATATAAATAACACGCAAGAACAATATAATACTAAAGGTAGACAGGATATTACAAGTTCAACAAAGTAGGAGGTGGATCGTGAGCAAACGGAAAAAAGACTCGCTAGCAAGAAGGATAATTGCAATCTACAGAGGGAAAAAGGATTGACAGGGAATCGATAAATATACTTTGTGATATCGTGCTCCGTACCCCGGCAATTGTTTCGTATCGCACACAAACGTTATTTCTTGTACGTCATACTGTGTTATTATCTCGCTTATTCTGAGATCGGTACGGATTGTAATTAGCTTAATAGCCACATTCGGTTTCCGTTTTTTTCTAGCCGTCGATAGATAATTTTTCTAAACAGCCGTTATATATACAACTGGTAGGGCAGTTAGCATTTTTCTATTTTTAATTTACTAAATTATCAATTGTTACATTGTTTAGTATATTTATTTTTTGTTCTTATCAGCTGATCAAACAAATCTCTTAATTTCTTAATTTTAATTATTATTCAATAATCACGGAGTGCTCCTGACGAGTTTTTCGTTGCCACATTTTGCCGTTAATGAACGTAATCCGAACCACAGCGCTAGTAGTAACTGTCTCAGCCGAGCGTTAACGGAAACGGCCGATTCTGGAAAGAGTAGCAGAGAAAATCACAATGATTGCATCCAAATCAATCTTTTTTGGACATATTTCGATTAGCATATAGGTCATTCTCCGTCAACCGGTGAACCCGCCTACCCAAAATTGGTTTCAATAAAAATGATCGAGTAAAGGCTTCAAATTCATAAAAAAATAAGGGCTATCAAATGCCGTATGCACATTTTTATTATCCAAAATGGCGGACCCAATATGGCGGCCAAAATGTAGAATTCGATTTATAACAATTTTTAATCACAAAGGAGACATTCACTTACGGTGTTTTTGGGTTCGCTGATTACGAATCCATCATCAGATTTTCAAAATCCAAAATGGCGGATGAAATATCTGGAATATAAATTTACTTGAATAACTCTCATTACTCGGGGGATTATGAAGGTGGCAGAATACGAATTTGGTACCAGATTTTCAAAACCCAAAATGGCGGATTCAAAATGGCGGATGAAATACCTGGAATATAAATTTACTTGAATAATTCGCATTACTCGGGGGATTATGGAGGTCGCTGAATTCGAATTTGGTACCAGATTTTCAAAATCCAAAATGGTGGATTCAAAATGACTAACGAAAATCCGAAAACTTAAATTTATTTAACGATTCTCATTTGTCACAATGTTTAAAATGGCGCTGAATATGAATCCGATTTCAGATTTTCTAAATTTGAAATTGTGGATAAAAAATACGCGCACGCGTGGGTGTATAGGCATGTTCGAGCGCACATTGATATTTTTATTACCTCACCAATAGCAGCACCTATTGCACGAACACAGGTTATCAATATATTTTATGTTTACCACGCTCAGCTTACCCCAGGACCACGGCGAGGACGTAGTGGTAGATGGTCCCATTTTTTTTTGTTTTTTCTTTACTTTTGGTTTTTTTTAATTGTAATTTTTGTGACTTTTATCTTTTTTTGAAGATTATTTTCGTTTGAATTTAATTTAATTAGTTAATATTAATTAGTTCCTGGCTGGTTAACCACAATCCCTGAAGAGGGGCCCAAGTTGGCACGGAACTTCGAGTATATTTTTCTGTCGTAATATAAGATATAGATTCATCTATTTTCTTGTAGGATATCAGCCCTTGTACCCAATATTTTATTCAAATTATTCCTCCAACATTTACTACTTATTTAAAATGAATCAGTTAGACTTAAACTTTATTTCAAATTATTTGTACGAAAAAATAACGCTGTCTGCTGCCATTGAAAACTTTTTTATCATCAATTTTTTTCCATCTAACGGAATAAATGCATGACATTTTTGGATGCTGGGAATGGCCTGTGCAGCTTTAAATCTTTTGTTAAGATGCGCGATCATTTTCGTGTGCTCTTGTTTACTGTAAAAAAGTACATCGATATTTTCGAATCTATCCTGAGCCCATTCGAATAAACTTTTCGGAGTAAGAATAGCCATTTTGGGTTTTAAAAATCTGGTACCAAATTCGTATTCTGCCACCTTCATAATCCCCCGAGTAATGAGAGTTATTCAAGTAAATTTATATTCCAGATATTTCATCCGCCATTTTGGATTTTGAAAATCTGATGATGGATTCGTAATCAGCGAACCCAAAAACACCGTAAGTGAATGTCTCCTTTGTGATTAAAAATTGTTATAAATCGAATTCTACATTTTGGCTGCCATATTGGGTCGGCCATTTTGGATAATAAAAATGTGCATACGGCATTTGATAGCCCTTATTTTTTTATGAATTTTAAGCCTTTACTCGATCATTTTTATTGAAACCAATTTTGGGTAGGCGGGTTCACCGGTTGACGGAGAATGACCCATATATACTATTATACAGTAGGCCCCGCCCTAAGTTATACCATCCAAAGTTATAAATTTGACTTGTCCAAAGTTATACAACTCTCATCCTCTTTTTCCCCCACCACATTATTTCGCTGAGCCGCACTCGCTTCGCGACAGTCACACACGGAAGCACTCATTGCACGGATATAAACAGAGTTACTAAAGTGGGGATAGAGGGGGGTTGTAACTTTGGATAAATTTCCACCATTTTGAAAGAACCAACGGTATAACATAGGATGGGGACTACTGTATTTTATAGTAAAGGAGAATTTATTTGTTATAAGCGAAATGTATTTTTTGGCACTGACAACGACGGCGCCAGCACATTTTCTCTCTTAGGTCACAGTTTTGAGGAATGTGAGATTATGTTATTAATTTTTCGATTTTCACTATACTTTTCACGCATGTTTTTGTATTAACCTCGCTTTTCTCAAAAATATAGAAAAATTCTGCTTATGGCACCGTTGTCGTACAAGTTTAACAATTAGGCTGAACGGCAATAGGTTTCATTGATGACCATATAAGAAAGTACACAAAAACATCAATTTTAAAATGGTATTTGCAGCTTTCCTGCGGCTTGATTACAAACATCACAATTGCAAGAAAAACTATATAGAGTAAAGCTGAATTGGGTGGTTTGTTTTAGCATTAATTAACTGTTATATTGTTATAGCCTTAACTCTTATGTTATTATATTTTTCGATTTAAACTAAAAGTATTTTTTTAGAACGGTGTTTTACCATTTCTCAAGCTGTACAAGAGCCACAAAAATTATAAATAAATCAAACATACCCAGAAAACAAGAAGAAAACAAATCGAAAACGCGATCTCGTATTGTCACAGGAAAAGAACCAAAAACTGGAAACAAGATCGCTGCCTTCAATCTTGCATGCCTCGTGGTATCCTCCTCCTGTTTACCTCGATTTTGTATACAATCGGAACCATTCGAGTATCTTCGTTAGATAAACAGTTCTAATATCGACCCATGTCTATCCAAATGATAAACTGAGATAATTTAAAGTAGTGTACTTGATCACGGATAGAACTGTCTAGATTAAGAATGGTTTGCAGCATGCTTCTGTTTCACCGGTTTCTTATCCTTTAAATTCGTGGAGTTTGAGGTAATATTGTAGATTCTATTGTTTTGTTTGCGATTTAATGGTATTCGGGAGTGATAAATGATGAAAAATATCATATCCAGCCCGAGCAAGTTTTCAGTTAATTTCTAGACATCAAGATCTGGCAGAGTTTACTATTACACAATTCTAAAAATGTAAGTATCCGATATTAAGATAAAATTTATATTCCATTTCGTATCTGTAACTGTGTTAGCTTCAGTTGTTAATTACATTAGTCGTATACCGATTCAACTGCATGGTATATTAGAAGAATAAGAAGAGAGGTGTAGGAACTTGGTTGTTGCGCAGAAGCAACCAATCCGAGTCAATCTAAATTGGTAGGTTGAAGCAAGATGGGAACATATTAAAATAAGAGAGGTATAGAAGCAACGAATCAGCATTCACCTATATAGGTCTTTCCCTTTCCATTTCCCTTCCCAGTCTTTACATTCGACATATGGCGAGAAAGATAATGCCGAAGAAATAGTATTTTTCGTCTCTAGGGCGCAAAATGACACATCGGCGTAGCCGGTCTCCTCCGGGCGCCCGTGGGTGAGAAGTGTTGCGCCCGAGGGGCGAACAACATTTTTTGTCGCAGCAGGTCACAAAATGCAATGAGCGCCCGTTGACCTCGACCATACATCACTATGGTTACAATGCGGGCGCAAAATGAGATTTTCGGCCTACTGCGACAAAAAACAATGTTCTCACTAGATATTGCACAGGCGTTGAATTGCCACCTAAGAAACTTACACTACTGTGGTAGGTTACTTCAATTTCCCCCCCTTCTCCTACATGCGCATTGCTGTACATGTTTTATTACACCACGGTTCTGTCGTGATTAATGTAGATTTTACAGTGTATCAATCTCATAAGACCATGGTGTAATGATACAATATAAAAAGTTCCATACATGCGTAATATACCAAAAATAGTTGACGTACGTGAACCAATACGAAATTACCGTTTGTTCAAGACAGGTACGACGGTAGGAGTAATTGGTCAATTTCCATTGGATCATTAGAGCTCCCTTTTTCTTCTGATACATAACACTTCACCTTACATTTCTTCCACCTTGATTCAGACTATCATTCGGAATATTTATAATGGAAATAAACATGTACAGATCAGAAGTATCAAAGAGATAAACATAACATTTTGGTCATTATTTACCTATGCAAGTTAGGCTATTCTATACATTAGTTTTGATTTGTCCTTCAGTTAAAATCTCAGCACTACTACTATTCAACTATTTGTCTTATACAGTTAACGATAGTCGTTATATTAGAGAACCGAAATCAGTTCACTTGGCAACTATGATCCATCTTTTTCGGGTTACTGAAATGATCCATAGCTATCACATTAACTGATACATTACAGATATTCATAAGTTGTTTACATCGTCGAAAAATGTACGGTGTATGAATATTACCTTGGCTTCATACACGGCCCCTTTTATACTACATTTTTACATAAGAATCATTAATATCAGACGCCTCATGTTACAGGACAGGGAAGGAAATTCCGCAAAAGAAAATTCGACTTGCGTATTAGGACCTAAAGGGGAGTGAATGTTTTCGATCCAGGAAGAATCAACGAGCGCAGGAGGCGCGACCCCAAACCGGAGCGAAGAGCCAGATTCTAAAAGGGAGTATCTTAAAAGCTCGAAAAGCGCATTGAATTGGGATTATGAATAAGGGATACATAACCCCAAGGGCGTCGATGGATGAGATGGGCGGCACAGCAGCAGTGACGCGGGAGGGTAAAAAGCCAGGGGAATAAACACGCTTGTTGCTGCTCATCACTGGCTATGATATGTCGAGAACATATGCAGAGCATTGTCCTCATAGGTCTCTCTCAATGCATGTACAACCAAACAGATCCGCGTACGCTGATACTCGACTCTAAGCGCTGAAGATGCGGGAACGCGAGCTTAAGTGGCCTAAAGTCCGAAGCGAGCAATCGGATTCTTCCCTAAGTACCAGATGCTTTAATGCAATTGGGGGAAGTCTCCGAACGTGCACCTTGCTTTCCAGATATCTCCATGGTAGAATTAAAAAATTTTAAATACTAAGCCCATATCGCATGCCATTGTTCTGATTATACAGGACCATACAATTTTAGCTTCATAGATGAAGATCGTAGATAGGTAGTGGACCTTATGGATTGTTGGTCATTGGAAATGAATCCGTTGTTCAATTTGGACCATCATGTTATGTTTTTAAGGCATCCGCCACGGAACTTTCATAAGCTGCCCTTTCGATAATGTGACATTAAGATATCTTAAAAGCTGACCATTGGATTCGATTTCAGTGGCCAAGAATATATAACATTCAGTAACATATGATGAGATACTCTTTCGATAGCTTGAACATGCTCTTTCCCTCTAATTATGATTGACCTACGCATACTATGATGGAAAAGTGAATGTAAATAAAGAGTCGAAATCTTGAACTATATCCCGGGGACTGGCACGACTCATATACAGCCATCAGGTATCGTGTAACTTTGTTGAAAAGGTGAAGATGAACTGGGATCCGTATGATTGAGCTAGTTTTTTTTTTGATACCTCCTCCCATGTTTATAATTATTTACGGCTCATCGCTTTTTGCATCTGAAGCGCAAAGACCCAGAGCAGAAGGGGCAAACAGTACGAGAAGTAGGGAGCTCCCAGACGATAGTGGCGTCACTTAGCGGATTGATTCTTTGTCCTCAATAAGGTTATATTTAGATTTAGAGTTAAAGAAAAATCAGTCATTACAAGTACCGTGAATCCATCTGCAGACATTATTGCAGAAACTATCCTGCGCCTCATTCCAAGATCTTTTACTTGACATACTGAATGTTTAAGTGCACTTTAAGTATCGCAATCTATGTATTTATTTATGAATTTTTTCCTACCTTTTGGCGTACAGGATTATTGCATGATATTTTTATTTATAACGATTAGTAACTTTGGTTGATGAGTTTTTAAGGATCTCAAACATAGGTAATAAATCAAAGTTAAAACCACTACTGAACGTTCGACCGGAGCCGCCATTAAATGCAAATTACAGTAGGATGTGTTTTACATTATCAATATTATAACAGCGTTCCAGACACGATCGTTACGTCACTAACAATTCGGTTGACAATGCCACTTGTGAGAAACACAGGAAGTTCAGTAATGTAGGATCGGTCAGTATGGGATAATTTTCTCCTACTATTTATACTAACATAAATCTCATACTTTGTGTGCAATGCTAGTTTATGATAATTACATATTTCTAACTACCAAAGATATTTTATAAATGTACAGGAAATCTACCTCGCGTGTCAGCGTTATGGTACATAATAAATTCATCATAATAGTTCCTTTTCACGTAAAAGCTAAGCTTTTCAGGGTGGAACCACCTACGACATGACCAATGTTAATTCATCATTCGACCAGGGCGATACTTTCGATCTGTCGATTAATCTTTCGTCTTAAATAAAGTTTATCCGTTTTTTTACGATGGTGGTTCCATCTGGCTATTAGTAAGTTATGCTCCAAAACGTATTCGTTCCGCAGCGAATGAGGAAGCTGCCTGTGCGATTTCGCATAATATGTAGGCGTAGGAACGTGACCTCGGGGAATAGTGTCGTCGTCGCGTATAAATTCGAATATTTCGTTTTCAAGTGTGATTTTATACGCGTTTTGTGCGTCCTTTACAGTCCTACCGAAAACGTATCGCAGTCCTGCGTGCCGGGCCGTAAATATTATGAGGGTCGATATAACCGCCTGGGATTTTCGTATCCCTGGAGGAACCTACGGCCCCCTGTCAGCCTGTCTGCTTGGTCTATGGCCGTATCTTCGACATGTGTGCATACAGGTTCGATTCGCGCATCACGCACACTCGGCCGAATTCTTGCCACGGATGACACAGTTTCGTTTTGATATACGATTTTTACCGACTTCCTAGGTATATATTGTTGGCCACCCGTCCATACCGAAATGTTACGTTCAAGAAGAAAATGTGGTTTAGGTCACTTTTGTTACCTTAAAATACGATAAATGAACATTTGGCTGACATCTTCAGTTTACTCAGCAAACTAAAAAGAATTACAAGGAATACAAAAAATTAAGGCTTACAATTCAGTCTGCAGGCCAAGAGAATTGAAAGGAATGGAGAATATGAATTTATTATGGATAGGTACACCTTTACCGGTGTCATAGGTGTTAATTTTTGTATAAGGAATAGGTACGATTTTTGTCGGGGTACCTAAGTATTAGTGACCGATTTAGCAGAATTGACAGCGATGGTATATGGGAACTCGTCTAGCATTCTAAAATCCTAAAAATCTGAAAATCGTAACTTACCATAAGGCCAGCCTCTTATCTCAAAAGTTTGGTTCGTGTAAGTGCATGGATTTAGTTACGAATGTTTGTCTTGCAGAACATTCAATATCAACCAATACGAAGTACCAATACAAAAATACTCCTGATGTTTAGCGATTATAAATTAGCAGTCTTCGAGAAAAGGCCACGACACTATGAGGAATACTTCCTAGTAGTTTTTGTATGAGTTAGACGGGGCACGAAAATGATACTTCACATATGAAGCTGCAAGCGAGCATAGAAAAATGATCCATCATGATATCCGTTTATTTCTTCTGGATCGTTTTTAGATGACATGCATATATTTCTGTGAAATGCTGTGTTTGATATTCAAGATTTTTTGTCATGAATGTCGTTTGACAAAGGTATTAGTCTTGCAATAGTCATATAAAGCTGTGGAAATGGAATATGTCGAACGAAGATATATTTCACATCATGAAATTCCTACTGGCTGCAAGATACAAACAATGAACTATCCACACGATGAATTATTTCAAATTATGAAGTATCCAGGTATTGATGTCTCCAGTTCCTGATTTGTCTGGTCGTTTATGTGCTCAGGCGCTGAAGTGTCAAGCTGTTGATCTGCTCAGTTGATGACGTATCCAGACGCTGAAGTAAACAGATCATACGATATTTATCAAAGAAATATCTCGACAATGAAGTTTCCAGATCATAATTTGTATTCCAGATGATGAAATGTGTTCAGTGGCTGAAGTATGCAAACAATGAAGTATCTATACGATAAATTACTCTAAACGATGAAGGGTCGACGATGTGTCCAGACATTGAAGCATCAAGTTGTTGATCTGACCAGTAAATGATGTATTCGGACGATGAAGTATCCAGATGGTAAGATATTCAGCGAAGGTATATCCAGACAATGAAATGTCCATTCCAGTCAATGTAGTATTCTGACTGAAGAAGTAAATCCAGAAATGGAATATCCAGGCAATGTCCAGATCATAAAGGGTTTATTCCAGTTAGTGAATTATTCCGAATAAAGAAGTATTTAGTCCAGACAATGAAATACCCAGACACCAAAACATGCAGACAATTTCCATGCGATGAAGCCCCCTATTTATATGGTATTCTAGATGATGAAGTAGCCGCACGCGTATAATCGTTGCTATGTACCGTCGACAAAGTATCCCATTGGAAAAAGTGTCGTGTTCGGATGATAAAGTGTTCCAGGCGATGATGTATCAGGTGATGAATAGTCGATTCTTTTATCTGTCGCGTTGACCAATTATTTCAAACGAAGATGTATCAAGTCAACGAAGTATTCAGGCGATGAAGTAGCCCAATGGTAAGGTACCGAACGAACAAATAGGCAGATGGTATGGCAACCAGCGAAGAAATATCCAGACAATGAAGTATTTATTCCAGTCAATTAATTATGGAGGTAAGTTACCTAAGGAGGTAAATCTAGGAAGGGAATATCCAGGCAATATCTAGATGATTAAATGTCCTGATGATGAGGTATCCAGACGATGTGGAGTCCAATTGGATGATAAACTGTCCAGTTTAGACGATGATGTTTGTGCCGTGAAAAGGGTACCATGTGTCCATAATTGATGCAAGTTCATAAATTAGAAACGCCAAGTAAAAGATGTTAAATTAAAATGAGAAGGATATTCTAAGACCACTTGTCTGACCGGAAGCGAGAATAGTTGTCCTATCCTCTGAGGGACAAGTGCAAATCCGTTAACCTATTTAATAAAGGATTCATGACAAGAGCAATCGAAATTGTGGGGAGCGTATCTCATTAGCCGTCGTGGACGTCGCGTCACAACGGGCAGGGGCTTGTGATGCGGGGGAGGGAGAAAGGATCCGCCATAGGGCGGATGGCTCGAGTATAGTTACAAATGATCATAATCCGTACAAACAAGCGTCAACGAGCGTTTGAGTGCCATAGAACGGCAAGAATCGCCGAGGCGCGACCCCCCGTCGTGGTTCCCCAACGGGACCCTGTGGTATCCCCCGTGACTTCGATCCATGCCGTATATATGTGCATGTATAAATATATGTATATATATGTATCGTACATCACTGCTTAATACACCCTGTGCTGAGTGATGCTGCCTCCCCTCGTTCCGCTCCCCTGCTGTTCCATCACCCCACGCTCTCACCCTTTTAAACTTTTCCTCTTCCTTTCTCCAGCTAAACATATTTCTCGTATACATTTTGGCTTTTTGTGTCTTTTCTTTTTATTTTCTTAGTTTGTGTATCTCTTGCTTCGACATATGTCTACTTTGCTTTTTCCCGAGGGCTATTTTTGTTTCCAACTATTTACATCTTTTTTCATGCTTCTCTGTACGTAATTAAACATTTTTGTTTTCCTAATAAACATTTTTTTGGTTTAGTCTACTTGTCAGTTGCGCAAATGTGCTAATCTTTTTTCATCTCGTTTCCTCTTCCTGAACAGCGGTAATCGATTGGGGATGCCTGAATTAAATTAACTGCTGGCCCTCGCTTTAGTGTAATTGAACCGACCATTTCATTCCTGGTTGGATTTTTGAACAACTTAATGTATATTCATCGAATTGATCTGAATAATGCGTTGATCTAGTTAACGGCCTGGAAAACCTTTCATTCAAGAAAATGGCGTTACAATTTGAAAACATTTCTCGGGACTTTCCCGAGAGTATTTTAAAAATGTTGCTTTTTCTAGTTAACGATATTCACATTAATTCGATTATTTATTCCATTTGATAAGGTCGATTCAAAAATTGTTATGCAATTTGTATTTTTACAACTATCTGGATGCGACTGTTTTGACTGGTCTGATATGGGCATTTTCATGAAAATGTTCACTTTTCCACTATTTAAGATAAGAATATTACACTAGCATTAATCATTTAATGACTCAACAAAAGGACTCACATTTATTTCCGAAATTATTAAAATAACTCTTGTCGGCATATTGTCAAGTTTTTTATTTATTTCCTATCTTGGAATATTCGATATAACATTTTGCATTATAGCACATTACGATACAAGTGTGTGAAGTAGGTGCTTTGTGCATGGGTGAAACTAGTACGGAAGTTAGCTATTTCTCACTTGTATCCTAGGCTACATATTTATTTACTCCGTGAGAGACATTTTGACACTAAGAAGGGTGTATGAAACTGAATTTCACACACGGAGTTGATAAATAGCATATTTCATTACAAGTGCGGGAAACATCTTCAAGTGTAACGAACTATATGTTTTCTAAGAGTGTGCGGGAAATCGATTTTCAAACACTGTGTTCAATAATGTTTTAATATATGGTACATTTCGTTACAATTGCAGAAAATGCGATATTCGACATGATTGATGATTGGCATCTAATTGCGGGAAACGTCATTTTCGGCACTTGTAACGAAGTATACTATTTCAGTTGACTGCTTTCAGTCAATATTTTCATTATTAATACAAATTTGTGTGTTTACTTTTCCGATTTATTTGTTGATTTTTTGTTTCCATTGCCAACTTTTTTTACTGGAACTTGAGAGATAATGTTTTAATAATGATTTTCAAAACCATTGTAAAGACTTTGTTAATTATTACGGATATTCTACAAACATATTCGATGTCTACTATATGTTTTATTCTGAACAAAAGGTTTTGCTGAGGCGTAGGGGAACTATACAGCAATCCCTTCATCCGAGTCAGTGTTTCGTCGCGTCAATCCAGTAAGAATCCTCGATGCAGGTATTATGTTTCACGCAAATGCATTTCACGTTTGAAGGCTTAGCATCACGTATAATCCGGCATTTAGGATTTATAAAAGTCAAATTAAAGTATCGCATCTGCACTGTAAAATAGAAAATTAAAATATTTAAGATATTTATATTTATATATCTATGGTAACGTTTTCATTGCCAAAAGAATTATAAACTTTGAAGACACTTGTTAGCTTATATTCAAAATTTTTTCGTTGTTTTTTTTTCAATTTATATACTTATATAATTATAATTAAATGTATAGGCAAATCTTCGAAATCTTTAAATGATGTATTGATTTGTAAGTTTCTTTTTATGGCTTTAAAATCATGAATTATTAGTTTAATATCTCTAAGTATATTTGTGAATACGAGTTTAAAATTCGTACCATCTAAAATAAGAAATAGATAAAAAAAGCGAAAAAATACAATATCACTAATTTTATATTACGGATAACGTTTTCCATTTCTTGAAGGGACATCTAAACCGTTTCGGTAGGTAAAATCAATTTCTAATTGAAAATATTCAAATTAAAGAGAAACTAGATATATTTTTAAGTCCAAATCTATTTTAAAGCTATTTTAGGTGTTTTTTATTAATGTAGGGTAAAATTGAGCGAAATTTATTTAAAAACGAAAGAAAATGATCAAGAATAAATTTCGCGTTGTTATCTATGCTATTTAGTACTGTGGATTCCCGCGAGTTCGCTGAAATTGATTGTACATTATAAAAAATGAGTAAAACAACTCTAAAATAGTAATTCATTGTGGATTCTCCCTGAAACATATGTTTTTGATGAACAGACGACGTAAAAGCGAATTTGATTAAAATCGCAAGACAGTATTTTGCCGCCAATTAATAATAAAACCTTCTGCCCATTTAATGATTGAAAATAGTGACTGTAATCAATGAAGGAAACACCTCAAGAATCCGACACATAAAACTCGAATACACGCAACAAATGTATAAGTTTTTCCCGACCGGCAGCGAATTTATACGATTAAAAACTTAATAAATAATTACACGGTCATTATACTAGTAGGCCATTGACCCAGAACATGAATTAATGTAAAATGTATTTCTCACACTCGAAGCGCAAAATGCTAGTTTGCTCCCTATCTCGTGGGAGCTAAATAGTACTTTCTCTCCCTAGCGAGCAAAATTAAATTAATTAATTAAATTCGTATTACAGCTGCTTTTAATGACATTTTTAGAAATGAGTAATGATTTTTTGTACATGTAACCATGCTGAAATTCGGTCCGTTATAAATACGCAAATAGTGCAGGATCGTCTCAAAAAACAGACTTTCAACGGAGCAGATCCACCGAAGATCCATCAAGGATCCGTCACTGATTTAACATTTTTGCACGGGATTTCCAATGACATTGTTATTGTTTACATCGTCATTGTTACGGTTTATTTACTTGTCGAAGTCACATGAATTCTCAGTCGTACTCAATAACGTATTGACACACAAGTTTTTAATATTTTTAACTCTAAAGTTTTTATGAATTTTTTATTTATAATTTTTTTCTTTTTAATGAGTTTTTTATTATTATATACATATTAACAATTTTATTTGAATATTCAAATGGATGGACATTTTAAGGTAAGAAGAACATTTTTAGTTTGATAATTGTTAAATTGCATTAAAAATTCAGACTTTCGTTTAACTTTCCGGTTTTTTGAATTGTTATTTATAATTTATGTCAAAAATGTATAACTTACCGATGTTGATAAAGTTTTGTCTGATGAGGACCAAAATAAAGGTTAAAACGTTAAGTACTGAGTTAATTATTGTTTCAACATCGTAATTATTGTTCCGTTTTACGAAGAAAATATACCACAGAAACTTTTCGCGGACAGGAAGAATTGGATTTTTATTATTTCCTCACAATGGATTATTTTTTACGACGTGTTTTGTTTAAAGTTGTCTTTGGAGCAATATGGGAGAATCAACATC
The DNA here is from genome assembly GCA_030407085.1 of Trichopria drosophilae. Lineage (NCBI taxonomy): Eukaryota > Metazoa > Arthropoda > Insecta > Hymenoptera > Diapriidae > Trichopria > Trichopria drosophilae. The sequence goes on along the minus strand of CM059586.1, from coordinate 97,290,983 downwards.
GGATACCGTTCCGTTTCGATTTACGTTTACAGAGGCAATTTTTTCATAATTAGACATTTAAAATTTTTTAATTCGCAGTTCAGATTTAAAATAATTTTTTCAGTGCCGATCTGCCACATGGGTTCCATATTTAATTACTCATTTCTGAGCTCAGATTCGCAATTAAATGTCCTTTATATATAATTTGTAAGATCTTTATACTTTATGACCCACAAAACCAATTTTGAGATTTATCCCTTTGTTGGCTTCACAAGAATCATAAAATGTTGAACTTTGAGGACTCTGAAAATTTCATATTTATTATTGTCAACATTTCGAAAAGTACTAAAGAACCCCAACTGGTACATGAAACGTTGACAAATATATTCATTTTTATCTATATCGAAGTCTATTGGAAGATTCTTAAAGGAATGAATATTTTCGTTTAGACTTGGATGATTTTTGCCCATTTTTTAAATCGCTAAAGTTATATACTTTTTACGTAATTGAAGAATTGAAGTCGTGGGGAGTATTGAGTATATTTCGTTTATAACAAAAGATCTGAATATATTGAATGGTATAATAAATAATTATTTGATGTACGTCTTAGACGAGCAATTAATCGCGATGTTTTTGTGATTTGCAATTTTTTTCTGATGACAGAAACTGATCGATCAGAAATAATGTAACCTAATCATTGCAAGTAAAGAAGTAATCTTTATTTGATTCGATAATGGTGAGACAATTTAACATTTTCTTATTTAACACCTTAAACAAATTTTTTTTCTATTAAAAATGGCATTATTGCAGTTTCATCTACATATATATGAGGTATCAGAATCATGAATTAACTGTACTCTTTTTCTAGTTTTTTTTTGTTTATGCTTTCAGGATGGATAGAGATCATAAGGAATACTTTTATGAAATGTCTTTCACTCAAGTAAACAATTATTTTCAGATTATAAGCCATTATATCGTACTTTTATATTAAATACACTTATGCTTTTTGAAGTATAATAAGACTCAATTTTACACCTAACTCGAAATTATTTTTAGCGTTCATGGATTATTCGATAAAATTAAATTTATACATGTACGGTTAAATGCATCATTACTTTTTGCATGAATTTTAAATTCAAACTGGAACTAAAAATTGTCGTATTACCTTAATTTTTTCAACATTAAAATGCCTTAAATTTCATAGTTATTCACTTCATATATCTGATATATTCAGAAACTTTTCACATTCTTAATATACATTCAAATATTCCATACCAGAGTTTGTAAAAGAAATTAATCAAATCCTTTCGATACATTTTTGGATTACTTTTTATTTATACTTTTTAAGTTAGCAATCAACTTCACTAAAAAAATTCAAATTAAAAGCGTTCACGTTGATATCTCAAGATCTTACATGTCTATTTTTGACTCGAAAAATATCGTCGCTTATCGGTCGATGGTGAAATTAAAATCGTCTGACATATCTTTTCTCTTCAGTTATTGAAGGAATCGTTAACTTCTATATTCGGACCATTTTTTACGACTCGTGTCGACTTACAATATATGACTTTGTGGTATATTTTCGACTGAAAATCGACAGTTATCAAAATTGCTCTGAAAATATATTTTTTTTTTCATCTAGTAGGCAAAAAGCAAATAATGGTAAGTCGTGTATTACCTTCCGGAAATGCTTATAGCAAAAAAGCTTCACGTTAAAACCATTTTACGTGTTTTAAACATTTCTTTAACAATTTCGTAATGAATTTGCAAATATTTTTACAGTCGTTCAGAAAAGAAAAGATGAATAACGCTTTTTTTTCAAAAAGTTAATTAATCATACATTAATATTTATTTAGTAAAGAACTCAATTTTATTTTTAAGCATTAAAAATGTGGAGTTTTGTTGATTACATTTTGTTGTACAAACAATATTTTATAAAACGGATGTTCATGTTTGTTGTAATTATATATATTTAATCATGCATAATAATATTAATATTAAAATTCATGACTTATTAAATAAATAAGTACAAGACATATATTGAGATTTTACATTTGATAGAGTTTATATCGATTTGTTTAAAACGAGATTATTTCAATGCTAATCCCTCATTTACGATTTCAAGTTTCTTTCATAAGATGGTAAGAAAATTACAGTTTTGAATGTGAAAATCAGGTCAATTTCAAATGTGCACCTGAATGGAATTCTCCCTAATCACTTTACTCTCTAAATTTGGTCCTGGATTTCAATTATGAAAATCGTCTCTCCTATGTTTTTCATTACTGACAACTAGAATACTAAAATCTTGGTCGCAGTGTCATTCATTTCTTCTTTGATGTATACACTGTCGCAAAAAATCAATTCTAAATCTAATCAGTTTCCGTCTCGTCACTTTGCAACTCGTTTGTAATTATTCACGAAGCCAAACTTGTATCCCTTTTTTTGGAAATATAAAATAGATTACTACTTTATACAAATTTGATTTTGAAAGTGAAATTTATTAATTTAAACAATATACATTAAAAAGAGATGATTTTCGTTGTTCTTGTGGGAAAATTAAAGTAGACAACATAATATGGCATTTGAAAATTATTTTTAACAAATAAAAAAGTATTTCAATTATTTTTTGGGCCATTGAATGCGATTCTAGGGACATCTAAAAAAGTTTCTGATTATTTATAGAAAGTAAAATAAAGTTAAAAGTTTATGTATTTTAAGCCTTCATAAACAATATCATTGCATCAAAGAAATTTTTTTAAACTTTGTTTTGAGGTATTATTCTAAAAATTCGAAGACATCAAGATTCACAAAAATCAGTTCATTAGTTATAAGATTCAACTAAAAATTGATGGTTCTATTCAACCACCTTTATATAAGAAATTTAAAATTATTTGAAATAGTTTGTAAACAAATTAATTCAATGATAAAATAGATAATTAATTTTCTGTCAATTTTTTATTTAACCTCAAATATTAATCATTTGTCATTTGCACCCAAATTGTTTTAACCGTAATAACCTAAATATCATGGAACAAAAAACCACGATTAAAATTTGAAATTATCCAAATCAAGTTTTTGTAAACGGGTATTGTTATTGTATGCCATTAAGAATATGTGTATATTGTTTATATCCGACTTAATTATTTATATTGATCTGCAAATTCGTTTAAACTAAAAAAGTGAGTTTCTTTTTAAATTTTCAAGGTTTTCGTAATGGAAACAGGGTGAAAGATATACAAAAACGAAGTGAATTATTTATTTGCCATGTAAATGTCCATATATTGAAAACAACATGCGATTGTAAAAATATTTTGATAGCAAGTTGAATATAATCATATTAATTTTGTTGAATTTGGTACACATGGTCGTGGTATTACAAGAATAAAATTCACTTTTATCGATATTTTTTATCCTCCTGTGCATAATTTTATTGAGAAATTCCAAAAAGTTGTTATGCACCATTGGAAAGAATGATCTTTGGCCAATACAAAATATATAAAATATAGAGTCAAAGTTTGTTTGGGCGTTAAATTAAAGGAAGAATTGTCTTCTCAAAAAATACCTTATTTTTTGTAGGTACATTTTTAATTTACATTAAGTTACTAATTTTCATATAGTATCTTCAAAATTTTAAAAGTATTACTGAATCACTATTATATAGTCTTATTTTCTCGTCTGATCCCATATCTACATTTTTTTTTGGACATGTAAGGAAATTTTGGACACAATGTGTAGAAATATTATAAGCTAATTCCCTTTGCTATAAGCACCCTTCATTTTATGCATGCATATGTACAAGTCCATCTTTATGGACCATCTATACGGATCCCCCCCTCTCTCTCTCTCTCTCTCTCTCTCTCTCTCTCTCTCTCTCTTACTCACTCTGTCTTGTTTGGTCTTTGTTTACTGTTGGCTCATCTGCCCCCACAAAAGAGCATTTGCTCCGATCTGATCTTCGATGTCGGATGTTGTACAACCTGTTCGCAAATAGGTTACCTCGTGAACGGCACGCGCATTCATTATCCTCCTAATGTAAACATATTGGCGCCCCTGGCTGACCCCATCGTTCCATTAGGGAGTGTCGGAAAACGTCAATTTTTCATCCTAAGTGTATTCGAGAGGAGCGATCCGTAGTAGAATAGAAACTGATTTGGCTTGATTCGAGATGACACCGGGTGGTCCAGGATCATTGTTCCGTAGGCGTGGTGTTTTTGAATGCACTTTGATTGAATCGAAATTTCCGGATACGAATTAATAGTCTTATACACAACCAGCTTCAAGTATGATTTTGTCTGGAGAGAAACTTTTGGCTAAAGTTTTTCAAAAATTCTTGAAAGTCGCTATTCTTTTTGAAAACTGCCAGGATCATTTTTCGTCGGAATGAAAAACTCATTTGTTATATTCTACGTATTGTGACATCTGCAGGGATTACGGCTAATGTTACAGTCACAATCAACTGATGATTAGCTAAAATTAGTAAAAGTTGATTAACTTTGATCAAAATTATGCGGCATATTTCATGACTTTTCTAGTAAATGTTGATATAATACTAATAACTTATGCTACAATTTGTTCAATACGAAATTGAAAAATTATTTAAAAAATTGGACTATATTATTTTTTTCAAAGTTCAGAATATTTAACAATATTCACTTGTTCCAAAACTTATGAGTTCGGTAATTCTTGGTCAACAGTATTAATGTTGTGGTCGATGTTGAATGCAATGAAAATGAAATGTCTGATACGTACAGGTGTGGAAGATATCATGGCAAATTATGTTTAAAAGGAACTCTACGAATTTTGTTGGTTAAGTTAGTACTTTTATTGAAAAATAAATTAATTTAAAAAAAATGTTATATTTTATTTATTTATTAATTGACGGACTGGGATCCTTAACTACATACAATATGTAATGTGGAAAAATCCACTTTTACATTACAAATAAAAAACAATTAGTAATAGCACCTCGAAGAAAAGAGTTTCATCAGCAGAATCTATCTGTAATGAATAAACCATATTAAAAAATTATTATTGACGACATAAACACTGAAAGTGGCGAAGATTGTGCATATATTAAATATTCTTTTAATGGCTATTTAATGCAAGCAAGTTTACAGGATAATTACTATTGTAATTTCTAAATAAATGTAATGTAAATGAAATAATGTGCAAAAAATGACCAGAGATTATAAAAGATAAAATACATGTAATAAGTATATATAATTCAGTATGATAATACAAAATAAATTTAATTTAAAAATAATTAATATTAAAAATTGAAAAATTGAAGAATAATATGGTTTAATAACATTGTAATAAGAATTAAATCACTTTATCTTATAATGCGAGAATTTTAGCTACACTAAAACTACTACTTAAAATCTTACTTGATTCAAGTAAATGGTTTCTTTCAATAGTCGCAACAAAATATTAGAAAGAATATTCAGCGTTTACTTGATAAAAACAAAATAATTTCTTGAATACAATTAATATTTACTTAATTTTATAAAATATTTCATTTTTGTCAATTCTTTATATAAGCAATACATTTTTTAGTTCAATAATTATTTACTTGAAAGAAACCGATTTTTACTTCACCGAGTTAAATAATTTCTTCCTCTGACTAGATATCAAGTAAATATTTAACTCCAGAAAATATTTCATTGGTTCAATATATTACTTGAATAAAGTAAATATTTATTTGAAAAAATTAAGAACTAAACAAATGTTTGTATCATATTACGATGTTGCTACTTATTCTGTAGTTTTTTCTACATAATCCGTACGTATTTATTCAACGCTCTTACACATATAGTTTTTCTAATCGGATTGCGAATATACAGAATAATTTATTCGCCACCTGTTGAGAATAATGAGAAACGAGCATGGAAATAAACCGCAAAATTTGAAATTAACATTTGATTCGTTTTATTCAATTCAAATTGTAGAACGGAATAAATTCATATTACGGAATGAATGTTTATTGGTTTCAGATAAATATATACCCGAAGAAAAAAAGAAACACATTAATACTTGGATGAATGAAATATATACTGGAACATAGTAAATATTTACTCATTTTTAAGAAAACGTTTATTTTTGTTGCGACTATTTAAGTAAAACATTTACTTGAATCAAGTAAATTTCTTTTGATATGAGTTAATTGTTGCCAGGGACGTATTTATTGACATCCAGTCTTACCATTTTCCAAATCTAAACATATGATTTCTTTGTCGGAGTAAAATATCTGTTTAAAATGATATATTATTATTTTTTTAATTATGTTTATTGATAGATTAGCAGTGTACATTGTTTTGTTTTTTATAATGATTTACTTCTTTCAGGAAATATGGTTTACTAGTTTTAAACAAATTATTTCTTTGTTTAAAGAAAATACTATCTTGATTCAAGACAATAATTTTTTAATGCAGGATATAATATGTGACAAGGAAATGATTTACTTGAAGAAAATAAAATTTCTCTAAAAGCAACTAAAATTTCACTCGAAAACATAACTCAATTCAAGGAAATCAATTTCTATGTAAATACATTTCGTGAAAAGAAGTAAATTTTTTTCAGTGTAGTTAATTAAATTTATTTTATTTAATAATTGAAGTAGTAAATATACGAAAAAATCATTAGTCTACCGAAATTGATTAAATGGAATATGTAGTATATACGTTATAATTTCAGTATATATAAATAAATAATTATAATGAAATTTGCAATATATAATGGCTGTGTTGAATTATTTATAGGAGTTATAAATGCAAACATATGTAATTATGGGTCCGTTATTCATTCAAGAAGTAACAGTTACGTGTCGCATTATCTATATTATTTTACCATTTTTTAGTAATAGGAGTTGAACGTTTTGAAATGTTTTTTTTTAAATTACAATATAATAATGTTGCCTTTCTATAATAACGGTTATTATTTAAACATGTAAAGCAAAAATACATATAGTCGATATCTCTTCGCATAAGTATTTGTGACGTGTCGTATATATAACTAAAAGAAAATGCATAAACAATTTTTGTACTATGACGCATATTTTAAAAAATTATGACAAAAATTAGGATAAAAAAATTCAAGTTACAAAAATACACCTTTTAAACTTTTTCTCGAGGGCCACATTTTTTTAATTCGAGATATTAATTGTTACATTTTTAAATATTACAAAAAGTAGATATTATTTTTGCAGGTCACTAAAAAATGAGTATTCTTAGTTTGCAGTTTGTTTTTTTTTGGACTCATGAATTTTTTTTCATAGAAGCTTTAAATAAAAAATGAAAACTAGGTATTTTTTGAGATTACGGGCCGAAATAATGTTTTTGAGAGTTGAAATTATGGGACAAATTTTAATATACAAACCCGAAACTGGTAAGCATACATTTTTTCAATTTTATTTTGTGTTTTTTATAGCGGTTACTTTTGATTTAATTCTTGAAAATAATTAGTTAATAAGCAGAAATAACAAAAATAATTAAATATATTACAAAATTACAAAAATTTTTATAAACTTAATAGTTTCTATCTTTTAATCTTGTTTCACCCGACGAAAGATTATTACTATTTAAATTTATGTTTAATAATCAGATTTTGCAATCTTATTTTTTTAATTATTCGATTGTTTATTTGCTATTTTTTTATTTATATTTTCGCAATCGATATACTTTCTCACGGTTATAGACCTATATAAATCATACTTAAAAAAAAAGAGTTCAGAAGTTTTTTTATGCGGATGTAATAAGTTCCACCTGTCATAATTTGGGTGTGAATGTGTTCAATTTGTGTTCTATGAGAATGCCCGCGATAGATACAAGCTGCCGTTTACCCTCATTGATTATTAGGGTTTGTCTTAAATGCGTATAATAAGTCACGCTTTTATTATAAGTTTACTTAAATCCTTTTACTTAAATACTTTTTGAAAATCGTTTCTCAAACCTCTGTCAACAGTGTGAATATTAATTTTTTAGTTGTTCAAACAAGAAATCACATTGCTTTTTTAATAATTTAGTTTAGTTGTGAGAAATCAATGTTAAACAAAAACTTTCTCCAAAATGTATTTTGAGGGTTATCCGAATTAAAAAAAAGATCGAAATTTGATCAAATTTGGACGAAAGCGAATAAATCGAAAAACGATCTAATTATGAGCAGTTTTTTAAACGTTTTAGGATGCGAAATATGTCGACAACTAATAGGAATGCATCTATACTCCTATTCCAGTTGTATCAGATGATTATCCGAATAAGATAAATTTTTTATCGAAAGCCTATCAAAAAGTTAGGTTAGGTTATTTCATCTAAGTGGACATGATTCGGTTCCAAATGGACCAGAATGTGGAACTAATCGAGTATAAAACATTCCACTCGTTTAGATCTAAACACTTCCGCATTTTGGTCCATTTTCAACTGAACCAATTTCAAATCATTTTTTTTATCTGACATTTTTAAATATCCTTTTGGTTTGATTTCGGAACTGATTCGGTTCAAAATGGAAATTGAAACAACCTAAGTTGAATTTCGATAGGAAAGTGATCCTATTCTGATCGACAACTGATACAATTTTAATCGATGCATTGCCATCGCGATTGATTGTATATATAAAAACAGATCAAATATGTGTGAAAAAGAGACCTCATTTAAGTGCAATTTTGATCTAATTTCTATTAATTGTCTATAAATTTCACTTTTTTAAAGTATTTTAAAAAAGTGATCTTATTTTGATCACTTTTCAATTCATTCGCTTTCTTTTTTTACTCAAGATTGCTTAAAATAATGTAAATTAATTGTATATACCCTACTTAATTGAAATTCTAGTACAATAATATACAGGGTGATCCAAAAGTCCCGGAACAGCAAAATATCTCAGCGGGAGTGCATTTTCGAGGAAAATGTTTCAGACAAAAGTTTCAGGATTTTTCCCTGGCTATTTAATGGCGATATTGAATTTGACCTTGAACATGACCTTGAAGGTTATTTCAAGGTCAAGTTAATTTTTTTAAATGGGAACCCCTATTTTTTTCACGGATTCGGAAAGAGCACAAAATTTTACGTCCGAATATGCTATGGCCGTTTTTTTCGGCAAGGTCATTTCAAGGTGAAACTTAAAACTCCCGTGACGGCGAAATATCTCAGAGGGTGTGCATTTCTTTGGAAATTGTTTCAGACAAAAGTTTAAGGATTTTTCCCGGGCTATTTAATGGTAGCACAGAATTTGACCTTGAACATAACCTTCAAGGTTATTTCAAGGTCAAGTTTGTTTTTTTTAATGGAAACTGCTATTTTTTTTCACGGATTCGGAGAGAGCACAACTTGTTGTTCTGCTAACAGTAGATTTAGAAATCGGTTCTCGTCCCTCTCTAAATGATGCGTTAAATAAGGTTCGCACATTCTCTAAAGATCGCTGGTTATCACCCCAGCCTCTCATCATGAGAATGGTTATTCTTTCTCGTTCACTTAGCGCAGCCATTGCTCTTTGTACGAAATATACGTATGTATTTTGTTACTGAAATGATGCTTAATACGTTTAGATAGGAAAGGCGTTTAGATAGGAAATCCATGTATCTCACAAAACGATAAAGTTAAGACCAAAATGTAACCTTATAAGACTGTACACGTATGTATAAATTCAATGTGAATGTATGTTGTTTATTTACTTCGCTGGTGACTCGTGCTCTCTGTCGCTGTTCGCGCGCCCAAGTTCACTTTGCACAAGTGTTGCGTAAGATGTATGTATACACTTTTTTTAAACAGTTTATTATTCTATTTACAAAATTAGAGGACAAGCGAGGGACAGGAACTGATTCCTAAATCGACTTTTGGCAGAACAATAAATTGTTTCGAAGTTTACGGCACTGTAAAGGATCTCCCTAGAGCAGATCGTCCAGTAATAGCATCGACTGAACAAAATGAATTTAACCACTCTCAATACCGGAAGATCCTCATAACTTCGTTAAGAAAATGAAACGGGGTTCCAATTAAAAAAAAAAAATAATCTTGACCTGAGAATAATCTTCAAGGTAATTTTCAAGGTCAAATTTTATGCTGGCATTAAATATCCCGGAAAAAATCCTGAAACTTTTGTCTGAAACATTTTACCCGAAAATGACCTCTTGCTGAGTTAATTCGCTGTTCCGGGAGTTTTAAGTTTGGCCTTGAAATGACATTGCCGAAAAAAACGGCCATAGCATATTTGGACGTAAAATTTTGTGCTCTCTCCGAATCCGTGAAAAAAAATAGCAGTTTCCATTAAAAAAAACAAACTTGACCTTGAAATAACCTTGAAGGTTATGTTCAAGGTCAAATTCTGTGCTACCATTAAATAGCCCGGGAAAAATCCTTAAACTTTTGTCTGAAACAATTTCCAAAGAAATGCACACCCTCTGAGATATTTCGCCGTCACGGGAGTTTTAAGTTTCACCTTGAAATGACCTTGCCGAAAAAAACGGCCATAGCATATTCGGACGTAAAATTTTGTGCTCTTTCCGAATCCGTGAAAAAAAATAGGGGTTCCCATTTAAAAAAATTAACTTGACCTTGAAATAACCTTCAAGGTCATGTTCAAGGTCAAATTCAATATCGCCATTAAATAGCCAGGGAAAAATCCTTAAACTTTTGTCTAAAACATTTTCCCCGAAAATGCACTCCCGCTGAGATATTTTGCTGTTCCGGGACTTTTGGATCACCCTGTATATTAATACATATTGAGGCATAATTGAGTAATATTAAGATCGTTAGACCCGGGAATAAATTATGTTTGGGAAAAATATTTAATAGGGTTTCCAAAAAATTAATGTTCATTGTTAATGATATTGTTGACGAGAAAAAGCGTTACTGTTTCTAAAAGAAAATTTAAATATGCAAAAATAATTTGTTTGACAACTTTTCTTTTTTTCACCAGTTATGAATTTTTTAAAATGAATGAATTATCGATTTCGATAAATGTTCTGCAATTTTATCGCGCGAATTTGAAAATTTCTGAAGATATCAAATATCTCATGTAATAAATTCGGAAAGATTCGTTTTGTATAGTTGTAGAAAATCTTTCTCTCGAAAAAATAAGCCGTTATTTGTTAAAATCCATTTTTAAAAAACTTTTAACTGGCAGTAAGAAGAAAGTTTGAGTCATTAACAAAATTTGTGTCACAAATTATTTTTGCTGCTCTCAATTTTTTTTTCAAGAACAATAATGCCTTCTCCCTTCAACAATATCACTGCTGGTGAAAATTAAGTTCTTGGAAACGTTATTAAATATTTTCCATAAGCCTAGTATATTCCGAGGTCTATCTTCGTCTTCTCCTCTCGTCTAGTTATATTTACCAAATAAAGGGGAGCGTCACTTCTCCTACGCCCCTCAGTCGCGTGAGGTTCGCGACGCCCTTCAAAGGCCCCAGCCCGCAAGGTGGGGAAAAAGAGAGCGGCAACTGGTAAATATAACGAGACGCAATTATTCCGGGACTCTGCTGTACTTGAAGTACAATGAAACATGTACATACACGTTTTTTATAAAAGTTGTCAATAACTTGGAGTCTCCACGAAAGGGGTCCAGTTTATCGTCTTTTAGATTTCTGATCGAGATAATGTGACATAAGATATGTAATTGGCAAAGCATCTGATGGTAAAATTAATTTGTGGCCAATCTGTATATCAGTGATTCAACAAATAGACTAATTAATTGAACCCGATATTAAAACAGTCCGAAAATCAACCCAAAATGTTCAATTTTTATGATAAAATAATAGAGAAAATATTTCGAACAAATCAAAATTTAAATTTTATTGCACACGAAATTTTGAAAAACTGTCATCGGATTTGTAATCTAAGACCTCAAAAACTTTACTACACTTGAAATTTTCTTCTTTCTTTATGAAACTACCCCAATGCAAAACCATTTCAAGCCGTCTAACAATATAAAAATTGAAAATTTGTAAAAAATTTATTTTCAATTTTTGTATATATAGGCCGCCATATTGGAAAAATGGTTTATTGTACGAAAACAAATTAAATTAAAAACTTCAACATTTATTTCATTTTGGGTTTTAAAGGGATAATCTCAGAATAGACTGAACACAAATGCAGTCTTTATAGAAATGCACATCAATAAAAATGAAGAAGCAGTGCAAGAGGGATTCGTTAATTGAGAATCAAAGACAGTCGACCTGAAGTGAGGTTAGGAAAGGTATGAAACGGGACTTCCGACGTCGAACCCACAAGTCGGATTCGCTCGAGGGGCTTTTCGGCATCGCGGTCCAAGTCGACGTTGGAGACGTCGACGATGTAACGAGATCAGGATCGTGCCGAATCTGTGTCCCGCTCGAATCGCCCGTGCTAGATCGAATTACCTACCTGACCGATCCGCAGACATAGGAACACAGAAATGGAGGCGAAATTGACGAGTAAATCTAGAAAAACAAAATTGACAATTTGTGATTTGTTTCTTGCCAAATAGAAAGATTAATAAGACGTGAAGAAATTGGAGTTTTTGCATTTTTTATTTGTTACTGTACGATTAGTAGCAACCGAATTTTGGATATTTGAAAATTTTCAGTTTAGTAAAAATACAAAATTTTGAATAATTCTCACTCCTTACCGAGTGATTTTAAAAATCTGTAAAAAAATATTTATTTCATCGAGATGCATCTATGAAAAAATCATGAACATAATCGACTACTATCGATCGAAGTGAATGAATTGATGTGGAATGACCTTTATGTATCTAGTAATACCATCAGAATACGATTGGGGGAATTTTTACCGTCTTATAATTTTTTTTTATTTTTATTTAACCGGCGGAATTGCCCTTTTACAGTTTTTTTCATATGTATATTCAATTGTAATCTTTGCGAGAGCCGCAGATCGATTTAAGATGATGGCGCTATACTTCATATTTGTGAATGAAATGTAGGAACTGCAGAAATCTACACTAGCAGCACTCATGAGTCGATTTCCGCAAGATAAACAATCTTTTCAAAACGTAAACAAACAACCTGGCTCGTCTTACTAACAGCGAGCTGCTGCTTGAAAACAAAATCGAAAAATTGTTCACTGACGGGGATCGAACTCACGATCTACGACTTCGTAGTCCAGTTGCGCGTTATCGCCTGATTATAATGATGAAATAATAAGTCACATATAATTTTTTAACCCTCCAGAGCATCAATTTTTCTTTTTCTATAAGGACACAATGTATTTTGGACGAATATGACAAATTTTGTCATGGTGCTTGGAGGGTTAAAGACATACACAAACATAAACGCCTTAGCGTGTCAAATTAAGACACGCGGTTGTGCAAAAACCCAGTATTGACTAATCCATTACGTGTTATGCTAACGCACCAGTAGCTGAAATGTTGAATAAATTTTATTAAATCGGTTTGAAAATTAATACACCTGACTGGTATAAAAATGAATGTCATTAACTAGATTGTAGATTGCGACTAAGAAATTTGAAAAATGATATACATGATTGTACTAATTATAAATAGTAGGGGAGAGGCCACTGTTGTGTAACAGGTTTTGTTTATCATATTTGTTTGGATCATTCGATTTTAATGATCGAGCTACCGTTGCAGAACATCAACACCTTTTTGTGCTTGCAAATATAATGATTCCATGTAAATAATAAAAAGCTTGGTCAATTTTAGAAAGATAGAATTTTTAGCGAAATAAAAAATTGACCGCGGTGCGCAGCACTTCCAAAAATCCACTCAAACGTTAAAAATATTGAGTGAAACCAATAGAAATTCCAAGTTTATGAGTTTTTAATATAATTAAATAAGTCCGTACATAGAATATAATACGGAATGTTATTAAATTCGAAACCGTATGTTTTGTTTATTTTTCTAATATAAAGCATTTCGTGTTTATTTGAATTTTGTTTACATACTTTGTATTTACCTAAGTGACTTTTCGTTTAATTTGACCTAAGAATTGATTCACTGTAACAATAATGATGATATTTGATGTTAACAATGTCAAAATAATGATTTTTGATACACGTGTCAGTAAAGTAGACACTTTACGGACTCTTTTTAATCCGTAAAGTGTGATTTTACGGACTGATCTCCGCACTTTACGGACTAAAAACAGTCGGTAAAGTGCCTACTTTGCGAACAGTGTATCAAAATAGTATATTACGATACAAGTGCGCGAAGTAGGTGATTTGCGGACGACTGTAACGAGTGCGAAAGTGTATCGTATTCTATTTTTTTGTTGACTCCGCGAGAGAAATTTTTCGCGCACTGATTTGAGTGTACGAAGTACTTCGCGTATACATTTCAGTGCGCGAAGTGCAGTGTGCAAATGAGTTATTTCGCGCACTAATAATAGTGCGCGAAATTCAATTTCGCGCACGGAGTTAACAAAATATAGTTCCGGAATTAAGTTTATACGTAAAGTGGGCACTCAAGATGTTTCCTCAATTTACACAATAAACAGTTGCTTTGAACACAATTTCAAAAAACGGTTCTCACTGCGCACACTGTGTTTTGAAAACTTGTGAAACTGTTAACGGTTCAGCGTTTATTCAGAAATAAGCGTCTAATGAAACTATAGATATCGACTATCCACATCGGTTTCATAACCTGAGGTAAATAAATAATTTATAAAATACAGGTTCTGCACTACCGGAGCTGCACAACAGGTCCCTCTCCCCTATATTGATTTAGTTTTGTTATTTGTAGTTTAATTTTAACAATTACTAAAGTTTACAAAATTTGATTGAGTTCGTCGCCTCAGGATAAGAGGCAAAACACCTTCCAAATAATGTAGCTCTATAAAAGATTTATTTGTTGACAAGCATCTTCTTAATCGCTTAAATTAATCGAAATTGAAAAAAAAATTAATTAAATCCTTGGTTTTGACGTTTTGCGAAAAGTTAAATGTGTAAATAAATACAATAATATCGCTTTACTTATTTCAAGACTGTCCTTCAATTTTGGAATAAGTTAAAATTTCATTTTAATTACTTCATACGTCTAAGACAAGATCTTCCAACGCCTTATGATGAGGTCCATGTGAAAGATCTGGATCGAAACGTAGTTTTTATCTCTTCACAGCAGGCATTTTTGAAAATTTTGTTATCGTTAGAGGGTATCTGAATTTCGCTAATTAAATTCACTTTTATTCTTATGTATTCCGTTTGCTTGATCATCGATTCAGAAACGATAACATTCATATTTACTAACCTCGCAAAGCATTATTTCTTTCATGTTAGTGGCGTACATTCACGCTCGTATTATTGTATTTATTTATTTACATATTTAACTTTTCGCGAACCGTCAAACCCAAAAATTTAATTTTTTTTTAATTTTAATGTAGTTCTATCTTCATTTATGTTTTTTCAGAGTGAAAATTGTAGTGAACAACTATTTTATTATGAGTGAAAGAAAAAAACTCTTCGTAAAAGAGTGGCTCAATTGATAAAAGTGAAATCGGTTGCAATATTTCCTAAAGTTTATATGGTTTACGGATTGGACTTCGCATTTTAAATATATATTATAATAAATATAAGTATATTAGTTCGGATAAATGCAGTGACATTTTCTTTATGTAGGAAAATTAAAGCGACTATGAGCGGGCGGTCAATATTTGAAATTGAAAGGAAATCCAGTATTCAGACTCCCAGTGCAAAATTGAACAACATTTAATGTATTTTAAGAGTGCAATATTTAAGAAGAAATTCTCATTCTGTATTGGCTTGAGATAAATCTTCCAGCCTCATGCAAAATTGGCTTAAATAATTTAATTACACATTTGATCCCATTCGTATTTTCTCTACCGATTTAGAGCCGTGAAGAATATTTTTAAGAACTTATTCAAACATTTATTATTGGAAACGAACAAATTTTCGATGGAAATCAATATAAAGTTGTTAATATTTTACAAAAGATGGGGAAATCGGTGCCGTATGAAACTTGTATGTCCGTTTCATCTTGAAAAAAATATTGAGTCGCAGATTTAAAAGAGGTACTTCTGTGTTAAATGTTGTAAAAGCAAAACATTCCTTGGGTTTTCAAATGCGATTTATAAACCATCAATTTTTTATTGAATTTTATCGATTTTATAAGTTCTCCATGTATTTGAAAGAGATCGATATATTTGCACTTGAATATTATTTATAATTTCTTATTGCGATTGCCGTTGCATCATGTTTTGAAAACAACAGTTGTAAAAATGTTAATAATGATATTTATTAACTTTATTAAGTCTGTATTTATCAAACCTGTGTTTTTTTTTTAAATTAGCATTAAAAATGAACGTTAAGTTCTTTTTTGTGAGTTGACAACAAATTGTGACAATATTGAAAGAAATTATATTTTTTCTTTGACGTGAGTTGTTGTTAAAATTATTTAAAATTTTGGTAGTAACATTTCATCACGTTTCAAATATTTTTCAAGTATTTATTCCAGACAAAGGCATCAGTAAATGAAAATAATTTTTGTCTTAGAAAATTTCACTCAGTTATTATCAAAATCCAAAAGCATTGTTTACTTTAGTAATAACAATACATATAATTATGATAAATAAATAGATCCCTAAGAATATCAGTCGCTAGGTGTAGATTTTGAATAACACGATCCAAAAACTCAAGCTTAGATGTGATTAGTTTTAGAGTAGATCCAGAATCAAATAGGAGGTTAAAAAATATTATTATTTTTTTTGTATTATATAGTTTATTTACCCATATGGTGAATATAGAAATTCAATTAGGGTAGAGTGCACAAAGGATTATAGTACATATAAAATTAACTTAATTAGAATCGATGGTTGAACAATATTTCCAGCTTAAAATTAAAAATATGGATGCAAAAAGTATTATTATTAAAGAATTTAAAAGAGCTAAATTTTAGCGATCTAGGGAGCAAAATAGCATTTTGCGCTCATAATGAGAGAATAATATATTATGCAACAAGTGCGCAAAAAAGTCACACTTTGCGCACAGAATTGCATAAAGTGATTCTGTTGAAGATAAAGAGTTTATTTCCGTTCGTTTTTCTATGTGCTGATTTTTTAAAGTTGATATTTGGATACTCAACCGAATTTACGAATACACCAGGATTAAATAAAATATATACGTGAAATGTAATCTAATTTATTCCTAACGTGTAACAGTTATATCAGCAAAAATGAATTTTAAAATATTCCGTTTTCTTACTGTTCAAATTTAATTTTACGATTTCTCATAAATTTTTATGATTTTTCATATGCGCATGCATCATGACAATCATAAAATACTTTCCAAAACATGAATAATGCATAAACATTGCTAACAATTATTGATAAATTTAAGATTTCGTTACAAATTTATATGAAAACCCCACATTTGTCGACAGTTACTTTAATATACCGAAAAAGCATATAGACATGATATCAAAAGTTAAATTTTGCATTCTGTGAAGTTATTAAAATTTCACATTACAGACGACATCTTTGTTAGGTATTAATATTGCCATTGTATATAAATACCAATAAAGATATATTTTTCGAACTTCGAATGCAATAATTATTCAATTCTCGAGCGTTTATATAAATTACATGGATAAATAAATTAGCGTCTAAGTAACGGTCACCATAATATATTTAATAAACGATGTCTGCGAAAAGACGCACATTTGTATATAGTACTATACAAAATAACCATTTGTTAAATGCAGTCAATAAGATCCGTACTGTGTTTGCTGAATGTGGAGGAACTCTTTTTTTTTTAAACTGCTTTAACAAAAGTCCTTAACATTATAAATGAATGTTATAAACGTTTTTTTTTTGTTTTCATCAAAACATTTTTAATTTCAATTCTTTTTTTACCATTATGATACTTTTCTGAAGAGGGCTACGAACTAGAGCCGAAAGCGTTAAATGTTGTTTTTGTAATCTGTTTATATATGAGTCTTTTTAGACTTTTTTTAATATATTCGTTGCTGTTGTTGATGTTTTTTAGGTGCTTCTTTTCAGACGTCGTTTTTTAAATATATTATGGTGACCGTTACTTAGACGCTAATTTATTTAACCACGTAATTTGAATGCAATAATTTATTGCCTAATCTGTAATATTCGTTTTGGAAATTTCAAGGAGGATTATAGCAAATTTGTTTAAAATTAGTGCTGGTAATGTGAATATTCGAATTCCAAATATCTTTTAATTATTAAGTTCGCTGCGGATGACTTTTCTCTGACTGCGGCAAAAACGCAAATCTTTGTCATGGCATAAATTACTCTAATGAAGTCAATAATGTATCCAATTTAAAAACTGGACCATTTCTTAGCAGTCTAAGGCATACCGAACAACATGCCGTTCCCCTTTTTCAAAAACATGATGTCAAAAAAAAGATATAAGTTCTTAAAATATGTTGTTTTTACGATTTTTTCAAAATCTTTGTTATGAGCTATGAAATCTATTAGATCAATTTCTGTATTAAAAATTAATGAAATTAATTGAAACTCGATACTCAGAGGTTTTTGAAGTTGCTGATTACAAATCTGATGGTATATTTTGAAAATTCCAAATGGAGGATCCAATATGTCGGGCAAATTTTTCAAAAAATTATGTTAGCCTTCCCCCCATTATTTGCTATATACAATATTTACTTACACACTTTACCACGTGGAGGATTGGAGAAAGGTCTTCAAAGTGCACTTTTTTTATTTATTTATGTTTGTATGTTTAATATTTTTTTAACTTCTTCCCACTTATAACGTGATAACTCGAAAATACATCCAAAAAAAATCTTAAATTTACGCGGGATACTCTTGAGAGATATCCGAAAATAATAAACTCTGTAAAATATCTTTGGAAACTAAAAAATATAGATTTGTAGCTGAAGAATCAAAGAAATTATTGATACAGACAAAAAATCGTGTCAAATATTTTATAAATGATTACGAGAGTATTCCTATTGCTCTAATAATCTGCCTCTATGGGAAAACAATGAATAACAAATTGCCGTAATTTTAAACATGCAAAAACTGACATAAGATTCGTAATCAGTTTGAATTTTTATTAAGGCCATATTGAATCCGCCCTTTTGAATTTTCAGATTCGTAATCAGCGAACCTGAAACTCCCGAATTTAGAAAATTTGTCCGCCATATTCAATCCGCCATTTTAAATTGTCTAAATCTCATTTCCCAAAAAAACACCTATACACCAGGTTACAGTAAAAAGTAACCAAATTTTTTCCCGCATTTTGGGCACTTTTTGTGAAATTCTTGCCGCAGCGAAAAGGTTAAAATGTTTTAATTGTATCTTTACATATTTTCATAATTAAAATTGGACCCAATGAACCATCCTGTATCGTCGTCATTCGATACCATCAACGCCGTCCGACATCATTCATCATATTACAGTTAATCTGATCACTTATCTGATCACTTACAGACATTGTATGACGACGTCGGGTGTACGACGTCGTCATCTTGCGCCATAAACATTCAACAATATAAATAGGTCTTATCATCATCATGCGACGTTATCATCATCATCATCATCCGACATCATACTTATTCAATGTTACCATCTAACGTCGTTAGCATAGCGCGTAACCACCTGATATTATCATCAGCCTGTATGATTCTACATCATCACCAGCATCTTGCGTCATTATAATTATATGTATAACATCATCGTCATCCAACATCATCATCAACATCCGACATTATCATCAGCCTACATGATTCCACAACATCATCGTCATCAACCGATACAGTCATCTTAAATCATCATCATGCGACAATATCATGATTATTTTGCCTCATTATCGTTACATACGGCATTATCATTGCCATCAGACATCATAATTATTCAATATTATCACAGTTATCTGAAATCGTTGACAGCATCGTCATCATTCGAAATTATCATGATCTTATATGATCCTACAATATCGCTATCATTTTAAGACATTGTTATTATTTAACATCATTGACAACCAACATCATCGTCATCCAACATCATCATCATTAACATCCGACATCAGCATCATTCAATATTTTCATAGTCATCTGCCATAATTGACATCATCGTTAGTATCCGACATTATGATCACAACATGAACCACAACATGATCGTTATCATCCGATACAGTTATCTTAAATCATCATCATGCGACAATATCATGATTATTATGCCTCATTATCGTTACATACGGCAATATCATCACCATCAGACATCATTATTATTCAATATTATCACAGTCATCTGAAATCGTTGACTTAATCATCATGCGAAATTATCATGTCCTTATATGATCCTACATTATCGCCATCATTTTAAGTCATTATTATTATTTAACATCATTAACATCCAACATCATCGTCATCCAACGTCATCATCATCAACATCATCATCATCCGATATCATCATTCAATATTATTATAGTCATCTCACATAATTGACATTATCCAGCCTATATGATTAGACAACATCACCCTAATCTTCCGATACAATCATCCTAAATGATCATTATGCGACAGTTTCATGATTATTAGATGTCATTATCATCATCATACGACATTATTACCGTTTATGATTCTACATAATCACCATCATTTTACATCGTTGTAGTTATCTAGCATCAGCACAATCAGAAACCATGATTATCTAATATGACCATAATCATCTAGCGTAATTTTTATCAACGTCGTCGGCACCTAATATCGACATCCATCATCAACTATCGATGAAAATCATCGGAACATATTATATTGAATTATAACAAAAAAGAAATTGTGTATTCGAATTCGTTCTGGTGAAGAGGACGTTTTGCTACATAACCTCAAATATCTTAAAATCATGAATCTTATAAAGTGTATATTGACAAAGCACGTCAAACATTAAATGCAATGTCTTTGGATTACTACATATGAGTGCTAATTTCCTAATCATTCATGCAAACAATAGCATGCAGCCATTAACACTTGATACTTTTTAAATAACTCTATCTTTACATTATATCATATACAGGGAATATTGACAAAAATGTCACAAGATGATGTAATATTCAATATACATCAGTATAGTAATTTTAGGTATCTGCTACTTCTTAGATAGAACATCTTCAACCGAAATTGGCTTGATTATCATACTTACATTGGTCGGAGGGTGAACTGTACGTGGCAACACTAATTGTGTTATTGCCATGGCTGGGTCTTTTGATCATCTTACTAATCTCCCATCTGAAATTCAGCGGTGTAAGCTCTCCTTTTTCTTTTTTTTTTAGTCGATTATACCATGTAAATCTCAGCGAATGCTAGGTTTCGTCCATAACCCTGCCACATCCCTCGTAAAGACGGCGATTCCTATAATCGGCCCGATAAAACCGCTGAGAACCGAGGCTATTAGCTCGAATCGGATGATAATCTCGCTTCAGAAAAGAAGGAAAGTGAATCCCTTTTGCCATATGGTGGGAGGAATCGACTCGCGCCGGAAGGAGCGAAATAGGGACGGTTCAAACAAGGTGAGGGAGACGGAAACAAGGGGTAGAGAAAAGGGAGGACTCGACTACAAGGGCTTCCTCGTCGATGCGTCTTCCTCCATTTTGTCTTAACGCAGCGCATGAGGTTGCTAGGCAACAGACCTTACGCTCTGTTCATTTATAATTCAGCAGCCAATGCGGGCCACGCGGTCCGCACCCTCGCTCATTCAACTCGCTCTCTCAAACGGCGGAACGCGGGATCCACTCGGCGCGCATACGCGTTCGACTACGTGTATATATACACCATCAGCCACGCATTTCCAGTATCTTCTATCCCAACGCCCCCTCCCGGGAGTTTGCCGAAATGTCCCCACTCGAATTCCCCGCACTCCGCCCCCGCATTCCCGGATGACGATGTTCCTCTCGTGCTTTCGGGGGCTTCGACCAACCAAGCCTAGCGATTTTCATCACCGTTTTCTCCTTCCGACCTTGCCTATTGCGGGCACATTTAAGATTTAGGCATAATCCACAATTCCTAACTGTTAACGGAATCCTCGTGTTCGGTTTTGTGGTATTTCGGCTCCAGGGAATAGTTTCCCTTAACAAAACTAAAATTCCAGCTATTCTATTGCTCGTTGGTGGAAGTCTGATGGGAGATGAGATTGTTGGACTAATTTAGAAATATGGCTATTGTTGCATCGTGATGGATCTGAAGCTTCTGCAGCGCGGGGTGGTTGCATTTGGTGTCAATAAAATCTGGATTCCGAGAAATTCAGTGTTTATCAGATTTGAATCCAGTTGAGGTAGATCGTCGAGCATATAAAGTCTCAATTGATTTGGTCAGATCTGGGTAGGTCTAGTATGGCTCCAGTTGAGTAGTGTAATCTGTTTACACCTCCCTCCCTTTAATCCTGGTGAAAGTAACAAGGTATATCAGAGCGCATGGTGGGGATGAGGAGAACCTCCCCTTGGGCAATCGTAGTTTGAGGGAAATAGGGAAATGTGGTAATTAGATATACTTTGCGACTTATACCATAGATCCAATTCTGGTAACATAAGAAAGGTAAAGCAATTAGGTCGATGCGCAATAGTAGACTGCCAATCAGATTTCTGTAAGTTTTTACGTACGGTATGGTGAGAAAGACAATGTAGAAGTAAAATAATGTTCCCAGTATTTAGTTGCATAGCTATTTGAATTGACGTCTTAGAAACTTGTTGTGGTTGGTCTCCTAACTTTTCCCTCTTCTCCTATATGCGCCTTGCTATACTTTTTTATTATACCATGGATCCAACAACTGGTTATGATGGGGATAAAACAAAAAAAACAAACTCCACTATTATACACCTGGGGCAAGCGAAATGGTGGCTCCCTTTCTAAAGTTATATTTTCTATGACGCGTATTATTTTTAGTCCGTAAAGTGTGATTTTACGGACTGGTTATCATACTTTACGGACTACAAAGAGTTCGCAAAGTGCCTACTTTATGAGCATTGTATGAAAATACAGATTTTTAATAAAACGTCGACTTCGCCTGCTCTTGGACGTACAATCTCTACTCGGTCCGCACAATTCAACTTTACGGTCTAGGACTGAAAAGTACTATTTTCATATCCCCACCATTTAGTTTTTCTTCTCTGTAAGTTATATTTCTCACATTTCTTCTTACCAAGCGATTTATTCCGCAGGGAGGAAAGGAAATTGAAAGACGGTAGGAGTAAACATAACTTATACGGTATATAACTTAAGGCGAGGACTACCGTATAACTTAATAACGGATATCATAACATATGGAGAGGACCAGCGGATAACTTAAGAAGGGATAAAACATAAGGGGATTTGTAGCTGTAGGAAGTGATGTCTAGGAATTTGAAGACCGCTCCCTATATTCTTTGGGATTAATATACAGTAGTCCTCCCCTTATTTTAACCGCGTCTCTTATTTTAATTTTTCCCTTCCCCTATTTTTTAACTTTTTATCGTGCTCTCTCACTCTCACTGCTGGTCGTAAGAAAGAGGGGAGATGTTAAAATAAGGGAAGGGGCCGCCATCTTCTTTGTCCCGAATAGTTAAAATAAGGGGAGGACTACTGTAATGCAATGAGTGGGGTTCTTCCTGTTATTTGAGTCTTTCCTATGAGTCTTTCTCATTTCGGAAAAACTACCATCTAAGATTATTCGATTTCAAATACCCCACTCCCATTTCTCCCGGCGATGCTATGTTTCAGCCTTCAGAATTGCCTTTCTAGAAGTTACCTACTTAGTCAAGTACTTAGTTCATATTCAGGACTTTTTTGTTCAACTTTCAGCAAATTTAAATCCCAGGGAAATTCCAACCTCATGGATTAATTATGATAATTATAGTTAAAAGAGTTTATAGTTTGGCTGATTTGCATCAAAAGAGGCTAAAGAAGGATTCTCTTTATGAGGAATGTGAAATTCCTCTTGGGGTTGCGAGCAAGTAGCAACGAACCTAGAAACGGCTCCTAGTGACGAAATTACTAACTACGTCAGAGAATGGTGTACAGCATCCTCTCCGTTTTACAGAACATGAAAGTTTAGTAATTTTATGGTTTTCACCAATTCTGTTACTTTGGCACCACAACAGTGTAGTGATTTTACAACCATTTTTAATCGCGTAGGCTCAATACTTCCGGCAGTAGGGGAGGGGGATTCTTTAAGATAACTAAATAAGTTTAAACAAAAATATTACTTATTGTTCGGGGTTTTCCGATTTTTCTCCAGCAGTGATTTGTCAGTCGTTTTTTCATGGATTGTTTCGGTTGCTTTCTGTATTTTCTCAATTATTTTTTCTGGTGTTTTGGCTTACTTCTTCAGACTATGGTATTTTTTTCCCGAAGAGTCTAATTTTTCGTTTACCATAAAATCAAACCATAAACAAGCATGGGGATCCAAAATGTGCAATGTTTTCTAATATACACGATGTTTTTAATATAACAATTAATTCTGCCAAGATTTCAATAGTATCATGGTACCATATTTAATCATTTTCACTTTTGCGAATGATCAACCTACGATTGTAGTTTCTGGTTTGTTATTGTGTTATTCTACCGAGAGCTGTTATAGTGCCGCAGTAGATCAAAGAATTTGCTCTTGGTAGTGTAGTCTTGGCCCCACAATTGTTCCGTGAGCGTGTAATTTTTATTCTGCGTTATACGTAGGGAGATCGATATTCTTCACATTTAGAGAAGAGAATGGACAGAAAAGTAGATTTTAATATTCTTCAACTGCTACACCAGCAGAATAATGTAGTTACATTTCATGGCTATTCCTAACTGGTTCAATCACATTACTTTACAATGTATTTAAAAGGTAAGTAGTTTGAAAGATCGTTATTTTAACCACTTTTAAAACTACACAGATAGTAATGTGAATTCACATAAAGTGCATAATGGAACTCACAAATGAGATTAAAGCGCACTTCTGCACTCCATATGAGTGCTATTTGTGTCCTCCAATCAGATGACGAGTATTATTCACATATGAGTCTTGCCTTATTGAACCATTATCGTATGCGCAAACCACTAATTTCTTGCCGCATTACACACGACGCCGATTGGTTGCCCACCAAGACTATTAGCCAATCATTACAAGCATGACAAAAGTTTCATATGTGCGTAGAAGCGGAGTTTTTGCGCATGCGCAGTCCGTTCCCGTATATTTTCTTCATTCCTGAACTCTCATAAGCGTTCACATAAGCACTCCTAAGTGAGATCTCGAACATGAGGACATCGCGAGACTCACGCCTTGCTACTTGGGTAAATTATAAGTTTCCTATTCTGCCTCCATTCCCGATTCCCTGATATTACCAGTATAAGTACACGTGTTTGCCCCAGTTTGCAAACTGAATGAGAGATTCTGCATGCGTCGACCAGAGGAGCAATGCACATCTATCAGCCGATATACAAGTTAAACATTGCGCACTCGATCGTGGGGAGCTGCAATCGAGGCCTCAGCGGCCAATATTGGGAAGGGGCGAATGATTATAATTGTAATATGGGAAAGGGGGGGCGGGTTACTGTTGTTATAATTCTCAGAAGTCTGGATTTACGGAAGACTATCATCAAGGAGTTGATTCACGTACATTTCGAGACATTTTTACACAATTATATTCTAAAAATGATTCATTTATTGACTTATATTTTAAAATACGTACTTAATAATTGTAGCAAAATACTGGAAGAAGAACTTCCAAATATATTTTATCAATATTACTTATCTTGCATGATATTACACCGTAATTCGTAAACACAGATCATTAAATAAAACCCTTTTACAGTTGTTTAAATTCAATTAAGCATTCAAAACTAACAAATGTAACTTGGGATCCCCATAAATTAAATAAAGATTGTTATAAAGAAAGCAAGTCTTCTTGATTCTGATATTAATAATGCATGAAATAAACTGTAATTTCTATTCTGATGTCAGAATAATTCATTATAATTTTCATTTGCATTATTATATATTTTCAATAGTCACCTTGTTGGTAACAATGGATATTTTTTACGATTTTTTTGGATCAATAATTTAATTTAAAAAAAACGAGGACCAATCTCTACAGATGGGATGCTCCGAGGCTTGAACCCGAGACTCTTCGATTCCAACGGATCGTTTCTTACTGAGATAGTTGGATGGCAATAAAATCAGTTTTTTAGATTTATTCAACAGATATTTCAAAACAGGTTCAAGTTTAATCACTTTTAATTATTCTACTCTTTCAGTACTTTTATGATGCAAACATTTTCGTTTAAGGAAATGGAATATCAAAATTTGTATTGTGTGGTGTGTACAAACCGCGACTAAATGTATTGTAAGATAAAATGGGCCGGGAAAAAAGTTCCAAAATTCAGCACACCGAAAGACCAAAATTTTGGTATAGCATAGCTCGAACGTGATTTTCTTCACTTTGTCTTTGAAAATTTGGCAAGTAGAAAGCAAATTAAAATACCTTGTATTCACGCAATATCGAAATTTTAGTCTTTTGTGGTTTTGATTTTCGGAACTTTGTTCCCCGGCCGTAATATGATTACATTTTATTAAAAATTAATGCCTAGTACCTGCAATACTCGTGCATCTTGATTATGTTTTTTGAGAGAAAGGAAAGTTCCTTTTGTATTGAAGGAGGGGGGGGGGGCAAATAGAGTTTAAACAAATCGCCTTGGTTATAAAAGAGCGTGCGTAAAATGCACTTTTACGATGCATTTCAAAGTTAGATTTGACCTTTGATAGAAATGTTTATATATGTTAAACAAATATATCCCAATTTACTTTGGAAAGTTCACCTCGTTACACAGTCCACTTCAAAGTGAAACGCTCTCATACCCTGATAATCTCACGCCTATAACCCTTGCCTAGCAAAGCAAGAAAATACACGCCGGTTACCGCTGCACTTATGCAGCATGCATAATGCGCGACCCTACATATAGATACGTTCACATGTGGTCGAAGCATTTTCAGCGTCGTACGTACTATAACCTTCAATTACGGCAGTCCCGTATATCATCTCCGCAATTTCCCGGGCGTCTCGTTTGACACATTCTCTCTGGTTGTTTTGTAAGTTTGTTTTTCCTCCAAAAGAAAGCTTCTTTTCGAGTTTGCTGTACGTAATTAATGTAAAATAAACACATTTCGAATTTTTTTTATGAGGATTTTAGAGGAAAAACCAAATATTCATTTCATAAATATGTGTGCAAATTATTTTAGTAATAAATTGGTGTCCAAAAAGACATCGGGCACCCCAGTAATCGGAATAGAATTAAAATGGAATCAAAATTTAATCCATTCCAATTCGTACTTTGAATCCATCAAAATATTTTAAAATCATTTAAATTCGTAAGAAATTTCGTACTATTTATATCGAAACTGATGTAAACCCAGTAATCAGAACTGGATATCCTGGTAGAAATTTTGTCTAGAAACAACCCAGGACCTGGATATATTTTACAATCTTTTTCTGGGATCCCCTGGGATTTTACAATTTATATAATTTTAACTAGTTTTAAAGGATACCTTCAATGCGTGCATGTGTACAACTCATCTTCAGGAATAATGTAATTAAATGCATAATTTGACGACTTCCAACTGTAGATATACAAATATCGGGAAAAATCGATATCGAAACGATCCAGAATCTAGGTTGACTTGTCTGATTCCATAATATGTTGGTATATTTCTAGATTCTAGTCGCAATTTATTCGGATATTTCCACATAGAGTTTTCCTTCCAGGCCTTGTATATAATGTGGAGAAATTAAGGGCAATTTCTACCTGGGTAAAAAACGATTAAAATGCATCAATTTCTAAATGTTTTGAATTCGTACTTTGGGAATATTTTTTTATCCCCATTGCATTTCTATTTATTGATACCCATAGGAAATTTAATTCTTTAATCTATGCGAATTATTTTCTGATTAACGAAGGTAGGGAGTGCATTCT
Source organism: Trichopria drosophilae (assembly GCA_030407085.1). Classification (NCBI taxonomy): domain Eukaryota; kingdom Metazoa; phylum Arthropoda; class Insecta; order Hymenoptera; family Diapriidae; genus Trichopria; species Trichopria drosophilae. Next base: position 97,263,140 of record CM059586.1, on the reverse strand, counting down.
TATTTATTAGTACGACTTGGAAACTATAATTTGGAACCCATGAGAATTCAAGAATATTCGCAAAAAAATAAGACCTTAGTGCGTGTCTGTCCAAATTTTCGAATAAGAATCTTCATCCAAAAGTGAGATTCCTGAAGATAAAACTTTTGTTTGTAAATTTGCATATATTGAAATATTTTTATATGTGAATTCTTGTTTGTCATTGTCAATGCTTTTGAATCAGGTTGGATACAAATGTATTAAATTACATTAGAATACAATTCTTACTACGCATTATAATGGATTCTAAGTACGAGCAGGAATGTATTAAAATTTGTAATCTGTTTTAATCCTTTTCATACATCAAAATAAATTCAATGTGCTTGACTCCGTATATAATAATTTTGTTTGGTCATGCTTTTTGAGTGGAAGTGAATATTTTTCAGCTTCAATGGAAATTTATGAAAATAAAATATTTATGATTTCCAAATTCTGAATGAAACGCATTAGTGGGATAGTTTTAAAAGTATATTACTTTTTTATTCAGATTAATAAAAACAGAAATGCTTGTATTCCGAAAATTCGATTGAAACGCATTAAGAGCAATATATATTTTTTTAGTCAGGTTGATATAAGGTTTTTAGGCAGAAAATTGAATTGAAACGAACTAATGGCTTTTTGAAGAATATTTGTCTTGGATTCACATGGATTGTAAATTAAAGTTCGCTATTCGTAATAATATAATAAACGAATAAGAAGGCGTTCAGTGAATCAGTCATGACTTTGCATGGATTAAAAATCAAATTTTCTCTGGGTATGAATAAATAGAAATGAATTGTAAATAAAAATTCGTTTTTCCAAAGTTCGAACATTTAAAAATGCATTTCGATACTTATTTATTAATTTCCGACTACAACGTGGTTTATGATTTAAAATTTATGTAACTTTTTTTATTATGACAAATATGAAATAAAACCACTGAACGTTTAAAAGTTACTTTATCGTTTATAAGAGTCTTATAGGAAAAAATTATTATTAAAAATGTCATTCTTTGGATGACATTTTTAATTGTAATTGTTAGAATATACAAAATTCGAATAATCTAATATAATTTATTACCTGCACTAAAAAGAAAATTTAAAAAAAGTTCAAAATATGTATATTAACCAATTCCAGAGAAGTAAATTTTATTGTTGATTTTTTAACTTAATTCTCAACAGTCAAAAGAATCAATAATGGCTTCAAAGTTAGCTAGTCTATCATTTTTTGTGTGCTCTTTTGATTAGAGTCAGAATTGTATTTAAAAGCCCTCTAAAACGCATGAATAGAAAAATTAAAGAAACATTAGAAAATTTTCAGACATGCCCAAATATTGCAAATATTACGAATCTATTAACTTACGAAATTATTTATAAAATAATCAATAATATCATATAACAATTGTTAAGTGGATATTTTCATCTCAATGTAGACAAAAATAGTGGGGAGATTTGGAGGTTGACTTGATCACAATCATTTCGACAATTTTGATATTAAAAGATAAAGAAAAATAGACATTACAATTTATAAAATTAGGATCACATTGATGTATCCATAAAATGATTTCTGAACAAAGCATGAAAATTGGTTTCTAATAGATCAAAATAACTAAGGTTTTTACTTGTTGACTACACACTAACTGGATATTTTTCATCAATAATTAGTAGGAAAAACAATCATTTCAATCAATTCTATATCTGTGGTAAATTTTTTAACAGTTTACTAAATTGTTATTATATTTGTCCTTTCGTGGAGTAAAAAATCTATGTCTGCAGTGAATTCGTGTGTTAAGTAAACTTAAGACTAAAAAAGATGTGCATAAGATATCGATGCAGCTCATGCAGTGTGAAGTGTTCTACTCTAGATGCATAAACCACAATTTTATATTTTCATAAATTACATAATCTCTGCTAGGTCTTCGTACATTTTGCCTTAAAATAACCATTCTATAGACATAATAAGTTAAGTAATGGCAAATTTTTGTGTGGGGTGCTACTTTATCGGTATCTTTAAAAAAATCACGCTAATGGCTAATGTTTCAGTATCACGAAGTACCAGTTTTTCAACTTGACGCAAATAGCGTTAGTGTGACAGTTGCCGTTAATACTATCGATGCGTTAAAATCTATACGCGATAACTATCGGCACATCGGGACACTATATAATAGCATCATTTGTTTGATGTTATCGGATCTTAGGGAGAAGGAAAATGTAGATGTGTCGAGTGTCATGATGATGGGCTATGTTTTTATTTTATTCTATTGAAATTTCGTACGTGACAAGTTCTGTTCGATGGTCCCTTTTTCAATAGTTGTCAAACTTTGCTAAATTGTGTACCATAATGTATATATTAATTACTAATTTGTTATGTTTGGTTTTTATTTGGAATCTTTATATATTTATTGTACGAAAATGTTCAGTGGTTTTTATGAAAAATATAAATTTTTTACTTTTAGTTGTTCATTCATTTGGTGTCAATTTTAAATTTGTTGTAGGTAATGCTGAATAATTTGTGGTTAATTAGTCGAATTTTTATTGCATCTGTCCCAAACAGCACAATCCGTCCCGGGATGTCCTAGGGAGCTCCTCAGGGGCTCCTATGATGATCTTGTGTTGTTCGGGGTGTTATTGAACGTCATACTATTTATATGATTATATTTAGGTCAGCTTCACCGACAAATCAAAAAGCCGACAGGTCAAAAAACGGACAGTCAAAAAGCCGACACCTAAAAAAGTAGACACATCGACAATCCGACAGTCATTCTTTGTAGTGTTGTTTGTTATTCGACTCGCACCCTAGACTTTTGTATAACAAAATTTGTCATTCTAACTGATTAAAGTTATTTTCCATTTATTTGGAATATTAATAACGGTAATTTTTAACATTTTCTCAAGGTAATTTTTTTCAATTTTGTATATTCTTTATGTGCAGGGAAATTTCAGTGGATGACATCATCAAACAGAATACAGAAATATCTTGTTGACAGATTTTATTATCAAAAATATCTGCACTATGTAAAATTGACAATCATGTATTATGTATCAAACAATATCAATATACATCTTGAATTAGTTACAATAATTCTTCATCCCTTTCAATTATTCTCGTCTTTCGGCAGTTGCATCCTCAGTCGGCAACAAAACGAAAAGCAACAAGACACGACTCGTCGGACGTTTTTTTCCAGCTCACCAGCTTTGGTAAACGCAAGCTAAAGAATAATCCTATTATATATTTCTAAAAGTGTGCGATAAATTATCCAATTTAATAGTTATAAAGGCAGGTAGATGCTTGGTCCGATTTAAAGATAATGCCGTGCCTAACGCAAGCGAACGTAAGAAGATTTCACCGTGACTATCGATTCCGTTTCGGGTATTATTAGATTTGTCGAGATTGAAGAAAACGAGTTAATATTTCAAGGTTCGCAGAAGTCCGGAGCCGAGTCGTATAGCGAAGCATGCCACTGCGAAGACGACTGTAAAATCGATCCGTTCCTTGTTGCACGCGCCAGCCGATGGCCTTTGAATTTACGTCGAGCTCTTTCGGGAAGAATTTTTCGCATGTAAGCCGTAAGTCCCAAGTGGAGCTACCTGTGATTGGTCCCTTCCTAGCTCAAGTCTCTACTTATGTGCCATTTGCTCTTTGAGGCTTTTCGCGACATCGCACTGGTAAATCCGATTAAGAGCTGCCTTTGATAAAAATGATATATTTTTTCATTTTCCCACAAACACCAAGTTTATGTCCAGTCTCTCAGAGCTTCATCGCTGCGACGGTCGTAAAATGGCTATACTTAGTATAGAGTAGTGAAAGGTAGCATAATGATTAAAAAATTAGATAACTATCGTGGCAAACAAAACCTCTGCTACTTAACCCCACCAAAACTGAGACTATCATTTCAGCATCTTCCAATCTACGGGCTATCATCACAATAAGAATACCGAACATTGTTGCGACCATCTCTCATGAAGTCATAACTTTGGTCCAGACTGGATTCCTCCCTTACTCGGAATTCTGAAATTAAATAGAGGCCAACCTATCGGAAGCCTGAAGTCTAATCAAATGTATTATAAGAAGATTAGGCAAAGACGGGTAATTTCCCTAGTCTTACCTCATACCGATTACTATTCAGTAGTCTACTGATGTCTCCAAATCTCAGAGATAAATACCAACGACTCTAATGACCTAGATTACCTCTAACTTTGTTTCTCTTTAACTACCACAAAAGATTTCAGTACTCCTTTTCTAACGATGTGAAAAAATCATCTCCTCTCTCAAGTTTAAAATCATCATTACTGATCATATCTCTGAGTGACATCTTCGTATCACATGGCGATACCTACTAAAGGCTCTTGAACCAATGTGATGTCATGTCTCTTATCAACGACGTAAATTCAATTGGGTATCAACAAACTCCCTTTTAGATTACTGCTTAACCATGATTCCGAAAGAATGTAGGTGCTGACGTCGTTACCAAGGCTTATCCCACTTGTTCCAAATCACCTGCACTATAACAGCAGCTTCAAAAAGGGTCCAATGATGATAATATCTTTATAAGATACCTTCTGTTGCATCCTGGTGTGATTTAACGCATGGAAATGTCATCATACTTACTGCTCATATAAACGGGAGAAAATAAGGCTGTGAGATCTATCAAGTGCATTAGGAGGATTTGCATTGATACTATCTCCATGTTGGGGTTCGTGTTGACAGGCAAAAGGGGACCATACCCAATTGAAATCGTGATCGGTTGCTCAAGTGGATGCCAAATGCCCCATAATTAGTGGTGCCCGTTTCTAGCTCATATGATGCTGATAACGATAATGCTTTTGTGTTTTAGACATAGCTTATAAAAATAAGGTATAATGGAATAAAGAACAATTAATATAACACATTTGACGAGAAAAAAGATTATAGTAGTTTCATATTTCATTTCTCTCGCCTCAGTAAACCTTAACATGGACTGATCCAACATTTTTTGCTTCCTGACAACGTATCATTGCGGAATTTTTCCCGTAATCGGGTTTTATACCACCATCCAACTAGACGCGTAGTTGTAACCTTTTCATTGCTAGTTGGTTTTCTATATTCAGGGTTCATTGCAGCTTACCGTTAATCGTGGGTTCCAAAAAAAATTAGTCATCTAATGGGGTAGTTTGCAGGTGGAAAAAGTTGCGACATGATGTCGGAATATGGTTCGGGAGATGCGCGCCGGCGGTCATTGCAGTCACATTAGTTAGGACTAACAATGCTGGCGGACAATCAAAAGCTGATGGGCCATGATTCGCTATGATAATGAACCATGAATATAGCATGAGCCGAGTGAGCAGGGGACGCCAACTCCTCGCTTCGCTCACCGGGCTTTGGATGGCGGTATCGCACAGGGACGGGGTTAAAGGGGCTTCAGTCAGGGATCGAAGGGATGACTTGGCAAATGTTGTATCAAGCAGCAGCAGCCAACGATATTCTCGCGTCTAATTTCTGCGGCGGGTTTATACTCGCAGATCCTCTAATAATTGAACAATGTACTGTTGTTGTGATGGACATTTTTCTAAACTGATAAACCACACAACAATGTAAGGAAAATCCAGGAAATTCCAAACCTATAATTAATTTCTCGAGGGTATGTTGACCTTTGTTGACACTGATCCCTAGACCATTGATCCTGGGAATCTTGGATTCTCACTCGACTACAGACGACGAATGTCAGTGGGATGGTGGTGCAATCAGATAATGGTATTTTCAACCAAAATGCAAACTTCAGTAGACAAATATTTCTTTGGACTGTTTTCCTCAATTAGTTCACAATGTGCAACTTTTGACAGTTTTCGGTTGTGAAAAAAGGCTACACGAACATTTCTGGTTCTTTCTGAGGGCAAACGCAAATCTCACCTCTGTCGTCTGAAGGAATATAAAATACGAGTAATTAACTTAAGCCGTAATTCTCGGGGACGAAAAACTGAGAATTCCGGATAATCAGGCTAAAATGTTGCTTCTTTTTTGAAAGTGGCGACGAAGCGCGCTGTTTACGTTGGTTGTTAACGCTAATTTTCGCGTCGCATCAACAAAATGATCACTTTGTCAAACGGCCAGTTTTATGGATTTTACAAAAAACTTTTGTGTCCCCTGGTCGTTCAAAGGGTCCGCATGGTCACTCTTTCAACCGCCGCCGGAGTCTGGGATTCAAGGGTGCACGCCGTAGCACGAAACAAGATCCCATTTATAATAATGAGTTGGTAGTGGCGGATCTCCCAGTGAGGTGTTTGCTTGCTAACCTTCCCTTACCCACTTATAATTGTAAGTGAATTGGTGACATTATAATCCCTTATAATAGCGATGAATTATTTCTGAATTCCCCCGACCTGTCGTGCGTTTAATGACGAAAAAATTCGAATCGTTTCACTTTAAGTTTTGACGACGCAGAAAAGTTCACCCTTCGCGTCGTTTCCTGAATTATGCAAATCTCGCGACAAATGTGTCGAAAACAAAATTCTACTTTTCGAGGGCTTTGAACTCCAATTCGAAAACGTCAAGTTTGCCGGATGCAAATGGCAATATCGCTCTAGATGCTAATTTTGGAAATGTATTAAGTAATTTTATAAATACATCATTCACTATGTGAAATAAGATGTGGTATTATTTTCTTTCTGTAACATGGACATCTTGATTTAGTGATTTATACATATTTATATAATAGCTCAATCCATTCATTACTATTATTACGGAAATAATAGCTGGATAGGAGAAGTGTACTGGAAAGGAATTTGATAAATTTACTTTTGTGCGATTTAACTAACTACCTTTTTAAAACAAGAGTCATAGTTACCACAATAGTTGGGCACTACTCATATTTAATGGTTTCAGGTTTTATTGGTTAGTTATATATGTTAGGAATCATGCAAATACCGTAAAATAAAAAATACTGAATCAAGTTTTCAAAATTCGAGCTCTATAAAGGTACTTCAAATTATTATAGAGTAATTATTATAGAGTAATTAGAATTACCGTTACAGCCTCCGAATTTTTAAAACTGGATTCAGTCAATTTTAGTTTACGGTTTTTAGTTTAAATTCCTACTTTATCGGCTGAATTCTTATAAAGTCGTTTTCCGTCTAAAATTGTCTTAAGGGGGTTCTAAAGTAGTCCGTCAGTAAGGTAGGAAGTTTCATTATAAAAAACAAATTATAGATGACTGCATAACATTTTTCAAATTCGGTCTATGTAAAGACAACTTTAATTACTATACACGGCACCGTAGAAAATACCCATGAAAATAATAATTGAGAACTGACCGAGAATTTTCGGAAATAAGTGATTTTTATTTATTTCAAAAAATTCTCAGTCAGTTCTCAATTAATGTCTTTGGTATTTTCTAGGAAATAGCCTATTGCAATTCAAATTGCCTGTACAGAGCCCGAATTTTGAAAATTATACTCATTCATTTTTAATTTACGTTTTTAGTGAAATTTCCTACCTTATCATCGGACAACCTTAAACCTCCCTTAACCTCTAAAAATCTAATTATGGTCTCGTATAACATCATATACTGAATACGAAAGAACGTAATGGTAGTACGAACTTATTTATGAATTCAATTTTTTTAAAGAAGTTATAAGTTTTGAATTATGTTTTTTACTAAAACATTCGTTTATTAAGTAAACATTTTTTGATAACGGCTAACGAAAAAAAACTAACAATTTACTGCTGTACGTCAATTTTCGACGAAACCGATATTTTTTACAACTTTTTCAGTCATATTGGATCCGCGATTTGGAATTCTGAAAAATGGATACTGTAATAGCGACTTTCAAAATAGAATTGCGTTATTTATTATAAAAATTTGAATCGTTGGAAAGTTCGTGTTGTCATTAGTTGTGATTTACCCGACGATAATGTAATTTTATATTAAGGGTGATTTTAGATGGAAACAAAAATTCTCTTATCATCTTGGATAATTTGATCGAAACCTGGAATCATTTCCATTACATTTGCAATATAAAAAGAATTCACAAAGAAAACATTTTCATTTCAATTTTTTTTTTTAATTTAAAAGCGATTATTTTGAGTTTTAAAGGCATTACAATGCCATTTTGACTATGCTAATAGAAAAAGCTGACAAGGATATAATACACTAGGGTATTATTAAAATATTCTTAGGGATGCTCTGAAAATTTTGACTGGCGGTAAGTTTATATCTAAAAAGAGATATACTGGAAATAATGGCGTTTCAAAGGAAAATGCATTTCAGTACATAACTAACGCCCGAGATTACATCTGTTTTGGCTTCAATTTCAATACAGTATTTCGTATCAAACTAAACAATTCTAAGGTACATTTTTGAGGTCACTCTTCAAGATTCCTATGTCACAAATTGAGTATTAGGATTCTATTAAAAATATCGACTAAGGTGGATATAATACTTTAAATTTAAAAAAATGTTATACCTCACACCATTGTATAACAACCCCAAATTCTTGTCCCTAATGAACATTTCTTTGAGAACTTTCTAGACGCTATAACAAAAAAAAAAGTTTTTAGAAACCATGGATGATTATACTGAAATGTTAGCAGATTTTATAAACGATATTTTGAGAAATTTGTCTTGTAAAGTTTTAAAAAAATTGTAAAAAATTTACGAACAGTTGTAATGTATTCTTTGATGATTTCTAAGCAATCTGTGTACTTCGCAATTTAAAAAAAAAAATTATATTATGTAATAAGGGCGTAATTAACGATCTCCGACGAGTGCAAAGTTTGTCGCACGAGCGAAGTGACGACTGATATCTATCATTTTTTAATACAATTTAGTACTCGATAATAAGTAACCTTATGACAAGTGATGAAAAGAAATGCTAAATTTTTTAATTAAAATTAATTTTGACAAATTTTTCTTGGCCAACGCATTTTATTAATTTAAAAATGAAATAAATCCCTGTCCCTCAAACTTTATTTCTTAATTTGAGAATATTTTTGTTAACTTTACATATCAAGTCTATTGCATTTACTTAAGAAAAAAATTACCCCCTCCATGGGCGTCACCCTCAAATATTGAAATTAATAAACAATATTAACATATCTAGCATTTAAATTCTGTTTAATGCAAAAAAAAGGTTTAAACACCTCTTTGAGTTTCTTTGAGTTCAAAGAAATTGATATTTTTACAAAATAGAAGCCTGAAATTTATTTTTCAGTGTAATAATAGCTGTAGAGTATACTCATAAACTAATGGTTACACTATTATTACGAATCGTACACCTAAACTCTTAGTCAACAGAAAATAGTTAAAATGGATTTTAACTTTATGATGAGTTGCATCCAGCCACAAATATAATGAATATAATTATTAAATGATATTGCATGTATGAAAATATTATAAATCGTTCATATTGGAGTATATATAGCCATCGTAAAAGTTTAACAAGAAAGTCCAAATGTTGATATTTTCATTGTTACTGTTAAGAATTCTTGTACGTAATTTTATCACGTACGCCAATCCAGAAACTACAAAAGATTATAAAGAAAGAAAAGCTTAGATTTTACTACGCGCAATTTTCCGTCAACAGAATTGCTCATTTATAATTTATTAGCGATATTGGGGTATTAGGTATGATTCCATTACATGAATAATTCGCAGTCTGAAAGGCGTGAAAGAATATTTAATATTTGATTAGTCTCCAAATTACTCATCAGAACTATAGAGGGATCTGTAGGATGAAGTAACGGCAAATTTACCTACTTTGAGTGGTTATATACAAATTTATAGCAAAATTAATTGATTAATGTTATATAGATTTATATGAATTTACAAAATTAAAAAAAAAATAAAAGTTGAACTTTTTCTCCGGTCTATTTTATTGCTCTAGGATATTTATGTAGCACATTTTTTATAATAAAATAATAAGATTTTATAGAAACTGGTTTCAAAGTTAAAAAAAAAAGAGTTAAAACATGTAGGATGCTGGTATATGGGATGGGGGTCGAAAAATCGACAAATCAAAAAGACGACAGGTCGAAAAACTGAAAGTAAAAAAACCGAAAATTGAAAAGCCGACAGTCAAAAAACCGACAGTTCAAAAAATGACGGTCCTCCTGATGACGTGTGTATATTTTTATGTGTCAACTTTTTGACTGTCGATTTTTTGACCTGTCGGGTTTTTGATTTGTCGGTTTTTCGACCCACACCCAGTATATGCTGCAGAGAAAAATATCATTAGTAAATGTTACAGGACACTTCAGTAAACATAACCAAAAAATTTAAATAACCTAAAATTATTAGTTTTTTCACTTCAAATCTGTTGTATATATATTGTAGTTAAGTACTTTATTAATACGTCCGCCATATTGGATCCGCCATTTTTAATTTTGAAAAACCGACATCAGATTCACAATCAGCGACCTCGAAAACCACGGAGTAACGAGGTTCATACGAATCCGTTTAATTTGAAAAAATACGTGCGCCATATTTGATCCGCCATTTCTAATTTTCTGAAACCGACACAAGATCCGTATTATGCACCCGTAATAATGTCTCTTTATCCAATTTTATGAAAGTAATTGGAAGTTGTAACGTTTTTTAACGTCAAAGAGCCTTATACAGTCTTTTTTTGACGCTTGGGCGCCATGTTGACATCCACCATTTTGAATTTCGCAATGTGTAACCATGAATTTTGATAGCTGACGATTCGAGGACGCGATATTTTGGGGTGTCATGGCAAATTGCACTCGGGTTTCATGCAATAATGGTGATTAAAAATAGTTTCTTTCTAAAAAAATCGCGTTTTCTTTCATAAAACGTGTCGTAACTTTTTTTGAGTGAACAATAACCAAATTTAGCCTTCAGAATCTGAAAGAGGGATCATTTTTAGGTTGTAAATGGTTTTTGAAAAATGTTAAAACTTCTTTTTTCAAGTGAGAGCCGCAAAGTTGTGGTACCTTTTGCATCCTCTTGGTCCTTAATGGGTTAACTCAAATTATGCAAAAGTAGTAGTAATTTTCGTAAATTTTCATAATTTCATTTATGTGGTTAATTTTGATTATAGTATTTGGTTATATTTTTTCAATTAAATTTTATAATATCTAAACTGTTTTCAGTATGGTGGTTCCCAATTCGTTTGAAAAATTTCAGGATGCCTTAACTGTAAAACAATCAGTTTTTTTTTCAAATAAATGTTATGTCAAATAAAAATTCTTAGAAATCATTGAGTATCGCACAGAATTTTTATTGTGAAATAATACAAAATTTGTTATATAAATTTTTTAAAATATTTAAAATTTTGCTTTATAGTCAAGGTATCCTGAAATTTGTCAAACAAATTTTCATTTCGGACGCCATTTTGGGGCCAACGTGTTGAATTTTGAATGTTGTTAAAATACGCTTCATAATATAGAATCCCATACATTTTTGAGGTGTTATTATTACCCGTCAAAGATATTGTAATGCGGGAAATTATACAAAAATAATGATAAGTGATCATATGCAAATGTGCATTTTTAAAAGATATTGTAATTATAAGCTAAATTTGAAAAGGAAAAATCGTCAGCCATTCTCTAAAAAAGTTCCTAAATATTCGATTGTCTGTGTTTTAATGTTTATTTAATCAACACGATGATTTTTTGCAATTTAGCGTTTCGGTAAAATGATAGTCAACATTATTACAGGTTGTAATTTATATTAAATTGAACTTGGAAAATAGCCACGAACGCCCGTTTTTAATTTATTGCTTATTTCGATTAATTATAAACAAAATAATCATTCGATGCACATTTTCATTTTTAGATCGAGCAGGGCTAAAAAAGGCATGATCGATATGGTCATAATTGATTTAATTAGCGAGGCCAACTCATTTTCCATTATACCGAGCCCAATTTCTCCCACACTGTCGGCGAAGCACCGGTAATCATTCCTGCGGTCTTGTTATACGTATTGTTGTGAAAATCCGGGTAATCGGATGATTGAGGGTGAATATACAATTTGAATGAAAAATAATCATATCGGATGCTGGGATTTAACTAATGCAAAAAGAAATTTAATCACAGCGATCGTGGAGAATTTTCCTTTTCATTCTGGTTGTAAATAGATTTTTAATAAATACTCGATAATGCGCAATTTTTAATTTATAGTATTAATAAGTTTCGCTTGCTGAAATCATAAATGGCAATTAAATATCGTATTGGCCAATTCACTGCTGTACGCCGCGTGAATTTTTATTGTTTCATTTTCTAATTTGAATATATAATCAAATTTTTTATAAATGTACAAAGATGATTGTACTCGACAATGAAAGAAGTTATTTTGGGGTTATGGTTGTCGCACAGAAATAAGTAAATAAAATGCATTAATTTTTTACAAAAATAATAACTTTAGGTTTTTTACGAAGTTTAAAAATTTATTTGTTTTGATGATTTTAACTAACTTTAATGGTTCCTTATGGTTTTTGAATCTGGTAATATAAATACGATTGAAAAGTTTTAAGTTAGAAAAACACCAAGATATCTAATTTTATTAAGATGTGTACTTTTCCACGCGATTTAGACAGTTTCCGATACCTTTTAATGATAATTTAAATTAAGCGTTATACTATCAAACACTTCACATATGTTTCAATTGTTTACATTTAATAGTGTATTATATAGTATATTATACTGTTCAGTTTAGTACGGGCTGATAATCAGTGCATATGCACTAATTCGCAGTGATTTTCGCTAATTTAAATTTAGAGAATATATCAGGAAAATGTATTTCAAAACAATGTCACAGCTACGCACAGTTGGTATTCCGCTATCTTAACAATATTCCTGTGACTCATGTATAGCGTTCTTCGACATACTACCAAACGCCGAAGTTCACATATTGGGTGGCAGCGCCGTCTAGTGTTCTCCGAAGAAATTAGCGTTTTAAAACACTGTTTAAGACGATTTCCAAAGGTATTTTTGTAGATACCTATAGAACGAGATTTCAAAGACCCTTTTTAGGCATTATGTTGGTACCTACATCATACTCAATATGTTTCTGACTTTTAAGATCGACATTCAATAAAACAGAGGTGACAAATTTTAACATTAAGACATGGACGTCATGTCCGATCCTGAAATAAATTTATGATGCATTTTTAAAATTGTTAACGAAGGGACTCTGGAAGAACTCCTTCAGAACTTCGTAGTGACCGAAATCCAACGATTTCAGAAATACGCCAAGAACAGTAAACATGTGAAACTACTAATAGATACAACTTGTAATGGTAAAACATTCCTCAATAACGTCAGGTAATATATCATACTTATTGAGAACAGAATCGATGTTTTATCGACTGCGGTACCCGGCGTAGATTTTTCTCACCAAAGTGGTTTTCCATACGCCATTGCACACCCGAAGATCGACAGCTCAAGCAAATGTTGATAAATTTCACATTTGCATTTGCGCATAATTGAGCATTCTGGAAAGAAACTGCTATTTCAAAATACTAACCAGATCCTTTCAAATATCCGCTTATAACGATTTTAGAAAGTTATTTGTGGACATAACTTTCCAAGTCCTTTTGCAGAAGAACCCGGTCAGTCTGTAAAACAGCTATTGCTGTGACTCGCCCTTTGGCATTTTTGTATTATTTATTTTGTATTCGTTTTTGTAATTGCCAATAAAGACGTTATTATTATCATAAGTACGTATTGCAGAGTCCTTACACTCCTAAATAGTAATTCATTTAGTACATGTACTTATCTTCCATTAGATTGCCACCTCTAGTAAAAGCCGTTTCCTAACACAAGCGCCATCTAGCGTTCCTAGAAGAAAGTAGTATCTGAAACATTGTTTACGATTTGAAAACGTTGTTTACTCTTCGAAGACAGATTTATGAGGTACTTTTAAATACATCTACGGAAAGAACTTCTTAAGAACTCTTGCAGAGCTACGTGCTCTTTGGGATCCCTGGAATTTTAAGGAATAGTTACTGCTTTGTTACGTCTTTATACCGAAAATCAGATCAACAGTTCAAGCAATCGAAATCCACCAACCTCTCATTTGGATTTGAGGACCGTTTGACCTTGAGCGAAGAAGATGACATCTCAAAACATTGTCAAGGTCTCTCCGAAGACAACTTACATAGTTTTATTAAAGATTTTACAGAATGACCTCTGGAAAAACTCTTTCATAGATTATGTATGACCTTTGACAACACAGACCGACAAATTTTTGAACCAAGAACCAGAACATACTTTTCCGAAGGTATTTGACACGCTGAATTCGAATCCAACCTCAGAATAGCCCCTGTCGTCAGGTTTTCGAGATATTTTAACCAAAAAGTGCAAAAAGTCCGTTTTTGAGGTACATTTGAGGTACTGTAACTTCAAGACAGATTTTTTTTCAAAACGATCGTCACGGTACCTCAAAGTACTGTTTTTGCCTTTCAAAATCCGTTCTTAAAGTTAGAAAAATCTTTATTGGTCACTGAGATATCGTCCGTTGAAGTTTCTGAATTTGGCAAATTCAGCGATATTCAGAAACTGAGCAGAATCAGCAGATAAAGCTTAAAAAATAGAAAGAAATTAACCACAAAAACCTAAATTTTGAATAGCTCTTAAGATGTTCGGTGTTGCTGAGTATTTGAAGTCAAAATAACAAAATACAAAATGTCTTTTGAAGTTTTATCTGATTCTGCTCAGTTTCTGAATATCGCCGAATTCGCCAAACTCAGAAACTTCAACAGACGATATCTCAGTAATCAATAACGATTTTTCTACGTTTGAAAACGAATTTTGAAGGGTAAAAACATTACTTTGAGATACCATGACGGTCGTTTGAAAAAAAAATCTGTATTGAAGTTACAGCATCTCATATGTACCTAAAAACGTACTTTTTGCACTTTTAGGTTAAAATATCTCAAAAACCTGACGACAGGGGCTATTCTGAGGTGGGATGCGAATTCAGCGCGTGAAATACCTTTGGAAAATATGTTCTGGTTCTTGGTTCTGCAATTTTCCCAAATTTTATAGGCCTGTGCAATCCACAACCTCCGAACAATACACGCCTCAAGTAAACTCCATCGCCCAACTTCAACTTTGGATTTGACACCATCTAGCGTGCCTGGTGGAAACTGGTATTCAGATCTGCTTGCATGCTACTTCAAAGGGAGTCTTTAAATATATCTTTTTAAAGAGATAAAACTCTTACAGTGGTGTTTAGGTACCTGTATCATATGTGGTATGAAAAATGATATCGAATCCAACTTGTAGGACACCGTTTGTCCCCGTGGTGATATGAATATGGTGAACGGCAATAATGGGTTATGGTAATAGTGCCGATTGAAATGTGGAAAAGAATTGAGAAAAGAGCAACTTGAGACTAATGCAGTGAGAAATACGTTGTCGGTTTATCGAACGCGAAACAAGACGGTGGTTGTGTGTGTCGGGTTGATATCCGCTGCTCATCCCACTCGAAGGTCGTACCCTAATGGGAAACAGGCACAGGGTTGGGATGGATTGACAATCCTCTAATTACTTTAAAGTAGTTTCCGATTCCCCAACCGATGCAACCAGGGGGCGCTGTCGTTGCGTTCGCGGTGGTGGCGGTATATAGCGATCGAAGGGGGAATTCGTTCGAGTGCGACGTTGAAAAACGCGATAGCTGCGCGAGCCGAATCAACTGCCACAGCTACTCCCTTGGCCGTCTATAACTGCACGAGGTCGTGCCGTTGTCCAATCGATACAACTGTGGAAAAGCACACTCTCTTATACGCTGCGATTCTCTCCAAGTGCCTCCACTCTGCGAACGGAACGCCAGACAGAACAATTGTTTCGGATGATCGATAGAGGATCTTTCCCGCCAAAATTATTATTTGCTTATTTACTAAGTTAATTTGATTCAGGTTAAAGCCTCTCTGGTCAGTGTTACCAGTTCAGTGGGATTCTTGATGGTAGTGGAAGAAGCTCTTCCAAGTATTAGAATAGGAAAATGTTACACCATTATTTCCCGAAATCTCCCTACACTATCTTCGGTCAGTAGTACAAAAACATTTTGAAGTGCAGTGGTCCCCATCTTAAGTTATGCGGTCGGTTCTTTCAATGTTTATTCTATTTAATATCCTAATATATATCCATTACTAACCTCACTTCTGTATTATCGTTTATGTCTGTACTTGTGCGTACTTCTGACCTGTACAGTGGAGGAAGCAAGAACAAATTCTAGCATAACTTTGAACAAGCCACGTAGGACTTGGGCATGGATAGCTTAGGACGGGGACTACTGCACTATAGAGGTGCAAAAATTATGAGAAAAGAGATTCAAATACAAATAAGTATCCTGACACAAAAGTACAAAACCTAATCATAAGAAAGTGATGGATATAGATAAATAAGTCTAATAGCCAAAAGAAACATGCAAAGATTAGAATCATGCGTTGAAAGCTTCTACAAGCAAAAACAAGTCCTAATGATAAATTAGAGAGAAGAACGATTCTTTACAATCTTTATTTTAATATTTCAGAGTAACGAACTAACATTACACTATACTTGATGTGATGAGAAATGAGTTGACGAACGTATTTGGTCTATGGGTCGCAATTCTTAGACCCTGCACCCGTGATTGAGGCAATTGATTAGAATATTTGAGTGGTTAATGCACCGATGATCATGGTATCAAGGATTTTTATATTTGGAGTTATTAAATCTAACAAAGCAATAAAATAAAGTATGCTTTACGTTAGCGGTAGTTACCCAAATTTCATCTTATAAAGGAATGCGGACATTCTTTGGAAAAGATAAAACGAATACATGCATTAAGCAATCGTTCTGCTTTCCATCTCAACATAACATTATTGAGATTATATATAGTGCTGGTATAATCTACCTGATGACATTTATTTATACTCGTTGCATATGCAAATCTATTGCACCCCCCCCCCCAATTTTTTAACGCATTGCAATACATAATATAATATCAAGTTCTTATGGTGATTTCTAGCTAAAACAAGATGATTTTCAATTCTTTGAATAGTTGGAATTCATTTTCAGGTTTCCCTTTTGTATATTTTTAGAATCTATCTGCGTAATTTTCAGAAATCTTTATTAATAACATTTGACCATTACGAATGCATAACGAACCACTACGCTGAAAAAATTGAAGTCGGTTTCAGACCACTACCATAAGAAGATCTGTTACGGATTAGTCTGATATTTTTCATTTTAATTTTATCATTTATCTGTGTTTTATTGTGATCATTAAAACGGAAGTCGTAAGTAATCACTAAAACTTCCCTTTCGATTTTTTCGGCTAATGAAATGACGTAGACGGAACCTGTGAGACACACCATCAAGATTATGACAGCGTTCTAGTCACACTACTATCAATTCATGATGTAGCACCATCTATGAAAAAGGCGGTGATGTCGAAATGGAGTTACTTTCTCCTTTATACTTTTCTAAGAATTGCCAGACATTCGCAATATTATCAATATTTTTGTTAAATATTGATACCACGTTTAATGTATATGGAGAAATAATTCTCAATCGTTTTCGTTTCCTGACGCATGTAAAAATTTAAAATAGTAAAATTTTATAGTCGTCGAATTGCTGTTGACAAATCGGCCCTATCCTTACTGCCCTTATCTTTGTAATAAACGACAACAGAGAACATGTTTTCGTCGACAATCTTCTTTTCGCCATGCATTTTCTTTTTACGGTGAAATTTGAAAGTAAACAAAAGAGCTAAACATATACAGAATTAAACTTTTAGATTTTTATGGTTAACTCATCATTTTGTTTTATTTGTATTGAACATTTTTGAACACAACGCCTCTATGATGTACATGAAATAAATTCGAATAAGTTTTTCTGATAAATGAATACCAACTGTTTGTATACAAATTTTGTTAGAAGTTCATCATATCCATAACCTCAAATGTCGGGTACCGCAGTTATTATAAATAGTTTTTTTTAGTTTTTTGAATAATAAAATAGACTTATTAAATGGCCTCTTGTCGTAATATAAATAACTATATCTGATGGTATGTTTTGCAATTTTTAATAATAAAAGTAAAGTTTTTAATTATAAAAGTAAAATTTACGTCGTTAATTTTACTATTATTAAACGTCACCACTTTTTTCTCCGTTTTTTATGAATCTATTTTTTTTTCTTCTCCGTGTACAGTAGAATGATTTAAAACAATGGTGTGTTTTAATACAATGCTCCTACGGTTTAGGTTTAGCAGGATATAATCGCACAAACTGTAATAATAATTGCGTGTTGAACCAATATGAAAAGTTATTAATCTAGTATAATCTTTTACAGAAATCATAACAACATCTACTTTGGAAATACCCATACTTATCTTTTGAAAACGTTATATAAAGAATTAGTTCACTATTTTAGAAAACAAAGTTTATTAGAAGAAAAGGATATGGATACTTCTCTAACCACAAAACTCAACTCAAACAGGTATTGTTCAAAAACTGAATATGTTTCTAAATTTGCCTCGTGTACGAAGACAACTATTTCCACTATAGTTTTCAAGCTATTGACAAACATTTAATTGCTATAGAGATACGAGAATTCGCTGCTATCCATGCGGTACTCAAAAAATAGTGGGGATAGAGAGTTTATTCTGACGAGCAGACGTGTTGGGCGGAGCCTAATTGTGCCGACGTTCGCGGTCGGCCAACATCGTTAGTGTGCGGAAAACTTCGGGAGTCCTACGTATAATGTGCTAGAACCATCGGAGTCTATGTACTACTATAATTTACGACTACGTACCCGTGCAAAAATTTTAAATCCTTGATGGATCTTCGGTAGATCTACTCCGTCGAAAGTCTGGTTTTTGAGACGATACCGCACTACTTGTGGATTTATAACGGATCAAATTTGTGTATACTTTGTACACCAAACATTCGTGTTAACGATGCTCTTAATGAAATTTTTAGAATTGCGTAATAATTTTACCGAAGATCCACTTTTTAAAATTTGTTAAAGAAAATATTAAAGTTCTTTACACTTCTGGTTGTCAGTGTGAAATTCTTCAGACATTTTCATATAATATGTGACACTTTTTCTTAGCTAAATAACAACCTGCTATTTCAAAATAATTCCACATACTCTCGATTTAGAATAAGTTTTGCTATAATAGAAATAGATTAATATTTATAAGTATTCCAGTTATCATCATTAAACCTCGATTATATTTGAATTTTTAACGAAATGAAACATCCACTACGACTAAAAATCCCCAGTGTATTTTTTGGGATCATTTTGCTTCATTATAAAAATCGACTTTGTCAACATGATTTTTGGGCGAATGGATGGTAGCTTCGAAGTCCCGTAAGGATTTCATTCGAGATGTGCCCGTATGCTCTTTTCTCGTCGTATGGTGCATGGCGGTGGGTGACGGCGTGTTGCGAACTGCATAATGAATAACGTTGAAGCCGAACCACAAGCCGTTCCTGTCCTTCCATCCGACTGACTGAATGACAGCCAGTCTAGGAAAAACCGCTGATTGGCCGTACAAGCTCATGCCAGCCTGCCAGCTTGGCTCGCGCCGTCTCTTCTGCCGCGTGCGAACGCCAAATTCGGAGATGGATTTCCGACGGATCTGCTCAGACGGACATCGTCGATCGAAGAGTGACGTTCAATCCGTTCCCCTGACATAAATTTTCGGTTGCTTCAAATATTTCGAAGCTTATTAGATCAACGCCCCGTGGAATTTCACTGCTGGTATTATTTACTCGATTCATCCTTTTTATCGGTCTGGGAAGCACCAAAGGAGATTTGGTAATAATCATGAATAATTAGATGTATATTCATTTATCAGTTTTTAAAGATTTTCATACAATTTTCTTCCTTATTTTATTACTTTATAAAATGTATTTATCCAAATTTAAAGTTTTCTAATTAATCAAACGTCCGTAGCACAGATATGTATAAAATTATAGTGGGGAATACCAAGAAATTCACTGACCAGAAATGTTCCAAAATGTTTATGTTATCATTGGATATTATTAGAATAATTTTATTGTTGTTTGGGCTAGTTCCTTTTCATCACGTTGATTACTTCCAGACTTATTTTGAAGTTCTACGATTCTTATTATCAGATATTCAAAATTGTCAGGTATTTGGCCCCATACATGTCCAAAAACCGTAACCGCTCCATTTTGGATTGTGTTATACAATTAAGTATTCTGTTGATTATCAAGCATACTTAATTTTTTTTTTAATGTTTGTAATATTTCCTAGCTTACTTTGGGCAGGATGTTACGTAATTTGAATTAAAAATTTTCAATACATCAGAGTTATGTATGATCGGTGAATTTTTTATGTCAACTGCCAAAGAAATGATTCATATGTTGTATAAATTATTTTGGGCGTATAACGTCCATGCCCAATATCGGTATACTTATTTTAACCTAAAGCAATTGTTTAAATTTGACTTTCCAACTGTCTTAACCATTATAGGTTTATGGTGGCCGTTATAAAAGCTGTCAAAAGGCAGCACCAAAAAATACTGTAGAAAAACGGTAGTTAGGGCAAATTCGCGATGAATTTTCGGAAGGACGTAAGCGTCGAGAGGATCTGGCACCTGCCTTTTTAAGGCTCATAATCCTAAGTGATTCTCAGCAGCGTCGAGGCAGGTCTTGCCGGTGGTTCCCTTGGATTTCTCATCGCCGCGGCAGCGGTGGTGTTAAACCGACCCACCCCGATGCGATGCTTGGTCTTGCTGTGATATAAATTATAATTATCCAAGCCTGTAATACCTTCTGAATAAGCAATCGGCGAGCAACAACGGCAACTATCCACTCGCGCGTTCGCTCCTGTTCCAGCCGGAAGCCCGACAATCCCTTCATTTACACACATATATATGTATATATTGACTGCACCAAGAGCTCAACATTATCGTTAAAATTATAATACGCAAAATAAGCATTAATTATATGGAAAACGCGCGATGCTACTTTTCCGTATTCGGAAAAGGACGTCGGAGATTACCGCGAGCTTGTTACATTCGTATAACTACGGTTGCTCTGAAAACGGCTTTTGTAGGAAAATATACCCACGTATTTTCGTGTCATTTTGAGTTTTTGAAAAAACTATATTTATTATTTTGTGGACATACCCTTTGCTTACTATAAGGAAATAATCGCTCTCAGTCACTGATATCTACTCTACTCTGGAGTGAGATAGGTCTTAATTTTGAGCCTATAAAAACTATTAGACTTGCCATTGACAACCATTTTTTTTTCTTTTTTATCTGATATGGCGACGGGTATCAACACAAACTACGTAAATTCACAGGTACAAATGAGTGGAATAAACCCCTGGCAAACTACCAACTTCAGTACTGACTAAAAATCTGCAAGTGCTGACAATAATATCAGCTAAGTTTTGCTCCAGTATTAGTAGATACTGCTCTTTGCCAACATCCAATTATGGTTGGTAATATATGTATATATTGACTGCACCAAGTAATAATATCATGGAAGTACTGGCGTATTACTGGTTTCCAGAGTTCTTACCAGAATATTTGATACTGGCCTGCCAAGTCAATACCAGTACAATGCTGAGTACCAGAATTGTGTTTGGCATTAAATTCCTTCGTAATGGAAAATTAGATGAGTACTGACATTGTACAGATTGTCATTTCTGTTCTTCGTTCGGTTATTAATCGAGAGTATTGTTATCATTGTGAACTTATTACTGCCGCACTGTAGCAGCTTAATTCGGATAATTGTTGGTCACTAGTATCGGCTTTGCTATAGCAAATGGTTAGTGACTGTCGCAATAGATTAATTCTGGCCCAATTCTGATTATCAGTCAGTACTTGTTTCTTATCATATTCGATATTATTGACGAACAATATACGTAGCGATATAATACTCATCGCCAGTATTACTATTAGCAAAAGTACTGATTTTCATAGTGAATAACTACAGACTGGTAAACGGATAAATGAGGCACAATACTGGGTCAGTACCATTTTAGACATCAAAACGATCTCTTATTGGCGAATCATATACGAACTGACACAATACTGATCGTCAGTGCTATTTTCAGTGTGAACTGATTACTGGCACTGGAGTAGTTCAACTCGGACAATTAATCGTTACTAATACTAATATTTATGGTAAGTTACTAGTGATTGACGTAGCAGACCAGTACTGGCACCATACATAGTCTCTGTACTGCATTTGGTATCAACCGAGATCATAACTGGTGGATCAGATACATACTGACACAACACTGATCACTGGATTTCATAGTAAGTGATTACTGGTTGATGAAATAGAACAATACTGGAAAACTTCTGATTGTCAGTATTATATTTGGTATCAAATTAAATAGTATTGGTGAATCAGATACGTACTGACACAATACTGAACGCCAGTAGTACTGCTTGTGGAATTATATGATCCATAATTGCTGGTGGTGTTTTCAATGTAAACTGATTACTACTGTCGAATTAGATCAATTCGAGCAATTAATCTTTATCAGTACTGGGTTTTATAGTTGCTACTGACTGACGCAATAGATAAGTACTGATCGGGTTTGGAACCGAACTGGCACAATACATAGTTTCAGAACTGTATTTTGAATCTAACGAGATACTACTGGCGGATCAGATACGTACAGACGTAATATTTATAGTAGCACCAGTAGCACTACTGTACTAGCACAGTAATATTCAGCATTAAATGCTCACTAACAGCGCCGAAGCAGATCTATTTAAAAACATTATTGGGGGCTATTTAACTAATCGAGGATTACTGATCGGGGAAAAAGGTCATTACTAGCTATATTCTAATTACGATACTAGGCGCAATTGCTGACAAACAGAATTATCTTCACATGGTGCTAACATAATACTACTAGCAAGTACCACTTTTTGGTATTAGATCATTATTGGACTTAAAATAGACCAGTCTGGAAGCAAGACTGGTTGCCATAACTTTTATCAGAATTAAATAAAAACTTACCATCGGGTAAGGTACACAGGACCGAGTATATTAATACCGAGATAATACTGATAGTTTGCGCGATTTTTTGTACACATTGATTGTTAATCTTCAACACAAATCAGTACGAGTTCCTGACTTTAAGTATTTCTATCGGACATAGTAATTTGTACTCTTCATTAAAGATTCCCAGTAGGATTTTTGGTTTCAAATAATTGCTGACCTGCAAAACAGAGTAGTACTGTTTGGTACTGAATCTTAGCATTATTTCCCCTCATATATCGGGGACTTTACTTTTAATAAAACAAAATATACGTAGGTTGATAATATTCAAGAATAATAAATTATGCATACTCAGTTGAAAAAAGGGTCTTTTTAAGTAATGTACGTAATTTTGAAAATTTATTCATCATAGTTGTTTATTTTCGTGAGTATTTCATATTTTTTAATTCCTAAGTGAATGAAAAATTTCCCAAAAATAAAATTTTACGCATTTAATTTTTGGGACTAGGAAGGTGATACCGGAAGTTTCAGAAACTGTGTAGAAAATTACGTAACAAGAGTCTGTGACGCGAGGTCGGAACATCCAGTTGAATTATACATGAAACGCAACACAATCGTCCCTGCTCTCTTTGCCCCTGGTTTTCCCGATGGTTGAAACCACCCAGAAAGTACCCTTCGACAACTATGCCTGAGTAACCGTATATGGACACCGCTGAAATACCCTGCGATGCATTCCAAATTTATGTCAATTCTCTACGATTTCCCGTTTACGATCCTGATGACAATTTAGTACCGAAATATTGTAACGTCAATAACATTAAAAATTGCACCAAATTGTGAAATCTGCATTACTGCTGACAACTATAGAACATGTATTTTGTTTTTGTTGTTTGTGGTCCATTTCTGGGACCGATTTAAATATTTTGGATTTATCTAGTTTACGTAATATTTCTGTTATTATTCAGAAATTCTGAAATTTTCCCATTCGATGTCTGCTATTTTGATTTTTGAAATGTTGACCTCATATTGGTAATCAGTGACCAGAAAACCCCCAGTATATCTGATTTCGTGCAAATCGAGTAAATGGAACGAAATTTGTGCACTCAATGTTTACCATTTTCATCCGATATTTCAAATTTTGAAATTTTGACTGCGTATTTGTAATTACCGAACTTAAAAATGGCAACGGTCACTATAATGTACTGCCAATGTTATTCGAACTTTGTTTCGCATTTTTCGGAAAATAAAAATGTGATCATAGTTTTTGCTGTACCTACCATTTTGTAAATCAATATCTTGAATTTACGAAATGGGCAGGATATATTTTAATTCTAAGGGTCCGTAGACGCGACATTTTGATAGACATGTAGTACCATTTCAAAGTGAAAGTGATGTTTAAAAAAATAATGAAAACAATCATGTTTTTTACAAATAAAGGCGTATAGTTTTTTTGCGGTTTATTTCAGCGAAATTTTATTGAAATATTCTTAAAGAGGATGCAATTTCACGTTAGAAATGGTGGTGCTAAATTTTTTTGTAAACACCAAACTTAATGGATTACAGAATATCAAAAAGTCAATCATAAATGGGTGAATTTCTATGAATGGAAGATGAAATTTATTTGAAAGTTTATAAATTTTATTTGATAATCTTGCATAATGTACTGTACTGTTTAAAATATTTATATGTAGTACGAGTTTACTACTAAATACATAAATTTTAAAGACTTTTCAAAAAATGTTGTTCATTTTATTAATTTATGGTTGCTCTTTACCTTTTTCTAAGCAATAAAAATGCAGAATACTCTACAACCTACTACGAAGGGGAATATCCATAGCGAGAGAGAAAAGGCTCATTCACCCTGCAGGATGTAACCTTTGCAATTTGAATAGGATCAAAGAGGAAGCAAAACTTGAAAAATAAAGGAAACATATACATGGAAAGGGAAGATATTAAAAATTGTCCGAGAATTTTTAATTTCGTATAGAATATGACTTTGCTCATTAAGTATATACGAGTTACAAATTAACATACCACGTTGATGGTGTGGCATTTTTTATTTGTTAATGTTTTTTTATATGCTTAAACTACATGTTTATGGTGTTGTAATCTGTAGTATTTACAGATTTATATTACTGAATTTATTCACACTTCCATTGATGTGAAGAGGCACAAGTTTAATCTTTATCAAAGTATCAAGTAATACATTTGTAAAATTCACAATGATAAACCCTTCGAAGCATACATTTTTCTTTGCACAGCTAAAATATGTTACTCGAGGGTTTTTGGAACTGCTGATCGCGAATCTGGTCGCAGATTTGCAAAATTCAAAATCACGGATCCAAGATGGTGATTTAAAATGTAAAAAGTTACTTCATCAAACTTTTTGTTTTCGAGATCGCTGATCGCTGAACAAAAATTAAAAAAAAAATAAAACGAAAAAAATGAAACTTATATAAATAAAACCAATAGCAGCCCCCCTTCTCATTCGTGTCTCCGGGTTCGACAGAGAGTAGTAGTTACGTTTACGAAATATTTTTTAGTTCCTCTTATCTTGTGTATTCTTCCCGTAACAATTATTAATATTATAAATTTCAAATCGATTGGCTTGTTCAAACACCACTATCTTAGTTTAAGTACAGTTTTATCTTTTAATGCACCATCGGAGATCCACCATTTGGAATTTTGCAAATATGAGGACAAAAACACTTATATACAACACACAGTATTTGTTTATTTATAACAACAAATTTACTGACAATTTTTGCTAATTCCGTGTATTTTTGAGTTCTGTAGCATGTTACTATACTGAAATTATAAAAAAACACGAAATCATTCCATAAATTTTTCCACAGATTTTTTTACTTTCGAACTCGGTTAAAGTTGAAAAAAAAATTATCACAAAGTAGGATGTACATGAACCCTAAAAATCGAAAAAAAACTTTTTTTAAAGACTTTTCGAAGGAAATCAAACTTTTTATTTTTTATTTCAACTGCTTAGGAAAATAACATATAAATATAATTAGTGACTGATAATGTATTTCTTAAATGAGTAAACGTGCTTAATAACAAATATATAATAATATATTTAATATTTCCGGGATTTTTGACAAACGTCATAATTTTTTCAAAATAATAAATATTTTACAATACCGAAATTCATTGTGTATCATAGAAAAAGATTTTATTACAATTTTTACAAAAACATTCGTGTGCATGTTTCATTTTATTTAATATTCCTCGATTGCTACCAATTTGCGCTATTATGCTAAAACTACTGATTAAAAGAAATTTACAAAATATTTGTTTTGACATTTTTTTTTCAAACGCTTTTTTTTTCGCGACTAAACAAAAGTACTGAAATAGCATTGTGATTTTCGGTTAAAACACATCCGAAACTAATGTGAACACTGGTTACAGAGTATTAAAAAATAATTTTCTAAATGTACTTTTCGTTTATTTGTATTTTTTAGGATGTCCACGTTTTATCTTGATCATTTCTCAATGACATACGTATACTAGTTATTGAGGTACACTAATCTACCAAATTTTGTTTTTATTAGCAGTCGAAAAGGAACTTTTTGCATAATAATAAAAATACTTTTCACGAATCTTATTTTTATAAAACCGCCAAATATAAAAAAAAAATATTGTACCTATTTGTATATGGGACAATAACTTTTTTTTTAACATGAGGCACACTCATCAACTTAAGATCTGTTACAAGAGTACCTGTTAAGTTTGCTTTCACGTGTCTTTGAGAAAGATAGAAACAGTCTTAATTTTTATAGAGCCCTAAGATGTAAAGATTTCTATACGAGAATACTTTGATAATAGTGGTTGTTTATAACTAGCAATATATAGAGAATTGATGAAATTTTACATCTAACTGTATTTTGTTCAAAACTCTTCATGAATTAATACTCGAAAGGGTGAGGATAAGTCTGAAATCGCCAGTACCCTCTTGTCAAAAAATCTGTGGAATTACTCAAATAGGTGGGATAGATGCTATTAAAGAACAGCGACAATAGTGTATTTTGTAAATAAATATAATTTGATCAATTAATTTTTTATTGTCCACAAACTGTCTAGTACGCAAGTTTAATGTCCAAAAACTGGCAAGAATGTAGGCGGAATTTCTATCAGTCGTGGTCCATAGTTTCATAGATCATTATGCAGATGTCATTTAAAATAATCCGGACGATTTACTTACATGGGAATTATCACTTTGAATTTAGACAATTTCATACTTTATAATCAAATGTTAAAGTACTTTTTATGATAGTACCAATATATGTATTTTATTTAAATTGTTTGCAATTTACCTAAATATGTTCATTCAGTTTGTTTTCTGAGCTTTGCTATTCTTTTTATTTACTTTGGACGGCTGTGATGAAATATGCGCACCAGATAACTATCTGCTAATTTAAATAATAAATTAGTATTTGAAATTCACATCTCTCCATCACATTACTTAAATTTCCAAGATTCAACTGTTATGTCGAAAAAATTATTTACACTGCATGGATTACTATTGAAATTTCGGTTTTTAATTACAATTAATCAGGTTAAGGTAATAAGGAACTAAATAAGTTTGATATGATCTTGTTTATTGTATAAAATATCTTAATTTTATAATTGTCTAACTGTATTTACAACGCCTTAATTACTAAATCATATATTTGACTTGCTTATTTCATTAAGTTTAAAAAGTTATGTAAAAATGTGCAAAGAAAAAGTTACCGATGTCTCTGAAATTATTTAAGATTAAAATAAAGTAGTATTTACGTAACAACTGAAGTTTTATTTCTTAATGAACTTAATTTTACGAATGTATCGTCTTTATTTCAGAAATTGATACAGAATATGTAAAGTTTATCTTTAAAGAGAAGTTTCAGTGACGACGAAAGCGGGGAAACAAGATATAATTAATGGAGCTGGTTATAGTCAAATTAATCATTCCGACGTACCTTGAATATTAATCTTCAGAGAAGTGGGAATTTACTTTTGGCAGCATCGTTTTATAAAACCAACGATTTACCATTTGTTTCCTTAACAATACTACTACCAGGCAGCTTACAAAATTGATGAAAATAAATAAAATAAAGAAATAAATATTATATATTATAAAAATGTTGAAATAAAAGTAATGTGTTTATTTAATAAATTATCTTATATTTATGTCTGCCTCATTAGATATATGAGTAAGTATATGAAGTGTTTATTATTTTCTGTTAATTACTTAAGTTAATAACAATTCTTCAAAAAATTTTAAATTTAATGTTTGGAAATGTTAAATTGCCACGTGATAAAAATAGAATGTGCGGTTAAATTTTTTATTGATTTTTTTTGTTATTTTTTATTTAAAAAAAATGCGGGCGTACGGGGGCTTGAACCCGGGAACGTTCGTTTGTCCGCGGACTGCTCTTGTTAGAAAAATCCGTAAATATCATAAAAATATACATTTTACCTCCGCTATGACAATTGAATAATTTATCCAACAATTGCAAATTATTCTGAATTGTAAAGGCGAGTTTCTCCTTTAAAAATAAATATTCATCATTTTAGTTTATCCAATATTTGAAAATTATATTATGTTTAATAAGAATCATCTCTTTCATTTGATAAAGAAAACCAGGACATAATAAACGCACCCGCTAACTAAAACAAACTTGTGTTATTTTTATCTTGTTCATTACAAAAAATTGTTTATTTTTCGAGTTTTATCATTACATTTTGACTTTTAAAAATAATGAAATTACGTGTTCTTATTCACGTTTGTATCTTACACTTTCAACGTAAAAATAGCAGTTTCATCTAATATTTAGCAATTGATGAATCCAAAGTTGTTTATCGCCTAATCCAATTAAAATAATCGCTTTCTTCGCCAAAAAAAGGTCGACTTGTACAATTAGCGTGTTTTCGCGTGCAATTGCGTCGGGTGGTTCGTGGGCGTCGAGAAGTACTTTCGACGTCGACAATTCTAACTAGTTTACGAGCCAAGCAGGGCATCTAATGGAGTAAAAACTCATGATGTTCCTTGTTTTCAGAACCCTCTTTCCCTGCGTGTCTTAATAGAAAAAATATTCACTTTTTATCGTCGACCGAGGGCACTTTCCGTTGCTGCCACCAGAGGGGGTGTCTTGTAATTAGAAGGAATCGCAGCTGCTCCGCAAGAAATGAAGCTCATCTCGGGTTTACATTCCCGCAGAAAAAGTTTCGGATTCCGGCCAAGTTCGAATGGAAATTGAAATGAATCTGGCTCTTTTAGAAAACACTTGGATGTCAATCGTGCACAAAAGTGAAAAAATTGTACTTAAACGCTGCGGGCAATAAAATTTTCACATTAACAATATTTTACACGCAACTGTCTTTGAATTTATTTCTTATGGAGTAATCAAGTGATCACTTTATTGTATTTGGAATCCCTCTATCGGTAAGTTTTAAATAACATACTACGCTTAATGATTTCAAAAAGTCTAGAAGAATTCATACATCAAGCCTTCATTAAAAATGAGGTATGGGCGTTTAGGGCGTAATAAAATTGCGTTTGTTTGCACGCACATTTTTGCAGATCGATTGTCTTCGCATGAAATTTACGAACTAAAGTACACGCTGGGAAAACAAAATATTTGTAAACGTAAACTTTGCACGCAAAAAACTTACTGCTGTAACTGTTCATTTTCGTGATTACCCGTGGTCGAGTACAGGCAGGGCCTACTAAGTTTGAGATACGTTTTTGCATATAGTGAAATAATATCATACCGTGGCATATTTTTGTTTTACTTTCTCCTTCTCATTCATTATTTTCAAGTTATTTATCATAAAAATTTTTCGAAAATTCCAGTTTTTGAAATAGAAAATAAGGTGTCAGTTGTGTAAGTATTTTTCGTCGAAATAAATAACGATTTTGAATAGATCTACAATATAGATTGATGAGTAGTCAGGTTAGGTTAGGTTAGGTTAGGTTAGGTTAGGTTAGGTCAGGAATTTTCGAAAAATTAACTTAATCTATCCTAACCTTGTCTTCCATTAAATAATAAAAAATAAAAAAAAAATAAATTAAAAAATTGAAGTCGATCTGTACGAAGAAATCTAATAATTTACACGTAAATAAGTGAATAGATATAACGTGTATAACTAATATATCATGTCAATATGTGTGTGTGCACACAATGTAAGTCATTAAACTTATTCGTATCCACTTAAAAATATATTTTACATTTGCATCTATGTTTCATCGCAAAGATATTATGTCGAGTTTGTGAACTCTGTGAGGAAAAGAAATTCGGTAGCAAATTGGTAATGGAAAGTTTACATTCTTTTCCTGTTTCTTGTAACATCCTAAAAATGAAGAAAAAATTATAAATATCAATAGTTCGTGCAAATTAATAAGTGCGCCTAACCTATGAAATTCGATTATATTACAATCAATTTTTTTTAGATATTCATTGTTTTAACACTCACTATACATTTATTTGGTCAACGATATGTAAAAAATGTCCTAAACTTACTTGATTTCTTACTGACAACACTTTGATTGATCCATATCTAGGATTCGAGGGCAGAGGGGTAAAAATTCTAGGCATTTTTGAGCTTCTATTCGTAGCCTAAAACTTTGATGTTGTTCCATCAGTAAGAGTCGATTCTGATAGGATTTTCCCGCAGAACTCTGGCTGGTTGCTCAAAATGCCTGAAATCGAATTTTTCACCCATTTGGTCTTCAATTTTTCGAAAACTGTACCTAATTGGTTAATTTGGTATTCATATTTGGATTCTGAGGTAAAATCCTACCAGAATCGACTCATACTTATAGGGCAACAGGAATTTCTGAAGTGTTTGTTAGGATGTGTTATTTGCAAAAACTCAGTAAATATTTGCATTGGTTACTGAGTTTCTTCATTCAGTGCAACTTTATTATATATTTATGAATATTATGTCGGTTTTTGTACTGTTCAGATGCTATGAAACGACTATAAATTCCGAACCAAAATTAGTTTACACGATGTTAAATTATAAACCAGCTACCGACATCTTCTCGAGGCTCTTGGGTATTGATACGTTTGATGTAATGAAGGTAGCGTCAAGGACAAATTTACTAGTTCAACACTAATCCTCAATATTCACACCGCAAGAAGACATAAGACTACGTCGTTTCAATTTTCATTTCTGTAACACTTTTTAGTATTAATATAATCATTATATTTCAATATTTTGAGGGAAGGAAATTTGGTTAAGGTATGTTTCCATTTTAAACGAATTAAATTTTACTGAAATGTGATGAGAAGCATTTGAATTGCGATTATTATAAGTTCATCAATTGGAGAGGTCCTTTGAAGTCGTCCCTCGTGTGGACGACAAATGATAATCTCATTTAGCTAGCTGTAAAGAGTCTCACATGAACATGAGGGGTTTATTTCGTAATCAAATATGTTGTACTTTGTCTTCGAAACAATCAAAGTCAATGGAGAAGATATCTTTTTACTAAATTTTATTAATAAATTCAAATTATTTATAAAGGTAATTTAACTTGTGGCAATGTAGTGTAACTCAGTACATTTTTTACGTTTGTTAATTATTGTCTGTGTTTTGAAAAAAAAAATAAGGACTAATTTTTTTATTCTAGGAAATTCATTACGTGTATTTATTCCATTCCTTGCTTAAATTTTTTATATTCTTCGCGCTCCCTCAGTGTCTCTTTCGAGCAGTTTTACTTGCACAAAACATAGTTTGTGGTAGGAAATGTTCGATAAAAGACAATAGCGTAGTTCGAGTCCTCGTACCGGGCGATTATTTCGCATTCTCGAATTGCGACGAAAGACCCTCCACGAATGGCATGCACGTAATTACGATTTACAGCACAATCAAATTTATTCTTGTGGTAAATGGCACGTAACATTTGTGAAAGTTCTGCTTTTTGAGATTAGTTGATTCAGTAAAGAAATACAATTATCATTTTAATTTTTCATTGTGTGTACTTTATGGGCATCAGCCATCAGTCATTGCTTGTTTTGCACGTCATTTTCTTTTCCCTGTAACTGGAATTGCATTCCTGGAAACTCAACAAGAAGTTTTGGTGCATAATTTTACGTGATGCTTTATTAAAATTTGATTAATCAATATCTTTTTCTTTAATAATTAATTTTGTTGTCCTAACTAATAATTCCTCTGGTTTTACTACATTTTTTGTTGAGTTTTTTTCTGTATTCGTTAGAATTTCTTCCCTTTTGCAAACTGTGAATGACATCGAAGCCGGCTATAAATTAATTTTTTGTGCATTATAAAAACTCCTTATTTTCCACGTTTCTACAAAAATGACAAATCGTCCCTAGTTTCCAGGACGACAATTAAATTTATTATCTCTTCGAATGTCCGGAGGTAAATTGTACACGTCCATAAAAAGTCGGCAACAGTATTAGTAATCGCCACATTCACTCGGGTAAGTAAAGAACGAGTATTACTGTAAGACTTTCTAAGCGACGTTAAAAACAAAAGCTTGTCTTTTACTAATCAAGGCGCTTACCGCGACTTAATCCGAGCTTAGCGGAGACTTAAATATTCCTTGTAAACTTCCATCCTACTACGAGGATTACGAAATGGAAGTTGCTAAGGGCCGACCAAGTCTACGACGATGTCAAGACAACGGAGTTTATTACTTCTCAAGCAATGAACTTTTCAAATTTTCTTTCCTAGAGATTCGAGAAACATAGTGACCTAATAGCATCTACATTTTGATGTCATCTTTTTTATGCATGATCAAATTTAAACAATTTCTTAATTAAAATAGAGATAATTATTCCAATTCAGAACTTAGTGATGTTAAAGACAAGACCAAGATTAGAAGTATTTGGTCTTGGTGTTGTTCTTGGATCCGAGACCGTTATCTTGGTCTTGTTACGGATCTTGATATAGGTCTAGCTAAACTCTTTTGCAAAAAGTCTGATTGAGATAAAAACGATTATAAAATTATGAGATAGAAAGAGATATAAAATGACATCATACTTGGTAATTCAGAAAATACGAGAGTTAATCAAAAAGCGGTAGAACAAAAAACGTTGGTTTTTTCTATATGAACTTAGTAGCATGAAATTGTGTTGGTTACATGAATGTTTCATACAGTGCATAGTATCAGAATCATCCATTAATTTTTCAATCCAAAAACATTCTGATACAAAATTTTATAAAAATTGATAGAAACCTTAAAACTGCAGTCTGCCATTTTGGATCCACAATTTTTAATATGAAAACGTCTCCTTAATCTGAGTTTGAAAAAGATCCCTTACGCCTATTTTCATTACAAATTGTTCATTTACAAAAATACATGCAAAAAGGTAACATTTCGAGGAAATGATTTCTTATTGAATCCGCCATTTTTAATTGTTTAATGTGTCATAATGTCGTCATAAAAGACCCATAAACGTTTAGAAATAACGTTTGAAACCGATTTTTGTTTCAAGATGCCACATTGAAAATACTGGTTAAATTGATGTGAAAACGGAGGTAAGGTTAAGAAATCTCCTTGAAGTTCCTTTATGTTATTTTTATCTTGTTTAAGTGTTCTTTCGGTTTGTCCTCATTATTATGAAATTATACGAATGTAACATGACTAAAATTAAAATATTTCAACGGGCCTTTTTAAAAAAATCGCCATAAAGTATCAAACAACGTAGAAGTTCTGTTTATTTCCAACGAAAGTTGACCTCCAATCTAAACATATTTTATGGAAAAGTTGTAGATATTAAAAGATCATTTTTCACATAACCTCCAAATTTTCCACATATAATAAAAATAGAAAATTTGAAGAAATAATTGCAAAAATTACTTTTTGAAAATACGTTTTTGCAGTTTCTCCAATTGTGACAAATTTTTGCAAGTGGTGTCAATTTTGTTTATGACCATCTGAAAATAGACATTTCAATGAACAAAATCCAATACAAAAACGTTTAAAAATCTATAAGTTTAACGTGAGAATGTTCGGTTGAGGATAGGCGTAATTTTTCGTTTTTAATTCAATATAACATTTACAAATGAATATTTTTATTTGAAAAAATTACGCTTTATTTAGGTTATGAAAAGGCAAATTTCCTCCAAATTTGGTGAGTAAATATTTTTTTTTTGCACGAGAAAAAATTAAAAACGAAAAAACGTTTTTATTTATTTATCTGGAAAATTTGGAGATTATTTGAAAAATGATGTATACAAAATTTGTAGATCTTTTTAATATCTACAACTTGTCCATAAAATATGTTTCTATTGGAGGTCAACTTTCGTCGGAAAAAAAGAACTTAACAATTCTGCGTTGTTTGATACTTTACGGTGATTTTTTTAAAAGGGCCCGTTAAAATATTTTAATTTTAGTCATGATACATTCGTATGATTGCACATAATTAATTTTAGCTAGAAAATTTCATATGCATGACACCCTCAATTAAAAGTGGTTCACCATACGATTTGGTAAACTACGTTTTTTTTTCGAAAGTGGAAGTTTATCCTGCTATTGTTTGATATTATTCCATATCAGTTTTGATGCTTTTTAATATACAATGTAATTTTTCAGTGACATTATTTACATACGGTACCGATGAATCTTTTGATGATGAAATTTCCTCGTCAAATGTTTCAAACAAGTGTGTTTTTAAACGATAGTAAGACTTGGGACTGTTTCATTTAAGAAACAAAAGCAAACTTGAGTATCTGATCTCATTGAGTGCAACAAAGGTCGAAGCGTTGTTGCGTACAAAAGGCCAAGAGCCCAAAGAATCACTTTATAAATAGTAGCGACAGAAAACAATGAAACGTACGAGTGTACGATACGAGCTGGGTGCTGAATGAAACGAGATTGATGTGAGCGGCACGAGGCGTCTGATGGCCTGGGGTAAAATGTTACGTGAACACACACACATACAAACACCCCCTGGTGTGTTGAACGTCCTTTGCCTCAGCTGTTATTTATTAGCTAATCACCACATTTTACGCATTTCGTCTGCTGCTTGGTTAATATACCAATTCTTCAGTGGTGATTGCAGATGCTTCGTAGGTCATTAAAAATTATACTATTCTATCCAAGGTAATTTGCAACTGGTGATATTCTCCTCTATTTAAGGGTCTTTACCACATACCAGATACATCTGTTTCTTGACTAGGGCGTGAAAAGGATACTTTGAAAAGCGAATATTCATACTGCTGGGTTCGATGAATAGTGCATCGTTTGAATGTGAAGATTTCACGATATTTTCAGATTTTTCGAGAAGCATCTTTTATCTCATCAGTTTTGTCATTGTAATTATTCGAATCAGCTTAAATATTAGTTCGGGATTTTGGTATGTAATATTTGTTCATACTTGCGAATCGCTGTTTGGTGTTTATTAAAGAGAACTAAATAAAACATAATGCACTAATTACATCGAAATTATGCAATATAAATAAATATAAGATATTCGTCTTGTAACGAGGGAAAGTGTTATTTTATAATTTGCTCTAATGATAGAAATTTGTCTGCTCGATAACAGATATTGTAAATTTTGCTAGACAAATTCACAAATTTTGTTATGTTGCTAAAGATGGAAACTGTTGGATTGCTTTTAGAGTTTCGAGTATCTTAGGAAGTATTCATCAACTATAGTGTCGGAGCAAACATAACCTATTTTGTTCACGGTTTCAACTGGTATAACAGCGATTTGTTGTTCTCGTCGTTTTAATGGAATTTAATTATGTGTTTAATTTATACCGGGCAAACTGAACATGAATATTGATCCATCTTTTACACAATCTGTATACATTTAGGTTATGTAACGAATAGTACACACATATCAGTAACTTTTCAAAGGCCATCCACGAAAGTGACTACTATTCAATAATTGTAAACTTTTCTTTTTACAAATTTTTAGTTATTAAGTTCAAACCTATCCTCCTTACCAAGTAATATTAAAAATTATACACAATATTTAATATAAGCATAAGTAAAGAATAAAAGACAAACAAATTAATTTATGGAGTATATTAATACTCATATACGTACGTTCCAGCTGCGTGAAGAGAATGATTTTTTAGGAGCGTACGAAAGATCGTAAATAAAAATCGTAAAAAGAAAGCTCATAAATTAAGTTAGGCCGCGACAATTTTTTGTTAAAAATAATTCGATATATTCTATTTCTGTATGACAATAGAGTGGCTTGTTCAATTTTATATTTTCGTTGAAAAATCGATGTTTCTTACTAATTTTTATCGGTAATATTTAAGCTACAGAATACATTAAAAAACGTATGTATGTATTTGTTAGTAACTTAGATTTAAATTGATGATATTTTATGACCTAATAGGACATTTTTTACTCCAGATAGAGCAAAATAAACCAGAAAATAACTAGAAGAAAACAACAAACAATGAAAAAAATCATGCCATATCCACGAACACGGTGTGCTTAAATAGTATTTAAATCAGAGGTGAGAAGCAAATGGAAGTTTCCCTTTTAATTCGATTCTAGTAAATTTATAGACCATCTGTATGCACAAATTTTAAAAATCGTTAGATTAAAAGATTTTTAAAATAAAATTAATAAAATAGAATTAAAATTAAAATTGTTCTTCTCGTTTATTTTCACAGCTATTCAAACATTTAAAAAAAATGGTTGAAATGAATGTAGTAGATCTTCTTGCGCATTTTCTATTTTAGGCACTTTCAGAATAGGTGTTACAGAAACTCAGAAAAATGACAATTAATCATTTTATAGGTGTATTGTATATTAACCATCAAAAACCAGTCAGTGTTGCCAATAATTTGTAATACATCTGTAATGTCCTACTTACTTTGATGGGCTGATCGATAGGATGATAGGAAACATTTTTCAACATTTCAAACAGTGAAAAATCGAAATTTGTATCGTTTTTCCTTGATTTTTACTATGCAGAATTTTCACGACGGCACTTCTTATCAGTTAAAATATGAAAGATACATGAATGTAATAAAACCGCGAGGCGATCCTAATTATTTTTGATAATCTGTAACAGTTCATAAAATTTCATTGCCATTTTACTCAGTTTCTAGAACAATTTCGCAAAAAAAATTAACTAAACTTAAAATGTGTA
This sequence comes from Trichopria drosophilae, assembly GCA_030407085.1. NCBI lineage: Eukaryota > Metazoa > Arthropoda > Insecta > Hymenoptera > Diapriidae > Trichopria > Trichopria drosophilae. The sequence goes on along the minus strand of CM059586.1, from coordinate 97,226,112 downwards.
TTTTGAGAAAATTTACCAAAACATTTTTGGAATTTTTCAATATTTTTTACATAACCAACAAAAGTCGAACAATCTTTTTTAAATGATTTTTTCGATTTTTATTCGTGATAAAGACCACAGCTACAGTGTAACCTCAGACACAGACGGGACCATTCAAAACAAAAAATTCAAAATGTTTAGAATGCACCATTAAGGCAATTGTGAAGTTTAATTCGATGTATTGTGCAAATAGAATGGTACTTAATGCTAACTAATCCAATAAATTTCTTCTGACAACCGCAGGATTAAATGACTTGTACTAATTGCCATTTAGTTTTGCATTCAATTTGGAATGGCAAGGAAAAAACATTATGGTAACGAATAATTCATTTTATTATAATTATAATAATGTATTTTATGCAGACATTTCGACCTCTTGCTGTTATTCTTCAGGATTAATTTTCCCTGTATAATCTGTTAGTGTCAGGGGCTGTTTTACACAAATGGTAACCTTATATTAAGTTTAACATAACGTCCTTTCATACACGGAAGGTAACAGTTAAGCAATATTTATCCAATGGTTACATTGTTACATAAATGTTATAAATTGTAATAATCAATTTACAAATCGTATAAAATTATCACTATTTTATATGAATATTACAGTCAAAGGTACGTTACAAGAAACCTTATTTTAATATTATAAGAATGTTTCGTTTAAATGCTAGATATAACCTTAATCCAATTTTGTTATAATGTTCTGTTATGTGCGGATATGTATTACACAGCATGACTATCATTTAGGCCGTTGCAGGTCATGTATAGACAAAACATATGAATCTGTACAGAATTGACGATAACCGATAAACGTTGCCTATTTTAAAACCACAAGAATTTTGAGTCATTTTATTTCCAGTTTTCAAACGTGTCCGTTTTAGTATTATTTGATTATATTTAATCATTGTGATTATTTTAATATGTCGAAGTATAAAGAATATTCAAGTGACTCTCAGGAATATGCTCTGAAGAAAACATCTGGTCTAATAAAAGAACAAGAAGTTAGGAATATCATTTAAAAAAGAAAAAAAAATGTGGATAAGTTTTGAATGTTTTAGCATGTTGTGAATGAAAATAAATTTAATTTAACGTCACCTGATGGAATTAAATGTCTATAAGATTTTTTTATTTGGTCATGGTTTACAATTTTTTTGACGCTATTGGTTGCGCATTCTTATTTCAAAAAGATAACGATCCAAAATAAAATTCTAAATAATTAATCGATTTCATGAAACGTGAAAAAGTTAAGTTGCTCTAAAAGTCCAGTCAAAGCACTGATCTAAACCCCTTAGAGCATTTACAAATTCCTCGACCACAAACGCGCAACAAATTTTTCACGTGACTGTGAAGAAAATGGATCTCTTAACTTTCTGAATAACTGCTAAGTTTTCGAAGACAACTTGTGACTGTTTATTACTCCAAATATATCAAATTTGCCAGCTAATTGTTTTATTAATTTCATTATTAGTTTTCGGCACCAAACGCTTCTTGTTTGACCAAGTAATGTTTCACCTTAACGACACGAAAGGTAGTTACTGTATTTGTGCAATTAAATGCAGAATGTTTCGGAGCAACAACCGGTCAAATGTTGTAACCCTGAAGTCTTTGGCTTTTTCTGATTGTAGAGTGCTCCAGATTATTGGAGGATTTAAAAACGACAATGGGAAACCAGTTAATCGTTTGTTGTCAGGAGCTCTTCACCTTTGGGGAGTCAGATGGTAGAAGTAGATGTAAAAATTATTTGAATAAGTAGGCAATGTATCAAGCCCTTAAGAAGACTTTTAACTTTGTGAAAATACTTTTAGAAGTTTCAGTACTCTCGCAATAGCTAAATTCCAACTAATACAAATTTCCGAGTGGAGATGCAGAATTTTGACTACTCCTTCAGTAATCTCGTTCTTAAATCGTCTTCTCAAACTGTATATTACGTGCATTGTGCAGAGGAAAATTGCACTGCTCGAAGCGGACGCAGGCGCAATTGGATTCTTGGTGTATACCGCAGGAGAAAGAGTGAGAGATCGAGCAAAACGAGTCCTGCATTAGAGTGAGCAAGATGGAAGAAACGTACAAGGGAGACAGTTGGAAAGTGAAGTGTGTATGTTTTGAGAGCGGTATTATATCGAGCATAAAGAGAGGCCTTGTCCCCGGGGAATTCCCCGTGTGTGTGCTCGTATGCCCCGTTTCGCAACCCCTCTAACTTTGGGGGAATCCCCCCTAACCTCTCCCTCGCACTTCGACATTGGCCCATATCCTCTCTCGCTCTCCCTTATCCGTTTCTCCCCCAGCATCCCTCTCTCGCGGATTGGGACTCGAGCAGGTTGATAATCTCCGTATAATACAAAAACTCGTAGCGTCGCTCTCTCCTCATTCTTCTCTAACCACTTCAAATCGCCCTTCCGAACTCGCCTTGTACGCAAAACCCGTGGTGCAACGCAACCCCATCGCCGAGCCACCCCCGGCGTTATCTTATTAACGTTCCGTTCTTCTCTTTTTAAATGGGAAACCATCAACTCCATCTCGCTTCTATCCTTTCGGTGTTTGGAAGCAAATGCGCCGCATTATAATCCCGGCACTAATAGAGAATGTGAACAACCATGTACTTTGGCGCGATCGAAGGTTAAATAAGACGGATGTGCGAATGAATACTAAATTCGATGAAAGTGTATGTGTAAATATTTTTACGACATCCCTCTATATGTGAGACCCATTAAGAAAAAAATGTGGGGGAGATAAATCTGAAAAAAAGATTTCGTATTTTCGTTGACTTTCTTGTGAGAACTAACAATTTGATAAAGCCAGACTTTGTTAATAATATCCTGTAATTGTTGTTTACCAAGAGAAGATGACAAAATTATCTTACGCTATGGTTCTAGGGGTTCCAACAAAAAGCTACGTAATATGCCAAGTAGCACAGATGACTGTGGTGATGCAGCAAAAATTTGAAGTATTTTGGTCACTGCAACTCGTTTACAGCCATTTAACGTGAATGTGCTACTTGGAATAGTTTTGGATCATCTAAGTTTTGTATAATTTTTTTAAAGATTCAGTTTGAATATTTGTATCAGTCCTCATTTGAGCACTGATTCTAGTTTAGGATAGCTTTGGGCGATGGATGTGTTGTTCTATTCTATGTTTGCATAAGTTTTTTCCAACTATCGTAAAAAATATCCTGAATTAACAACACTGATTTAGAGAAACCTAAATGTCACCTAGTCCTAGTCAAAATCATGAAATAAAGTCCTAGTTAGCGGTCTCCACGTCAGCTTGGTCAGAATTTGTCAAAGTACATTTTGGTCCTAAGGGTGTGGTAATCTGAGATGGATCCGGTTGAGAGTATTTAGACCATTTCTTCAGAATATCCTAAAAGGAACGAACGATATCTTAGGAGTGAGAATTTGTCTACATCTGGAATTCCTCGGTGTATATTGAGGACGTCTTGAAGGTGGAAAATCCAGGAATTCTTTGGCGATTCTAATTTAAAATAGACTTAATATCACTTCAGGAGTTGATTAAGGAACTGGATTTTACATTGTTGGAGATTTTCGAGTACTGTGAGGTCCAATTTTAAAGTGATTCTGGTGCGTATCTATTAGGGTTGTCGTATCCAAGCATTACAGTGTTATTCTCAGGACATCTTTAAATGGCATTGCATATTGTACGGTCCTGGACATCTTCGAAATGACTCTCAGATCTTCTAAAGGTAATACATGGATAGCCGCAGAATATGTTGAGAATCAAGTTAAGTATGAGAATTAGATCAGGTTCTCGACCAGAACTAAGTGTTCACGTTAGAATTAGATTAGGAACCTGAATGAATACAGTGCACTGCTAAAAAGTTGTCCCTTAGTCGAATCCGTTATTCTGATATTCCAACAGAGCATTCAATTGTGCCAATGAATTCATATTTCCTAAAGGAGAGAATTTTAACTCTAAAAGAACAAATAATCATCATTGTTATACCCGGAAACAACCTGAGTAAGGAAAAAATATAATGCAACACCGTAGTGAGCCCAACCTTAGGTAGTTCAGAAGGAAATATTTAACGATTTCTATATAAACCAACAAACATACTTCATCGCGATCTACGTATGTATATCGCAGTCAAATACCTTAAAATACTTCTGTATCATCTACACACTTCTTCATGTTCCGATCCCCAGAGAAAAATAATGGATATCTTTGTCACCATGTAGTCGAAATCTGGACTATGAAGTTGTAGGTCTGGAGTTCGACTTCTGGCAGAGCAGTAATTTTTCGAAATTGTTTTCAAGCAGCAGTTTGCAATGTGGAAGACAAGACACTCTGTTTGGTTGCAGTTCGAATTGTTGCTTATCATGCGAATTGATTCGTGGCCTCTACTGCAGTTAAGGTAGGATTCTGCCGTTTCCTACATTCCAGCTCACGCTCTAGATAAGTGTGACTCGCAATAAACGGTTATGCTATGTAAAGCAGCAATAATGATGAGCCTCGGTGTTGGACTTCCAGTCGATAAATTCGTAAAAGAAACTCCGCAAACAATACGGTTAACGTCATTTGGATCCCTGCGTATTGTGAAATTTGGTACGATAAAAAAGGCGATCCAAATTACTAATCGAGAAATGACCCAAAATCTCTTTCAAGTTAACGCGGTCGTACCTGGCCTCGATGCAAAGTTCATAAATGAGGCACGCAACTTATCTGTAGAATACATTCTTGACCAGTCAGCCAGGATGTAGTTTTATTTCAACAATAGTTACAGATTTGATGATGGAAATGGAATAACGCCAACACATGTTGTTGATGTTTTACTAAAGAACAATGGAGAAATATCTTGTCAGCGGAAATTTGCATTAGTGTGGAATTCCTGTAGATGTCTCGAGGAAATCATAAAAATGAAAAATCTAGTAATTCATTGGTAAGTTCAGTTAAAATCTGCTCAGAATGGTGTAAGTAGTTTATTAATGAACGAAAGTATACCCAAACATTTCGGTGTCATTTTAGGGATATCTTCAAATTGTCTTGAGTGTCTTATATCGGTCCTGGACATCTTATAAATGACTCGCAGGTCTTCTCACCGTTATGCTTTAAATGGGATGACTGCAGAACACGATTAGGAACAGATTACGAAACATTTCGATATTCTGAGGAGCTAATCAGAATATACGAAAGAGGATGAACGATCTCTTGTTAACGGGAATTTCTCTTGAACTGGAATTTCATGGTATTTCTTGATGATGTCTTGAATATGAAGAAAGTATCCATTAAGAACTTACGACTGATATATGGTTTACTGAATTTCAACCTCACACATTTCCCTTATTAGACGGATTTACTTCAACACAAAGTCCTCAAGTATCTTAATTCTTTGAATTGAGATATACATTCTTCTAGTAGTACAAAGATTCTTTAATTTAATCAATGAACGGGAATTAGAATAGATAATGAGAGGAGTTGAAGAGAAACGTTTATTAATGAATTAACTGTGAACCCTGGTTTCATGTTTTTCTATATCTCTATGGTGATTCTCTGAATCCCGCCTTACATACAATTTGATATTTTCTCATACTATATATCGCGGTTGCAAATGCACTTCCTCTCTTTAGGGAACCAAATAAATACACCGGGAGCAAAGTGAGTTTCACACTCTGAGCGCGAAATACGATTTTGTTCCCTATATCACGGGGGCAAAAAAGCCTTTTCTCATAGGAGAAAACATTAGGCGAACAGGTGTTTGCAGACTCGTGTAAATTACTGCCCGAAAACGAAGATTTTGTTTCGTTTTTTGTACAAAGGCCAATTTTGCAATTCCAATTAAAATCTCAAAATCACATCAGTAGTTTGACTATGGTGGAGATCTCCCAGTGCTGTTAGACCGAATCTATAGTGTTTGAGGTGCATTGTCTGTTACACTTTTTATTCTCAAACAACACAGGTCGTAATCAGGACATTTTTAAATGGTCCCGCGAGAGTAGCCTCAAGGCGTGACCACGGGCAGAAAGTGATTGATTAATTTTAATATTTGGAGGAAGTCTTCAACATTCGGGCATGAACAAACTATGTCCGGAGTGTGAGAATTTGTTTTAATCAGAAAGTTTAAATGTATTCGTAGAATGTGCTTAAAACCACCTGACGATGAAAACAGTAGGTAGATATTTAGGATAGCAAATAAACGTCTTCAAGATAGGAGGTTATTCTGATCAGAACGTCCTAGGGATATAATAAAGGGAGTTACGACTACAGGTCACTCGACCCACCCAAACTACATAAAACCACAGACCCGAAATGTCCCGTCTAAAATAGCATAGATCACAATATCCGGAACTAAAATATCTGAAAGAGTAAAAAAAATTAATTTCGTACACACACACATATAATATATAATTGTAACACCGTAATAAAGTCATTGTTTTCATAGCTCAAGGCTGTCGGGAAGTGGACTACGAATTCGTATGTCGTGAGTTGCATCCCTAGTGTTTCCAAATGTTTTTTTTTAGGTAGCAGATCGCTATGTGTAAGAATAGCCATGTTATCTATCTCAGAGATTGTTCTGAATTGGAAACTCATGGTTGTTGCTGTACTTAATGCGGTTTTACAGGCCTACAGTGGCCTACATTCTCGACAATCGGAGTATGGCACCGTTTAAGTAGACCTGCTGTACTGACCAATTGTACTGACCTGTACACGGACAAACTCTTTGAGAGCTTTTGGGACAGTTCGATTGCGGTGTAAGGTGGATAAAAAGAAAAATAGGAAATTCATCATGAGGTTCTGGAAGTTTAATTCAAATCTGCATAGGAAGCTCTAATTTGCTTCTTACTCTATTTGAACAAGAAACTTGACTGCGATTATTAGAACATTATGATCCTCATCTGAATCTCCACATACGTCACTGCATAAATGAACGCCTTCAATCTCGGCTAAATGTGAAAGCGTTAACTTTGACAAGCAAAACGAGCGAAAATCCATTTGAAAGCTTATCTTTGGAATTTCGAAAATAAAATAAGTCGAGCACTTGAGAAACTTGGAAATAAAATCGAAGACGATCTGAGGACACGATTGAAGGATACGCGGTTCGCCGTTAGGGAATCGCTCGAGTGTAGCCGAAACTCTTCAAACATTAACGCGTTTCTTTTCGACGCAGTGACGTGATGTCTCAAATAGGAGAAGGCTGATGACTGCTGCTTCTTCGAACTTGTTCGGACTCTTCTGCACGTCTGTTTAGCGCGGATGATACGAGGTCGGGGCTAGGTTAGTCGTCACTCTTTTTTCCACTTTTATCCGACGACTTCGAGCTTGGTTTTATGTCGCATTTTGGTCTTTTTTCGCGTCTATTCGCTTTATTTCTCTTACGGTCCATCGACATTTTCGCTTCGATCCTTGGGTAAAATCACCCAAGTCCCTAAACCGTCCATTTTCCTGTCAACGTCTTCTTGCCCCACGTCTATCCACCGAGGACAAGATGCGAGTGCAGAAAATTCTACTGACATATAGTTGTGTGAGAAGTGTTTTTATTGTTTGGCTGATTTAAATTATAATCCGAATGAATAAATATGTAAATGTAAAACTGTGTTTATTTTTCAGTTACTGACATTTAAAAATCAGCTGAAATTCTTTTAGCCGAACTGAATCCGAGCCGAAGTAATAAGATAAAACTAATACTATATCAAGTCTTACTTTGAGACTAGTTTGGGCTCATTATCTCAACTTTTTGTTGATGTATTTAAAAATAGGGAATATTTATTAGGTTTGACATTATGATCCCGTGTTTGCGCTCATGATTGATTAATCAGTTGATATTATTCCAGTAAAATCTGATTAGGACCTTAACTATGGCTTAAAAATCGAGAACGACAACTAGGCGGTATTAAGAAGTAACGGGTTCCAATCTCAGAGCTACCTACTGGCGCAGAGAGACGCAAACAATTCCAGCTAGCTTCAACAATGGACTTTTGTGAAGCACAAATTCATTATTAACATGTCATATCGGTAGACGCGCTCTCTTAAGAGCCGTTGCCTTTTGCTTCGCGTTCTGCCGCTCTTGTACCTTCTCCCGCACTTCCTTTAAGTTTGTTCTAAGGACGGGATTTCCAAAGGAATACATTAAGGATAGTAACATGCTTGTAATAAGGTTATTTGCAGCGCCGTTGCGCAGCGTGTATACGGCAAATTCGCTTTCCCGCGCCATGTATATATGAATACGGCGGGTAATGGTGTTCTAATGTTTCCCAATTTTTGAAAAAGAAACGCCGCTTTTCCCAATATTAAAGAATCTAAGAACACAAGAAACACCGGGAAACTGCGCGAGAAGTTTCTATGCCCTACTTTTTGAATATTCAAAAAAAAAATCTTGACGATTGATTTATCGTACGAATATTCGTCAGGAGATAAACGAACGTGAGATGAATAAAACGCAACCTATTGAATTATAAAATCTCTGGGTTTTGGTGCGTTGTATAGAAAAAAATTAAAATGAAGTTTTTAATTTGTAGCACACTATTGCATAACGGATTTAAATACGATCTCGACAACGGCGCAGATTCAGTGCAGATACAATTTTAATCGTTATATTCGCATTGCGCGTAAATATTCTATAAGAGGCGGAATAAATATGCTGACAGATGTAATGAATTATCAATCATCTGTGAAAATTTGGAAAGATGTGATTCTTAATCTATATTTAATGAAGGTATTGTTCACTAATTGCATTTGTACAGTTTCACCTTTTTCATTACGATAGCCCAAAAAATAGACAAAACTTTCAGCGCTGTAATTTTTGTTCCACACGCCGTTGAAAAAAATGTATAAAAGTCAAGACATTTACTACATGCACTAAAATGTGGAACCGAACATAGCACAATTCATTATTAATTTCCGAGCATCGAAAAATTCTAAGAAATTACAATGACTGAATGTTTATGTTTATCTCAGTTTCAGAGAAACTGTAAACGCGCAGAATAAAATGCTTATAGAATAAATACAGAACTTAATATTAAATTATATTTATTTCTAAATTTTGTAAATTAATACAACAATGTTTAGTATTCGTATATTACTTTTCAAACCGAACACAGCAAGTTTTCCTTTTTTTAAATTCAACGTAGCGATCAACGTTTCCATTTAACAGTCGTTGGCAGAGAAAGTCTTCCAGTCTAGGGAAATGCATTGTATCCCAGCAAACGAAAAAGTTTTCAGAAGTATTGAAATTTTCAATACTTCTGAATGCTGTTTCTTAATCCTTGTAAAAGTATTAGAAAGTATAGAATACAGAGAATTTGAATGCTTTCAGAAGAATTCAGATTCTTCGCTATATAATAGGATTCTTCTCCCGTTTATCATATATTCAACTACGGTTGTAGTCCACAGCGTATGATGCTTAACTTGAAATTACTTCAAGCGTGCAATGCTGACCTCTCGTCTACCACTATCAAACACTATTTTAATCCTAATTCAATAGTAACGTACGCATAATGCATAGTTTTAAAGTCGTACTGTTTTTTTTTCATTTTTTCCCCCCCCCCCCCCCGTTTGTACACAACTTCAGCCGCCATTTTAATGATACACTTTACATAGGTCGTAGTTTCTGACTTACGCCTCAAACAGTAACGTAGTTTATGCACTAAGTGGAATTATTACAATAATAGCATTAAAAAATTTTTGGATTGGGAATGAATAAGAATGTCCCACAGAAACACTTCTGGAAGAATTAGGGAAGCATTTCCAAGTTTCTGGAACGAGAAAGATTGAAAAAGTCTCACAGAATACTTTTAGAAGCATTAGGAAGCATTCCCAAATTCGTAGATTGACTATTATTGAGGATATCTCAGTGAGTCCTTCTGGAAGCTTAGGAAGCATTAACTGACTTCCGTTTCGCAGGAAGTATTCAGAATGTTAGCTAACATATATCAATGCTTCGTTCAGAATAGGGATGTATTGACTTTATAATTGTTATGTTGAAGCATTGAGAAGCATTTAAAAGAAAAGTGATCAATTCTTGTAATAGGATTTGGAATGATTGACGATAGGGAAGTATTCACGGGGATCAACAAATAGGATTGAAAGTTCAAAAATGAATGCTTCTCATTGCTTCTCAATCATTCTTCGTTTGCTGGGATAAATCTAGTGTGAGAAAAACATACCAAACCATTAGGATTTTACATACCTTGGAATATATAAATACCACGAACGTCCATGTTTTGGACTTCACAGAGTTTAGTATAAAAGACAAAGGATAAAGGAAAGGAATTATTGCCTGCTTTAATGACTTTGTTTAGTCTATTAGCGGGTCGGCTCTCGGGTAGATAGGTCAGACGGACAATCGAACACACTACAAGACAATACTTTTAAACAATACAAGGCATCGCCGATGAACTACTTTACCATTAGAAGTTAGCGTCTGATTAGTATATGTATTTCAAGTTCTTGATAGAATGTGATCGTTAAACATCTCGGTATGTTGATAGCACAGCAATTCTAGCGGATTCCGCAGACCATTTGTTTCGTGTTTAATATCGACAGATTAATTACATTCTCAAAGAAAAATATCGCGCTAAGAGGGATTCGAACCTGGGGTAAGGTGTCATGTATGAAATCTTTATTGACTTCGAATTAATCCAGTACTTTTGATGAAATACAACCATGTATTATCGTAGATGTTTCTGCACTATTCATCCGTGTGCGGATCCGAAGTATCATTTTCGTGTCGGTTAATTCTGCCATTTTCGTAATGCGCGAGCTTGCGATTTTCGGTAGCGCTGATCCTTGAGATATATTTACGAATATTCGGATGATTAGTATGCATAATTCGAGCCTGGAATATCGTAACCATTACAGCTGTCGGCCCGGATGGTTATCATCCAGCGTGGATTTCTCTGTGTGCGGAAAGCTACATCAGAGCTTTGCGCCATTTTCGTCATCTCCAACGTGCGCTTGTGGATTACGTTGGCGGATGGAATAGGCGGAGGTATCTTTGGCGGGGAGTGGACATCCATTAGCAGGCTTTGTGCCAGCACGGCAGTCTCTCTCAATCCCCCTGGCACTGCTTCAACTTGCCTGTGTCAACAACCCTCTCTGTTCCCTCGTCGTTGCTCTCCTCCCGACGCCCACTAACCACTTCAATCTCTCTCTCACTCTGTTTTCTGCCTTTATTTCCTTCTTTTCCAGCTTTCTTCCATCCCTTTTCCTCGACAGTTTCCTGGAAGAGCTTTTTCTTTCTGTCTTGACGACCTTTCTTCTGTCCTCCGTCCACCACGCCGAATTTAGCTTTTAGGGGATGTCGAAATCTCTCCTTGGTTGCATTGTTCGAATTCGAGTCTCCTCTTTTTTAAACTAATGTCATGGAGTGACGAAGCGCAGCAGAAATACACTATAATAAAAATTATTGCTTTCTGACATTGATATCGTCAAATTGTAAAATTCTATATACACGTGAATGAGCCCAATCGAAAATATATTCAGGCTGTCGGGATATTGATCATGTTCTAATCAGGAAGAAATTTGATGAGAAATGACTTCCTAATCAGGTCCTAATTGAAATTTTATAAAGAAAGTCTTCGAATTATTGTCTGTAGTTCCGATAGAATGAAGTAGAATTCTCTTGCGTCGTCGATAATTTAATGATTAAAGAAAGTGTGGAAATAACGGACAAAACGGTTCCATTTATATACATAGAATGTGGAATCCAATAAAATTCCTATGCTACCAACATACCGAGGTATGCAGCGATCACATACTATCAGGTATGTGAAATACACAAACCATATTCAGTCCACAAGAAGGAATTTTGTAACATTTAAATATTCCAGTAGTAAAACCAAAGTATGTATTCAAGTATGTAAAATCCAAATAGTTTGGTATGTTATATTTCCTTACCAGAATTATATCATGCGAAACCCTAAAGTCAGAGACCTGTAAGCCAATATTTTTTAAAATGAAGACGATAATTATATAAAATATTTGCAATTTAAGAATAACCTGACCATAGACTTGTAGAAGTCGCTATGTTGTATTAAGAAAAGAAAAAATAACGTCTGCTGCCAAAAGACGTTACATAATACAAAAAAATTGCTATGTTCGTTTTAGAAAGTAAAATACGAACACAAAAAATGGTTATGTAAATTTACAAAATTCAGGAAAAATAATTTGGTATTAATCTGTAATGATGAAATATTTGCACAATCAGATACCAGTCATAATTATACATATTTTTCTATTTATTTATCATCTTTTGTTTTTTATTACGCTCGCTCACACACATTATACATATTTTGTTTTATTTTCTTATTCTTTGTGCTTACAGTTTCCCCGAAACAGAGATAAACAAAAACAAATAGTCATTCTAATTTCTTCGAATTTTGCGACGCTTGGAAATCAATGATTCATTGTTGATATTCAAAAGGATTTTGCTGTGCTCGGTTACACATTTTAGAAATTATTTAATAGAAAAAGGTGCAAACGATTTTATTTGTCTCACTCGTTTCACTAACTGGAATGTAACCTAGCAATTCAAGTTATTAATCATTGAACATATTTCTATATTATAGTTTATTATTTTCGCTTCCAATTTTTCTGAACGTTCACTTATAATATCGTAAGGTACTAAAATATGTTATGAAAGTTGGCATTGTTATTTCTACGATTTCTATATTATCCTAATGATTTAAGAATAACTACGATTAAACTCCTGATATCCTTAATTTGCAAATAATTATCGTTTCCATTGCAATAAATATTGATGGAAAAATCTCACTGTGTACATCATCATAATGGATAATCAACAGAATATTTATAATTAAATATTACTTTTCCCGACTAGTATAAATTTCATGCCGCAGTGTATAACAATCATGTGTAAATAACTCAAGTGTGTCACAAAAATGGTTAGCAATTATAAAAAATGTTATGAATTACATGTATTTATTACTTTTTCCGTAAAATAACGAAATTACTTCATTATGTTCAAAAATATTATGAAAAATAAAGAAAAATCAAATGTTCCAATTTGCCCCCGTGCATATTTCGGTTTACCTCACTCTCACTTTTTATCTGCGGGAAAAGTTGCATAATGAGATAAATTTTGAAATAACAGATGATAACAGTCGAGTCATTTTACTTTTTAACCTCATATAACATAAAATAAAAAGATGTTCTGGTTTACCTCGTTTTGCCCTATAATATTATACATTTTATTTATACGATTTTCATACTAATACTGTCAATTTTAAAACTTCTGTGGAATTCTTCATATTTCAGAGTATGCAAACCACGTAGTTAAAGCTTGATACTTATTTTAACGATTTAAATATGGCGTCCCTGATATTTTCAGGAGCGGTAATGTGGGTCCTGTTTAGGCATGCGTGCTATTTTGTTTTGTTTTCTTTTAGTAAGCATTTCAACGTCTTCACTGGATTCTACGGTCCTGGCATTGCTGATTAAGGTAAGTCGCTTTTTAGTCACTATTTCAGACCTAAAACTTTAAACGCGTTTTTCTCGAAACAGTATTTTTTGAGCTGGCATTCAAGATTAAAATAAAACTACTCATCCGATCGCGCTGAAATTTTAAGGGGATGTTCTACGCATGTCTGGCTATCATCTGAACTAGGATCTTAATTTTTTATTAATATTCAGCATTTTTATAAACAATTGAAGTTGCAAAAAACACGTTTAAAAATTCAAAAGTTAACCACGTCGTTATTTTTCATCGTATAATGTTTATTCTAGTTCACAACATAGCTACTAACTTATATTTTAAGAAAAATGTTGATTTTTTTATTTCAAATGATTCAGACCCAAGATATCTTGAATGCCGTTTTAAGATCGGACCGACTTCACGCAGCTACAGCGGAGAAAGTATGACATGTATATATATATACAACATTTTTTTTTGCAACTAAAATATGTCAGTTTCAAAGTGCGAAAAGATGTGTATGGATTAAAAGTCTCCATCATGAAATAAAAATTATTTTCTAAACCTGAAGAAACCGCTGGACTAGCCCCTTAACACAATATGATCTTTGTAGATTCTGATCATATATCTGTAAAAAATTATAAACTCCTCACAGTAAACAATTTTTTTCAAATGGTCACCAAGTTGTATTTATCGATAGTTTTTCTATTATCGCCTCTTAGAATATTTCACTATCAGTGAGTCTGCGTGTGCGGGTGACTAAATGAGTACCAAACATGGATTTCATTAACAAGTACAAGTTAACACACGTACTCTTTTCATGACATTTCATATGGTTACCAGTTTTAATTTTTAAATAATGGTTGCTTTTGACGCGCACATTGGTTTATATGCATTTACTTCCCTTACAGACATCCCACCTAGTCATGCAATACAGAGCTTTATCGTTGAAATTATTAATGTAATTTTGCGTATTTGTATTCAAGAATATGTAAATAAAGAAATGAATAAGGATTTTTAAATAATGTTTAAATCTGTTTAACGAGTCTTATAACTTATTTTCTAAGTACGGTAAAGGCTTTCAAATAATAAAATCTTGGATATTTCATTATTTCATTTCTTTCTGCCTGTTACATTAGTATTATAGTTTTTAAGCATCATCCGCACGATTAATGATGTATTATATAGAATAATTATGAACCGAAGATTAAAAATCTGAATGACAAATGCTAAAAAATTACGAAATTCCGAAGGTTAATCTTCCGGAAATCAAATGTTCCAAATCGAAATCAATACGAACGAAACATTGGGAAATGCACAGTTCCGAACTAGTTGCTCCAAAACTATTTAGCAACGTGGTTTTATTGTTGAGAAGAGGTCATTTCCGACGTAATTTTGTGCGCAGAATCCGAATCCGAAGTAGCTCATGTAGCCCATCACGTCAGGATTTTGAAATATTTGAGGTTATGCACTCGAAAAATGCGTTTGTTTGCTATTTTTGAGGTTATGCAGATGTCACAACATTTTTAGGAGTTTTTCCTGCCGTTGGATCATAGTACTACTCTTTCTCTTCAATATGATAGGCGCAGAATTCCATTACGACTTTTTTTTTACCAAGATACGCCAATTTGAAATGAGGATATACATGTAAACAAATTTATCATTGGAGAACAGGCTCAAAGTCTAATTCAATGTCATGAAACCTGTATAAATATAAACAATTACACCAAATTTAGATACTTATAATTAAAAACACGCTTCAATATTATGACTATTTTTTTTAAAACTTTTTTATTATTTATTGTCTTTTAGCCATTTTGAATCCGCCTTCTTGAATTATAAAATTTTAGTAGCTCTGCTTCAAATTCGTATTCGACAACGCCAAACATCTCCAACATAAATTATTCAGTATACTCTGTAAAAAATATCTGACTCAAAGTATTTGAAGCATATACTCATGACATTATTGGGATATATCTCGTACATCAAAATGGCTGTAACTTTGTAAGGAAAAATTGTAGGTGATCAAATAAAAGCTCATTTTGAGGGGTATGGGTAACACTAAAAGATGCAAATAGTACAGAAGACCTAACAAAAAATGTTGCATCCTTTACGCGACCACAAACACAGCAAAAAAACGTTTTTCGAGAACATAACCTCAAATATCTCAAAATCCTGACGTGGTGGACCAATTCTGACTTCGCATTCAGATTCTACGCACAAAATTACGTTGGAAATGACCCACAGCTTCCTAATAACATCCAAGACCCCTTGTTTGTAGACCTGTGTAATTATTAGTATATCAAAGGCAAAAAATAATTCAGCTATTTGCGGCATTGTGTCTAAATATTAGGGGAGTTTATAGTACGCGTCAAAATGTCATAATATCACATACATATAATACATATATAATATCCCGAGTAGAAATTTATTACGGCCCTCATCAGGGCTTACTTGGGATTGTACGAGAAAAATACTGAAAAATTTGAGTATTTTTATATAAATTAAAATATTATAAAATAGAACTTATATATTATATATATTATTATTTGTTGATTACAGTACAGCGATTGTATTAAAAAAATCTGCCTGACAAATTCAACTACCATTAGGAAGTCGGAAGGAAAGTAGTAAAAAGTACTATATTTTTAGTTAGTTAAACCCTCTTGATGTTGTTAATTTTAATATTTTCATGCTCAAGTTACAAGTAGTAGTTAAACTGACGCAAATGTGAACTCATTATTCAGAATGATTGAAGATTAAGAAATCACTACAATAATAAAATGTAAAAAACACGTAAAAAACCTTCACAAAAATGTAGTAAATTTGACTACTTTTTAACTACTCAACGTGTTTCAATTAGAAGTTGCAGTTTTAATCGTAATTTAAATCAGCCAAGAATGTATCTTCAGTCTTTTTCGTTTATTGGGCAGTTAAACACCAATCATTTCTTAAAACAAAACTTTTCAAATGACAATTGTATTCCTTCAACTATATTTTTTAGTTGATTTAACTCGTTTACTTTCCAGGAACTCATAAAATTCGTAGAGCACCAATAGAAAATTTATGAGTTAGTTACTGAGTAACTGAAAAGTGGTCAAATTTACTAAGATATGTTTTCAGTTTTCCTTTTTTCCTTGATAATCTTATTATAAAACTTCTAATTTAGTAAAGTAAGGTAATTTAGTATATAAGGAAATAAGGTAATTTAGTTACGTTAGATTATATATTATATATATATTAACCCCTTGACTGACGGTGACGAAGATCTTGGTCATTTCGGACTTTTCCCACAGTTTAGTGGAACATATTAGTATGTGAAAGTTGTTCAAATATCAATTTTGATCGTTATTTGCTCAGTCTATACATAATTAGCTTATATATAATAGAATCTATGCATCTACTGAATTATAGCTTATTCTTACCTTAGTATCAAATTTTTCTATGACTGTAGATATAATATATTTATTCAATATCTGGACCAAATTTTTACTCTCGTTTATTAACGCTTTCCAAAATTTTGGATGGAAAGTAAAGCTCTACTAAACTGCTAATTCACTCGTTAAATATATTGGACCATTCCAGATAATAATATTCAACCCTCTCTCTGCAGTTCTAATAAAAATAAACTGTGTTAACTTTTTCGCAGTAGTTTTAATTATAAGATTTAACCATTTTTCGAAATAAAGATATATTTCGATACGGATTATATCCCGTTGATACACTTTGCAACATCTGCCTTAGGAAGACTATCCGTGAGCTAAAGTCGCAGCCAAGCTGATCATCTCAAATTACAAAGGGTATCGGAACCGGATTTATTCTGAAGCTCGCATGTGCTCTTCTTTCGCGGCCCTTTTTCTCCTCGTATTTTGACCCATGATGTACACACATACATGTCGATACAAGAACATTTGTAGAAACGTATTTAATCTTGCACGTGCCAAATGTCGGTAACAATTGATTTCATGTTTTGTGCTTCGTGATTAAGTTATTTTGTAAAATATTATGAAAAGATTTAAAATGAAGATTTAAAATGAAGATTTTAAAACAGTTTTAAACCTAGACTAATCTTTTATTTTACTATCCGTACAGATAAAAATATGATTTAAAATGGCTTCATCTGAAATGTAGAATTGCACATCTTACTTTCTAAGATTAAGTCAACGTTTAGGGTTATAATTGCGTGTTTAGTTTTAGAAACGGATTTTTAAGCAATGTGTATGTTTGAAATGAACATTACTAGCTCGTAAAATCTCTCTAAGACTTACTAAAACTGAATGTGTAGTCTGACAGTAATACTTTAAACCTGAGTTGATTTGCTAAATGACCTCGATTTTGAATAGAAATATTCGAATTTGAATAAGACTTTTAAGTCTTGTATGTTGCGCTAAAATAAACATTAACACCAGACTAAACGTAATACTTTTTATTACTAAAATTAGCCTGTAACTCATGCCTTTAAAAATGAAATTAGGCTGGAAAGGATGCTGAATATAAGATGTAACATTATAAAGTCTAATATATTATCTGTATCAAAGTACGATGCTATGGCTAAGAAATATCTGAATTTAATAAATATTGAGACTTAAAAAGAAAAACAATAATTTAGAAGACTTATTTAAATCCTAAATATTACTTAAAATTATGATAATACGTGATTTATGGTTTAACAACATAATTTAAATTAAGAAAGCTAAAATAATTTTAAATTAAAAGTATGCTTTAAACTATGCTAAATAAAACGTGTGATAATTTTAGTTCTATTTTTTATGTCTATGTGTATGAAAAAAAAAACTTTAAATCTATGGATTAACTTAATTGTAGATGATGTTCAACATAAGCTACAACTTTATGGCTAATTTCTTTGGTGTAATAAAGTAAGACGATAAGTTTAAAGGTAAATCTTATTTTAAAAAATTAGGTCTAAGTATTTTTTTTTCTTATTTCCTAGGATTCACTTAATTTATGGAAATTAGCTCAATTCCGAACTAAAACTAGTATTTGCATGGATACTCCTGACCTCTATCATTGAATCACTTGAACAAAAATAGAACTTATGGACACTTGACGTTAATCGGCTGTGAATATATTATTTCTCAGTTTTAAAAAAAGTTTCAGTTTTAAAGGCGTTGTAAAATGGTCCATCGATAAATTAGGAATCTTCAGTAATAACTGATTCAACTTTTCGAATGTCTGGCAGTACAAATATAATTCCGATTATTATAAATGGTTTCTTAAAAAAGAGTACCAAATAAAATAATTGAGAAACGTCTAACAATTTAATTTTTACACTTTTCAGAAGACGGTATATATACAGGGTGTCCAAGAACTGGGTTACGATATTTCAGATGATTCTCCATGATATTTCAAACAAAAAAGTCCTGCACCAAAATTGGATCTGAGGCTCACTGGTCATTGCAGTTTAGAAAAAAAATTACTTTTTTTGCAATAACTCGGATCTCTTTAAGTTAGTTCAATCAGTGAGGGCTCATTTTCGACCTTTTTTAAACTCGACGATTAATCCATAAGAGCATTTTGCCTGCGATGAATATTTCTGAAGTTATGGCCTCAAAAAAAGAGAAAGGGCAAATTTTTGTCGCGTTTTGCATATAACTTATTTCGCCATTATTATTTAACGAAAAATTATTATTTACCCCTCACACGTTCAATTTTAATAAAAACTGAGTCCGCAGGAACACTCTTAACGTCGTAGATAAACGCACACCGTCAGTATCAAACGAGTTTTTTGATAAAAAAATTGGCCTCTTTTCTGTTTTTGAGGCCATAACTTCAGAAATATTCATCGCAGGTCAAATTATAGATCAATTGCAGGGATTAAAAAATGCATAAAAATGATCTCTTACTAATTGAAATAACTTAAAAGCGAACCGAGTTATTGCAAAAAAATTATAAATTTTTTTTCTAAACTTCAATGGCCTGTCACTTAAAATCTGAGCCTAAGATCCAATTTTGGTACAGGATTTTTTTGTTTGAAATATCACAGAGAACACCTCCTGAAATATCGTAACCCAGTTCTTGGACACCCTATATATGAATTAGCATTACCTTAACAAATCCCGAATTTTGTGAAATGAATTCAGTCATTTTTATTGTAGGATTTTTAGCGTAGGAACTTACTTTATAGCCAGACGTCTCTAGAGCTCCCTACTGAACAAAAAAGTAAAATGGTAAAATTACCAAATGTTAAATTCTCATTAAATTTTCGTGAGTCATTTGAGGATTGAGGACGTTCTCAAAAGTGTAGCAAAGATCCTCAATATAATTTTCTAGTAAATACAAACCGGTAAATTTGTAGAAAGAACACATTTTAAACCAAATTTTATTTGCATTTTAAACCAGTGGGTGTACGTATTAGATTTAATATTTTAAAGAATTGAAATATGCTACAAAAAAATAAAATATAGTATTTGCATATTTGAAAATAAGTGCAAAAAAACGTGTTTTTTAATCGTATTCCTTTAATCTATTTTGAGCAACCCCAAAAATTAATCAGATTTAAAATAGGACATGCGAAACAAGAACGTTCCACCTATTTTTTAATCCGCCTTTCCATTTTCAAGTTACTGCGTGTACGAAATTGTGGCATATATGGACGGAAGTATGTACAAGATCACGGACAACTTCCTGTTTGGTTTTTAAAATGATTTATAGGTCTTAAACGTTGACATTTGATGAAAAAATATAGAGTTCTTTTTTGTTTACCGTATATCTTTAATAAGATATTACAATTTTAACATTTATTTATTCTGTACATTTTTTAGTTGCATTAGATGTACAACCTTAATAATTCAGATTACAATAAGACAGCGCTTAGTATTTCATGACTTTAATTTGATTAATTATTTATTTAGCACAAAAAAAATGTAACGGACCGTTCGTTTACCAAAATTGTAAGTATACATGAAATTCATTGGGTTTTAAATAATAATAATTCCTGTTAATTCAGGTTGTTAAAATCTATATTCATTAATTATTAAACTTTAATGTTAATTTCAATTTCATACTTGATCCAACATTAATATCATTGCCACTTTGCATCAATATTTCAAGAGAATCTGTTGCTTTCACAGTTTCGCAGACAAATAAAATCACGAGACGAATTTTACGAAAAGAAATAAAGTTTTTGAAGACTTAAAACGGTGCAGGGATGTATCGCGTTAATAATGGATAGCTCACAAAAAGGGGCAACGATTAGGAAGTCAGAATTACAAACAAATATATAAAACATATATAGAAATGTAGACAAAGGGAAATGGATTACGTATTTCCATCCTTTGCATCGACAGTAGCAGAAATAATGAACGAGATACGTGTAGGATGAAATAATTCAGGGGCTATTCAAAGGAAGATTCGTCGTAACGTCAACAAAAGTGAATAAATTAAAATGTGCGGAAATGCGGACTTCCAACATCATGTTATAAATAAGTATACCTTGCAAAGAGCAATGCTTTATATTCGATTGATGATGTCTTAGAATGATGTCAGATGCTCATTTTAGGTATGATGTCGATTATGTATTCTTTTAATTATGATTATCAATAAGTAAATAATAATTAATTATTACGCCTTATGCTGAATGCAAAGATGTTAGTTGCAATTTAAATATCAAATAAATTGATACTTACGTGGCATAATTTATAATTATAGATGTATAATAAACAATCTATGTTTACAATAATTATGACTCCTGTAGCCGGATTCTGTAACTCGTTATTACGAATAACGTCGACGTTATGACAATTCCAACCAACCACGGTCCAGGATATTGTCGTTATCGACAGTAACGTTAACGTTATTGTTAATACCGACTTATAGAATACGGGCACTGTGCATATTTAAAATACTATATTTGTTAGTGTTTTGATTTATTAATTGCAAAAATGAGAGGAAATTAATATTTTATGTATCTCTGGAAGAAGGCTTCAAGGATCACAAATAGACATGTTATTGAATGTTATAAAATAATCGAATCGTAATATTTAAAATCTTTCCAATTTCTTTTTAGGACCGATGAGTACTTCAAGTTATCAGTTATAAATTTTCATTGTCAAAAGTAAGAGGCTTCGGATATAATGCGAAATTTTTACTCGCTTAGAAATATGTTTACGTATGTACACTGAGATGTACAATGTTTACAGTTATTGTAATAGCTTTATAGTAAAGCTAAGAGAATTTAGATTTTGATCATAAGGTACGATATTTTACCCTGATTTTATCTGAGATTCGGTTAAATTTGTTATGTTAATAGTTAATATGAGAATTTTAAACATTAATGTTGGTATCATTATGTGACACATTTACACGCTTACTGTTTCACCGAAACAGAGATAAACAAACATACACACTCGCAGTTGCTCGATTCTCTGCGAATTTTTCGACGCATTGTTGACAAACGCAGTTCAAACGATAGAATTTAATGTACGCTTTATTAACAGTTAACGAACGCTGCTTGAATGTTAAAATATATGAGTTAATATACAATAATAATGCTGACGTTCAAGGAAAGTGCTGGTATTTTCCTCTCAAAGTTACCTGTCGTTTTTTACTTTACAGTTACTGTTATATAACTTTGGGGGGGGGGGAGAGGCTAAAAATTCCGAAAATACATTTATCCGCAGGTCATATTTTCGAATTTTAATAATTCCGAAATTGGATAAATCCGAAAGAAAATTTTCCGAAGGTTTAAAATTCCGAACGTAAATTTTCCGTAAGGTACAAAGTTCCGAATGACAAAGATCCGAATTAATGTTGGCGCCCTGAATCCCAATTTTTTCGGTTGAATGCCTGAAAGTGGTGAAGTTGATTATTATTAAAATTTCATGGAACAATTTTGTATTAATATCATGTTAAATATTTCAAAAATTGAATTTTTTTGAAGTTCGACAATTTTTATATCCTGAAATATGCATTTTTTTCAGAAATTCGCATTTTGGACATTTTTTGTCGAAAATGATCCAAAGAATCTAACAAAATTCTTTCGGATCGACAAATTTAAATTTTTAAATTGTTACAAAAATTTGTTAATAACAATCAACTGCATCACTTTCAGGCATTTCACCCAAAAAAACCGGATTCAGAGGCCCAAAATACATAAGAATCAACTTCATTTAGTCGGGAACCTATAAAAGGCCGCATCACAATACATTAATACGGAATTTGGTCATTAAGAGCCTTAAAATTAGCTTACATTAACTATAAAAAATTTCTCTCATTGTAGTATAATTTAAAGTTATTTAATGAATTGCAAATATTTATTTCTGAAATTATTAACCTTTACTTTGAGGGAGTAGATAAAAATGTTACTTTTCTGAAAAAAAGAACAACTTTTTGGATAGTTTCTCTCCAATTTAGTTATTTTATGTGTTAAAGGTATATGGAAAATGGGCAGTGTAACAAAAAACTAGATAGATTTCTAACAAGGTACCAGTATTCGAATTAATTTATAGCAAACTGAAATTACAAATCTGTAAAAATAACATTTCATTCCGAAACTGACAAATCACGTTAGCGACGTATTTCAAGGTCTGTTTCAACAGAATCACCCATATTTGTGGGACCAGTCATGTTTAAACAGATCTCAGTCCAGTTCGTCCTTTTCCACGCATTTAGACTTGGATTTAACTTTAAACCATTTAGAACTAAGGTAAAGTAACAAGTAAAAAAGGTCGAAATCACTTTTGTTATAACATAAATAATAACGTGGAAATATTATTAAGGTGTCTTTGGGATTAACGCTAATTTTAATTTGACAGTCTTAGATTTTTAATACAATAAATTTTAATTCTGTAAGAATAGATGAGTTATTAAAATTCTTGACGATATAATTTTACTTATTACAATACCGATTTTTGTTTTCTTGTACTGGTCACTTCACTCCTAGATAATTTACTCTACATTTCAAATGAACATACGTGTTTGTCAAATGGCATAGGATGTTCAAGACCAAAATGCAACTCGTGTGTCACTTGCGGTTTTGTTTTATAACAGTGACATTTGTGTATGTTCTTAGAACGAATCCGAATAGTGACAGTACTGTTTTCATGGTATGGTATGACGCAGAGTGTAGTTACCCAAAAAATACGTTCAAACAAATAATGTTACAATTTTTAACTCCTAGCAATCATAGTGGAAGCCTTTAGGAATGAACCACCATTCACGGACCTCGTCATTTAATCTTTTTGCAAAAAAAAAATGTATCATTATCATGAAATACACCTACAAATGGATCAATTCGTTCAACTTCAAGTGTCAGGGCAAAAATACCCTTTTCAGTTTGATGGCAAAAATTGCAAGGAAGTTTTCTAAACGAATTCGTAGAGACCCCTCGAAAGGGTTGCCTAATTTTAGCGAGGCTTGTTTTAAGATTGTTCCATTTGGAAGCGGACGATACCATTGCAATTGCTGTTTCCTTCGTGATTCTTTTCAACGTGGCATCGCCGAGACATTGCTCGCATCGTCTTATCACTTAGTGGTGTGATTCGCGATCGCTTGCATTAATCAAGAGATACGACAGGAACCTCAGGGAAACTCGGAGGAAGATGAGCGGTAACGATATTGCGTGACAGTGCCCCTCTAAATATTCAGCGCGAGAGGCGAGCGCCTCCAAAACTTGGCAGCTTTATCTCGGCATTGCTCGAAAATTTATTCATATATAATGAAGCAGTGAATAATGCATTAGGTTAACCCCTTGTTCTGTGCTCGAGCCTACGCCCGTCGTAAGAGAGCAAACTAGAGACTAAGAGGAAGGGTTGCTGGAGAGAGAAAGAAGGAAGGAAAATGGAGGATGGGAATGATGCGCTGGAATAAAACCAAGAGAGAAAAAGTCAGAAAGAGAAAGACAGTCCAAATGCGAAGGCAGAGGAGTGAAAATAGCAAAAGGAAAAGCGCAATCCAAAGAGGAAAAATGCGATAATGTCGAAAAATCTCCCGAAAGGTCGGGATAAGGAAGGCGTGGAACAGGGGAACCCGGAATTACGTGGGTGGAGGTCTTATAATCTGGAGGAATATATTTTCGCAGGAATTATGAGAGATGCGAGGGAATTAAGAGACCCGTATTTGATTATTACCCTTTTAATCAAGCTCGCGCATCGGATGGGCGTGGTTCGGTTGCTACTGGAGCTTCCGAGGCGGCGAGAAACTTCCGTGAAAACGTCCCTCGTGAAAAAGGGTTAAAAACCGCGTAACGGCCTATCGCAGCTGAATGTCCGCTCTCTTCGTTATAATATTATGAATAATAGAGTTTCATTGATTTCATCCGTAAGCTCTTTTTATGCCTATTATTTAGGCCCACCGGTTTGAAACATTCAGGCGATGGGAATTGATTGTTTTACTCATTTACGGGCTATGTAAAAGCAGAATTAATCCAGCGTATCAATCTTCCGAGAGGCTAAAAATCACGAGGTCCCGTTTTGCCTCGTGCGTTACTCTTAAGTTCATTTCATTTTAGTATAAGGGCTTACGCGTGTAATTGGAAGCCCTGACCATCTGAATTATAGATTGCTTGACATTTGATACAGCGGAGCAAAACTAGTGAATTGGTTTGGAAGAGTTGTTATTTTTACTTTGTTTGATGCAGAAACTTTTATATTAGTTAGCTGCTAAGTTTAGTCTATGTCTAGGAATCCTTCAGAAATGATCTGCTTAAAATTGACCGTTGACCCGTAGAGCTCTTCACCAAAAAAAAATATTGGATTAAGATTGAGATAAATAAAATAAAAATTCATTAAATGGACACAGCTGAAAGAGGCCATGGAGTTGTAGAAGGTAAAGCTGATGGATTTGACTGTTCAATGGACGATTTTTTTTCTTCCACTTAAACAAGAGAGTGAAGCTGACCTTGATAATGAAGCTGTCACATTTGAACGTAAATCGTGACCGAACTCTTTTAAAATTACGTGGACCTAATGGGATGCAAATAACGGAAAAAGGAACACGATGGTGACTGCCGAAGTTTAATTGTTCCAATTAAGGAAGAAAGGCCAAGCATCGAGAGTCTTATTCAAAGGTACTCATTGCTCCTCATTATTGTCGAGTGAACTCTTAAAACCCCTTTAGGAGGACCAGTTCGATTCACACTCGGTTCCGGGCGATTACTGCCAGGCCCGAATTGAAAATCAAACCAATCCACGCACCCCTGTTTGGGTTCAGTGAATTGGCCGACTAGTGTCCTCAGGCTATTGGTACAAAATGAGTAGAGAGCGAGCTAAGTTGTTGCGATAGCGTAAACACGATTTGTAACACAAAAGCTACTTGGCCAACGGCGTTTCGCTCGCCACATGTTCGTACTTATCGGGAAAACCCGAAGCGCGTATGCCTGGGTTATAATTGCGTACACACATGCCCTGTTTTTACACCGAATTACGGTATGACAGATTTTTTTAATAGGCTTCGCACAAGAAATTTCAGATTGGAATGTTCTGATGACAATATTTAGATTTAATCATTTATTAAAATAGTGTTTTAATCAAGTTGTAGACGATTATCTTCATCCAGGTATGTGTAAAGGTGCATTTTCGATTGGTGACGGTTAACATTAATAGAAGATTGATATGCCAATGATTTTTGGATTGAAATGGTAAAAATTCAGTTTTTCTGATCTTTTGCAAGTCTGAATTTTTACCTAGAAACATCTTAAGAATTCATCTCTTGCAATAGTACATTGAATGTCTAAATTTAACATTTTTGCCCGCGTGAAAGTTTATCTGAAAATGAAGCTTCAAAATGTCTGTAGAAATGCCGAGAAACCAAAAGTTTTCGAAATTAATGTTCGGTTTTAAATGAGTACTTGAGAGTTCAGATCGGCTTTATGTGATCACTATCGAAATTTGTCCACGGATTGCCTTGTGTTGTGCAAGGAATTTTATTGAGATTTCTTTTTCTATTAGGGCACATCGAATGCCTGAGTTTACGCTACAAATATTATAGAAATATTATAGTATATTATTGTGCAAGGCGACAATTATCGATCTTCGGGAGGGCACTGCAGGGCGCAAAATCTAGTTCTATGCCCGGGATATTAAGAAATAACTTTAGACACGACTTTGAAATGGGTAAAGTACACGCATGTGTAAAGTAAACTTAACGCGTTTGATTTTACTTTCTGCACGGAGAACTCGTGCATAAAATGAAATATGCAACTCGATGGTGTGCATAAAGGGCACCTATGCATTACATAACACACTATTCGTATGCTTTTAAGAAGCAAATTATTGAAATTGTTTAAGATTTTCACTTATTCGACTACGCTCAAAATAATCCTTTTCGGTAGTATAGCCGTAAAATCCAATTTTACGGCCTACTTTTAGTCCGTAAAATGAAATTTCACGAATCACGTGAAACATGAATCTCCGATGTCAAAAACATAACCCATACGGACTAAATGCAGTCCGCGAAATCGAATTCTTATAGCTTTCAGTACCGAAAAATAATGTTCGACATATGGTCGTAAGATTTTTCGGCCTTGTGTCGAAAAATCCTATTAATTGTTAATAAATGTTGTTTACAGTAAAGAAATGGTTTAGTTCGCCATATTTAAAGGAGCCTTCTTTACAGTAAATAAATTCTCTTATCAATGTAGATTTTGTGTTTGAATTGATCATTTGAAAATTAATGTTCCATACTTAAAGACACTATAGGTTACCAATAATTCATCTAACTATAGCGTAATTCATCGAAAAGTTGTATAAAAAGTTAAGATTTAGTAACTACTTTGTTAATTTACAGGTGTAAAATCAACTATGTTGAGTATTATTTGCTCAAAAAATACCAAAAAATTATTTCTGTAGTAATGCTTGATGACGAATTCAATAGAAACGTAATAAAAATTGTAAAAGATTTTGTTTTGAAAAATTTGTTGTTTAAAACTGCATCGAATCTATTTTTCTATAATTTGTTTTCGTATAATGTCCGATTTTTTTTGTATATTATTTACAGTGCGTTCTTGATTATGTGTTAACTTATTGTAATTAATTATTTTTTAACTTAGTATTTTCGTTATTATTGTTTTTTGTATTTAAAATTGCGTATATCATGAGTATGGTTTTTTTTTGCCATGAGGCTTCTTTATCCCCTAGCATAATAAATGCAATTAACCAACTTTATACAACTTGAGACATCAAAATTTACCAAAAATAGCAATGACACAGAACATTTTGCAGATGAATGCAGAACTGCGTATAAATTTATAAGGACTCACTTGTAAACCAGGGTACTCAAAATGTAATGTTGAAAACACAATCTAAAAACAAATGAACATTTTGAAAAATAAAATCTTCTACATTGTTATATAATTTAAAAACCATATATTTTCTTTACCCAAGCAGCGAGAGAATTCCTTTCGACCAAGGTAAAGCAAGAATGCCCTGGTTAAGTCAAATTTACCAATTCTCGACTAAAAACTGTCTTATAAGTCCGATAGACTTTCAAGACATGGATACAGGTCAAAAATGACTTAAATGTAACCTAAAAATCCTTTTAAGTCCAGTTTTCAAAGTCCTACATTAGAGGTTGAAATTGCCAAATCTATAACCAAATTATGTCTTCTAAGTCGAATAAACTTGTGTGGTAAACTTGTAGGTAGATATCGGGTCCGCTTTTAAGTAAATATAACCTCGCACTATTACTTCATTTCGATCATGACGGCGAAATGTCTTAATTGGTCAATTATATTTCATACAATCAGGTTCAAATTCAGTCGGAGTGATCGGCGCACAATAGATCGAAGCATTGGGAAGGCGAGACATTAGGGATTTATAAGTAGATCGCAAGACATTTCATAACCAACATACGGTATTTATAGGTTTTCATGGTCGCTGAACACGAATCTGCTGTCAAATTGACATTCTGACAATTGACAACTGCTAATTTCGCAGCCAAGTACTATACAAATTCTAAAGATTACAAATCCAATGTCTTTTCGGTTTTTGAGCATTAATCTGTCACTGAGTTATAAATTTGATAATTGACAGCTGTCAATTTCGCTGCCAAGCCCTCCAAAAAAAGCTTATTTGTCGATAAAAGTATACAAAACAAATATGTTTTTTGTTGTTGATCATTAATCTGTCAGTAAATTATAAATTTGATAACACGCTAGCACGAATCAAATTGTCAAACTGACATTCCGAAAATTGACAACTACCAATTTCGCTGCCAAGTCCTAAAAAATGCTACTATGGCGGTAAAAGTATACAAATCCAATGTCTTTTTGGTTTTTGATCATTAAGCTATCATTGAATTATATATTTGGTAATTGACAGCTGTCAATTTCACTGTCGACCCCGTAAACACAGTATAAGAATTGTCGTGAAAAACGGTTCATATGAAAAATGTATGCCGCAAAAAGATACAAAAATTTTGGTTTTTTGGGGGATTTTTGAAAAACATATTTGAATTTTCACTTTCACACTTTCTCGTATGTTTTTAATCTTTAGGATAAAGCTATGAAAAATAGTAATTTGTATGCCTTTCGATGCGTAAAATGCTACTTTACACACTTTTGACATTTTTCGGTCGCACTTTACGCACTCAAGTGACGTAAAATATCGTATGAAACATGTGCGTAAATGTTTATTCTACGAATGTGAAGGGTTGCGGCCCGAGCCGAAGGCGAGTTTCATAATATACTATTTTAATCTATTATAGTGTAATGTTGATTATATATACCACTATTGATGAAATATAAAAATCTGCAAACATGTATAATATTTAATGGCGTAAAATATAACTTCAAATTTACACAATTTTACGCATTTTCTTTTTAAACCCTATGTCCTGGTTTATACATTGCTTTGATCCACTATGCGGCGTGCTGCAGGTTTAACTTGAAAGTCGAATTTACCATGGAAAATTACGTACAGGAAATTTCGCCCAATTACGATTACTCTGATAATCTAACCTCAAAGTGCGTCATTTACCCAAACTTTCCAAAAATTTTCCGGCAAAATGATTTTGTTACAATACTGATTGTGATATTGTATGAAATGACTCTCCGTCAACAGCGGAAGAATGAATAGCTGTTGATTCGCATTTTAGAAATTTCGAAATGAACTCGAGGAATAAAATTTAAAACACGAACAAATTTTCCTTGTCACATATCTTTGTCAGCATTCTATTATTTTTGTATTTTCTCATTTTTTTCTTATTCTTTCACCAAAACGGTGGCGATATTAAAATAGGAACTATCCGGTTTTGTTTTGATTTACACATTATTATTTGCTTATATAGGTTATGAAAACATTCGTCATACCGCAATTCATCGGTTCTGTAACGGTTCGATAATCGACTGTAAATACAATATCTGCAATTACACTAATGGTAATTACCCTGTTGGTTCAACGCCCACAACTTTAAAGTCGAAATTACCTAAAGTAGAAAATTTTAATTACAGGTCAAATATTTTACTTTTGAGCCGAAAGGCATCATCAGATCTTTCACTTTCCGACATTCTTGCGCTCAGTTAATGTTTTGGATTCAAAATATTATGACATGGCAAGTTAGGCAATATCTATATAAGATAGGTACACATTCAACACGTCCTTAGTAGAAAATATGACTAGATTTTGGCAATTATTTTTAGTCTATGCTCTAAACCATAGAGCCCATAAAAACTAGACACCAGCGGTTTTCTTCTACGGATTTCGTAAATCTGAATAGTTACATTCAAAGTTGACAAGCGGAACTCACATGCAACACATTGCTGAGTTTTAACTTTGATTATCATTTGCCATGCTAACAAAGATTGTCCTTGAATGTTCCTGATGGATGATGCAAGTTGGTACTTGAGACAAACTACCAGATTTTGCATATTTCAAGAATATTTTTGGGAACATCGACACGAAATAACATTAGTATAGGATTTTCAAACACTTTCATAAGGAATCACTGCCACTTGTTCAGTAAAACATGGCAAAGCAAACGCAACGCTTGTTGTGTGCATACGTCAATGTGTGTACTGAACTATCGAACGAACCCATAGACTCTGAATCTCGCGAGCAAACAAGCCGTAGGTCTCGCTCCTTGTTTGCCCACTGTGCCAATTAACCGACGGGTTTACTACGGTCTCCGGGACAACAAAACGCAGCAGTATCCCCAATGGCGATTTTTCAACCATCGATTACCCAGTTTCAGTTCAAAATTTACATTTGACCAATTTTCGACGTCTTTAAATTTTTTTTTATTTGTCTCGAGACGGGCTTGAGCTTGAACGTTGTCATATACGCGCTGGGAATTATGATTAAATAACACCAAACCCTCTGGCACGTTTTCGGATCGTACGAGGTACAATTACGCTTTAACGTCGGTACTTGAATAATCGTTTGTGTTCGATTCGTTATTCATTGTGAAGGAGAGTGCTTTCATCTTTTTGGTAACATTGTATAGAGGCGTCGTTCAATCGAGAACGCTTTATTGGTTTACCTGATATGCAGATGCCATTGTGGTCATTTCATTTAGTGTATTGTTAAGCTGGTGGATGTTTAGTACCAGAAAACTGTGAGGTACTTGTGTTACGAGCTTGTCCGTGGGAGAACACGGGTTCATTGTAAAGGGAAAGAAATTATTCAAATGTTTCTTATGTACTGAGAATTCGTAACTGGCAACAAATAGTAGAAAACTAGCAACAAGTACTAAAGTGCGAAACGCTTTTTAATGAAATAGATTTGGTTGATTATTTAGTATGTGGGGTTTTCTATTCACCTTTTCTCAATAGTATAATACATTTTTCTGACCATATCTGCTCCGGTATTATAGAACATATGACGCGTTCGTTCGCATTTGAACGACGCAATGTTTATGTATGAATGTTTACGTTCTTTTTCTACATTTAATAAATGTGCAATCACACCGAGAAACATTAAATTATTTTAAAAGCGGCAAAGAAAATTTTATTGTCTTATTCTCCTCTATATGGGAGAATTATATTTATAGCAACCAGTACAGTTACAAAAACGACTTAGGCCTGAAAACAGATTAGGACAGATATGGTGACTTTCAATTTACCGACTTTAGTAGTACTTGAGTTCCTGATATTAGAATTAATTATAAATCGGAGTTATTCAAATTCTAATTTGAAGCTTTCACCTTTTGAAGCATAATCTATTATCGTTGCACTTCTATTTATGCCCCGGTAACAATATGGCAGATTTCTTTTACGATTGACCTGTAAATACGCAAGCTGGCAGTTAGAATAGTATAAGTTAAATTTCAATGAAAAGGCAATATAATAAAGCATGCGGAACAGCCTCATCAGGAGTGTAATTTCAGTCGTTATTTTTATAATAAAGAAATTTCAATAAAAATATTGTTTCAGTATTGCCTTTTTTTGTTACATTTCCATTAATATGAGTAATCAAAAATTTTAATTATATGTTGCCTATCTTTGTCAAAAATCATTTTTAAAGATTTTTATTTTAACACGTTGGCCAAGACGTTAAGAAATTCAAAATATCCCAGAAAATCGTCTTAATTTATGGAGCAAATGGTGATATCAAAACAAAATACGGGATGAAAATTTTATTCATTACAAATGAATTTAAAAAGAGCTGCCGCGCGAAAAAGAAAGCCCCTGATTAACACGTAGATACATGTACTTACGGGGCTTCTATTGTCAAAGTTTAACTATCCGTAAGTTTGTCAATATTAATATTTTTTTTTATTACAATGAGAATTTAATGCTCTTTGACATAAAATGATGTACATAGCAGCATATTATAGTAGATTTTTTATTTAGGAAAAACTGGAAAACATGTCGCATGGAAATTTCCCCCTTTTACGTCATTTTCGTTCTTTTTATTATTGAATAACTAAGTAAGTAATTTATTAGATATTGCAAGTGTGCAAAATAAATTTAGTAAAGCAAAGCAATTTTGAAATGGGGAGGGAAAAAATAGCTATGTTTAAATAAAAGTATTAATACAGGACACCAATAATTTAAAATTAAACTGTTATAAATTTCCGATAATGTCGATTTTTCAAAACTATAACAAAAGCAATTTATATAAAATCTAATAAACAAGATGATTTTTTAGGTATTATTATTTCGCCTATTAATTCGTCAATGTATAAATAACCAGCCTTTTAACCCTCTAGCGCCAAAAAGGACATTTTTTAGAACCCAATTTTAATAGAGAATTTCGTAATAAAAGCCAAGTTAAAAAAATTAACATTTCCTACAACTTTCGTGCTCGTTCTTTTCAATGGTGCAAATTTTTAGTTTTTGCATAAATAAATATAAAACACGATTTTTCGGAGAGACTATTTCAATTCAAATTTTCTGCCGGATATCGTGTTTAAAATTACTAAAAATGTATTATAATCATCGGCTCGATAGTTGTATTTAAAAATTACGGTGTTGGATTTTTTAAACTTGAGCTGCCGCAAAAAAGGAAAAAACAGATAAGATATGTAAAAAAGCATTAATAGTTTGATACATCAACAAAATCTCACACTAATATAATTAGACATAATTTCTCTTTTCACCAACATTTCATAAATCTTTCATAAATGAAATGAAATTAGCCACTTCATAAATATACAAAAAGAATAGAATTTTTCAAGGATTATACGTACTGTTTTAAAGTAATGCAACCCAATAACAGGCGGATATTGAAAGTCACAAAAATCGATTATTATTTAATATTCTCTGACTGCCATATTCGGTCCGCCATCTTGAATTTCAAAAACCTAATCATGAATTCGCAAATAACATAAAGATACTGAAATCCACAAAAATTGTTGAATATTTAAATCGTCGCCATTTTCAATTAAACAGATTCGTAATCAGCAACCCCAAAAATCCCCGAGTAATGAGTTTTGTTTACCTGAAATTACTTTCGCGTACAATGATGGGTAATTTTGAAAAACGAAAAAATATTTCGTCCTACCGACCCGCATTTTGTTAATAAGACAATAAAAAAAATCAAGTATGATGGATTACTTTAGTGGACAAATCGGGTGCACGTTTATAACTTATTTTAAGTCGATACAAATGCGTTTTGACAAACAATTTTAGGTGGAACGAAAAAAAATGAGTCTGAAAATCATGATTTTTAATATATTTTTGCAAAAAAATATTGGAATTTACAATTTTTCCAAAATTTTCTCATCACCATTCGAAAGAGCGACATTGAAACAATAAAATTCATATACTTTCGATTTTTTCCCTTATATGTTTCATGCGAGAAATAAATGCTGAACTCGAGGTAAAATTCTAGTGTATTCGGCGATTAATTGGTTAAATATAAAAATAGATTATTAAAGATATATTTCAATTTGTAATTTTCACTAATTATATTATTATTCCAAAAGACCGTTCAGAGTAATTTATATCGTGATATATTTGTTTATTAATTTATTATCGGAATTGTTATTTTTTGTGTTTTAATGTATTTTCTACTTTCAGAATTTTGGTTTATTTAATTAAGAAGACGTATCTGATTAGTTTATTCTCTATTACAACGTACCTTAATCCACTGAATAAAAACCGAAACATTTAGAACAAAAGTTATATATTTTATTAAATAAATATTCTTATTTAGTCAGTTTGCAATTATAGCTAGTTTTTATGCTGTAAAACGTAGACATTTAATGAATTTATGTATGATTTCTGCACAGCAGTTTGTCTTCCAGAAAATGAAATATTTGTAACAAATATAGTAAATATCTTTATATTAGGTAATATTTATTGTAAGTACATATTTATTATATTTTTAGCAATGGAGCTTTCAAAAACTGCTGCAAAATTGTAAATGAAATGCCCAATTTTACAATTTTAAATTTATAATATTTTGTTGCAGTATGATTTCTCAGTATTTTACGAAAATGTTCTACATACATTTCTTACACTTACTTGAATCAGTTCTATTAATCATACACATTAAGCTAGCAGATATTTATTGCAAAACTCAAAACGGTTGATGCTAAGATATTTATTCCACTGACAATGAGATCGGAATCGACTAAACGACTGACATTTTTATTTTAGAAATCATGTCTGCGAAAATTCTGAACAACGTTGATGAGTCGAAGGTCCTTGTGTTCCTTGTAAAAATTGAAAATGTTCATAATATTAATGAAATTTTAATGAAAACCTGCATTTTTATTTACAATTGCTCGAAGAATGTTACGCTAAATTCAAACAAATAAATGCCGTTACTATTGGAATTATTGAAAAAGAAGTAAGCAAAGATGATTTGAAAATTTTGGTTTATAATTCAATATTTTCGACGATACAGTTAAAATAATAAATATCCCGTGTAATAATTAAAACAGGTCTGATTTATTAAAAAAAAGTTTTGAAATATAAACTTCATCAATGTTTAAAATAATTTTTATGTATGGAATAATTTCAGGTAAAATAATTAAATATTTAAAAATATATCATAACATTTCATTTAAATTGTATTCCATATACGTGGCAAATATAGAATAATGGGTATGAAGTCACCCGGAGTATTAATCCAGATTTTAAAGTGTTTGTCGTTGTACACAGCTAAAACTGCAACGTCGACGTATTCAAATAACGAAATTATGTCGTACATTATAAATAACGTTTTTATTTTGTACAAGTTCAATTCAAAATTTAATTAAACATCGGAAAATTTATGTGTAATATCGTCAATGAAATCTCTTTCGAAATTTCAATCGCGAATTTTTCATAATGTTGGGGAACTATGGTTCAGGAGGCATTACTTATTCAGCAAGGGAGTAAATTATTTTGACTAAAATGTAAAATTAATTCTAGTCATTAACACCGAATGCATTACGAAAATACATACGCTTCAAAAAGTTTTGAATTCAAGTACATATTGACTTGAATATTTACGAAACAATTTTTTGTTCTTTTTAAGAAGTGTTTAAATCTGATGATGTATTTGACCATGAATGGGTAAAAAAATACTAATTTAAAATTAAAGGTTGGTAAAGATGAATTTATCAATTTTTTCCCTACAAATAGTAAAACATTTTTAATATTAGTAAAGTTATATTAAACTAATAATTGATTTTACTAATCTAATAGTAGAAAATAATGAAATATCAGGGTTTCTCTTTCTATTAATAACATTGATTGCTAATTGAATATGTGTAATTCAGTTTTCAAACACGAATTAATAGTTTTTAACTATTTTGAACGTAGGGAACGGTTTACTTATAGAGAACATATTTTTATTTCGGATAAGTATTTTTTGTTATTATTTAAGTAATATTTGAGGAATCTATGCATTTTTTGTTTATTCTATAAATGAAAGGATGAGTTTAGTGTCGTCAAGGCAAATTAATAAATTGCTGATACATATTATGTATTCGTTTCTCAAGTCTTGATTTCGAAATATTGAATTTGAATTTGTTTATTTCAAAATAAATAGCAATGTTATGCTCAAAACAGAAAAAGCGATACAAATCATAAATCTTAAGTTACGATAAATTATATGTTATAATTTTCGTATAAAATTAAAAAACAATAGTTAATGAGAATTCTGTATTTTGAGTACATAGTTCATAACTTTAAATTAAAAATTTGTCAGTATTAAAATATATAATAAACAGTAGACATTGTTTCAATTATTACATTGATTCCAAATTTTAATCACATTTTCTAAAAGCTCTAAGAAATGATTTACAAAAATGATGAATTAGCAACATTGGTATTAAATATCAACCTCTCAATTTAAAATTAAATTAAGAGGAATGGTTATATTTGCCTGTCACCGCTCTCTTTTTCCCCCACCTTCGGGCTGTGACATAACGAGCATAACGCTACTGAGGGGAGTGGGAGAAGCGGTGCTCCCATTCTTTTGGTAAATATGACGAGACGGGAGGGGAAGGCGCGGATCCAAGCGGACAAAAAAAAATACCGAGACTCCACTGTGTCATCTTCGCAAGTAGAAAAATCAGCGTCCAGATTTTTTTACATTATTCACCTCTTTTACAAACTGTGTAAAATTCGAAATCAATATTATTCAAAAGCTTATTTTCCTCTGTAGTTAATTGTATCCAATCAAAAAATAACTTTTCGTCCCTTAATCTGGACAGTTGATACAGATGTGCAAGATTGAAAATCAAACTTCGTACAATGCAAATCATAAATATCCAAAATTGAAATATTATAGAATGACAAATGTATTAATAACCAACAATTATCAGATAATGCAATAGAATTCTAATTATTTTTGTCTGAACCAGACGATTGAATATTGAATACAGTTTCGCATAATTAATAAGACCAATTGGAATTAATTTCTGTTATCTACTAAAAGATATCGCAGAGTTATTGTATGACTTTTATTCAATTATTGTATCAAACAAATAATCGTAACTTATAAATATCAAATACTGATACCTTAAAAGTACGTTTAGATATTAGTTGTCTATTCGTGTTTTAAATTGTATATAAGTGTTTTTTTTAATGCTGTATTTGTGAATTTCAATCCTATTCTGTTGAGTGAAACATATTAAAATCTAGTATTTTTCTGCTGCTTTTTAATTCATTTATTTAAATTCACAATGATCCGATATGTCGCATAAATATTTTGTATATCGATTCATTTTTATAAAATTGTATCTACGGTTTTTTTCGGTCGCTGAAACGGCAAAATTCATTATGGCAGACAAATTTTTTAAATATCGATCAAAATAAAGTAACAATAAATAATCATAATACTTTACCTACGATGGCATACTGAATAAACTACCTATGTATTAGTATTATTATTTTTTAACATTGTTCTTCGACCTTGAAAATCTCGAGTTTTCATTTCTATTTTAAGCACTTAATTACATTTTGCCATATTCAATCTGAGCTTCTCAGGTCAGATTTATAATTAGCAAATGCCAAAATACGACGAGTAAAAATGTGAATTATCCATGTTAAGAAACATGTGCGCTTCACAGGATTACAAAAAATTCATTTTGCATTATGCTTTGCATTTTTAACAAAATATATATACAGGGTCATCGAAAAGTATCGGACCCCCCTAATATCTTCAGTTAAAATGCACTTAGGAGAAAATGTCCAATAGCAAAGTTGTATGGTTTCAAGCGGGGAGTAAGATGATGACCTTGACTTTGACCTTGACCATGTCCTTCAAGGTCATTTCAAGGTCAATCTTATTTTTTCAAATAGAACCCCCTACATTTTATTGCATATTCTTATAGCTTATATCGAGAGCTTTCCAAAACACTATAATAAAATATTTTTTTATTAAGTACTTTTTGAGTTATTGCTATTGGACATTTTTCCAAAATGCATTCTCACTGAAAATATTAGGGGGATCCGATTAATGTATTTTCTTTAAACCAATTAATTGGTCTCATTCCACGCACAAAAGTATTAAGGTTATGATTACTGAAAACTAAATAATATTTTACAAGATATTCTACATTTTGTGTCAAAAAATTGTTAACTTCAAACCTTTATAACTCAAAAAGTACTTAATAAAAAAATATTTTATTATAGTGTTTTGGAAAGCTCTCGATATAAGCTATAAGAATATGCAATAAAATGTAGGGGGTTCTATTTGAAAAAATAAGATTGACCTTGAAATGACCTTGAAGGACATGGTCAAGGTCAAAGTCAAGGTCATCATCTTACTCCCCGCTTGAAACCATACAACTTTGCTATTGGACATTTTCTCCTAAGTGCATTCTAACTGAAGATATTAGGGGGGTCCGATACTTTTCGATGACCCTGTATATAGTTTTTTTTTAATACGATGTTTTTTCACGTTAATTGCTTGATAAATATATGAATAACTTTACCATGTTTGTTACAAAATTCTAGCAACGTATTAATATTAGTGAACTCTAGTAAGGATCCGAACTGATACTCTAAACTAAGTTTTAAAATAAGACCGAATAGAAGCTTAATTTAACAAAAACAAGACCAATTAGAAAAGGACCTACTTATGTCTTATTTGTTGACTTAATTTAGGACCTAGCTTTAAGACATTTTTACAGTGTCGAAAATATAATCATACTTCTAAAAAATTAATATTTGATTAATAAACAACAAACAACTAAAAACAAATATTGTAGTATATATTCATATATATGTTCCACCGACGCATAAAGGGTTAAAAAAATTTCCATTATATTTGTATTTCAGTTAGATACCCAGCGATATTTGGATGTGTCAGATATTTCACAAAATATTTAAATAGTGAACAATTAATATATCAGCGATTGGGACTAAACTAATAGATTCTATAAGTTTTGTCTAACGGTTTATATGTTAGCAGTAATGTATAGTAATACGTTTAACAATATTAAATTTAACGCAATACATACCTGCAAATGCCTTCGGACACGTTGATTTTTAGTTTAATAAAAAGAATATTTATTATTACATCTTCTTGAAGTAAAAATCGTTAAAGTCCTTGATTTATATACGAAATATTCTTATTATTTTATTCCTTCGATTCTTGATTGCTCTTAAATTATGTTGAAAGTGTTACATATTCATATAAAGTAAAAATGATTTTTAATGCAATAAAGAAACTTGATCCAGATGTTAAAAGAATGGAAATGTTTAATTGTTTTAAACCCTAACATATTCATAAGAAGACTTTGGTAATTAGTATATATATTTGCACTTCTATACGATTTATTTTAATATTGATTTTACACACTGAGAGAAAGGTTTGTTTACAGTTATTTTTATCTCAAAGTTACCTGTCGTTTTTGACAGTTACTATTACAACCTTACAGTTAATGTAAGAGCCTTGAAATTAGCTTACATTAACTATTAGTAAATAATTTCTCTCAATGCGGAAAGAAACCGCCGGTATTCTTCAAAATTAAATACCAATGTAATAATTATAATGTGTGCAAATGCAGATCCTGTCATAAATGGTACAATCAAGTATAGTTAATTATTGTAAATAGATGTTTGTAGAGATTTATCATCTTAGTTTCATGAAACACATTGCTATTCAACTAATCATGGCAAAAATTAAACCATACGGTGTTCATAGCTGCTATCTCTATAACAAATTAATAAACTGTGCAGAATGTGCATGGAGATCTTGCAGGAACAAACTACTAAACAAATATTAGTTTTTAACAGAAAAAATAGACGTTTTCATATGTTCGTTGATGATGTAATCAGTTACAAACTGTCCATAATTGATGTAATTACTATGACAATAAAAACTCTTTTAAGGTAAGTTTTCCAGTTGCCATATCATTAAATCTCTTACTTTCAGTAATTGGCAATGTTGGTTCTTTATTTTTGTATCAATTTTTCTTTTATATTTATTTTCTAATCGTCTTGAAATTGTTGTTTTAATTATATATATATATATATATTTGCATCACAATTTTTGCAACAGAAGATGTCCTCAGAAATGTGTTTTATAAGAACACTTCGCGTTTAAATTTTGTTACAGCTTGCATTTATAAAAATATATGCAAAAAAATATAAGTATATAAAATACAAATATTGTAATTTGACAGATAAATCTTAAAACTTAACTTAATTAAATCTGCTTAAAATGAATATAAACATTACATTTTCTTATTGCAATTAATCATTCGGTTTTATGAAATAATATCAATTAAAAATCAAAACATTCATCGTTGGACACATTATAAACTGTACTTACCGAACTACTCGGAACTTATCTCAATCCATTAGGTTATTGCTAAAGTCCAGACAAACATCTGTAATTTCGACGCCTTCTGGATCTTTTATCGTTACTGAATTATGAACTGTTGAATGTTGCGTTTGGATAAAAAAACTAACCAGAATCTTTCAATGGTATATAGTCAGTTAATAAAAGAAAGATCTGATAACTTTTAAAAAATGTTCAAATTCATCAACGTTTATATCTACATTATCATTTCAGATGATGAAATCTTCATTAAATGAATTAAAGTTCAATTTTAATATTTTAATTTAGAGTATTTTGAACGTAGGACTTTCAATTCTGAATCTTGAATTGCCAATATGAATATAGAACTTTGAATTACCAGTGTAAAATCTGAATTAGAAACGTTGAATTCTGAATTAGTACGAACCCATGATCACTTGAGCCTTGTTTTCGTGACTATTTAAAAGCTTACACGTCTAAATATCACAGCCTAAAAATCTCTCGACAACAAAAATATAAACCAAAAGGCAACGATAAAAAACATGACAAATTGCACACTACCAAAAAATCCATAGACAACAAATTTTGTTTAATAATAAAAAATTAAAATATAATGTAAAACTATATCAAAATAATAAATTTCTGCTTCAAAAAATGATAAGCATATTCCTGTACATTCTTTCGCATTATACTAAATATGTTGAGTTTTTTATTTACATATACTAATTATTGACTATTATATAGACAATCATAAACACGCATAATATTAGTTTAGTTATTCATCAGTGATAAGTAGAGGCATAACCTAATCTAACTTAATCTAACCTATCGTAGCAAAACAAACAAATAAACGATGAACGTTATATACAGATTACTTACTACACACATTTCAAAAATATTCTTAAAAAATATTCAAAAGAAATAAATAAAATAAATTATTAAAAAAATCAATCAATGTGTATTTATAAGTGAAATAAAAACAAATAAAAAAAATCTACAAAAAATTCTGTCATCCAGATGACACGACAAATCGAAAAGCCGAAAGTTCAAAAAACGGACGATTAAAAAAACAGACAATCCAAAAGCCGACAGACAAAAAACCGACACTTTAAAAAATTACTGTCCGCTTGTCGATGTGTTGGCATTTTGACGTTGTTGTATATTTGTTATTGTATTTCATTCTTGTTGTTTTTGTTCCGGTGTGTTTCTTTTATCCCTGTCATTTTTATTTTTGTGAATTTTGTATGCTTGTTCATGTGTCTTTAGTTCGCTGTGATCTTTTGACGTGTTGCCACATGAATTATATAATTCATTACAATCATGTGTATTTAATCATCTGAATATGATGTAATAAACAACACTGAAGATGCATAAAGCCACCCATATGATATATAGTTCTGAAGCTATGATGTCGATATAATAACATATCACAGTATAGATTGGTAATCTGACAACCCTATGCTATCATATCATTATCACAATATAAAATCACATAATAGTATGGTCCCATGATGAAATTCCATATATATTATACATAAGTTATGAAATTAGTAGTTAAATCAATAACCTTAATGGAAGTTTACACCAAAATGTGCAACAAAGTTAATTATTTCATGCATTCCCTCACATCTGGCAGCAAAAAAAATCCAAAAAATCTTTCTAAACATGTATAGAGTAAGGAAATAGTTAAGGAAGGCGAAATGATGGACGCTCAATTATCAATAACATCAAGATTTATTTTATAATACTATATAGTATTTATAGTTGAGTAGGTACCTGGAACAAAGTTGGACACAAAGTATGGTAAATGATTTATGGCACATGATATGTACAGAATGAATGAGCATTTCGTTGCTCATCTCGTTCAAGTATAGCGCGTAATTTCGAAAGTCAACATGGTCATTGCCCAAGAACGAAATAAGAAACGACGAATGGGAAACGCGGTAGACGCCTATAAAGTCCCAAAAAACGAATCACTATGATATCTTACATACGTCAATCGCCGATAATCATAATTCATATAAACCGTGAAGTCGTCGGGAGTAGTCCGTGTTTGCCAATCCTTTGAAATTGTGCGCGACGCTCGTGTTAATTATATATTTATATATTCATTTATATTTAAACTTCTACGCTGTCAGGCAATTCAACTAATATTCTTTTATGATATGTCTTCATTACACTCTTACATCATTTATGAATAAGGGCCTTACCCGCCAACCAATGGATCCGGAAGCCTAGTCTGGGCTAATCACCGGTATATCGAAACGAAACTTGACTAGTTTAGAAAGATCGGTAAGTTAGACTTTTGTATCAAATCCATCATGTTTCGAGAATGATTCGCGACTAAGGCCCGTAACGCGTAACAATTCATTTTGGCTTTAATCTTGATCCTTTAAACTCGTATAAACGTTTAAATGAAATGCGAATCGCCTAGACTTACGATGAAACCTTCGCTCGTAATTGCCTAACGTCCGCAAGTCAACGTAATAATCTTCATCCTAACTCCTACATTGTAGCTCTTGCTGCAGATGTGACGCGTTTTATGAAAGAAAATGGATTCGAAAGGTTTGTATTGCTGACATGACTTTAGTTCGATGACCGACTACTCTCCATACTAGTGTCCAGTTTTGGTTTTCTACGGTAGCAATCGTATAAAACTTGATGGTTATTCATCTAAAGTAAGAAAGGCATTGATCTTACCACTAATATTAGTATTCCCTTGAGTTCCTAATAGTGCAATTTAGATATAGTTTACTTAAATATCCTTCAAGTATTAGTAAAACTAGAACATCAATGAAACTTTAATGATCAGCAACTTAGATGAACCTAAATAATAGTGTTTAATTAAAGTTTTGACTAAACTTATTAGTCAACAGACGAGGTAGACTTTCAGTATATATTGCTTATGTTGACTAATTACTTAGCAGTCTTTTCTAAAGCAAATTAATAAAAAAATAGACTAGAATTAATTCATATGAAATAATATGAGTATTAAGATGGTCCCGCGTTTCTTAAAATCATTGAATGTAGCATTAAATTTTGATTTTAGATCACCTTGTTGGTCTTTGACTTAAGAACGTGATTCTATACTATTCTACGAAACTTAACTTAACTAAAGGTACTTGGTATTAATGACTAGACTTGTTGACTAGAATCTTTGTCATACATCAGTATGAGACATTTTTCATACTTTCCTCTTCAAACTTAATTCTCATCTAGAATCATTGAACGAAGTTGACTAATATTTTCATCCAACTTTGACTACAATCGCTCAAGAAGGAAACAAAGCAAAATATTTTCTAAATGCACTACTAAAACTAGTTAAAGCATGAATACTAATACCTGTCGTTATTCATGTCGTGATAGACATTCCTTCCCATACCAACATTGAAACTAAACTATCTAGAGAGCGGTCATCGACTGGGTCAATATTCACATCAAACTGCAAGGCTGCTTATACGTGTATACAATAAGTTACTATTAGAAGCATATGGTGGTACGATTTGTTACCCTGTGTACAATATACAGAATTACTCGGCATTCAGAAGAGCTCGCGGTTCACATCATTCATCAGTGTCGTCTCCGAAAGAAGGGTTCTCGCGTATAAAATTACTTTCAAATTTATTTTTCTTTTCGGGAGCGTCTGAAAATCTCGAGGGTTTTGTGTGTATTTACAATCGTGTTTATCCTTTTAATTGTAAGCGAAACGTATTGACCGGCAGTACCGAACTGAAAATTGCTCAAGGAGTTAGATGCTTGTTATTAAAACGTATAGAGTTTTAGTACCTAACCTGAAAAAGTAGTAGTACCGTTTATAGAAACCTTTGCATTTTCGGTTCGGTATCGCCAATTTTGATCGATGGAGACGGTCGTACACCATGATTCGTGCATACCGGATAGGAGCTTGAAGAAAATAGCGATCGAGACGCAGCTAAGAACTATATTGCACTAGAATTTCCTTCGACTACCTAAATTTACATAACGGAACGTGAAATTAGACTATATCATTTGTTCACTAGAAAATACTTATTTTCTACATTATGTACAATTGAAAACCGAGTGAGACGCCACGCCGATACCCCACGAGGAGGAGCCATATATTAACACATCGTCGTGGCGTTCTCAATCGAGAAATAGAGAAACGAGAAATCGAAGTCCACGACGAAAAAAAAACGAAGACTCCGAATCGCAACGCGCACTTCCAAGTTCCACATTTATGCGCTTGTATGATACATAAGGAAAAATTCCACCCACGCCAAGATCGCGACGACAAACGACGATCCCGTTGGCTGCCATTGATTTTTACTTTTTTTCTTAAAGAAGCTGTAGTTACAATCCTGCGATTATAATTCTAGGGTATTGCTTCAATATGATATGATACAGTCTTGTTCACTGATTGTCCGATATCACTACGTGAAACCCACCTCTACCTTTTCTTTCTCGTTGCTCGCAC
This sequence comes from Trichopria drosophilae, assembly GCA_030407085.1. NCBI lineage: Eukaryota > Metazoa > Arthropoda > Insecta > Hymenoptera > Diapriidae > Trichopria > Trichopria drosophilae. The sequence continues at coordinate 97,181,639 of CM059586.1, read as the reverse complement.
TCGCAGTCGCTTCTTTTCACCGTTAGAGCGACGTTATTTTTTTCATTAGGATTAATATCACTTTCCTAGAGTCGCGCGAGACTCTAATAACAATAGGTACGTACATAATATATAGTTATGTTTCGAGTTGTACTTTCCAAAATATCGCATTCATACTTGCATTCGCGCAACATTCGTCGACGTTTAAACTTTCTCACGTGCGGTGGTCGTCTTCGCAATCTCCTCGATTTCACGCTAGATGGCGATAGTTGTACTATATTTTTTCAAAAGTAATAGCGTATCTCGTCGTCTCTTTCGTGATTTTCAATTCCATCAAGTATTGTAATTTTTGTCAGCAAACTCGAAATAAGAGTATAGAAGATGGGTGGTTTATTTTAAAAACATTATTATTGAAAAGAAAAGTACTAAAATTTATTGAGACGCACTTTTTATCTAATTCCGTAAATAAATGATGGCTTTAAAAAGTTTTTAACGTTCATATAAAATTCAATGTAGTTTTTTTATGTTCGGAGTTTCGCGAAAAAGTTTCAATGAAATTAGCGACAAAGAGCAGAAATATACGCGTTATTTTTATGCACCGAACAAATGTCACATCGTCCTTTAGCTATGTCGATTTCAGGAAATAACCTAGGTCTTCAGAACGGGTTTCGTTCCGTGTGCACTTTATACGCGCAATAATAGTACATAATTAGAATGATGCTATTAATAACATCGTTTAAAATTTCTTTCGATTACAAAATTAATGTTTATTTAAATTGTCTTGTAATAATTAACTTTTTGTTAACTTTGAAGACATTTTATTTTATTGCATATTTGTTGCTTAAATAATGTAAAACTTTAGAATTCATTATTTTATTGCTAAAATCATGGAGACGGTTTGGAAAAGGTAACAAATTATAAATCAAAATTTTTAATATCTCTAACATAACCAATAAAGCCACTTAAAATTGTTTTAAAAAGTACGACCATTTTGGAGCTAAATAACTAAGTATTCAGATACTTTTCTCGTTTTCTGTATGTGTGCTCCACGTTATTTGTATTTTTATGTCGCGTATTTGGATAAAGTACGTTTCATTGTATATGTGAGCAGAATTACAGTAGGAGAAAACAAAATGTAAGGCTGTTCTACTTAAATATTTTTTAATGATGAAAATAATGTTGTAAAGAGTTAAATATATCATAATATGAATTTTATAATTTTTGTATACCTTGATAAATAAAGTTATAAAACAAATATAAAAATGGATATCGAAGTTCAATATAAAAAGTTTTCATTTTTGATCTCGGTTGATGAAATAGGATAATGTCAAATTGTAGGACCAATTCAAATTTTTGAGAAATTGATTTCTTTCAAGTGGCAGTAAAAAATGTCAGTCGATATGGAAATAATTTTGAAAAATTCAAGAAATGGTGGAAAGTTATCACCTATGGAATGTCGTTGGTATCATGGATTAGTAGCGACTGATGCCAATGCCAGTTGATACTGGAATCGAATTAGCAATTACAGAAAAACGCGAACGTATGGTCGGATTGAGCGAGTGGTTTATCGATTGTGGTTTGTCTTTGCACGAGTAGTACGAGTGTTGCGAAGGACGAATTCTCAGCGTATTTATACTATTTATAAATCCCGTCCACCGCCGAGCTGTGCATTTGTAGGTGGATTATTTTCGCGACGTCGCGATCGATTCGGTGAAATCCCGATATCGTTGTTTCGCGTAGCGCAATCATTCGATGAATATTTAAATAAGTGGCAAATTTTAATGGAAATTCTAGACCGATGCAATGTTAAACAGAATCACCCACCTTGTGATTGTTTACGGTTTGACCGGTTATTACGACGAGAATTTCAAATTTTAACTGATGTTTGAGACTGAAGTATTTTGACAATGTTCTAATTTCAAAAAAGGAGGGAATACACCATTCGCTAGAAGTAGATAAAAGTTTCCGAAGACGACCAGCGTTAAATTTGACGATCATTCGGGATCGTTTCCTATTAGACAATTTTACGAGATCGCGAATTTCTCATATACCACGCGTGAAGTAACCAAGCCTGTGACAGAATTTAATCTGATTCATTCCGCCGTCAGATCGCACCGAATTAGAACTGCTTGTGTTTAATTGTGTCTTACATTGATGAGACCGAGCTGCAAATACCATCCGTGTAATGACGAACGCAACGCAAAACCGTGCTTGAAAACTCCAGCGATGATTATCGGATTTTCGAAGTAGCAACCGTCGGGAAGGTTTCGAGCCAAGCTGTATTTAGAACAAAAATGATCAACGATATACAGCCAGACGAAATATTTCGAATTATGAATGGATCGGTCGAGTTTAGAATTTGCCATTTTAGATGCAGTAGATTGCTAGACGTTACATATGCAGCGACGATTTGAACATCGCCTAAGAATTCTTGAAATGATTGATGCATGGGGTTTAATTTTTCATTCGTCGACCAGAGGAATTTCACTTAAATTAATAAACCGTCTGGAATTGGATGATTTGGATCTCTGGTTCACGTAGCCAATGGGGTCACTGAATTTTGATGGCTTTAAGTCGAAGTTCTCATCAATGGTTCACATTTACAACACTTTGGGAATTCAGGGCCAGCCCTGATACTCTCCTAGCGGTTCTGGTTTCGGTTCGAGGCCGGACGGCGGATATAGTCAGTTCTGCTGTCACAAGCCGCCCTCTGGTCAATGTTGGGCAGCGAATTTCATTCGCTTCTGCTTCTGTCGTTGATTACAAAACCAAACTCGCACTACGTTCTTTTTAAGATCCAATTTCTCAGCGATCGCCGCTATCTTCTCTCCTGATGGTCTCGGTTGCACTGCAAAATACGCTTCCAAAGATCGTTTTTCAGGTGCTGCGATGCTCGTGCGTTTCCGTTTCTTCTCACCAGCTGGAAGAACGGATGGTGCGTCTGGATCCCGCCTTTTGTTTTTTGCTTGCGCTTCAGCTTCTTCTAACCAAGCCTGAAGAATAGGTTTTAGGGCGATCATGTTATTGTGTGAGAGTGTGAGGGACTCGAAGCGACATATCGTCGACTGCGACAGTGCACCAACTCCCGGTAACTTGAGGTTCGCTAATGCTTTTCCAACATCGGCCTGTGTGACTCCAAGTTTGATACGCCTTTGTTTGAATCTCTCAGCAAAAGCTTCGAGTTCACGAGGATCGGTGTCTGCATCTGGATGAAGACCTACAGCTGCCGCAGCCGCTGCTGCTGCGGCCATGGCTGGGTGGTGGTGATGTGGAACGCTTCCACCAATGTTACCGTGATGGTGATGATGACTCATCATACCGTTCATACTCCCGTAGACGGAAGGTCCGTGGATTCCACCGTGATGGCCAGGATTGCCTGCACCACCACCACCTCCTCCACCACCGCTTTCGGACATTGGCGTTAGAGTCGTCATTGAGTTCGCCGGGTCCAACATATCCAAACTCTCCATTCCTGGATGGCTCATCTGCAACAGACAATTGGCGTTCTTTTAAGTTGCGCATTCGTAACTATTCAATCCTGCAATATGATAAGGTTATGACATTAGTTTATTCGAAACAATGCTATTTATATAACACTTAGCCTACTCCCATCATCATCTTTTCTAACATCTTCAAATTTAAATCAATTCCATTTGTGTACTATTTACTGCACATATTTTATTCGACAAATAGGAAGTGTATGTACAAAACGCATCTTGGTGCGCGGAACAAAAAATTTGTATTGTTATGATCGATACTCTTTTTAATATCCAGCAAACATTCGGTAACAGGAGCCGAATGATTTTTCGCGTCAATGCAGATTTGAATCTTTAATTGGCCTTCATTATTCAGTGTTTTTTCGTTCCAGTTATGCATCAGTGAATAATTGAAGAAGCTTTCGAATATGTTTTCACGTGCTCGGTGTATTGTCCTAAATGGCTTGCGAATAAACATTCGAAAAAAAGTGGACTATCGGCTAATCACAAGAACGTTTGGCTAGTTGAAAAAGCAGTACAATATTCGCAAATATAATTGCGCTAATCGTCGGACATACGTCGGAAAATTAATTTCTCAACTGCGAATTAGTTCGAAGTGGAAGCAGTTAGTAATGAACAGTGTCAATAAAGCACTAGATAATGACTGTGTACGTAAGCCTATGTATATACGGTTTAGCGAGCGTGACTCGGCTGATTCGGATCTCAATTTATCCGTTGCGCCTATATATCGAATTAGAACGCAGAGCTCGCTCGTTCGCGGCGGTTGGCCGCCTCGGCAATATCTCCCCGCGATTCGCCCGTTTCTCCTTACAATAGCCAACTTTAATAATTGAATTGCTCTTTCCCATCCACCACGCGATTGGGGGAATCTCCTCCTCTGCCCCTCTGGAGAAGCCTATCCCCGGGGTTTGGGGTCCGGGTAACCACCGGCCACTGGCACGCGCCTCACGCACGACTACAAGGGTTGGGGATTCGTAGCAAGGTCTGCGATGAATTCGCTTTGCCGTACAAGATTGAGCGTCGGTTCGGGGCGTATGTATTCCTAACGAGATTCGGCGGTAACGGGTGCTTAAACCGGGGCTAAAAGTGCCGCAATGCAATGTTAAAATTGCTGGGCGAGCCTTAACGAGGAAACAACCGTGGAGGGACCGCCTCTGGTTGTAGACATTTTGGAGATTGCTTTGCACCTGTTGAAAATCATCCGATCGAAATATTTACAGTACTTGAATTATGGACTTCCCCTCAAACGTTAATTAGAAGTAACAAAGTTTGTTTAAGGAATATAATTTTTCGGGTTCTGCTAAGTGCTCAAATCTGGATTTGCATCAAAACAATAACTTTTGATAAAAGATAGCAATACAAAGTTAGAAGGAAGAAAAAGTTCTGCCTTATTTATTATTTTGTAATAAAGCATCCAAATTTGGCCACATAATGATGCGAAATTGAATATTCCCAATTGCGAGAAAATAAACCATGACGAATACGTTTGCAATGATGACAAATGCTGAAAAAACAAGTTTGAAAAAGCTAGGTGGAAAACATAAGTAGCAAACATGTATATAGTGCTCCACCGCTCACAATTATGCAACACGTGCCACGAGCGACGTCTCCGTATAGCGCGCAGCGCCATCGAGCGCGACCCCTCACAAATTATTTATGAGCTCCCCTCGCATTTTTTCCCGACGAGAGAGGCGCTATATCCTATAGCACCTGTTTAATACGATTTTCCTGCACTTTTCTCGCGACATACGCCACGGATACACCTTGAAGGTTGAATTTTGTTAATTTTTTTCAGTCTTGTTTCTCGGGTTGAGATGGAATAAATTTCGATGGATTTGGAAGGAATAGAGACTACGAAGAAGAAATAAAATCTATGATAACTTAGAATTTGTGGATGTAGGAGCAATGACTTTAAAAGAAAAGGGAGTTACTTTTGGAAAAAAAGTTTTGGATGTTGCCGATCAAGATTAGAAATGATATGGAATTTATGTACTCTCTTAAGATAAGTCTAAGTTTGAACATTCTAAAATATGTCATCGCATACGGATTATGAATAGACTGACCCGGTGAACCAAAATTTGTATGTACTTTATGACTATTTTGGGCCAACAATAGATTGGAATTTTATCAGAAACGTGATCCTGTATCCAGGAAATTCAGTAGAGAAAGAAATAAATAGGTTTGCCTGCGTAAAAGTAAATGGACATACAGATTCCTACATCTCTGGTAGAATTGGTCCAATTTAATCCGAATAGAAACAGGGCTCTGGCTTGGATCCAGTCGGGTTAACCCAACTTAGGGTCCGAACACAGCCAGGGTAACCTGGCTGATTTCCGGTCATAGCCCTGTAGAAAATTCCACTGAGGATACCCCACAATAGTTTAGCCAACTATATTTCATAGAATATAGAGTTCAAAGAATTTTTTTTAGTGGGAAAACCATTTATAAAAGGTATTTTTGATGCTCTTCAAGGTAAGATAATTTGTTGTTTACCCCCAAAAGACGTAATACGTTAATTTCTTCACTTGTTATTTAATGGACTCCCAATGTTAATTTCATACTGTGGGTCTCATGTATTTATTGTTCTAGATGGGCGTCGAAAACAAGCTGCGAGTAATCAGGAATGTGGCTAGTTAATTTCGGTTTGGTGTACCGATCAATCAAATGTCGCCCACACAAGTTTTCATCCTACTATGGTCAGTCAAGTTGAGTTAATTCTGATGGTTCAAGAGCAGTGAAATTGTCCAACCCCTAACTTCAACTTTATCATCCAGTCATCAGTGGTTAGTATTGTTTTTAACGAGAGTTTAATGCTGATTTCGATACGTTGCTTTACGGGAAGCAAAAGGTTAAATTTGTACAAAGTTGATATCAACTGTAAACGATTATTGGTAACTTCTATAGTCACTAGAATGTAAGCTGATGTCTTCCATGCTAGATGAAGAGGGTCAAGTACACATGAAGTAATATCATTAATGCTATATTACGTGACTAATATACTTGATTACTTGTAAGTTTTTCCCATTTCGTTCATTGGTGCAATGTTGGCTGGATACTTTCTGACAAATGATCAGTCAAGTTCGATAAAGATAAAGAGAACCTCGTCAAAAGGAAGTGGATGATCACTCAGAGCAGGTTGCCCCCAAACATCTTCCTTTACATTGATCACGTCAGAAATGTCCTTTCGTTTCGCCGTTCCTCACGCCAGTTTTCTTGGAACGAGGGAACGAATGATGAAAAATGACGGTCGATGGTCGATCTTACCTCATCTAATACGTATCGAGATACCGCGGCACGATTTCGACATTCGGGGTGTCCCGGGACTCGTCTAGTTATATCGGAATTGCAGGGGGGAGACTCGGGGGCGATGTACGGTCGAGGGGTGTCTCGTCATCGCGCCGCGTGGGACAGTGCGAAATACATCGCATAGTTCATAGGGGGAGCGAGGGGCGAAAACCCCCAGCAATATTTCATCATTACGCCGACAACGATGGTAGGGTTAGCTTGCCATAACCCACCCTACCCATTTTCGTCCATTCGTCGCGGGCAGGAAACTCGTTACACGCGTTTCTGAATTCAGGCATGGACCGGCCCGTTCTAGAGATCGCGCTTTATTGAATTCGTCAACCTTGCAAATGAAAACAGACTTTACGCGACACTTACTGCTCGACCATCTGCGAATCTGAGGGTGGCCCATAAAAGGGTAAGGACGCCACTTATTCGTTACTGATACTGGTGCGAATTGACTCGATCGACAAAACGACGTTTTTTTCCTCCGTTTGTTTGTTTTATGGTATCAAGCAAAAAGTAGATTATTCATCAGGTTAGATTCGTTGTATGCAATGTTCAATAAACGGGGTTAATTGCTTATTAGTCATCAGTTTCTTAAGACTTATTAGATTGATATTATTGGTGCTTTATGTATGTAAAAAGGGATATCAGTTGAACCCAGTGTTAAGTTTTAATCTAAAATAGTCAATTTTCAATTTAAGTGAGTAAATTTGCAGTCCTCTAGAGTAAATAATCTACTGCTAATTAGGGGAGATTTTAATGATTTACGTCATGAGGTTTTATATGTACCCCAAAGTATTTGAATGTCTTTGCTACTTTTATTTTAGACTGTGTAAGTTACTCCAACCGTTATAGAGTGCAGGATATCAGTAAACCACATCGGCTGATTTTATGATTCTAAATGGACTACATTACCGTTCGATAGCTGAATCGTATTCCGCCTAATCTATCGTAACCACTTTGCCTGATTTCTATATGAGTCAAAGTGGACCATATTAGCTTTTGACATAACTGAACCTGTTTCAATACGACATTATTACGAATTTTAGCTAACTTTTATCACATTTGGATCTACTACAGCACAATTTTAATTTTAGGTTCCATTACTTAGAAAGTAGACGGAAATGAATGATGATCTGAGATCTATAAAAGTTAAAATTTACATTTCAAAGTCTGAAAAATCTTTTCGACCTTCGGTAGGTAATTATTTTAAGGAGTTAATTATAATTTATTGAAGATAGATGTCTGCAGACGATATGGGAAATTTTTGTGGTTATATTGCATATCAGTCATTTGCTTGAAATAATTATTTAAGAAATTCGTTTGATTCGTGTCTAGCTGTATTTAAAGCATGAAAAAAGTCTTGAAGAATGAGACATTAAAAATGTCTGAAAATGAGACAGTCGTTTTTGTATTGTGGGTGTTTTTCTAAGAGAAATTTAAAAAATCTGTTGAAAATCCTAGTTTGGTACTTTATGTACATATTGCACACGATGGAGTTTATCATGTAGATCTCCGTTTAAGGATGTCAGAATACTTGATGTACTGCTGTTGAATTTTTGTGCTTTCTAGAAATTTATAACAGTTTTCGAAATGTTCTCTAGGTCCCTAAATGTTCCTAGTGGTTTCTTCAATAATTTCTCTGAAATTTGTTAAAAATACATTTTAATCTTCCAAAAGCATACTTTAAGTCAAATGATCAAAATTAGCATAAACTTTTCCAGACAATTTTCAGAATTAGTATGTTCAGTGTAACTCTTAAAGTCCTAAAGTATTTCATCGCTTAGTACCAATTTCACAGATTCTTAAATTATGTGAAAAGAGTATTTGAATTATTTTAAAGGATAGTGACTTTGAGCGTAAAATATGTGTGAAATTGTATCAACTGAACCTTTTCAATTTAAGCAAGCCAAAGTGTGTAATCGTGTTTTTCCCCCTTTGAATCAAGACATCAAATACTTTGCACCCTAACTTTTTCAGACAATAGTAAAATATGTTATCTAATTCCTATTTAAACTTCTTCTTTACATCAGTATTTATATATATCTCGTATGGAGGTATCTATATTTTTTTACTACTTATGAATTTTAACTTGTTCACCATTATCACCGGGGATTTTTCACTTTTCGAGTGATGGTCGATTTCTAATATAATGCAAACGAGTTTCTGTCATCAGAGAAAATTTGTTAGAAAAATTAAAAATATGCATTACAAAAACATCGTGATTTGCTCGTCAAAGACCCCCATCAACTATTTAGTTAGGTATTTAATAGCTCAGACAAATATGTGTACTTTATGTAAAGTAAACAACACCTAGTTTTTTTATTTTTTACCTCAGGCATATTTAAGCTGTCATTTGTCTTGGCAGTTTTTGTGTGTCGCTTTATTGTTTTATAATAACCCAAAGAACGCTAAATCTGTACACTTTTAAACCTAAATGGCTCCAAAAACTGAATTTCTATAAAGTAAATATGGTCAATTGTCAGCAATACTTCAACTAAATTTTGTACAATCATTTATTGCTTATAAATCGCAATATAGCAGTTTCCGAATATATACAAGATACCTTAAGGACTAAAATGTTATTTTAGAATATCGATCACGAATCCGAATGTAAATTTTGAAATTTTCAATTGATAGAACCAATGCGGTCTCGAATTTGTTATTGAATAGCTAACTCGTTTCCATATCCATAATAAAGAAATTTTAAAGATGCAAATGCCGTCGATGTCAGATTTTGAAAATTCAAAGTGACGTCGACGATCAATCGTATACTTCGATGAAAGTTTGCGTTACAAGAATATCTCACAAGTCATTTCGAATTTGTGCTATTTTTTAAGAGATTTTTTGGACATGGAATACATACAAGTTCAAATCAGACTCAGGTTAGTAACAGTGATGTATATAATAAAATGAATTGAGTATCCATTATTAAAATGAAATCAAACCGTCGGTTTTGCAATTATTCTTGATAGTATGTAACTTTTCAATCATGCGTTTGTGTTAAGAGTACACTTTATTCGGTGGAAGTGTTGTAACAGATCAAATAATCAGAAAATTGATGCCAAGTTTTATGAACACTTGAAATAGTAAGATACTACATACTTAAAAAGTAATTACGTTTTTCATTTCAGGTTTTTGCAGCAAGTTTTACAGTTACTACCTCTGTAAAGTTAGTGATAACTTTTGAAATTGCTCTTTATGGACTTACAGAGTAGATGAATTGCTCAGGCTATACTAATGTTTAAATTTTAATTAAAAAGAATAGAGTTATTCCCCTAATAAAATATCTGGAAGTGCTTTGCTCTTTGAAAAAGAAGATATAAGATTAAATTCTAAAATCAGTTTTTATTTGCCCATAATTAAGAAATTTTCAAAATTATACATAATTAATAAAGGAATAATAGTTACAAACAATAATAAAATTTGTATAAGCACGCGAGCTGCTTCATTTAGTTCAACTTTGTTATTATTCACGAGAATAGTTTTTATACTAAATCAACTTTGTTACACTGGTTCATATTTAATCTGTTGTAATTTCAACCACAATCGACCTAATTATGACCTTGCTTGTAAAACTTTGTTTCCTATGTTAATATTTATGGGGTGTGAATTTGTTTGTATCGAAGAAATATGGTAATAATTTCGAAGAACGATAAATTTGAAAGTAGGTCGGCATTGATTTAACCAAATCAATACTTGTTGATAACTGGTGTATTATTTCTTTTTTTTGAGTAACGGGACACTTTTATTGTTTTTATGTAAATATTTTACCTCACAATACCATGTTTATTTAAAAACATAATTAATTTATATATATTCATCAGTTATTTTATATAATTATTGTTTTTAAATTTATGATATTAATTACAGTATTCCTCAATTTTATACCTTTTAAATATTGGTTTTTTAGAATCATATTTTAAGTTATACTTTGTGAAATAAATATAAATATTAAAGGAAACATTATTTCAGATTTCAAAACCTTATTTCGTAGATTTAAGGTATGTTATATTATAATTTTAGTTTCTATTTATTTTCAGTATTTGCATTTATAGTTTAGTCGAAGAGTACTTATGCCATTATAACTGTACTAGAACTCAAAAAATAATGAACTGAGATATAACATTAAATGATGCTTTTGACTTCCTCTTTAAAATATATAATGTATGTAATTTTAAAGAATTAAATATTTTCCGAGATGTTTTACTAAAAATATCAGGTGATAAGTTGAATATACTAAGTAGAAAAAATCTTCCTGATTAATTGATGTCGAGCAGATGTAAAATTGTAACTGTGTGGTAGACGTTAATTAATGGTAATGATTTCTTCTCTGTTTAGTTAACTCAACTAGTGGTATCATTGAGTGTGGGTCGAAAACCGACAAATCGGAGAGAAGACAGGTGGAAAAACCGACAGGTCGAAAAACCGACAGTCAAAATACCGACATTCGAAAAGCTGACAGGCAAAAAACCGACATGCACGGAAAAATATAATAGTTGACTGTACTATCTAAATAGTAGAATCTGGCAAAATGAGGCATTTTTGTTGGGTTTACTATTTAAATAGTAGGTTTGGCTACCTAATCGGTCGAAATCACTATTCAGATATTAAAATTAACTAGATTCGAAGGTAGTGTCTTATCCTACTACGCAATTACTAGTTCCAACTATTTCTTTTTCCGTGTACGCATCAAGTGTATAATTTCTATTACATTTTCAATATGAATACAATGCCTAATAGTAATTTTTGCATCAAGGGCGTGAAATGATCGTTTTACGCCCGTAGTGCAAACAATATTTTACGATTTACGGGGAGTGAAGTGACCATTTATTCTATCGCACAAATTAGAGATGTTTACGAATCACTGCGACTCGCATACTAACTATAGCGAGTTTATTTTTCAATCAGTAATGTTTATGTTTATAATGGATCTTTAGTTGATATATTTAATTATAGACAATCATTTTTTAAATTCAAAATGCAAGTAATTTCAAATTGCGATACGATTTTGTTATTTTTTTATCGTTCACCATAAAAGTTTGGTTAAGAAATTATATTTTTTCTTTCAAAATATCAGAAAGTTAAAACGACCTCAAGTTAATCATTAAAACTCGAAAACACCTTTAAAAATTAATTAATTTTTTAATGTGAATTGCTTCACGTATGTTTATGAGTGATTAGTAAATTTATATGCAATGTTATAAAGTATATTTTTTGTAATGAATTGCTAAGAAATAAGCAACAGTGCTCCGAAATAAAAAACTGTGCTTGAAATTGAACTTTTCCCACTCTAATACAAATTCTGGATGCGCTCAATAATCGTGCCCCATTTCGGCTTTTGCATAAAGTACTACTTTACGCACTAGTGACATAGTGTACTATTTTATCACAAAAGTACGTAAAATACGATTTCACACATACTTATATTATGTTAAAGTGTTATTCAAACTTATTAAATGAACTGTAATATATTAATATAAAATTAGAAGTAAATTTAATGGCCAATACAGTTCGATATAACTTGTGCCAAACACAGGTTATAAGAAAGGTTATTAGAAAAAACCCAAAAGATCAAAAACTGGGTTTTTTTTAATTCATCACCCAACGTTTCGACCTCTTTGGAGGTCCTCCTCAGGGGCATCTATCATAAAAACATACAAAAAATAAAAATAAATACATAAAAATACGAATACAAAATTAATATAAAAATAAATTACACCGAATATCACGCACCGACAATCAACGAGTATCACACGACATAAACTGATTGTATATACAAAGGTTGGGTATGTACATGAGATTTCTATATATGTGTGAGTCATTTAACGTATCGTCACGTTGTTGATTAACACTCGAATTACATATCATTTATTAAGATGTTATAACTATTGTTTAAATTTTCTGTGTCTGTTCTAAAGTTGATGCTTGTTTTTTGTTTCTTGATATGTATCATTTCCTTGATATTTCTCTTTTTCCAGTGTGGTTCATTTTCTAAGATTTTAACTTCCGAGAATTTAAAATTGTGTCCTGTACTTAACATGTGAGACGTCAATGCTGTATGTCCTATATCTTTCTTCCAATTATTTTTATGTTCATAAATTCTTCTTTTCAGATATCGTTTTGTTTGTCCAATATACGTTGCGTTACACTCACTACAATCTATTTCATAAATGACATTTGATCTATCTAAAATTTCAACTCTGTCAATTTTGGTCTTAAAAAGTGTCTCTAAAGAATTGAAATGTTTGTTGACAATTTTGATATTGAATTTTTCATAAATCCTTTTAATTCTTTGGTTAAAATTTTCAATGTATGGTAATACAATACTGTTGGAAAAATCAAACGATTTTTTCTTGATGTTAGTATCAACTGAACTGGATGTTGTAAATCTATGTTGTAATATTTTATAATACTTATATTATCTGTTTTTTATTTTATGTACAATTTGTCGGTGGGTAAAGTATACCCGTGCGTTAAGTAAACTTTATTCACTCGAGTTTACTTTACGCATGGAAAAGTCGTGGAAAATAATAGTTTTCGATACAAGTGCGTAAAAGTTTTTTCTAGGAATGTGAGGTGTGCGGCCCGAACTAAAAGCGAGGTTCGTAATCGCATTGGTATCAAAAACATTTTCGCACATGCCTCGAACAATATTTTTTATGCAAGCGGGCGTAAAGTGCATTCAAAAAATCGATAGCGTGCGTAAAGTGCTCAAACTCAATGCTTAATACACTATTACCCACACTTGTAACATAAAATATGTGGTACATTTAAAAAATGTTTTTTTTGACATGTTTTTCATCTTTGTCTCGGCATGCAATACTCACGTTCACTGAAAACACTTTTTGGTAGTTGTACCGGAATGTACTACTTAGATATGCATATGAATAAAATTCGATTTCAAACACTGTTTTCCGTGCATAAGATTAAGCTTTATTAATTTTTGATAAAACAAAGTAATGTTTTTAACGCTTAGAGTTTTTCTTCCACGGCCGTCTTTGCTATACACACTTCATAAATAAAACAGCATATTTCGAAACATGTGCGTAAAATACCATTTTACACACCGGTTAAGTAAGGCAGGTGCCTAAATCTACGCTACTGTATCGAACGGTATTCGAAGAAAGACTCGTTAAATTTTATTTTGGACACTGAATGTGGTAGATAAAGTCGAAGTTTATACGCACGCGTGTCACAAACTATTTATAACAGTCACTTTACGTAATTACTAATTGAGTTTGATTGCGCATAATTCCATGCAAACAAAAACAAATAGAAAATATAAAAATGCCAAATATATTTTTGACCTTTACGAATATGACAGATAACTACGAGAAAAACCAGATGATAATAATTTCAAAATAGCAGAATAAAAATTTAATTCCGAATCAAGCTTCTAATCAAATAAGGCACTTTATTACCAGGTAAGCGTTAATGTTGTCCGCGTTGTTCGATAACGTTTACATAATTGGTCTGAGTGGAATATTTACGTAAAGGGTTGTTTGATGTGCTTTTCGCCAATAATAATTCATAAATTATTAAGGGCGACTGATTAATACATATGATCGCATTAATATATATCTCCTAAGATAACAGGCGTAAATAATTCAGGGGAATTCACTGGGGTCAGGTTTCAGGCAGTGTCTGCGAAAAATATATTCGGTCCACGATTCGTATACCCGAGCTTAATGGACGAACAACGAATAGTAATATACTCGAGCTTACAAATTACAGTGCCGTGACTGATATCGACCTACTGTCCATCCTATCGCACGATCGATCCTTACATGTTGGCTGCTATTTACGTGCTATATATGGGGATATCAACGTATCACTTGTCAAGAGTGGACGTCGCGCTGTCTGACTACAGATCGCCTCGTACTACTGCCGCAACTTTGCACGTGCGCCGTTATAATTTACTTTTCATTTCTCATGGAACATTTTTAAATCCAGGTTTAGTACTAGAAAATCGTACGTTGACCTTACCAAATATTTTTTAATCCTCCAGAAAGTCGATAACTGAAGCTTTAACTTTGCGAGGGAGCCACCGTCGCTTAGTACACGGAGAACCCTTCTTTCAATATTTGTTAAAATGGAAACAATAATTTTAAAAAATGTCAGTTATGGAACACGAGTTTCTTTGTTTGTTTTTATTTGTACCTAATAGCACCGTTATTCGTCAAATATTTCTGGAATGTTTGAACATTGAGAACTTTTTCTGGTGATATTGCATTCGTATTCCAGGAACTATCGTAGGTGGGTGGGGGTCCAATAACCGATAAATTAAAAAGCCGATAGGTAAAAATTGACAATAAAAACAACCGACGATCGAAAGTCGACAGCCAAAAAAACGCAAGACTGTGATGTGTCTAGTTTGTTATGTTTTTAACCTGTCCGCTTTTTGATTAGTAGGTCTTTTGGACCCGCACCTTCTTAGGTCCGACATTTGGAATATTTTTATGTAATATTACAGAAACATTGAAGAAAATATTATACTGTCATTTTATTATTAAAAAAGACTCTTTGAGTAAGGATCGAACCCTAATTCAGAAACAAATACCCAATTCAGAAACAAAATTTAGCCACAACTTATATTGTCTTACCCAGATTTTCTTGAGTTCCAAAGATTTTTTGACAACCATTTCAACAAATTTAAAATACAATTCAACCGGAAAATACATACATATAAACTTTAAAGAAGTGTATTAAAATTCTGCAAAAATGTGAGGTTACGTTAGTTTTTATTTTAAACTAGTTGACAATAGCAATTGTAGCCAGGTGCTTCCTGAATGATCGATTAGATAGGGTTCGATTCCGGCGTCGGAACTATTTTTTAATATTAAAATCCGAGTTCATTAAGGTTTTTTTCCAAGATTTATATAATAATACAAAGAAATATTTTCAACTTTACATAAGAAAGATATTCCAGAATCATTAGGAGATAACTGAGGTACTTTAAGATATATTAAAAATATTAGTATCTTACTTAAAGTAATTGTTACTAAGGAACAAACACATTGTTATAACAAATACTAAAAAAGCAGAATCATCTAGTAAAAAGCAAACTAAACAACTAGACAAGATTAAAGTGGTTTACTAAATCTATTTTTTAAATTGTTTAAAAAACCTACATTTTGCTTAAAATCTGTTTGGAATACGATCGATTGTATAGAATGTTTATAGAAACTTTTATTTTTGTTTAAATTTGTATTTTACTTATATAGTATAGTAGTTACTTATAGCATATGATTATGATTTTTTGTAACCATTTTATAAATTGACTAATTTACCGTGAAACCTCAATAGACTGACACAATCGGTACCAGATCTTCTCCTAAAACCTTATTAACATGACATCTAATAATGTGACGTTGCCCCTTCCTACAGTCGCACGCGATGTTTACATTTTTTAAAGCTTATGGCGAATTGTGAAATTTACTAAGGTTATAAGAGTATGATTTAGTGTTCCGAATTTAAATTTATCAGAATTCATATTGTTATTTTGGACATAAAATAATTACGGTTCTATATGACCAATAAATTAAACTTTATTGATTGAAACTTTCATGAGCTTAATTCTTAGTATATCGTCAGTAAAGAGTAGAGTAGTAGAGACAAGGAGAAAATCTCAAATGTTATAATAACGGGTCTTTCCGGCATCATATCTAAGTGTTATAATGTACTCTCATAGTGAAGAAATCAGTTTTCAGTACGAAAAAAGTTCAAAATTCTTCAATACTGACAAAAATAATTTGACTTCTTGTATCGTCTATTAAATATACTTCAGGCATACAAATGTTCAGAAACAGAAGGCTGAAGGTAATTTTAATTTTTTCTTTCTATCCATAATTTGAATTAACAGATGACTTATCGTACATTATGTGTCAGTAAATAGATAATATCACAAAAGCCGTGGCATTGTTTATCAATCGTCAATCTTTTGCATTGTAAAGTACGGTTTAATAAATCATTTATAGTACAAAGCATGCCCATATTAATATTGTAGAATATTATACAAATAACTTGGAAATTATTTTAAATACTCGAAAATGATATTTAGGACCATAAAAGTCATATTTGACTATATCAACCGACGTCTGAATGTTTCTGTGGATCATGATTTTCGTGAAAAGTTTGGTTAAAATTATTTCCAGTATGAGGTTAATAAGTTTGTTTAATATATTTTAATCAACTGGAACTCACAAATAGGTGTGATTGTACCTGATGATGAGGTCGATTGTTTGGATGGGGGGTTGGCATGTGCGCTCCATGGTGGTAGACTGATACAGGGTCGTGTTTAAGTGGCATTGGCGTGCCTCCATTATGTTTACCCAAATCTGCCGCCAATGCCTCCGCCCTTGATAAGAGACCATCTTGCAGACCGCTGTTAAGTCCTCCAAAAATGTCACCCTGAAATTTGAAGAAATTTACATTTTAAAAAACAGACCATTATCAAATTTGTCGTTTAATAAATAAAAGTAACATTTTTAAGTTATTTCGATCCTGAAAGGGATTACATTGCTGGTACATTAATTAAGTGTAGTGTTTGATGCCGCATAATGGATAATATGATGGATATTAGTAAAATGAAAATTGAAATGCATTACCACGATCAAAATTTCAGCCGCTGCTCAATCCAACCATAGAAAGTATTTAGTATTTAATTATTTGATTATCACCTATTCATTATCACCTTTATATGTTTACGGTGATTTGGATGATAAAGTCAGAGAATAGAACGCTTCTAATACCCGGGAAAAACGTATCATCTTGAATGTGTATATTTACATGTTAGTCCGACGTAATGATCACGAGGGTGCACCTCAAAAACCCGAGAATTCAGTTTTTAGTTAAATGTAATTCTCCGAAAGTGAACAGTGTTACTATTTTCTATAATAATGCTCGTGATTTTTTATTTATTAGGGGGTTGCTTTACGTTTGTAAACTAAATTGTAGAAAGACACTGTTTCTGATTTGCATTTCAGTCAAATTTATAGATTTCTTTCTTGCCAATTATTTTTATGTTTTTTTTTATTTTTTGTATGCTTCTTGTACAAGGTTTTTAATGAAAGTAATAAAGGGGATTATGCAGCTGATCAGTTAATTATTTGTTGATAATATCAATGTTTCGGGCAAATAAATATAATTTTCAAATACAAATCTATTTTACAAATGAATTTTAAATTATAAAGTTCTGATTTTATTCTCGCAAAATCTCGGCATATTCTGATCAAATTTTTTTAGAGGAAATTTTACCTAAAATCGGTAAAATTACCTTAAAATATGTTTGGCCTCGAAAATGTGTTTTTTGTTTAATTAGAATATTTTTGGTAGTGTTTTAGAGAATTGAAGTTATGTGTTAAAAACATTGATTATTAGATACTTAGATTACGTCAACGTGTGTCAATTTTAGGTAGTCTGCAAAAAAAAAGCAAAATAGAATTTTTTGATAATGGCGGCTGCATTATGTTCGAAGACCAATTATTACTATTTTATTCTTACTCAGCAATTAAAAATACGGGTGCGGGTCGAAAAACTGACACTTCAAAATACCCACAGTGAAAATTCCTACATTCCAAAAAACCGACAGACAAACACCCGAAACGTCAAAAAGCCGATAGTAGAAAAACCGAATGTCATAATATCGATAGTCAAAAAACCGATACAATCAAGAAACCTATATTAAAAAAACCGACAGTAAAAAAACTGAAACTTCAAAAATTGACTACCCGCTTGCCGGTATGGTTATTTTTTTATGTGTTGGCTTTTTGACTCTCAGCGTTTTGGCACACGGGTCTTCGAAGTGTCGATTATGTGACTGTCGGTATTATGATAATTCGGTTTTTCTACTGTAGGCTTGAGACATGTCGGTTTTTTGCCTGTCGGCTTTTTGAATGTCGGTATTTTGACTGTCGGTTTTTCGACCTGTAGGCTTTTTTCTTTTTTGGTTTTTTGACCAACACCAAAAAATGCACAAAAGTGGCATAGTGCAACCTTTTCTTTTACTATGTTGTAACTTTTCTAAAATTTCACCGTGAGATACCACTATTGTCATACTTTTTAGGTTAAGTTAAAGTATTTTGCGTTATATTTAATATATGTTATTATCCTTCATAAAAGAAAATCATTAAAAAATTTGTTGCACTCGAATAATTTCAATGTTCATTCATTCTTTCATGAAGCATTTAAAATCTATAATCTACATTATTATGAAGGTTTACAGTAGCTTTTTGTCTGCGAAGACTTTATTAATAATTTCAAATTTAAATTAATATTAAGTACTCGATTTCTTATTATATTCCGGTTAAATTATTATTTTAGATTGTCTTTCAGTTAGTTTTATAATCTTACTTGTATTGGGATCTGAAATTGGTCGCTGTTATCGGCTATTTAAGAAGCTTTGACTAGGTCTTGAATTAGACAACATTTAGAATTTATATAAATATGTCATTTTTTTAATTTTGGTAATAATTGTAACATTTAGTCCAATCTGAGAACGTTTATGGAAGTTTACTCTACGTGGTTTAAATATTGTCGGTTATGAATATGAAACACAGTGTTTCTAAATAATTTATTTAGGATTCCCAGAAGAAAGTTAGACGAAAGTTTTCAGCGACTATCACCCAAAATTAACATTTACTATCGAAGCAGCAGACAACAAAATCTTTCTTAGATTCATTAATAATGACAATAGACTCATACAATTCGAAACGGAACATCACTAAATTTCCATATTTATACAAATGTAATGTCATAATATTACCCAAAATGTACGCTACTTTATACCCAATCCTAAGTAACGGTAAAATAAAAAATGGACAAAAATGATTCTATCTACTGTATTTAATATAATTATGTGAAACTAAACGATGTTTAGAACAAAAAGAGACCACAATTCATTAAATACAATTGATGATACCCTAAATTAAAATCATTATATGAAATTCTGTCACAAATTAAGAAAACAAATCCCCCATTTATAGGAGTATAAATAATGACAATAAGAAATCGAGATATTAAATTATTTTAATCGTGTTTTCCAAACGCCTCATATCGTCAAAAGCGATAAGCAGACCTCAAAAATTATTCGACGTCTTTGACAACTTTTGAAGTTGTCTAGCCTTTAAATTAATATTTAACATAAAATAATAGTCTTAGCTGGTGTGACATTGACGAATACGCGTAAAATGTATGCTGTATGTTAGAATATGCAACTTCGATTACTGAAAGTAGTCAATAGTGGAGACATCAGTTGTGACTGACACGCATCATCTAATGCAACGTCTACTTTTTCGTAGAAGATCGACAAGTAAAATATAGTTTGCGCAAAGCTGAAAATAAAAATGACATAGAGACTGATGTCAATCATCACGCAGTAAGGTGTTCCCGTACTTGTGAGCAATCATGGGACTTTACATATCCATTTACATTTTCGGTGAAGATTTTTCTCCATCAGAGATTAAGCAGTTATTATCCTTTTTGGATGAACTGCACATTATAATATCTAAAAGTAATCCACGTTAGTTACGTATACTGTTAAAATGACTATGAAAATTTAATCGTCGATTTAATGTATTCTGTTCGATAAAATTATGTGGTTAATTCGAAATAATCCAACACCCAACAAATGCCCTAGTACATTAATAAGCCATAGCATTTGCCTATAACTAAATCCGCTTAGTAGAATGAAACATTTCGAGACAAAAATCATTGGATTAACGAATTATTAGTTGAAAATGAAGTAAATCATATGACTTCCATCCGTGGAATTATCGGATATTAATGACAATTTTTTATATTTTACTTTTATTAATTGACAAAATAAAACGAATGTTTGATTAATATAATAATTATAGTCATGCACCTATTTCTGTTCTCCAACAGTTTTAATCGCGAGTGTTCACCGCATAAGCTTATTAAACAATAACCATTTGCATGAAGATATAATTTGCATTTAATTTCAACAAGGATATATCCGAACAATTGACTACTTTATACAATTGCGATTACGTTAAAGATTTATGACCGAATGCTTGCCTCGACTGATCCCTGATGCTTATTAAAAATGTAGACAGCTTGGTTCCTGACACAGTTTTTACTTTTTTTTTCTTCCCCGCGAGTCTCAATTGTCGTTTATTATTTTCTAAAAAATTAAATAGAAGGGATATGAAGTAGACTCATCAATTTTTCAGAAAACTGGGCACGTACAATAATTGATACCTAGCGCTAGTTGACGAGAAACGTCATCGGCTCGTTCAGATGGGTGAAAACCCGAGGCGGAATAAAAGAAATATCAGTGGCGGGGGTATGAAAAAGTATAAGAAAGACAGAGAGAGATAGGGGAAGAAATGAGATAGGAAAAGGGGGAGGGGGTGTGCAATGGTACGCAGGGCGATTTTACGCGTGTAAGTTCTATCTACGTTCATTATGAGCAGCAACGTCGTCTCGATCAATGTTTCATGTGAAAAACGCCATCGTGCTATACACCGCTTCGATTATTTATGAGATTTCTCCGTAGCTATCTGTTCTAGGGTGCTGAACCTTGGCCATTTGAACTGATCTCGAAAATGTCTGGATGTCGTGCTGACCGACACTAGGGAATTTACTTGTGAATTCGGATAGCACCAAATTGCTTCCAGAATAATTTCTAAAAAAATATCAAATTTGTGTTTTTAGTTTATGCTTGTTGTTGGAATTTTGATGAGCATCCATGTGATTTCAGTCGAATGGGATTTCAGTTTTGTACTAAATTTTTGACCAATTTTAGGTAGAAATTTGTTCGATAGTCTAACTGGAGAGTGCAGATAATGCTGGCGGAATCAATGACACGTTCTCACTTTTACGCTCGCGTTGCGTAGCTTCTTGAATATTCATCTGCAATTTCAATATTCATCTGTATGCCCCAGTTATCATCCAAACTCGCTAACAAAGTGCCCACCTATAGAAGCATTAATATCATAGAAAATCCCACTCGTAGAATTGTTTATTGTTAATTCAAAAGGTTTTTCTCGAGCATTCCCGTTAATAATTCTCGAATGCTTGGAAATGCAACTGAATGATGATCTAGATATTCCAATAAAGTTTCGTTCAGTATTGTTTCTCATCTGAAAACCAACTACGAACTCTCTAGACGAATTAATTGGAAAAGAACAGGTATCGGTGAAGCCAGATATTAATTTTTGGGAATATGGTAAAAATATTGATTTGGAAAATACCGACGTTGGTGAAATATGTTTGTGAAGCTTGGGCCAGTATCGGGTAAGTGGTCTCCGATCGCAGCTTCTGCTGCCACCGACCGATCGAAACTTGGCACCATTTGCCACTCGAGCATTGGCCCCGTCGGACATGCGCCGACGATTGTGTCTGTTAAATAAACGTCGTTGTTTTTCATATCTAAAAACCAAATTCTTATTTTCAAATTCTGGATGTGATATTCCATACAAAAAATTATAAGTAAACGAAATATGAAAGAATCGTGACGTTTTAGAGCGAACTTATTAATCGTTTCAAGGTCTTTTCCAATCTAAAAGAATCTATCGATTGAAACTAGTCTGGTAACGTTTTGAAAAGCCAGTAATTGGACTGAACGGACGTTATTTAATTCTTCGCATGTATTTTCGGTCCATCCTGTACAACTGCACTCGCAGTCTGGCACGCAGATGGCAACACCGTGAGAGGGAAATCGATGAAGTTCGCTTGACCCGTCTGGTTCACCATGTCTATATCGATGTCTTCTTTTAAAACTGTATTGAAACGTTGCTTTTAACGTAAAAATAAAATATACATTCAACATTACACATTACATATCAAGGTGCTCAAATGAATTTCCGTTATTATTCTTTGATATTGGGTTTATTTTTACTTGAAGCTGATAAATTTCATTTCATTAAAAATAAGTAACGATCTGGGTAATTTATTAAATTGTATTACTTAATGAATGATAAAGTTATTTTTTCATAACATAAATTAAAGATTGTATTTGTTTCTCCTTAAAAATAAAGGATTTCTTTAATTATATGTTGGATAGTCGAGATAACCAAGAAGTGACCGCTGTCACCACATTATCTGTGTTTCTCTAATTTCGATACTGAAAATTGTTTATGCTGACTATATTATTGGAAACCGAGTAGGTAATATATAGGCATATGTTACAGAAACTCTTCGTGAAGATATTAATAATAATAACTTCTGCTTAGCCGCGTGATCACTCAAATTAATAAGAAAACAAAGTTTAAGATTCCAAAACTCCCGTCAATACCAAGTATAGTTGAAGACACGTAATTATCTTACATTCAGCACTTGGATCATTTGTAATATTCCAGATGCTTTTTCAATGGAGAAAAATAAGGAAATCTTATCTCACCCAAAATATGAAGTTGGGCAGATTGATTGATTCATGAAACATTCATCGAATAAATATTAAATATTCCATGATAAAAAACAGTGATGGAGAAACAATGGAAACCATTTGTTTAAGAGATTAGAACTTCTCCAAACACACCAGTTCACATGGAGTTGAACTCAAGTGATTATGTAACATTCTGCACACATATCTAGTAATGGTGATCATCAATTGATCACTTGCTTATGGAATGACAGCATAAGCAGCAGAAGAAATGAGGAGTAGGAATATTGTAACTCCCCTAAAATATAAAGTCGGAGTCTTCAATCAATGACGAAGAATTTGAAACAATATGTTTCAGATACTTGATCTTCCGCAAACACAACAGTCCATGTGGAGTTGAAGCCAGATCATCAACTTACTTAGATTTAGCATCTAGATTTGGTAAAGCTCATTGCGAATTGATCACTTGCTCATTGAATGACATCATTCCTGATCCCTTTTCGATGGAGAAGGAATGAGCAGTTGGAATATTGTGGTTTACCTAAAATATAAAGTTGGAGCCCTTAATCAATGACGCTGCCATCCAACACCGAAGTCCATTTGGAGTTGAAAACAGTGATCATCCTACTTATACGTAGCATCCGGAACTGATGAAGGTCACCCACTGGTCACTTGCTTATTGAATATCATTCTTGATCATTTATTCAATGGACAAGAAATGATCAGAAGGGTTATTGTAACTTACCCAAAATATAAAGAGGACTAATCGATTTATGAAACTTCCATCCAATGAAGACTAAGTTTTTCACGATAGAAAATAGTACTGTAGAAGAAATGGAAACAACATCTGTAGCAACACAATCTACAGAAAAAATACAGGTACTGTTTACCAAGGACAGGTTAATTTTGAAAAAGTTGTGGATATTTGAAAGAAGAAGGCGGTATTCAACAAGAACAATGGTTCCCTCAAGATCACGTTAGCTCCGTTAACTGGGTAATAAATCTTACAAGATGTGTTTATCTCCTACAACCACAAGTGCAAAGAAGTGTGGCATACCAACGTCAGAACTTCCACAGCCGGAAGGGAGAAATTGGAAGCGGAAGTACTGGAAGGAGCATTTTTCCTTCTCCCCATTGTAGCGGCTTCTCTTTTTCCCTCGTATATACTTGCAACAGTGACGATACAGATCGCCCTTATTAGGCCAACAGTTAACACCCTGTTGTTCGGTGAACTTGTTGCTGCGTCGCCCCCACCAGTAATTCCACGGGACTGGCTAATGGAGTCATTTTTCTAAACCGCGGGTTAAATACGTCTTCCAGAGCACAGAACGCGCCGTTCAGGATTAGCCAATTACGATTGAATTACTGGGCTCCCGGCTGCGAGGAAATTTATTGCCCGGTATTTGTAAGCTTATTTTGTTGATGGGGTTTACGAGAAGACCGTAATTTAAGAGAATTAGTACATTAATACACTTTACGAAGAGACGTTTCCTCTTAATTTTCATTTTCCGACGGTAATATTGTGCAGGCATTTTTATTAGCGAGCTTTCACATTCGATTTTAAAGAACGGTTAAGGTGTAGACTAAAAATTGGAAGATGATGTCCATAAGAAAATGGGACTGTGTGACTGTTGGTATCTCTTGTTTTATGGAATAAATAAATATATAAATAAAGCTCGTATGAGATCCAATCCATCAAAATGTCCACATCAGAGATTTATGGAGGACTGACAGGACAAATAAAAGGTTAGTATCGTCGCGATGATTATCGACGACTTTTGAAAATATGCATACGCTCTTCGCCATTGCAGAAAATGGTTCGACTAATCGGATTTCCCGACAGTCCGTCGTGTACGTTTATATCGGTACTCTTTCGAGTTATTTCATTCCCCTCGTCTCTTTCTTTTCATCCTTCGCCGTCTGTTTTGGTATCCTTGTTCATCCCTCGGTTGGCTCAGCATCCCGTCGCACAGAAGTCAAGCATCGAATAACGCGAATTGGGACGACTATGTTATTTCCGTCCAATAACCTACATCGGTGCCTGGAGCACTGAACGACGAAGATAACGATAATCCAATGAATAATTAATATTGCCGGAAAATTAGACGTCTGACACGAAAACCGCCAGACCATTTGAATTATCACTTGCATGGCGGAGTAACTGCTGTCTAGGATAGACGTTGTTTTTATATTCGGTAATAGGATTTACAGATGACAACGGCGGGTTTTATTAGTTCGTCGGTTTCTTGCAGCGATTCAATCTCAAGTTCTCCCTTATTGGGATGCCGATCAATGACTCGTGTCTGGCGTCTAGTCTGTTTTTTAAATAAACACGGAAAGAAAAAGACTCCATCATTGTTATATGGACCATCGATGTGATCGTCATGAAATGTTTAATGGATCAATATTTTTGTCTCAGTATATAATCGGTGATACTCCATAACTGGAAGATACATTAGCGGTTTTTAATATTCTAATTTCATTTGCTGACGTTACATAATGATCTGTTTTGTTTTTGCTCATGTTTAGTGATATGTAAGTTGGATTCCAAGTTGAGATGTATGCAAATGATGCTGTTTAGCTATGGTGATGTTCTCAAACACATGTGCATTCCTTGTGGAGGTTTGAACTTGAACTTACTAGAGTTCACTCTAAGTCCTATTGACTTCGACCAATAACTGACACTATCTGCAACAAGTTATGACAATCTCCCGGCAAGTAGTTTTTTAAGCACTCGTGTGTTTCAAATGGTAAAAATGAAGGTACATAAAGGCAAATTAGTTTTTCCGCATGCCAAAGTGGCTTATCGAGTGGGTCGCATTAACCGCGATCGTTGGGAAGTCATGACGCAGCTGCTGATGCATCCGTGGAAAACGTAAGTGTCACTTCGCTCTTTTTACGGCACTTAAACTATCCTGTACGCCATACACCTCATCGTATATTTAAATAATCAATTTACTTCTGGCCATAATCGTAACCGCGAGTTAGCGAGTTTATGTGGACCGCACGACAGTAAGTACGTGGCTTCGTAAATCATAAATATTATGGGTCGTTCGCCGTACGCGTAGTCGTATCGGCTAGTTTTACTTCCTACGTCTTCCCTTTTTCGTGTTTTCATTTCTTGGTTCTTTTGGAAATGGACCAGGAGATACGATTGTCAAAATGAAAAATGTTCAAATAAAAGCATGACGCAAAATGTATACTGATTTTATGGCGAACTTTTATGGTTTATCATAAAAGTCCAGACAGATGAGTTTGTCAAACACCTATTCCTCCCACCTTTACGTATTTTAAGTAAGATAATTTTTTAATATACTTACATTATGCCTCGGCGACCACGAATTGCACATGATTGATGCATCCTCGAGTATTCGACTCTGTAAAAAAGAAATAACTTTATAGTATACCATATTATCAATCAATAAAATTAGTATCAAAATTATATTAAAATGTTTCAATTGCCAATATGGACAAGTCTCGTATGCTGTTATCATTTATAGCTTTTAGCACAGTTTTTCTGGTAATAAATGGAGTTGACGAGTGGTGAAAAAAAGAACGCGATTAATATACTATTCGGAATGTAGCTTCAGTCGAGGAACAAGAGTGAATATTAAAACAAATAAACACGGCGAACAATAACTATACATCGGCGACATTGATCCGTCGGGAAGACCATTTAAACAATGCATTCAGGTTGTATATTTTATGCCGATAACTGGATAGCATGTATATTTAAAGCCCGCGACGAGAATTGGCAGAATCAGGGCACTTCGGGGTCGCGGCGGCGGCAGCGGCGACGCAAATTAAATGAGACACTTTAGGTTATTCTCGCAAAAGTGGAGGTGCAAATACAGAATCTGAAAATGAAAATTCCCGAGAAAAAAAGTATAACAACAGATTGATAAATACCAAAACTGGGATACAAAATTTGTACAAATGGAATTTGATGTTTTGATTAACGCTTCGGAAGAAATTGAACTACATCTTGTAATTTTGAGACAAATTCGTTCAGAGTGACAAGTTATAAACAATTCTTAATCGCAATTGTTATTGTTTAAATAAAATTATTAAACTTATTTGGAAAGCTGATATGCAGCGTAAGAGGTCGAAATTCTCTACCAGTTATTTACTATACCGATTCGGTAAATCGGAAAAAACCTTCGGTACATAATGTCAGTAGAGAGGAGCCTACAGGTTAAGAAACTAGACGAAACGGAAACGCTGCGGCAATACAAGGGGTCCAATTTTTTCCAATGTTATAATATTTATTTTTTTATTGTGTGATTTCTCTATGTATTAAAATAGTAATTTCAATGGTTACAATTTAAATAATTTATATGTTTTAATATAAAGAAAATAAGAACACACTATATAAGAATATAAAACTTGAAAAATAAAGAATAAATAAATTAGTTAAACACAAGTGAAAATTATTGGATTAATAATTATATTTTCTAATTTGAAGTTAATCGGTACTAAATTCAATAATCAATGTCTTTAAAATAAAAAGTAGTATCACATTTAATATTTTTTCAATAGTGTACAAACAGAGAGAAATCAATGGAAAGATTGTTCGTATACATATTTAATATGTAAATTTACACGGTAATTGAAAGAATCACGTGATTATTAGTCTAAAATAGGATGGAATACTCGCGTGAATAAATATCATCGAAACGCGATATCGTGTCATTGCAATTTATGACTGTGTACATAAAGGATGCGCACACCTTCGGTGATTAGCAGGCCTTTTACCTGCTCGAAGTTGGGTTTATATATTTTTAATTTTACTGTGGAGTAAGCAGTATTTTTGGTTTAAAATATTGAATTTATTTACATTTTTCATTTTATATAGCAAATAAGCGTTTTATACATTGGGATTGTTGTAAATCAGATCTTGAAGATTTCTTTTTTAAGTTTACTTATCATATTTTTAGATTTCCCTTTACAGCAATATCAATTTTGGTTATATAATTAAAATGTTATTTAATTTTCGGAAAAACTTGAAATATTTCCAAAAAATTTTCTCACCATTTAAGTATACAATTATAGTAATGATGTACAATTTTTACGATCTTTTTAGAATTATTTAAAAAATTTTTTAAAAACTGATGACCATAATCGAAAAAATTGGAATCGCCTTGGATGGTTCGACTATCAGATCAAACAAAATGATTTGAAGATCTTCAAACTGTCCAATCATAATTAAATAATACAAAATAAATTAAGTAACATTTGCCGTTTCCAATGTTGTTGATCGTAATGTTATATTATTCCTTTTTAGTAATAAAAGTCACTATATTATTTATTCATTAGTGTTACGGACCGAATCGATGTTTTATCGCCGGGACCCCGCAAAGGTGGGTTCGCCTACGCCATTGCATTATATACGTAAACTAGTCACAATTTCAATAACATTATTTGTAAGTCGAATATTATAATATTGATGTATACAATATGATGCTTTTATCGATTAAAACGCTAAAAAAAGATTAGGTTTAGTTTAAGTGACTATTGGGGTTTTCAGTACGTTTCTGATTGTCCGCTTTATCGAACCAAATTGTGAATTTGGATCATAATTTTAATATTGTGTACATTTTTCAATGTCACATTTTCAGTTTAAGTTATTGTTTTATTTCGTATTATATTTCCGGAGCTATTTCTTCAAATTATAGTTAATCATAAGTATTTAGAATTAAAATTAAAAAGTGAATTCTGTAATCTATTCCTATATATAATAACATACCGCCTATTTTTCTTAAGTTTGAAAATGTCTTTTGAGCTTATTGACATCTTTGAATTTTGTATACTATTTTTCTGACTGAATTCCAATTTAATTAAAGGTTTTTATCCTATTTTATTATTATATGTTTTGCAACTGGATTAGTTCTGAGATTTTCTTCTTGCAGTTTCTTTGATGTGTAAGGTGTAACATTAAATTAGCTGTCGTGTCAGATCAAAAGTTGATACTGATTCAAATTTATGGATATTTTAAGCATTTCGAATGTGGTACAAATAATAGGTTTAATTTTTAATTTAATTATATTAAAGACTAAAATATGCATGACACGTTACGATCTTATGAATTAAAAATGACTCGTGAAAGAGAAAATATTTGAAGAAAACAGGGAAAACAATGAATATTTCTGAAGAAACCTCGCGCAATTATATAAAACATTTTTTTTCTAATATTACTTCGCAAATTATGAAATATATAAATATTAATTAGGGTGTAAGACACAAAACAATATTCATCCAAATGTGTTTATAATGTATAAGTAATTAACCGACGACATTAATTTAATGCATTGTATCAGAGATATACATTTTTTTGTTGATTTTCGAACAACATTTTCAACAGGAAAATGAAAAAATGCAGGCTTAAAAAGCCTTGACTTTTAGTACCTCAGTCTGAAAAAAAAATATTTTTAAAATGCCAATTTTGGGAGCGTTTGTTAAAAAGCCGATTTTTTGTTATTAAAAAGATATTTAAAGGAATTTTTAAGACGACCATCGATAGAATGTACTAGAATTGGTCAAAGAACATGCTACAAATTTTGGAAAAAATTTTATTGAACTTCAAAATTATAGAATTATAAGGGATGGCAATCATGTTGGAGCTCATTCCACTCCTGATGAAGCGAAATTTAAGGCTTGAAAAATTTTCCACAGCTTAATTCTTTGAGAATTTGTATGAAGCGAAGGATATAATCCTCTAATAAAAAAACACGTAAAGATATTAAAAAACCGTACAACTATAACACCTGACAATTAAAAAATTCGGCATTCAAATCGTGGACAATTAAAACACCCACATGAAACAAACCAACCCATTTCAATTGTAAAATGAACAAAAAAATTCCTTTCAATTGTTTCAGGTTTTTTAATTTTGGGTTTTCAGATTGTAGGAGTTTTTAATGTCGGGATTTTCATTGTTGTGATTCTGATTGTTGGGTATTTGAAGTGACGATTTTTTTAAAAATATTGGGATTTTGATGTATTTATTCCATTTGAAGTGGGGACATTGAAGAATCGAGTTTGTGAATATCGGGGTTTATAACTGTCAAATTTTAAAATGTTTTTGTTAATTACCGAGGGTTTTAATGTTGGAATTTTGAATATTGGTTTTTCATTGTTGAGATTTTGACTTGATACTTCGGGATTTTGTGGTGTTCCTTCAAATAAAATAATAAACCAAAAGAGGAGACACACATTTTACCGTAGTCCGCATATATGACAGTTCAACTGATGCCCACATTAAAAATTCCGCATGCGCGATATAGCCTAATATTGTTGGGTGGCTAATATTGAGAAAGCCAATAGTGGTAGGGACTATTGTGCAATATAATATATTAGATGCTAGGCACCAGCTTGTGTAACGCTAGGAATTCAGCAATTGCTCAAAGTTTCCATACGTTTAAACACTATAAAGAGAAATGTGTACCAATATAGCCCATTCCTAGGAATGAAAGATCCGGCTCAAAGGACCCAAGATCTTACTATTTGATAATTTACAATTTTTTAAACTAACATTTTTACTGAATGTCATAAATGACAATTAGGAACAATTCATTTGATGGAACAACGTCACAACACCCCTGGAGCGAAATTGGAAAATTGTAATCGTGCGTTTACAACGTCGACTGGCAGTTTGTTAGCCGTCGCTGACGTAGCGTTTCAGCAACAACGCTAGCAGAAATATATCACCGCCGCGGCATTATTCGGGTTTGTGAGGAAAATCAATTACCCAGGTCGGGCGATTCGGCGGCGGTGTTTGCACGTTGGCGGTGCAGTGCGAATCGCTTCTGTCGTTCTTCCACACACATGTACGGTCCTGGGGTTATTTACGATGACTATGGTGTTGTCGCATATACCGGGTATACGTTTTCACCGACACCCTGACAAGGGCACATGGCCGTACACTCCTGGAACTGGGTAGGGGATGGGTCGACATGTCGCTCCGGCGCAGAATCGCGGTGTTTGGCAATCACGCGACGTTCCTCGCTTTATCTCTTCTCCCCCGCATAGAGGGAATGGTGTGCTACATATAGAATGCAAATTTTACGATAGTATCTACTGGCGGAATTATGGGACATGAAAAAAAGGAGATGTCGTGAACACGACCACATTTGTGAGCGATCTGACCTTGTTTGTGCGCGAATTTTAGACCGTTCTTGAATTTTTTGAACCGTATTCCAAGCTGCTTCAGGGTATGGAATGCAAATAAGTGTTTTGTAAATTAATGGGTAATGAAGAATCATGAGGCCTAGAATGTCTTTACTTAATTCCAAATTTAATAGTTCTTAAAAAATCATGAAGTCAATGGCCATAATACATCTTGATTTGTTTGTATGATCATTATTGCGCCGGTAATAATCGGTTGTACAGACTTGTATTCGTACTCCAAACAACACAAGTCCATCTCAGGATGTCCTGAGGAGGTCCCGAGGCTAACATTTGAATGTCCTGAGGTCATCCCGGGACGGATTGCGTTGTATGGAACGACGTATTTTTTCATGGTGTCCCCAGGAACTCCACAGGACGTCTGTATTTATCATCCCATCAAAATCCTCAGGTTAGTTTCAGGACAAATGGAGCCTGGAGCTTAATAATAGAATAATCAAAGCGAGTATTTGATATCTTTAGGATATTCTTAGAAAGTAGTTTACAAGACGATACTAGCGAATATAGAGCTACTGAGAATATCCTGAGGAGGATGTACTGTATAAGGTACCACCCTCAACAAATTAATAAGTGTAAGAATTAAGCAGGACTTTAATAAGAATTCTCAATCTACATTTTACAAAAATACAATAAAATACAGATGTATTTTTACCATCAACTTCCTTGGGGGTAACTTAACAACCACTCCGGAGTAAACGCCCAAGTATTGTGATGACGAACATTCCTCATCTTCATTTGATGATAACAAGAATCCTATCGTATTTCGTACTTTACAACAATGTTCCTTTTAATCATTGAAGTTCACTTTTCGTATAATCTTTTTACCTAATTATTAGGAATAAGTAAATCTATATCCGTTACTATTTTTTTATTTTTTTATCTTATTGATCTATATTTCTCGAGTATTGACTTTATTTAAAATTTCCAATGATTTATTTCAGCAAATGAAACATTGACGAACTTAAATGAAATTCTACAGCTATTCTTTTGTAAAACACTGATGGTTTGAATTTTCAAAAATCACATATATATTAAAATCAATCTAAAAGTAATACTTTAAGATCGTAATAAATCTTAAATACCCTCGAAGTAGAACATTCCATCATCTAAGCAATAAATGAGAATCCTTCCACCTCAAAAGGCTTTCATTGGTTCATCGTTTCTTCCAGCGGAGGCGATAGATTAATGACGATTTCTAATTTTTTTTCAAATAAATCAATCGTAAAATTGACCAACTTTTCGCAATTTTCATTGTTCTCTACTATTAATAGAAAGTAATTTGAATTTCTGGTGCCACTCAGACATGTAAATTCAAGAAATAATTTGATAGTTTGCATTATTGAGCATGTTCATCTAGGTTCATGATTCTTGTTGAGTAGTGACAGCGAGCGCATATTGTCAAAGATCGATTTAATTTCGTCTTTTATAAGATGTCTTCGACGTGTGCTATATTTATCTCAATTGCGGTCTCGCTCCAGTCTCCGCGATAAATATTCGTAACTTAATCATTCGCTACTTTAATACAAATCACTATTTTGGTCCAGACAGTTAAGCTGTCGATGTGTGAAACTTAGACATTTAGAATAAAATCTACGCAATTATCCAGTTATATAAACTGCACGGTACTTCAAAAGTATCAAAAGTTTATGTCGAAAATGTTTTATCGGTTTTGAGGTTCAAATAACCTCTCAATTGTAAATAAAACTAGTGTTGGCGTGGTGCCTCGCTCGCTTCGCTCGCTCAGAAACTTCGACCCAGTGGAGAGTCGGCTATTCCTTAAGACTCGTTTGTTTACTAACAGCTTTCAATTATATTATAAAATTATATTGATATTTGGGGGTCCAATCATATTTAGGCCCAAGTGGCTTCGATAGATGTGTTACAACAATATAGTGATTCTTATATGTATGAAAATTGAAAATGAGCATTTTCAAAACTTCGACCCCGACAACAGGCCAGCCGAAGTATTAATAAATAAAAGTTGCAAAACACTTACTTCATGCACTTGTATTCTAATAGACTATTCGATGCATATTACAAGTTTACTGTGTTTTTCTAATTACTGTCTGTATTATTATGATATTATATATACAATATATATACATATAATTCGTCCAAGATATCTAGAAAGTGTCGAAAAGATCTATGACGGATATCTTATAGATATATATAAGACATCTTTTAGATATATCGAAATAGTTATTTTTGTATCAAGGGCGTAAATGAACTTTGCGCCCGTAGGGGGTCACCGCGCCCGAGGAGCTGGAAAAGACTACCCCTGGGGGGTAGGGGGTCGAAATTTGATGAAAAACAATAGGGTAATTTTTTTGCCGCGATGACCAAATTCAATACTTTTTCAGACAATAGTCATAAACATTTTAAACCAGTTTTTATGGCATTATCGTTGACTTTAGGAAGCAAATGCATACAACCTTTTTTGTAGAGAATTTCATGCTCTATCTTTTTTGTTTGAAACATTTTTTAATAAAATTTGTATTTTTCAAAATAAATGCAAAAAACTACAAAGAAACTTAATTGGAGCTAATTTTTTTTAGTAATGGACGGGTGGATCTGCCCCAAAATCTAATCAGATCTAAGTTATGCCGAGACGCGCATTTTAAAAAAAAATTATGTCGATACGCTTATCCGTTCGCGAGTTATCGCGAGACAAAAAAACGGGACGTACGGACGTACGGACGTACGTACGTACAAGATCACGGACAAAAATTTTTTTATTGTTGATTTGGGTTCCTTAGGGTCTGATACGTCGACATTTGATAAAAATACTATATGGTAATTTTTTTGCCCGAAGTGACCAAATTCAATACTTCGTCCAGACTTAGTCTGGGTCGAAGTAAAAATCTGAAAATGAGCATTTTCAAAACTTC
Source organism: Trichopria drosophilae (assembly GCA_030407085.1). Taxonomy (NCBI): domain Eukaryota; kingdom Metazoa; phylum Arthropoda; class Insecta; order Hymenoptera; family Diapriidae; genus Trichopria; species Trichopria drosophilae. The sequence goes on along the minus strand of CM059586.1, from coordinate 97,147,452 downwards.
GCCCCGAACGCAGACCAACCGAGGTATTAATAAGGCAGCCATAAAAACAGGAATAAAAATAAGTTAGGTAATTTCAAATCCAACATATCAGCTGCCGCATTAACAAATAACATTTTATTTTTTTATGCCCCCCCCCCCCCATTAACATACGGATGCATCCAAAACATTGATCAAGTCTAGCGCCTCACTTGGCATCCCTCCTACTCGCCGCCATAAAAATCCTTAACTTTCACGAGCTTTAGCGAATGTTTTTGAATTATTACCACATTATACCAGTTGTTAAATAGTTCCAATAACATTACCTTCTATAAGTTGGGGGGGGGGGGGGGGGGGGTTGGCTACCCGACACCAACATCATAACAAAAATGTTTATGGCCCCCCACCCGGACCCCCTCCCCACCACCACCTCCCCTTGGCTACTCCACACCAACATCACAGCAAAAAAAATTATATGTCCCCCCCCCCTCCCGACCCCCGAAACCCCCTCCCCACCACGACCTCTCCTTGGCTACCCGACACCATCATCACAGTAAAAAAAATTTTCTCCCCCCCCCCCCACCCGGACCCCCTCCCCACCACCACCTCCCCTTGGCTATTCGACACCAACATCATAGCAAAAATTTTTTTTTGCCTCCCCCCCCCCCGCGCGACCCCCCACCCGAGCCTTCTCTCCACCACTACCTCCCCTTGGCTACGCGACACCATCATCACAGTGAAAATTTTTGTGTGCCCCCCCCCCCCCCCCCTTTCGGGAGTATTATAATGCGACTTAAACTGAAGGAAATGCTTAATTATATATGAGTGATTTTTTTCATGTTTATTCGTTTTTACGACATTACTGTTGGTTTTTCGAAAAAAATGTATAGAACCTTTTTTGTAGAGAATTCGATGCTCTATCTTTTTTGTTTGAAACATTTTTTTGTGTGATTTGTATTTCAAAACGAAAAATGCAAAAAACTTGTTTTTTTGTTGTTTTTTTAACCGACCATCCAGTAATCTTGTATGGATATACTCCAAAAACTAATCAGATCTGCGTTTTACCATGCCAAACTGAAATATAGCAGCAAATTTTAAATCGGCCTTACCGTGTGCGCGATATCGCGAGACATAAAAACGGGACGTACGTACGGACGTACGGACGTACGGACGTACGTACGTACAAGATCACGGACACAAATTTTTTTTTTCGTTTTTTGGCTTCCTTAGGGTCTGAAACGTGGACATTTGATGAAAAACTATAGGGTAATTTTTTTGCCCGAGGTGACCAAATTCAATACTTCGTCCAGACTTAAGGTCTGGGTCGAAGTAATATCTGAGTTCTTTTTAAACGTCGTATTTTAAAGTTGTATTTATTTCATGGAAAATTTGTAGTTACAAATTCTTTGAAAAGTTTTCTAGACAAGTCGATTTAACGAATTATTCACATCAAAAAGTGATCTTGATCAGTTTAATAGATAAGTGCTTTATTTCTCAACTATTTTTGAGCGTATCGCAGACATTGATGATTATTATTTTACTTTCGTGATAAGAATGATAATGCAGTGTAATAAGGTTGTCTTTAATTTTATAATTCATACATTTTTACAAGATTGTAACTAAAATGAATATTATATACAAATGTGGGGTTATGCTATGCTGACAAAAATTTTTAATAGGATTGTATTTAGTATCATTCATTATTCACAATATTAAATTTTGTCTATTAAATAAATATGTAACCATCAGTATTAAATTTATCACATAACATCCCTCTGGTTTTATCGTTTTTGTAAGCAAATATAGTGGCAATATAATGAATAGTGCAAGTGTAATCAATGTTGGATCATTTTAAGACAATCTACATGTATAAATAATTTTAATTCACTATTTGCCAATGCATAGCTCATTTTTAACAGTTAAAAAGCTGAAATTTCACACACTTTCGCTTACGAGATTCACCTAGATTAAGACATTTTTGTTTGAAATTTATAGGAGATGAAATTGTTGCTACTATACTATATTAGTAAATTTTGTAACTTAACTCCTAACTATTAAGTGTTGTTTTTTACAGTGATGCGAGGTTAAACGACTGTTGTAAGACAAGGAGAGCTGTTATTTTATTTTACTTCGTATTAATTATCGATAAAAATAGTTCAAGTATTAGTACAAGTACGTGAGACATTGAATTAACATGTTTTTTTGGAGTAAATATAATGAATTGTGATTTAACTATTCCAATTTTAAATAGAATCTGTAAAAAGACAGGGTATACATGTATTTCTAGTAATATCATCAGTTTCAGAAGCTGAAAAATCAATTAACTTTTAACAATTAAATTTACTATTTCTGTAGTAAACAAGACAATAATATTATTCCTTTTCCTATTTTTTCATTCCTTTTCGATCTATAATTATGCAGTTGAGTACATAACTTTAAATTTAACTCCGGTTTCCTGGTATTAGTGAATACCAACACAGATGTAATATATAATTGATTAAACGAAAATAACATTTTGTCGTAGTAAAAATAGTTACCTTCTAGTATATTTTACAATATTCTGAATGTTTAAATCAGCATGCAGTCGACAACAACTTTACATGTAATCTACTCTTAATATATATTACAACAATTTCTACTTTTTTATGGTTCCATTAACCTTTCTTCATAGCGAAATCGCATGTTATTATACGAAGATTTTGTAATTATATATCTAATATTCTATTTAAAATGATTGCTTAGAATATCTTAAGATTTTTAAATATACAAATTCAATTTCTGCGCCTTAAAAAGAATTCCACAATCCACTTTAATGATCCTGCAGGTACGATAGCTACAGGTTCTGCTCCAGGCCCAGGCAAAAAAAAACATATATATCCAATTCCACGGAATTAATTCAAAAGAATTAAGAGAAAAGAAAACAATTGCAAACTCCGAATTTTAATTCCCAAACTGAATTCTGTGTAATACATTTAATTTTTTCTGTTTTGCTGGGGTACAACGACAGAATTTTTCTTCCACTCTTATAACTATATTTCAATTATTTAGTTTTGCCTTTAAAACTAAATTTTAAAATCGTGAAAATTAAAATTCAACTTAAGGTTAGATTGAGGAATGTTATGCTGATGGTTGCATGACAAAAGGATACAAATAAAAAAGCACACGACAAAAGGACACAGGGACAAAAAACTCACCAAAATACCTACAAACCAATATGTGTGTCCATTTTGAAAATAAGTGTGAAATTTTCTATAAATTGTACATTGGAATATAATGGACACGTTTCTTAGAAAATGATAATTTGGAATAACCAAACGTAACAAATGTTAACAATAAACGCTTCAGAAATAACAATTGAAACAAAGATTACGACGCACGAATGAAACAAGTCGTAGACCAGTAATCCAGTGGAACTAATAACTTACTTAAAAAATGTATCATCATCTATTAGAATCTGAAATTATTTTTACTTAATTATTTAAGTAATAATGTCCAAACAATAAAAATTGTAATAAAAGATTTTAGAAAAGAACATGTATCTTTTTGTCGTGTGATTTTTGTTGTCATTTTGTCGTGTGTTTTTTACGCTGTGTTATTTTGTTGTATTTTTTGTTGTGTGATTATTTTTTGTTGTTGTTATTTTGTGCTGTTTTTTTTTCTCCCTGTGTTCTTTTGTCCTGTCACCTTCATTGATCCACCTGAACTGTCAGGATGGCCGATAAATTGGGCAGTTATGTACCAAATCGATTTTGTATTCCAGAAAATACTATAAGGATTCATTAGGAAGGATGCACTTTGTTACCGATAATCGACAGAGGGTTGAAGATATGTCCGTCTTCTTACCTCAACTATTAGATAAGCAAACATTTTTGGTACTTACGTATCGGGTATATGCTCACTACCAATCGTTTCATTTTTGTCGGGTGCGTGTCGAAAAACCGATAAATCAAAAAACCAACACAAAAAAATAGACACATTTTTCATTATCAGTTTTAAGACCGGTCGGCTTTTTCTTTCGTCGGTTTTTCGACTCGCACTCTTTGAGTCTACTATTTTAGACCCGCCATATTGAACTTCGCTTGAACGCAATTTTCATGCCACAATCATAATTTAGCATTCTAAAGAAGATTGTTCCATGTATTTCAGAATGTCAACTATGAACAGATGTCGTTATTCATATATAAATCATGGATCAAAACAGCTTTTTAATAAATTAAATAACTTTTCCGTAGACATTAAAGATCGCGGTTTGAGGACACCAAAAATCTTGTATTTTTAAAGAAAATTTTACATGAGATATATTTGGTTTAAATTGACTTATCTACAGGGTGGATGTTGGCCAGCGTGTCATAGGCCTCCCATGTTAAAGAAATAACTAGATCATCAGTCGGTTTCGCTACAGTCCTTTAATTCCTCCAATGCATAAATAAACGGAATTAAGAATTGTAGCAAAGCTGACAAGGCCTAAATACGCGTGATTAGTCGACTGATCTAGTTACTTCTTTAACATGGGATACGGCGACGTCCACCCTGTATAAGACCGTCGTCGAAATCGATCACGAAAATCGTCTGTTCAGGATTTAAGTGTTATCTTACTGTTTGAAAAGAAATGTTACATTTAATAGTATATCTTCCAGCATCAATTTTGCAACAATATATTGAAGTTCCCAATGTTTCGTTATTTAAAGTTGCCGTCTTGTCCTTCGCCACTGATTTATTAATCGTCGTCCACTTCTCTTTTCATGTACATGGAATATCTAAGTCTCGAATTAACTCTGTAAGTGACAGACGTTCAGAGGACGGAGAGGGTTAAGCTAAACGAATCTCTTGAATAATATAAAAGGGTTGACTCTGGCGGCACAGCAAGTTTTTTCCTCCGATTATAACACGTAGTTGAAAAAGAAGAGAAGGCGGCACTAGGAGGGACAGTTTCTCTGAAACAGGGAAAGACAGAAAGAAACGAAAAGACAGAGAGGATGCGCAGCTCTCAACTCATTTGTTATTAACGGCAAGAGAAAGGTGTGCCGAAGTGCAGGGGACTTTGAACACGACTTCACACTCCGACTCGGTTGGCCCCGTCCCGTAAATCTAAGTAATTATCAGCTAAACTTCAGCAGCTGCCGTAGACGAGAGAAACTTAAGCGCCTCTCATCCTGGAGCAACAACACTGCATCTCGAAGGAAGACGACGCGTTCGTGCGATAGTGCAAACCTTGCTTGAACTAGTTTCGCTACGTTTTGTCGATGGAAAAGCTAATGTCAAGGAGAAAATTCAATCCACTTGACGTTTCAATGACGTCGTGTCAATAATTTTTCTCATTAAGTGAAATCCTACTCTTCAAATTTTCTGAATTGGGAACCGAAATTCATTTTACAATGAGTGAAAAAAATTAATTCTTTCATACGTTCACATTTACTCTTACAAGAGTCAAAAGTCACTATTCTCCGAGTGGCACTGCATATGTTTCGTCTAATTAGAAGATGGCCACTTAATGAGGCTTCCAAGATATCCCACCTACGTCATAAAGATAGTTCTACAGCCGACGCGACGCTTAGCAGCTCTAGTAGTCCAGATGCGCAGTAGAAATGGGAGGACAGGATTGCCGCGGACATTTGATTGGTTGAAGAAATATTAGAAGATATTTTACGTCGGACAAGGTATTCGGCTTTTTTCGGTCTGCATCTGTGGACACGTAACGCCACCATACGGATTAATCCTCGTGGTCTGGCGGGGGATGCCAACGACTTCTTTAAGCGACCGTGCGAAAATCGTTAGTGCCACTCTTAAGAGGTTTATATGTGATCGTTGTTGAAGAGTAGCTTGGTTTACACTCCAGAGTATTTAGCGAATATTCCGTGGAGCTTTCTTAGGTCGCTGTGGATGAACAAGTTATCTGATGATAACCGAGACCAGAACTGCTAATGTGTTTGGAGATATCTCGAAGATATCTCAACCAGGATAAGTTCTCATCCTCAGGACAACCAAATATCTACTTTCTTCATCCTCAGGATGTCCTTGGGATGTCTTGTCGGGATACTCTCAGGAGTATGAGAAAGTCCTCAGGACGTTTCGAGGACACTCTTATCATGACCCAAACAACACAAGCCCGTCTCAGAACGTCCTCAGGAGTTCCCGCGGACCAAAAGAGGATGTTTGGTCGTCTTTAGGAGCTCCTCAGGATATCTCGGGACGGATTGTGATGTATGAGGATAAATTACCATTCTATAAGCATTCTTCAACCGTTCCAGGATATCCTGAGGAGCTCCTATGTCCAATGTCCCCTTTTTCAATGCTAGTTAATAACACAGGTCCTCAAAAAAGAGGGTCTTGGATGTTGTTGGGAAGCTGTGGGTCATTTCCGAAATAATTGTATGCGTGTAATTCAAACTTGAAGTCAGAATTGGTCCATCACGTCAGGTTTTTGAGATATTTGAGGTCATGTACTCGAAAAACGCGTTATTTTGCTATGTTTGAGGTTACGCACAGGACGAAACAATTTTTTTGCCTTCTGTACTATTTGCATCTTTTAGTACTACCTTTACCCTTCAAAATGAGGTTTATCATTTAAAATTTTTTCTTACAAAGTTACAGCCATTTTGAAATTGCGCGATATATTCCATTCACGTTATCAAAAAAACAGTCACATACTGAAACGTGGTTTTAGTTATTAGTATCTATATTTTATATAGTTGTTTATATTTATATATGTTTCATGACTTTGAATTTGACCTTGAGCTTGTTCTCCAAGAGTATTTCAAGGTAAATTTGTTTACATGTATATCGTAATTTCAAATTGGCGTATCTTGGTGAAGAAAAGTCGTAATGGAATTCTGCGCATCCCATATTAATGAAAAAGAGTAGTATCACATGATCCAATGAAAGGAAAAACTCCTAAAAATGTTGTGTCTTCTGTACATGACCTCAAAAATAGCAAAAAAACGCGTTTTTCGAGTAAATAACCTCAAATATCTCAAAATCCTGACGTGATGGGCCGCTTCTGACTTCGTATTCTGATTTTACGCACAAAATTTCGTCGGAAATGATCTACAGCTTCCCAACAACAAAACCATGTTGACCTGTGTAATAGGAACATCACGGCCAGAGATCGACCATTTACAATTTTAATCACACGCATCCACGCACCACTCGAAACACCTTTTTATCATAATAAAAATTTGTTGAAGATAATCCCTAATTGTCCTCAAAAAAGAAACCATCATATTCTTAGATGTTTCTAAGCTTGAGTTAGAATAATTTCAAGTTCACCAAAACAAAAATATAAATCCTCTTGTATATCAGATTGCGAAATCATATGCACTATTTTTTGTCCACTATCTTGGATTCACTATCGTTCATTGTGAAAATTGAATTCATTGTGTTCATTAAGAAGACACGCCAACGTATCTCCATAAACGTAAAGAATGGTTCTTCAGTTCACTTTCAATTGATTACCAATTCTATACAAAGAAGCTGACGTATAATAGTTTTAAAATTTAACTTATTCAATAAGACGTTAATAATAAGAATTTCATTTGAGGAAAACATCCAGTAGCCAGCCAAGCTCCGCTTCAATTTCCCTGAAATTAAGAAAAGGCTACAATTGCATCGCAAGTCCTTTGTTCTGGCGTTTTTGCATAGGGAAGGAAGTAGAACGTTTTATTACTTACAAGATGGAACGAATTTCCGTAATTTTAATAATCCGGCGTATGCACACTTTTTGCGCGTTCCTTGTCTACCGTTTAAACAAGCTGGTGCTGCAGAAGCCGGAAAAGCATCAGAGGAAAAAGTACGTAGTAAAGCTACGTGGCAGGTAGGTGGGTGGATTTGCGTTGAGTCGGTTCATTACTATTTCAGGAGAAAAACACGATTCACGACGAAACGCGCAGCGCCTAAGAGCTCTAAAGAGAATTTATGAAATTTTGCAATGCAATATTCTGATTCGCAGTAGGCGACTTTGCGCGCGTCCGCTCGTTTTCTGCACTACCTACCGTGCTTATCAGAAGCTAACCTTACCGGGAAATCAAAATTCTATCAAATTTCGTCGGCTTTCTTTATTTATGCGATTAAACCAGCACATTCGTAAATATTCCACAGGAAAACAGACGGAATCTTCTTATTGAAGTTCGATTCTTGAAAATGGGTTTTCCTTTTTAAGATGATGTGCTATTTACTTAATGTTCCATGGAGAATTTTTGAAACTCTTTCTGAAACTTCCAACAATTATCTGCTTTGTATAGGTATTCGTTTTAAATCTCTGTATAGGAACATTAATTTTTCCCGTTGATTCTTAAGTTATTCAAGAAGGTTCATGATACTGGACATTGTAATTATTGTAGAAGTTATCATCTTTGGTGTTGCGTATAATGAATGGATTCTAGAATAGAATACTGTTCACGTGACATCAAACCTAATCAGAAAATAAATTAGGTAACCTCCAACTCCGACTACAAATATTGAAACTGATTAAACAAGGTAGACAAAATCGGGGAACAGATAATTTGAAGAACAAAATAATCTTAATTAAACAACAATCACAGTCACACAACCAGTATCCAAGGTAGTATAAGTAAGAATGTCAAGAGACGAACTGATTCGGATTCCTGTATAATACTTAGAGCAAATAACACATTTTCTAGATCCTCGGTCTAGGTTTTGTGTTACTCCAGTAGAAAATCAGTACAGTTTTGTTATTAATTTCTGTGCAGTGTGGTTTCTTCCCATGTTAAGAGTATAGGAAAAATTGACAATATAACAAAAAACTGGACAGATTTCTACCATTATTAAAAGTAATTTTAAGTGAAGGCACTGTAATGTAGAAATGTGCGGGAACAATAAAGTATGGTTTTTTCTGGAATCATTTTTTTGTTATATGACAACCATGTTGAACATATTTTACTATTTAAATGACAGTGTACACTAAACAACGCAATGGTGCGATCTTATACTGTATACAAAATAAAGACATTATACGCTAAGTAGTAGCACAATGTCGGTTTCGGATAGCATATTTATTTTTATCAACAATCACGGTACACTGATAGAAAAATTTTCCATTCCAGTAAATAGATATTTCCACAGTCGTAAATAAACATTTACCACTTAATATATTTTTATGTAACAAATATTTTATCTGTGGATTAGTTAGTCTATTGTTTAAAAGGTTATTTTCTTTATTTAGGTAAATATTTACATGCTACTATTCAGATAAATATTTTTGCGTGTATATGTGGCTGTTTAGGGTGGCTTAAGGTTTTCATTACTCATTCAAGGAAATATCGGAGAATTTAATTTGTCAGTTTAATGTACAACGAAATTTGGAATTAAGAATATTTTATTAATTAAACAGAAAACGTTTGTAAGCAATAATTTCACTTACCATACACAGGCTTAATTTTTTTGGCTACGTGTTATGACCATCAGATCGATTCTTATAGTAGACTTAATAATAGGGAATATATCAATTCGTGAAGTCGTTCTTTGAGTAATTAGTGGCAGTAGTTTACTAAAGAAAAATAAATTACTACTTTGATCGTTTGGGGAAAATTAGAGTTTACTAAATTGATGGTTGCGGGTAGTAATAAAATTGTAATTAAGAAGCAGTATTTCATATATACGGATACTAACTCTGAATTATACTCTCATAGATTTTATGAAATTAATTTTCTCCCAATTAACTTTAAAATTACTCGTTCCTGCTAAATATTCGTAATGAAGATGATACTTGCATCGCATAAATCTAGAAGATAATACATTTTTTAAACTTTTATGGAAATTTTCAAACAATTACTTATCGCTGTTTAAATATTTTAAACCTTTATAGTAATTTTCACCAGAAATAATAGCTAGGTTTGAAATTTCTGAAGATAGAATATTGACGAAGCAAGAATCAAATGCTTTAAAAACTTTATCAAAGATCTGTGACAGTCGATAAAACAGATGAGTGAATTCTATAGATAAAAAATAATTCACCACTTTTATAAACGATATCGACAATTTTCATATTATAACCATTATTTTTACATAAATGTTTCATTATCCTCATATAAGTATTACTTTTGTGTTTATTAAACAGATGTAAACGATGTTCAAAGGACACGATTATCACAAATAATTGTTATAAAATAAATGATTACTGAATGTCACTAACTCGTAAAGAATTTATTAAAAAAAAATGTGCTTCAGAAAAGTCTACGACAATAGATGAAAAGTGACATCAAGAAAGAAAGCTTCAAATATAGAAATAGAAACCGGCGGTGACATATTTTGAGTAAACAAAGTGTATGCATGTTCTAAATATTAAAGACTTTAAAAATCGATTACAAAAAATTACTTGTCACTTAACGAATTCCTTTACAAAAAGGAACAATCAAATAGACTGCGATCTGGGCTCTGAATTAAGAAAGATTGGTCATCATATTATTGTTTTAAAACACAAAAATAAAACTGATATTTTTAATGGAAATTGTTAACTAATCTTAAAACAAAATAAACTCTCTGTCATTAATGCGTTTGGCGATTTAACCATAAAACGTTTTGACCATTATTGGAATTTAAAAATAATCGCCGGTTTATTCGGTCATCTTCGATAAAAATGAAAATGCCTATTAAGCCAAGTAATTCTTTGATACAAATTTGTAATTATTGCCTCTTTTTTTTTAGTTTAAGGACAAGTAAGGAATTTATCTTGTGTAAATTGATTTTTTTTTCGACTGGAACATCAACTCCATTGAGGGATAGTAGACCCTCCCATAGTGTCGCTCTCTTGAAATCCTCTGATAGTGTCGCAGTAAGCTCCCCACCACTTGACTCGTCTCATATCAACAGACTGACCATGAGAGGTGATTAGAGTGTAAGGAATGTGGAGAATGGGGGTGCGACACAGATAGAGGATTTGTTTCACCTTCGGTCCTGATGTGGTGACACTATGAGAGGGTCTACTGGAGTTCTCTCTGCTGCGGCTAATGACAGCTGATCAGAAAAAAAGGTTAAATACGATGCATATTTTTTGAAAATAATTAATTTTTAGTTACTCAATAAAACTTTTTTTAGACTACACGTGTTCAGTACATATTGAAGTTATTTTCAAAAAAATAATATTGTTGATAACTTTTCTCGCAAATATGCATTGATTCTTGGGAAAACAGACGTTGACCTATTTAAGACCTGTGTACAGCTCGTGAATGTAAACAAAGTATTTAATATTAATGTATAGTTATTTTTGTATCAAGGGCGTAAAATAGAGTTTTACGCCTCGACAATAGAACCCGAGAGACGGCAAAGCCGGCTCGAGGTTCATGAGGGTGAAAATTCTACGCCTGAGATTCAAACATTGTTTTTTGATGCAGTAGGCGTAAAATTTTTTACGCCTCGATTTTGCGGACCTAAAATGCCAATTTCACGCCTCCGTGGGCGGAAAATTTATTTTACGCCCCAGAAGGCGTGAAATAGGGGTTTTACGCCTGCAAATGAGGGCGTAAAATGACTATTTTACGCCTACTGCATCAAAAAATAAATTATTGAGAATGTATACAAAGTATACTGCCTCCTTTTGGAAATAATAATATCAATATAATAACTGGGCTTCCAGTATAGCACTAACACCCTACAATTTATTTTTCGGTTTATTAATTTTTTAGAAATTTTTCCAATTGATCGGATTTTGTTTTGCCACAATTCGAGTGAACAAAATCTCTACCGGTGTGCCATGGTCAAGTTTGGATGAATTTGGAATGCAATACTCGAAGGCATAATAGTAAATTGGGCAAAGGTGTTCCGGTGTACCAAATGTGAGGTTAGAAACCTGATAGGAGGGAAGCGGCGGATAATTAACACAGTCGGAATTTTATACCTTATTTTCATAAAATATATTTGTAACATTTTCATATCCAAGGAATGTGGAAATTTGTGAAAATTGAATCTAAAACGATTGAAAATAAAAACTGGTTGCAAAAAAGTTCTCTTAAAAAAAGTAGTGTTATTTCGAAGCCATTTTTACATTTTCAAAATTCGAAAAGCGCCATTACATTAATCGGAAAAGGTACGTTCGGTAAATAGGCTTTCGATTTTCATGCTCTTCTTCGGTGGTACTATTTCGGAATCAATCCGTCGATATAAAGCATGTTTCGCGGCGTATTTACCGTTAAACCGAAAGCCCTGTGGCAGTCTCGCGAAAAAAATCAGCGATTTCGTAGGCTCTACATCGAGGGCAGTGTCGTTCATTGGCTAGGCCGTGTGCCGCCCCCGCGGCCCCACCAATCAGACACTGGCCTCTTTCCGTCTCTCCTCTCCTCTCTCGCCCTGTCTCTCTCTTTTATATCGCGGCCTTTCTCTCTCGCTCTATCATCGATCCACAGCATACTGCACTGTATGCGGCCGCCATGCTCAACCTGACGCTTTCCGTTTGATATGCGCCGTTTCCTTCTCTGTACCCTTCTCTACATATTACGTCTATATATACGTATATATACCGAAACCGGAAATCATGGACCGGAGCTGGTAAATAATAGGAAAGTAAATGGCAAATACCGCCACGATGCGTACGCAAAGTGCGAATTACCACGGCCTCGAGGTGCCGATTTGTTTATTTACGCTTTAATTAATTTCACTTCCTGCCATCGATCCTCGCAGCTTATTCACTTTTTGGTACTCTTTTTCTATCCTGGATGTATTTGAAACAAGTTTTTGGCACATTTGACTGAATTCATTTGCCCAAAATGAGAGAAGCAGGTACGTCAACATCAGCTCAGTTTCTACAGTAGAAAGATTTTTTTTAATTTTTAGAAAATACGTTTCCGACTATTTTGAGGTGTGCTCTATCGATTTCCGTCGAGAAAATGGCCAAAAAATGACGATTTCTGCAAAAAATTTTCAAAATAAAAAAAATTCCATGTTTTTAGGTCGATTTTTTTAAAATTTTTCACGATTTTCTCCACCGAAACGGATTTTAATGAATGAAATGCATATATAAAAAGTGATCCTAATCGTTAAACACAAATAATATACTAATAAAATATTTTTTAGAAGCAATGACCGATTCAAAATGGCCGCTAAATGAAGCATGTTTTTTCAAAATGATTATTTTCTTGAAATAGAGAGCATAGAAAGTTGTTTTTTAGTAGTATAATGATGATATAAATATTGACTGATTATGGGCGAAAACTATAATAATTTTGAATTGATAAAGCTAAACTAGCGGATCCATAATGGACACCTTATGTAAATTGTACCTCTTATATGAATCGTTGTTCCATAAATGTGTTTCAAAGTTGAACATATATGTTATATAATTACGAATATCATACATATTCTGACCTGACAAGATCAAAATCGCAGATTCATATATGGCCTCCGGTACACGACATTGAATTTCATTCATACACACTTTATCTTCGTTAATTAATAATTTTGAAAAAATTTGCTTCGTTCCGTGGCCATTTTGAATCGGCCATTGCTTTTAAAAAATATTCTATTCGTATATTATTTATGTTCAACAATCGGGATCACTTTTTATATATACATTTCATCGATTATAATCCGCTTCGATGAAGAAAATCGTGAAAATAAAAAAAAAATTACCTGAAAAACATGACATTTTTTTTTAATTAGCAAAATTGCTGCAGAAACAGTCGTTTTTTGGCCATCGACGGGAATTCATAGAGCACACTTCAAAATAGTCGGAAACGTATTTTCCAAAAATTAAAAAAAAATCTTTCTACTGTAGAAACTGAGCTGATGTTGACGTAGCTACTTCTCTCATTTTTGGCAAAAAGGGTTAAAATTGCATAAAAATGTTGCGTTCATTTGGTATACGTAAGTTTGGCCTCACAGATTTTCAGCAGAGGTTTGCAGACGCGACTTTTTCATCACACGACAATATTATCTTAGTAATCGAAAAATTTAATAATTCCGTTAAATACGTATTGAAACAAAATTCATATATTTTTATGATTTTTTTTTTATTTTATTTTATTTATTAATTAACGGGCGGAATCGCCCTTTTTACTTAAGTTTAGCCATATTGTTATTAATCTTGAGAATTTTGCGAGAGCTGCAGATCGACTTACGAAGATGGCGCCATACTTCACATTTGTGTATGAAATGTAGGACTGCAGAAACCTACACCAAGTACAGCGGCGGTCATGAGTCGATTTCCGCCAGATAAACAATATTTTCGAAAACGTAAACAAACAACGTGGCTCGTCTTACCAACAGCGAGCTGCTGCTTGAAAAAGAAATCGAAAAATTGTTCACCGGACGGGGATCGAACTCACGACCTACGACTCCGTAGTCCAGTGCGTTAACCGCCTGAGCCACGAAGCCGATAATTAATCAATTTAAATGTGCACTACAATGAAAATTATATTTTCAATTAAACACTACAACCTACCATCACCTAAGTCAACCTAACCTGACTTAAGATAACCTAACCCATCGTAACCGTCCAGAATTTAATCTGCCTTTGTTGAAATTCTACCTTTGAATCTAAAAGAGTAAAACATTAATAAATTGAAAACAGAATTAAGAGTAGTCCTACACCTAGCCTAATATAACCCAACCTAACTTTATTAACGTTAACTTTTCAGAATAAATAAATATTTAATGACAATTTAGTAATGTTTTGTTAATATTTATTTTTTCATGAAAATGTCGTGTGATGAAATAGCCATTAGCTGAACCTGCGTATTTGATGAAAATAAGTCGCGATGAAACGCCTGGGCACAAATTAATATACAATTCGAAGAGCGAGATTATCATTTGTTCCTCCAATTTTTTCTAAATGTAGATTTTTTTATTATTGTAATACTTGCCCAATGTTCTTCCGTATATGCATAAGTAATGGTTTGCTCACGTTTGGCATCATTACTAAATTTACTTAACTTTGCAGATGCGCATCGAACAGGTTCAGTTAACTTATTTGAGGTTAGGTTAAGCTAGGTTATTATTTAAACGAGTTATGTTTTTGTTTTGTGATGAAATTAATGATCTCGCGATGAAACGTTTGCATTGAAATAGTTAGGCTAGATAGGTCAGATCAGTCTAAGTTAGGATGCATTAATTTTTATATTTACGCGCTTTCAGTTTATTATATGATGAACATTGTTTATTAGGT
Source organism: Trichopria drosophilae (assembly GCA_030407085.1). Lineage (NCBI taxonomy): Eukaryota > Metazoa > Arthropoda > Insecta > Hymenoptera > Diapriidae > Trichopria > Trichopria drosophilae. The sequence goes on along the minus strand of CM059586.1, from coordinate 97,132,367 downwards.
TATGTGAGGTTAACTTTTACGTTTCTTAATTTGCCTTTAAAATCGTTAGGTTATTTAGTTTGAATTAGATTAGGTTTGGTTAGGTTAAATTAATATTTAACTATTTATGCACACTCGACTTTTGTTACATAATGAAAATTTTGTGTTCACATAGTTAGCTGAGTTGGTTTAGGTTAGTTTGAGTTGGGTGACGCTAGGTTATTTTAAATGTATTCATTATTTTGGACATAATAATGTAAAAGTAATTATTAATTTACAATTACAGTAAAGTGAATTGATAGGTTTAATTAGAATATCGTGGTATGACTTAATATTACTGAATAGGTAAAACTTAAAAATATTCTTTATCATTCTCGTTCGTATATGAACCCTTTTGTACAAGTTTCCTTACGAGAAGGTCAAATCTCGTAGAATGTCGGTCATTACCACTGATATATATACCGGTATGTGTATTCTATTCATAGGCTGTGTCAATACGTCTATCAATATGTCCGAGCTTACAAATAAATACGAATTTATCAAACGTAACGGAAACTGCCCGATGCGATATATCATATGTCCTACTAGATGGCGCTAATGCCACGCAGTGTAGTCGCAAGTGGTCGAAGCAAAATTCCTTCCATACGCAAGAATAAATCTTTTCGAAATACGTAATGTACGAGATTCTTAGTTACGCATATCTTTAATAAATAATATTTCATTCTTCGATTGAATATATGTAGTTTGCAATATATATAAAATTGTAAACATTTTTAAGTAATAGCAAATTTTATATATTCTTTGTAACTGAGTATTGCTCCAATGACGTAATGAAATTTGAAAATACTAAGACCGAAACATAAGAATTCTCTCCAGATTTAACAGAATGGGAAAAATCTACAGTTACAAATAATTGTTTTAAATCTACAGTTATAAATAATTGTTTTAAATCTACAGACAAATCTATTAAATTGATAAATAATTTTTTTAAGAATTGCAGATACTCTTTTTGCTGTCATTTTTTTGTAAAACTATCAGATTTTTTCAGCAGTAGGTTTCATGTAAATTAATACAAAGTACTTACAAAATCATAATTAGTCATTCAATTCAAATTTATGTCACTTCATTTAATCGTAATAAATGATTAATACATATTATATTTAAATGTTGTTTTTACTAGTTTAGTAGTGGAATTACTTTACCTCTTACAAAATTGATAATAAACCACTTTTTATTTCATCTTTGTAATGTTTTAGTAATTCAGATTTCGAGAGCAGGCTTATTTATTTGATCTTAAATGAAGTAATTTTTTGCATTTTTTGGGGGGAATTTACTAAACTTTTCTCTAAAACAAATATGGGTAACAAACGATATATAAAAAAAACACGCAATTCTTCGTAGTGTTTTAAGTTTGTTGCACATCACTTCCCAGCAAAAGAGATATTTTTTTATGAAAATTAATTTGCGAACATTTTAAACTTAAAGTCCTATATGATGGAATTTGTTTAAACAGTAAATTAATAATATTATTAGCTAGTCAACAATAAGTTACTAATTAATTATTTCTATTGTGTACATTATCGGTTTTTAGTAGCGTGATAGTCGTTAATTGTCTCAGAAACATTACGTAATCGTCAAATCGATAAATCTTTTAATGGACGGATTTACTATCATTCAAAATTGTCAGCTGCAAAATATTTAGTATCATTTGATACATTAGTTATATTTTAATTATTTGTTTGCTATCTATATGAATAGCACGACAATAATTTCATGCTCACTTAGTTCGGTGTATGTAGTTTTAAGATATTTTTGGATCTCTTAATGTTGAGTTAGTTTGCCACTGATAATAGTATCTTGGACATTATTTTTTCTAAAATTCCCAAAGTAAGCCATTTTTAGTAGTAGACACCAGAAATGTTCAGATTTTTTTTTCCCAAAAAGACATTCTTTTGTTATTTATTTATTATTAATTCATGGGCCAAAGTCTTTAAAAATATATAAACAATATAAAATATTTCTATATCCGAAACAAAGCAATACGCATTAAAATCATTAAATATGTTAACTGCTAAAAAAGTCACCCCTCTCTAAATCTGAATTAGTATATAAATATTGCAAAAATGCCCAAGTTTTAAAATATCTTCGATTGCCTCATAATGAGAAGTTATTAATGACTTTGCTTGAGACGATAGAAGTGTCTACAGCCTCTAAACTATACGAATAATATTTGATACCTAAACTAAAAGCTTGTTGATTGTGCAAAAAATTAATGAGTATTCATGTTTGGTTTGTAATTTTCGTGCAATTTGTTTTTCGGTATTAATTAAAAAACCGGCGTTAGTTGAAACATTTAAAATCACGACATGAATTTGCGAAGAGAGGTTATGTTAGCTTCGAGACGATAGTTACCAAATATTTCCGACGATGCTCGAATCGACAATATATCTTAAATTTCAAATTAGCTAAAATGTTTCAAAAAACATTTTTACCGCTTCAATTATATATCTATAAGGTTATGACATACGAAATTGTCTAGAATTTCGAAACCGTTATTTAGATAACAAACAATATTCTAAAAAGACATTTTCGAAAGGCCTAATGTGTTAAAATGAGACGTTTTTAGCAATGTTTTTGCAATGAATACTAATGCAATGAAGAATAGGTGAACATGAAATAGTTAATTATTCACTAAGTAATAGTAAAGCACCAGTAATATATTAGTAAAATTGTACTACTCGAAGTGTTACTTTTACTAATCTAATAGTACAAATTATTTGAGTAATAAAATAGTAGTTTTTCACTCGTTATTAGCAACATTTATTATTAACTTCATAAGTAACCCACTTTACTTTACGAATTAGTAGGTTTTAACTAATTCAGATTTAGAGAGCATTATTTATTTATAAATACTGTCAAATTTAAAAAAGGGTTAGTAATCAACGGGTTTTAAAAGTTCAATTATTTTCGTTAAAGAAATTTAATACCTATCTTAATTTATTTACCTAAATAATTTGTAATCAATAATACATTTTTAAGGTTATGTTAGCTATCGAGACGCCAGTTACCGAATATTCTAGAAGGTACAGGGAGAAACTTTCACCCAAATGTCTGACCAACCGTAGTACATAGTTAACTAAGACAATACAATGTGATTAGCGATTGAAAAAAGATTAATTTGCAATTATTTTGTTTTTCATCCTTAAAAATATCCGAGCCACGTTTCAAATTATTAAAATTATTTAAAATATTAAAAAAAAATACGTAATAATTTTAATAACTTTTGACAACCACTTGAACGGTTTGAATATCCTTAAATTTAATAAGCTAAAAATATTGCATAGAATTCTTCATCAAGAAATGAAACAAGACCGACGAAAACTAATTTTTTTCTGATATTTTTTAATCGCATTTTATTGACGTAATTATGTATCACTTGCATTTCACCCTCCATTTGGGTGAGCGGGGATACCAAACTCTTTTCGTGTTCTACTATTCACAATAGATCACCGTTTTTCTAATGTCTCAACTAGGAAATATTTTAAATTAATTAAATTGGCTCTTATACCATATTCATTAGATATCTCAGATCACAAGACACAAAATTGTCTCATTTACGTTCGATAAATGCTAATAATATCTCAAATTTTAGGGCTCTTTGCAAGCAATAAAGATAATTAAAGGCATTTATATGGAAATACACTTTTTAAGTTTCTAATACCTGCATATAAACCATGAGGCTTTGTATTATAATCCTCAAAATGTCAAGTTCGCTGAAAATACGTGTTTCGATTGGTTATAAAAGAGATTGAGAACCGATGAATAGAAATGGATTTTCTAATTATAAATACCTCGGGAATATATGACAAATTGCTCTTTTTCGCGGTATCTATTAACTGTTAGTATAATCGAATTTCTTCCATTTGGCTGTTTGTCTTTAAAGGGGAAAAAATTCGCCAGATAAGTACGCACTCGATAAGCTTGGGGAGATTCGCTTTTTCCTTCCCCTCTATATATATATTCGGTTATGCCGATAACTCCTAAAAGCTCCGGGTGCTCGTTTGAACATTTTATTACCGCTAAGCAGTGCTTTAGTCTCTTTGATTTTTCCTTAGTCGAGTTTTGGAAAAACGAGCGGATAAACTAGCGGCTTTGGGGCTTTCTTTGTTAACGGCGACGTCATTTGCATTCGGCATTTGAGTCAAGCTTGTCTTTCGCGCGTTCGGAGGAAATGCAGAGCTGTCATACAGATATCATCTTGTCACTCAACATTGAACTATTTAAATGTGGAATGCACTCGTTTTCTGTCCTTTTAACTGGGTTAAAACGTTAGGTTATACCCTATTTCGGCTAATTATGTCCCAGTGGTCTCATTTCATTTTTCGTTAAATTTTGGCAAGGTTGTGTGTTTATAAATAACTGAATATCAAACTTAACAAATCTATTTACTCATCGGTGATAATTTTGATTTTGTGATTATTGGGATTTTTATTTTCGGAATGTTCAAAATCTACGTCTCGCAAGTGGTACGGTTTTGAAATAAATTGGTTTATTTATATTGATTTGCATTGAAGTATTTTCGTTCCGTTCTCGTTTTAATGTATTGAGTTCAGTTTTTATTCAATATTTAATTTAAGCCAGGTATTTTAATCGAAATTATTGTCGAAAATGTGTAATGTGTCCATTTTCACTGATCGTCACAAAATTTATTGTTTGGGGTTTTATAATGTCTCTAAATTGCTCATTTACAAATTGCTGATCATAAAAATTTTATACGCAAATAAACCGTCTAGCAAATTCGAAGGGACTAATTGACGTTTATGTTATGATGTTAAGATTTGCAGACTGTAGTATTAATTGGCTGGAGCTGTCAAATGAATAGTTTTACCAAGAAATAAATTAGGTACTAACCAATTGATCGGTTAAAAAACGAATCAATTTACTAGTTGGACGATATATCTTATTGCCTTAACCAATTTCTAGTATAGATCTAAAAGCATTAAACGGTTAGTTGCCCCAATTAAGCCTTTTTTGTATTTTCCATGGACCTTGCCACTTATTACTGTAGACTTATTATCTTTGACAAAATAATTTAAGCCGGAGAGACTTTCCTAGACTTTGCAATAAAGCAATTCTCTTTATTGTAGTTGGTCTCAGTGTATGATGACGGGAAATTCGGAAACTGTTTAACAGCTGGTAAAATATAATTCTAACATCTTAATATTTATGATATTTTAACGTACGTTGTCTACCACTTGTCTACTTTTCCATCTAACCGCTTAGAACTCTAAGACCCAGACAAGAAATTCTTTGGGGTTAGTAAGGATATAATTATAATTAACCAATTGATTAGTTTGCATTCCAATTTAACAGGAACCCATTTTTTTCCTACCGAAACTTTTTGCTTGGCTGTTCCAACCAATTTCTCGACTGGATCTGAGAGCACAAAGTAAGCAGTTTGTTGATCCAACCAACCCTTTGTTCGGTATGGTTACGATTGCACCAGTACCTAGCAATATATTTTAGTGAGTAGCTTTTACTAATTTAAATAGTAGCTGTTACTATCTCAAAAATAAGATCTATTAACTAGAGTATTCTTATTCGCTTTTACCGCCGTCCTCGAGTATTTCTTAAACCCTTTTTCGTGCTTATTTATAGACACACGGAAAGAATGATTTAGTTGGTATAACCAAATAATTAGTTGATTTAAACAAATGATTTACAGATCTCAGCAGTTCAATGAAAAATGGTACTTTACAAAAATCAGTGCCGGAAAGAGTCAAATGTAATTGTTGTGTATAGTCAGTTGATGTCGTAGTAAAATATCTATTAGTTCCCGATGGATCTACTGGTAATTGCCGAACCGGAGAATGATCTATTGGCAGCTGATGGACTATAATCTGATCTATTAGTAATAGGAATACTAGAGAATGATCCATTATCCCTGATGGGTTGGAAAATGATACCTGCATTACGACTCACCCGACTGACAGCTGCTCAATTGGCAATTGGTGATCTAGGAATTGGCAAAATTGTTTTTGGTAACTATGCATTTTAATGATCACTATGCTATATCGCCTTTGAAAGTGAATAACTGTTGTCGGTACAGCAATTCTAGAAATGACTGCCCTTATTATCTAATTGTTAAGATGGACTAGTATCTTTTTGTAACACCTCAAAATATCGGGAATTAACTGCTTTTTGCTAATGACAGTTGTAGGAAGAACGATTGTAGAACAAACAAGCAGTAGAAAGAGTAGGGGGCTGCTATATGAGACTACCGATAGAGAGCTGATCAATTAATTGGCCTCAATAATGTTACGTTAAAGTGCGAATTGGTTAGGTTAATCGTTCTAAAATAGTAAGGTCTGCTAATGGTATATCTTAACAATTATTCGCTTTCAAAGCCGATATAGCATAGTGATCATTAAAATGCATAGTTACCAAAAACAATTTCGCCAATTCCTAGATCACCAATTGCCAATTTAGCGGTTATCAGTCGGGTAAGTAGTAAAGCAGGTATCATTTTCTAGCCCATCAGGGATAATGGATCATTATCTAGTATTCCCATTACCAATAGATCAGATTATGGTCCATCAGTTGCCAATAGATCATTCTCCGGTTCGGCAATTACCAGTGGATCCATCGGGAACTAATAGATATTTTATTACGGCATCAACATTACACTTGACTCTTTCCGACACCCATTTTTGTCAAGTACCATTTTTCATTGAACTGTTCCGCACAGTTGGACTAGTATCTTTTTGATACACCTCAAACTATCGGGAATTAACTGCTTTTTGCTAACCACACCTGTAGAAAGAGCGGGAGTAAGAGAAGGGGGCTGCTAGATGAGACTACCGATAGAGAGCTGATCAATTAATTTGATAAAACATTTTCATAAAACTCCTTTTTGGTTGAGGACACCCATGAATATAGCGACTATTGACTAGCCACTCACTATAGAGATAACATTTGCAAATGGGGAATTGCTGTCGCTAATGATTATATCGACCAGGATTTCTTAACTTGGTACGTCGATGACTACGTAACGAAGAGAACAATGGAGGTAGTATGAATGCTAATCAGGTAGATTTTCGGAGATGGATTCAGAACGTAATTCGGGCGGGTATAGTCGCGTTCTCATCACGTCGCAGTCATTAGTTATAACAGAGCCGTTACGGGAGCCGCAATAACGGCTAAAGCAGCTGGCGTTCTCTAATGGAGTCTCTCGGATTCGCTCACTCATCCGTCGGCCCGGTTTTAGCCGTATATAGCCCAGCCCAGCCATGTACACTTGCTCGAGCCTTTCCCACTCTTTCCGTCTGGTCCTCCATCGGGTTTTGCCTCTCTCCTCTCGTCACTCCTCTCTTCGTCACTTGCAGCCATCCACCTGAGCGTTCCACGAACCAGCCGGGAAACGAGCGCGGCCTCCCGGCCCAACCTCCAATGTCTGCCTCCTCTTCCTCTCACCCTATAGCTAACTCTCTTGGCCTCTTGACGAAGAGGCAATTATCTCTACTCCCCCTGGATCATCTTTACGGCTGTCCACGTTAGACGTCAGGGGCATCAATTTCACGCACTTTATAGTCCACGGCGACGGCTATTCCGGCTGAGGCCATGAGACCTCACCGAGTGGGTGGTAGAAAATTCTTATTGCTTCGAGTTAACGTGTTTGTTTTATGCGAGTAGGGACCCATCGGGGACACGACCGTCTGATGTTCCACGATCTGTTATTTATGTTTCAATTTTTGGAAATAGTTTGGTCACGGTTTCATGCGGTCCTGCACGTTATTTGATAAGACGGTGCGGACAACAATGGAATTTTCATTACATAAGTATTACCTCATCACTCTTTAGATTGCGTTTCTCTCAAATAAGTACCTTCCGAAATTACAGGGTCAAGAATTACGTAACCGCGAGTTTCAGACGGCAATCGCAGATGTTTTAATATTGAAGGCCACATGTTTACAGCGTAACGTATTGTCAACATATGGTTCCGAATAATTGGCGGTACAGTGACAAATAACGCTACGTCTCCGTGTGAATTGTGAAAAACGATACTATTATCAGAATGACACAGCGCATGTTGGAACATTAATTGTGGAATTGTTTGGAATTAGCAAGTTCTTCACCTATTGCCTACTAACGATAGTAAATGTTATTTAATAGTAATCGTAAAGGTAGTAACTGTTATGATCCGTTATAACAAATTGAAATTCGATAAAGTTGTACTTTTTGGTAGTAACTACTTAATTTTTCTCGCATTCTTCTTTACGAATAATATGGTTAAGTAGATGGAAATGTGATGGAAATTTTTGGAATATAAATTGAGGTATTGATCAATTACTTGCTTGTCATCATACATGGAGAGAAGTTTGATAGAACACCGGTATTGCCTACTGTAGTATAGTAGCACCAAGTGTGAGAGACAACGGTGGCTCCGATTGGAAGCGAACTGTCGTTCCAAATCAAAGTACAAATATTACTCCCGGATCATTGGGGATAGTGAGAGTACTGCCGCATGTAAACATTGAGACAGCTATTGTTTTGTTTTGGGACGACAGGCGTATCAAACTAAGAGAAACGCAGCGCGTAAAGCCAATGTAAAACAGATCTCTTACTTTCGTATAGCAGTTGTCTCTTTGATAAGACTTCTATCTTAAACTTTTCTCCATGTAGGGTTCTCAAAAAATTGTTTAGAAAATGATCAGTAGTGATTATCAGCGAATTTATATCAACACAAGGTTAGAGTCTAACAATGCAGCACGCTACTCTTTCATCTAAAATTTGTTATGTCTAACTGAATTTCGACAAAGATGTCCTGGTTTTTGGTAACTGATGTTCTTCTGCAACAACATAACACAAGCAAATTACATCAGATACTCTCATTGGGTGGATGTACATCTAGAACCATTTAAAAAAATAAATGCTTCAACTATCCAGAACGATATCAGATTAGAACCTAACTATGATTAGGTGTTTCTTTAGAATAAGCACCGATATATGTAATTCGATAAAAGTGTCCTGTTTTTTCCTTGCAGCTGCTTTATGAACGTTACCAATAATATTAAGCGTAAATTACGCAAGAGAGCTTCATTAGGTGGATGGGAATAGGATGGTAAATTGTGGTATTGATTAATTACTGGTTTGGGTTCAGCAAGTACTTCAATATATCTTCAGGAAATTAATATAAGGTTAGAATCACCTCAGAAATTGAGATTGTAATTTCTTCTTTTTGTATTCTTCTCCATTTATGGTGTGAATATATTGCAGGCAAATTAAGCCAAAGAACCTCGTTAGGTGGATGGAAACGTGATGGGACCTTTCCAAGCAGCAATTTTGGTGTAGATCTACTGGTTTGACAAGCAAGTTATTTAGCTATTGCTAGAAAACAGATCAGTATAGTGATTATCCGGATATATGTCAACAAAATGTTAAAGTTAAAAAAAAAACATGGAAAATTTAGTTTCTATAAAAACCGATATATTTAATTGGATTTTGATGAATCTGTCCTGGTTTCACATAACTGGTACTCTCCTTTAAGAATGTTTTTAAGCATATTAACGGTGCGTTATGTCAGAAATTCTCGTTAGATAGATGAAAATATGATGGAATCTTTTCAGACGGAAATTGGGCTATTGATCAGCTGCTTATTTGGGTTTAACAAATTCAGAAACTATTAGTCAGAACCGATATAACCAATTGAATTTTGTTAAAGATGTCTCTTTTTTCGTAACTGCCATACGTCTTCAGGAATTGTTTCAACTATATTAACGGCAATGTACATCTAAGAACCTGGTTAGGGAAAAAATCCAAAATAGTTTGGACATATTTATTCACATGTTCTTGACTTAAATTTTGCGATGACTTTCGCAGAAAAATAAAATCTAGTTCAGAATGATCTTCAAAACTCCAACCTTTAACAGAGGTCAGATGCGTGACTTCCTGCATTTTTCGGAGCTTGATTTCATAACAGTATCATACCTATATAATGTTCAGATAAACCTCATAATATGATGCACCTGGCCAATATCGATCGATCTAAATCAGTACTGATGACTTTAGTCTTCATATATAGTTCAATTCACAGTACAAATGGGATATTGAAAAAAAAAGATTTTATGATAATCATATCCTCTTACTTTCGATCTAAGTGTCAAATATCCAACCATTGTGACAAAATTCCGGACGCACAAACATTTTTACTTTAAAACTGAAATTTTGAAGTGAAATCGTCGACCGACAAGAAGTTTACGAAAGTTTTATTATGTATTCCCGAATATAGTGACGATGTAAATCGATAAAATGCGATAGTTTAACCTATAAATAACTAATTAGTTACTTAAATCTACACGGGTCTCTTGAAGAATTAAAAAAGGCAATGAAAATGGATTCAAAATCGGGATGGAAGGGATGTTTCTGTATCTTTTGAAGATGTAAAGTATCGAAGAATAGAGATTCTAGTTGATCCCTTTTTGAAAATATCGACATTTTTGTGTTTTGAAAAATAAATTTACAATTTTCACCCTATTACTTGCATTTAGATTCAGTACTTCAAACTCGAAGGCTTGTGCTTAATTTTATTCCAAAATCCTACAATTGTAAAACTTTACAGGATCAAATTCAAAAATACAAAAAATTTTAAAAATAAAAAATACAAAAAAAAAGTGGGACCATAATACCACTACGTTCCCGTCGTTGGTCCTGGGTTACGCTGAAAGTGGGAATTATTAACTGTTTTCTGATTTCGAAAATTGTTACTTTAGTTACTTTAATTTCAATCGTAAAATTGGTCCAAACATATGATTCATTATTATTCAAATACATTTGATAAAAATTACATTAATGTAATATGAATGGTGAAAATTTAAAAATACAGAAATGTCGATATCTCGAAAAAGGGATCAGCTAGGATTTCCATTCTTCGATATTTTACATCTACAAATGATATAGAAACATCCCATCCATCCCGATTTTAGATCCATTTTCATTGCCTGTTTTTATTCTTCAAGAGACCCGTGTCTAGATCACGTTTTGCCTACCACTCTCTGTCGGTAAACAATAGATTGGCATTGTGTTAACCCATTATCACTCAAGATGTTTTTCTTTCATTTAAATGATTACTTTAGTAACGAACTATTAGGGCATTGCGATTTTATCGAAAATATTGACCATGGTCCAATAAAATTATCATTTACACCACGAAAATGAAACTTAAATAATCCATCTGAGGCCTAATGGATAACAAATTTTTCTTTGAAAAAGTCCTTTAAAGATTCTTGAACTTTACACTTGTACTGTATATGTCAAAAAACACGAGCTTAAAAGTACACCAAAAAAATATATTTATGTTTTTTTATGACGTAAGATGGTAATTTACGCTCTGAAGACGGTAAAATGTCTTCTTTACGTCCTATATTTAGAATTCAAATTCAATTAAAAAAAAAGCAAGAAGTCGCAAATGTTGGGCCCCTTCGAGGAATAAAATCATATTTTTGAAAAATTTCTACTTAAGTAAAAACTCAACCTCCTAATTTGTATTTCCTGGTGGTTTCTGGACTGATGTACTTTTTTCTATAGAAACTTTATTTTTGACTAAATTCAAATTTCAATTATAATAATAATAATAACTTTTTATTTTGCTATAATTAACAATTGTACAATTACAATCTTAAGCATATTATGGATGCTCCCGTTCACATAATTGCGACTTAACCTACCCAAATCATGTTTGTAATTACTTAGATTTTTACATATAGTAATATTAAATCTTAATATTCGATACTTTAGTAATTTATCGAGAAAAAAAACGCTGTACAAAAAAACTCGATTAAACGCTTATACCTAATAGGCTAATCTATCACTACTTATACATTACATGTTTAATTCTTTTGTGTTTTGTTTCACCTCTATCATAATTGACATCACATAAGATTTCATTTCGTGTAACATCGATATTGTTATAAAAAGCGCATGTAAGTTTAAAAATATAACTCTGAATATTTTCTATTTTTAATTCATCGTGTATTTCTTTAATATATGTATACTTTCTGTAATTTCCAATAAGCCTTAAAAATTTGTTTTGGATTATTTGTAGTGTATCATAGTTAGTTTTACTAGTGTAGCTCCATATTGGACATGCGTAAGTAATAGCAGGTCTTATAATTATTTTATAAAGTAAGAGTTTATTATGTTTACTTAATTGAGATTTTCGACTTATTAAAGGAAATAATTTAATAAGTATTCCAGTAGTTTTTTGTTTAATATTGTTTACGTGATGTGTAAACGTTAGTTTCCGATCTAGTAGTACTCCAAGATATTTGACTTTCTGACTCCAGTTTATGGTCGTATTACAAAGTGTAACATTTCTTGTTATTGATGGCCTTCTTTTTGTAAACAATATTGTTTCGGTTTTCGCTGGGTTTACTTTAATTTTCCATTTGTTAAAATATTCGGTGATTTTGTTCACGTTTTCTTCGAGTCTTCTTACAATAGTATCAATTCTATAAGATGTTGCATATACTACTGTATCATCCGCAAATAATCCAATCTCCACTTTTGGGCTTTTATGTATATCATTGATATATAAATTAAATAGTGTTGGTCCCAGTACTGACCCTTGTGGTACTCCCGCCTGCACCGATCTTATTGTTGATTTTTCATTATTATATTCTACATACATCTCTCGATTATTGAGATATGAGTTAATTAATTGGATAATATATGCTGGAAATTTGTATTTAACAAGTTTGTATATTAAGCCGCTGTGCCAAACTGTATCAAACGCCTTCTCAATATCCAGAAATACTGCACCTGTATGTTTTTTATTATTAAATTCTCTTGTAATATGATTGGTTACTCTTGCTAATTGCTTTACCGTGCTGTGTTCAGTACGAAATCCGAATTGTTCCGGAATTAATATTTTATTAGCTTTCATGTGTTTTTTCATTCTTGCTTGGATTATTTTCTCGACAATCTTGCTTATATGTGTCAGCAAGCTAATTGGACGATAGTTTTCCGGCAACGTTGGGTTTTTCAATGGTTTTGGAAATAATATTATTTTAGTTATTTTCCATTGTTGCGGGAAATATCCATATCTTAATATAGCATTAATAATCTTAGTAAGATAAACAATACCTTTTCTCGGTAATTTTTTGAGAATTAGGTAGGTTATTTCGTCCTTTCCTGGGGCTTTATTATTTTTAAATTTTCTAATAACTTGTTTAACTTCTCTAGCTGTTGTTATTTTTAATTCCATAATATTATTTATATTTGATTTAGTATATCTCTTGACTTCACGGATTACTGTCTTCATATGATTAATTTTTCCTAAGTGATTGTTTTGTGTATTAATACTTATTGATTTATTTGCAATTTCGTTTATTTTATCCTGATCACTATACACATAACTTTTGTTGTTTGTTAGAATTGGTGGTATTATATGTTGCTTTTTGGTCAGTGATTTCATAATTTTCCATAGTGTATTATTTGCCGCTTTTGCATTGCGTAGTTTATCATTCATTTTATTATTACGCCAAGTCCTTATTTTATTAATGACATCCTTAGCGAGTATTTTTGCAGCATACTTATTATCTACATTATTAGTTCTTTGGTATTTTCTTCTAATCTAAAATTTCAATTATATTCTGGGATTAGTATTAGGGCTTAATTGTACCCGATACATTTTAATAAAGTCAAGTCAAGTCAGTAAAGTAAAGAAATTATGGAATTTTATACTCATCGTCGAAATAAGGTGATTTTACTTTGAAGATATGATTTCTGTACAAATTTTATAATTTTAACCAAATATAATAACTCTTAAGCCTGACAGTTTCAGAGGTAGTTTTAAGTTCATCTTATGCAATTTTCGAAATGTAATATTCGCTCTCAAGGTTACGGAACTTACATGAGCATTTTTAGGTCGCAAAATAATAATTTTACTTCATTAAAATCTTTTAATGTTGTTTTAGTCAACGTGATTCCATTTGCTGCTTGGATAGGCATTCAAAATTTGTCAGTGAATATTGAGTTGAGTCGGAGAACACTAATCATTCTTCAAATGTAAGAATGTAATAGTTAAAATTGTTACGCCGAGGGACTTTTATTATGAAAATTGCAGATATATTTTCAATATAAAATTTGAGGTTTGTTTAATTTCAAATGAACATAGCAAATTTTAAAAACCACAGTAACAAAAAATACAAAAGCCTGTCGATAAAACCCGCACAGAGAAAAGAAATGGTTAATAGAACCATAAAAAAAGTTAGAAATATAGTTGTAACATCTAATAATAGTATAATTAACAGAGAGTGACAGTATGTTAGACAATTCAGAACGTTGTAAAATATACCGTACAATAAATATTTTTACTATGACAAGATATTATTTTTACAAGATTTTAAGTTTTATTACATCGATGTCACTACTGCGGAATATTTAATTATAAAACTTTTTTTGAGGTTATGTACTTTTTTGCATATTGAACAATTTGGAAATCGTAAACGGAATAACGCCATGGTTTTCTATACTAGCGGAAAACGTAATTTAACTTTTTTTTTTGTAATCACCTGTATTTCTACTGTAAAATGGTTCAATTACCTACATATATTGTTAATCTCGGTGCGTATGTTATCCCCAATTTTTTGCAATTTTCGTAAATAAAAGTCGGTAATCATTGTCAGAAATAATATATTAGTTACTGAGGGTTTAACACTAAATGTAACCGTGAATTTCAATACTAATATTTTCGTTTGTGTTCATGATGGTTAAGTTTTTCTTTACTGAAACAATTTTTTTTTTAAAAGATCGTTACAAAATCCACAGTCCGCGAACTGCCGAAATAAACTGACCAACATATGAAGGCAATGTTAAATTTAAAATTTGTCTTTAATTCAAAATAAATAAATTGCAATTTTGTATTTTAAATCCGATTATGTTTTTTTGAAAAATAAGTTAACAGATTGTAAATTTAAGCAAAACGAGACTTCAATCGTAATAAAAGTGTTAAATTAATTATTCGCACATACGTCAAAACCAGAATGGACATTGAAAGTTAGCGCAAGCTCGGTGTACTCAACGAATGTGTAATAATACACAACATGTAATAAACAAAGTTTAAGTCGCCGCATTATTAATCATACTGCGTATAACGTCCGCGTTAAAATATAGACGGTAATACCAGTTCTCTATATATCTTCCGCATATGTTAACCCGCTTTATTGATATTATTGCATTATTACGAATCTCTAACACAGAAATAATATGTTCCATATTGCGAATCTGTAGGTCGTGGTTGCCAATCTTTCTTTAATTATGCAATTTTCATGCAAACGTTGCCGATTTGAATAATTTTAAAACGCATTTCTCGGTAAGTGTTTTAGATAATAATATTATCTTGCATGTTCAAAATTCGTTTCCGAATTAAAATTGTTTCGGAAATTGATTCATTGAAAATTCAAACATTAAAAAGTGATGTATTTGCTCTGGCATTGTCGAAACAAATATCACATGCGCCGGGTGTTCGATTCGCAATGGAAATGTGAAAAGGGCTTTTATGTATTTTCCAACCATGGGATTGGCCATACTCACGCATGACCAACATCTCTGTAGTAACTTTTTGCTTCGGTAAACTCTACCCCGGGCCAATCACAATTCGCGCTTGCCCGACCAGTGCGATCAACTTTTGATTTGTTTACAATTTATTGAGGTGAGTTTTTTGTTTCGAAAACATCACGGAGTTTCTACCATTAATTTTGCATCTGGTTTACCACAATTAGAAATGGAATATTTCAGGAAATATTTCTGATAATTTTGGATTTTCTTAATTAGAAATCAGCAAACGTTTAAAAATGCAGTACGTAACAAAATTATAATACATGTATTCGATGATATAAAAATGGCTGTAATTTTAGAAACCGTAACATTTAAATATGTTGAATGCTGTAATGGGAAACATTTTATTAATTTTTTTTTATAATTGTTATATTTTTTTTTATAAAAATATAGGACCCGTACATTTGAAAATTCGATGCCGGAACCGTTTGAACGTTCGACCATATAAAAAAAGCTCCAATCAGTCACCCTTAACAACAATCATAAAATTGTTTCCATAAAATCTGTGTGAAAAAATGCGATAATTGCTCTATTCAAGAAGTTGTTTAATTTATATATTTGTGAAACGAATGTATATTTATTAGGGTAGTGTATTTTGTCGGGTAAATATATATGCAAATTGATTTGTGAAATCGCGGTTATCAACGAGATTCGAAGTTCGATAATCTCTTTACATGCGACTGTCTTTATCTTTAAACTCCGATTTGTCCTCGTTTTTATCGCGAGCATTTAATGAAAAGGATGAAATATTTAAACATGCCCTACAATTTATTCCAGGCTAATAATCTATTAATAATGTTAGCATTTTTATTGCATATTTTGTTATTAAACAGAATATTCTTTTATATCAAAATACATCTTTTAAAGCAATAGATATTTTGTTAATCGTTATTTATTTTAAAAACAGTAAAAGAATCAAGGCAATTTCAGTTTTTTTCCACCTTAATTAAGATTTCATCTTAAAATTACCATAAGACATCACCAAAAATAAACTGGGAAGGGTCACTACTTCTGGTTTGAGTTTCATCCAAGTTCACCATGAATAGTCTCATAATAAAAACTTTTTTTGGGATCATCCATATTTCTTGGTGAAAAATGATATAAAAAATTTACCGTATAGAAAATTGTTTCCACATTTCGATACTTTTCGATTTTTTATGTTTTATCAGTTGTTAACAATGTTACAACTGATTGATTGAAAATACAAAGTTCGTTAAAAACTGCGTAATAGTAAACCAATAGAGCTAATGCATATGAAAAATATTCTCCAACATATATAGAGTTAGTATTTTATCTAATCTTACAAAATCTGTTGAATTTGTTCAAATCTAACGAGCCATTTCAGAGAAGTTTGAAATCGCAAAGCTGAAAATGAAAATATTTCCGATTTTTCGAGCAGCAGTATATTGACTTTATGATAGAGACATCTTTTTCATTTGAAAAATATTTAGTTATTTCTTACAAGCAATTGTTTTAATAAGTTGTCGTATATAGCCATAAAGGACCTGCCAAAGTTAGATAAATTATTTAACTATACCTACTTGACTAGTACCCAAGCAGCAAAATAGGTCGAAATTAGGTAAATTCTACTTCAGAATGGTCAGAATGCCCAGACGGTCGCGACTTTATTTCCATACGACTTTATTTGGAAGTAAGAGGGGACAAAAAGGACTTAATTTTTAAGTAAAAATTTTTAAGTAAAAATTAAGTAACGGAAGGCATTTTTATCTTTATTCACAGGCCAATGTGGTCAAATAAACCAATAGTAAGTCGAATATTGGTAATATATTGGTAATTTCGACCTAATTACGCCCTATTAGTAGTTCTTGGATGTAATACATATAAACGATCCGCGTAAACTGATTTGCATAGATGGCGACTCTAATATAAGTATACATATGTATATTCATATAATGCGGATCATATTCATCCTACCGTATGGGAACTGAAATGTAAGTCCGAAAAAAATGGATAATATAACTAATTATTCCATCTTACACGTTCTTTTTGAAAATTTAAATATTGCGAGAAACATGATGTAAATTTCACAACGAATTAAAATTTTCTGTTTAGATTTTAATTCTACATCATTAAAAATTAATGGGCTCAATAAAATATACACTTAACAATTATTAAATTTATAAATTATTCTGTAAAGAAATTTTTTTTCATTGGATTGTTTACAAAAATTATTTGTCAATAATTTGATTTCCAATATTTAGAAATCTTACTTATTTTGTCAATTAAAATCAAGAAAAGGCAACAAAATAAATTATTTTTAATGTACAAATTTGTAGGTTATAAAGTGACTTTCTATGGCGGATGGATAATTCATGACTTATAAGTTTTTTCGACTTATTTCTCAGAAATACTTAAAATTTTAACTTATACGTCGAATTTCTTTAAAATGAAGTCCAAATGCCCAAATATTTTTTCCTTCTTAGACAAAGTTATCTATTTGAGACATTTCGACTTCTAAGGCTCAAAGAGTGTCAAGTAATTGATATCGTAGTTAGGTAATTTCGATCAATGTATGTAGAAATTGACTTTAAAGTTAAATACATACTCAACACATATACATATGTACATTGTACTAGATGTAACTCTGTTCACTGTTGCATTCCTCACGTCTCGTTTTTAGTTTAAAAATATTCATTTTTTCATACGTGTAAGTATACATTCGAGACTGCAAAATGGATGGAAGCTATTTTAAAATTATCGTTATAATTAAAAAACGTGGACCCCTTACAGTGTTGGCGTATTGCTATATACCACATTTACGGGTGAAGAACAATATTTTAAAATGGCCAAATATTAATCGTTTAACGTAATGATGCTTCAAGTGTCCCTCAAAACGATTGGGAGACATATCAATGCAAAGTAAAAAAAGACTTCATAGAGCTGAACGCGTTCGCTGAAGTGTGTTTAAGGTATGAGTAGTCCGATTTACTATGAGGTGTTTATTGGTCTTTTTGACCAAACATTCTACGTATTTAACTTTATGGGCAATTTATTGGCTATTTCGACTGTGCAGTAATAACAGAAAACGTCATCATAGTCGCAGAAGTAAAATATAGCATCATTCCAAGTTTTTAGTAATTCTGACTTTTAAGTAAAAATTAGGGAAATTCAAGAGGTCAAATTTACCAAAAAACTCTGCCTTCTTCCGCTTTCAAAGTCCGTTTATTTATTAAGTCAGAACAGAGGTCGAAATTTAGCAATATTTGACTTCGGAAAATACCTCAAGTAAAATTTTTCTATGAAATCATTTTTAAGTCGTAATTTGATAATATTATCCCAGGACGAAGACTTTAAATAGATTTTTAATTATGAGGCATATTTGAAGGTCGAAATTTGGTTATTTTTAACCGAAATATGACAATCTGACCTAACGCTGGTCAAAATTTCTTCCTTTGCTGCCTGGGGGAAGTACGTTATTGAACAATAGTTTTTATTTGAAGCACTTCTTACTCGACTTCATTTTTCAAAATTAATTAAAAGAGAATTGGCCAAAACACTTTTTTTCGGGTACGTTTTCGAGATGGCAGCCAGAATATGACCTCACACCAAATTCTATCGACATGTTCACAATGAGGAGGTGATACACGGAAAACATTTTGTAAATTTGATCACGTCCGAAGGTCTCCCATTTACAATTTAGACTTTCGAATCAAACATTTCCGTCAAGAATTCGCGCGTTTCTCACGCCCATTATTTAAAATCTAACGACTTAGTAACCCGAACGTCAGAAAGCACTCGAAATTATGTGATTGCCAGCTCCCCATTTTACAATTATTCGACAATTGTTAGGCTGCGTAAACACCTGAAGCAATCGCAACGACGCACTCTCGGGAGAAAAAGGAGACTTTTGCCGGGGTTATATATCTCACGATCCCTTCGTAACCCAACCCCTCGTATATTCTTAATAGAATTATCGTGGAGTCGAGTCTGCTGTAGGTGGACAAATCGACGTTTCAATTTTCCTAATGCGTGTTTCGCCTCCTTTGGGACCTTTGGGACACAGGCCGCGGATGAGCCAGGACCCAACCAAGTTCCCGCATAAGAATGGCGTGACGCCCTGAATTTGCCAACTTTCCGACGAGAGCTTCGATAAGAGTCGGTGTCCATGTCACGTGCCGACACGTGTCCACCACGTGACGACGACGACCTACCGTTTGCTCCCTCTAGAGCTAAGCGTTTGCGAATTAGCAATTCCATCCGGCTTTGTATTTCCACGTTAAGCTGTTTTCCAACTCGAGCAATTTTTCTTTAAAATGATTAATCACGATGGAAACAAAAGCTGACAATCAGTTGCGATTTGAGATAACAGGCGTTGCGAAAGGGTTATCAAACTACGAATCTGGTAATTGCTGCTTCGCGAATCAATTGTACGTTTGCGCACTTGGGCTTAATGTCAAGAATGATCTAATTCAATTAAGGTCTGCGAGTTTTTATAATTATTAAATTGGTCTGTATTTGATGTCGTAGGCCAGAGCACCACAATCATAGAATTCCTGATCAAGATGATAATTTTCTATTTCAACGAAATTCGATGACGTGAATCCTAATTGAATTGGGACCCCAGAAACAGCAAGGACCTTAATATCTGCCTCGATTTGGATCATCGTAATAACATATCAATAAATATTTCACGATCACTATAAATGAGACGCATTGACTGTTTAATTAGAGTTTATTGTAAATTGACCTTATCACAGATGTCTCATTCTATTTTACTTCTCTAATATTAGTGAACTCCACCAATTTGAAGATTGTCATTGGCAATGGCTAGATCTCCCCTTCCATTCCTCGGAGATGACATTGGCACTTGCTCCATTGTACTCAGTTTATAGAATCATTCGTGATTCGTGGGTAATTTTATTAAGCAAAGTGCTTCAAAATGTGGTCTCATTGGATTGTACTATTTTAGCATATACTTTATAGCAATTTAATCTAGAGTATTTTCGATAGAGCTTTAGCGTGTGAAAAAATTAACAGGAATAGTGTAGGTTCACTGCTCAACAATAAGGAGACTTAAGAAATTAGCTATTGATGTAGGTAATTTTATTACAGAATCTTCCCATGATGTTATACTTCATTCCTTTTCATTCCGAAAGGAAAAAAGCTTCAGCTTAATTTCTCGCTTTAATTTCAGCTTAATAATTAGTGTAAAGTTTAATAAACACAATGCTGAGTTGATTATCAAGTATTATATAAATAGCCACGAAGAGACTAAAGCCAACCATTCAGCTGACTTTGGTTAGGTTTACATCAATTTGTTACAACATGATAAAACTCAAATCAAAATCCTAAGAGCCATTAGTCATTTCATCAACATTGCAGCAAGTTGTCATTAATTAGATGTATCAGATCTAGCACTCAAGTACAAATTAGATTAGTCTAAAACTGGTGATCTGGAGAGTTTAATAAGTTATTATCTAAAAATAATGTTTACAATCAAATGACGAGACCAGCTCAATATCTTTGGGTAGGAATACTTAGGTGTCATTTTGATTAACAAATGCAAACCAGAGCAACCCCCGGGTAGCTGCGGTGATGTTGCAGCACCAATTAGCCGCATTTTGGTCAGCCCATATTTGGGTTGGCTGTTCTTTTTAACCCTTTCCTGAACTTGTACATCACATTAAAAATAATAAGTGACTAGCAACATGTCAATTTTTTTTCTTCAAGGAAAATTAAATTCTCATAAATCGAAAACTGTTGAATTTAGGTAAGACGACCGGTCGATTGTATTTGAAGAATGACGCGCCGCATGTGACGCACGGGGGATATTTACTCTTCATCCTTGCCCCCGTGTACACATCACGAATCGGTGTATAGGAGCAGGTGTTCGACGGGCTGCGAACTCCCCGTGTATTCCTCACCATGTCACGATACAATCGAGACGTAAACATATGTTCGTAATGACGGGCTCTTGATTTTGACGAAGGGCCCTCGTCGTCACGAAGCGCCGCCCCGTGATTGTCCCTTTAATACCCGACGATTGCCAAGTGCCCGAGGCTACAATTGATTTCGTAAAAAATAGTACTTCCTTTATTCTAATCAGCTCGAAAAAAACGTATTATCTGTCCAGGTCGGTTAACCAGTGTGAAAATCCAAATCCAGCCCAGTTGGTCAATCATTATGCTGTTTTTTTCACGGTCGATTGATCGGATAAATGGTCATCGTTGAACCGGAAATACTCGGGTTATTGAAATTGGGGATTAATATGTTTTCAGGAAATCGCTATTCGAACTTAATAATATGATTGAATAACCACTTTTATATAACTGACTAATTAAGTTAGCTAAGAAGGCCAGAGTCATGATGAGAGATGATGACCTCCATCCTTCTTAGAGCAATAAGGTTCGTTTTTAGAAAGACTTTTAAAATTATTATAATCACTCCTGTTTGATGATATTCTTGACTCTGTTTGTATACTTTTCTGTTTGCAGTAATTGTGCTCATGGCCTTTGTTTAAGGACTTTTTCTGTTTAGTGCAATTTCTTATTCGTTTCATTTTTGTTTACCCATCATTATATCTAGTTTTAAGATTGCTCTAAATATCCTCTAATTAAAAACGTCATTTCAAAGAGAATTTATATGATTGCTACTTTATTTCCGTTACTTGTCAGTCTAATGCTGGGAATCGTTTCAATTTTGAAATTTAGGATAATCGCTAATATTTTCTGGCTTTCCAGATTTTAGGATTTAAATAAATTTAACGTGATCTTCTGACGTTTATGAAATTTCTGACGTTTTTTGTATTTGTTTTGATATTTCTAGAAGCTAGATATATCACAAACTACCTTAAATAACTGAGAAAACCTGATCAAAAGGGAGCTAAGTGTTGCTGTAACATCATCGCAGGTATCAGTGCTACTTGGCTAACTGGTTTACATTTATTGATCAAAACTAGATTGTCTAAGCCTTTCTAGAGACGGATTGGTCTGGTCTCAATCATCATTGAATTGTAAACAAATTCTTTGCAAGAATATTAAACTTATACCCAACTACCTAATCTTGACTATAAACCTGTAAAGATCATCATTTTTAGACTACTCTGATTTTTAAATCCATTCTAGTAATCAATGGATTTAAATAATATAATGTTTCTTCCAGTATCGTTGGAATTTTATTTTTGGGAGTAAGAATCTTATAATTAACAGTCAGAGCTGAACGACTCCTTGGGACTTTGCCTCTTGGGTTTTATTTCAAATTATTTTTATTTTTATTTGTCTACCCATTGAGCGCAGTTTTAAAATACTTGTGAACCTCTGTACTTAGGCTATATTATTTGTCGGCAAACCTCAGGGAACAATTGGACAAGCGTCGACTGTCACATTTTTTTAATTTGAAAGTTATAATTCGCAGTCTTTCTCTATCTTCTTGATCAATAAATGCCCAGAATCTTGGGTGCTTCATGAAGTAGATAACGTAATCTTTAATCTCGCGAACAATACTTTTCTTTCCTGGCTAATCATGTAAGAAATTTCTCCGCGTTGTGTACTGGTGTACTTAGGCTAGTAACAACTTTCCTTAATTGCTTGTAACCAAGTTTTCATGAATGTTTCTGCTCATTCTATTTCAGTTTGTTTGTCCATCCTTGATTTAGATAATCTTCTATGGTATTGACAATCAACATGTGGATTTTGGACATTCGGATCTTTCTTTACCTTCTTGAGCACCAGAAACCGGAAATCTTTAAATCAAGATAAGATTATGTTTTAACATATATGTTACGGCATCAAATCCGAGAAGTATTTTTTAGGGTTAGATTGTAATAGATGACACGTCCTGTTGAACTACTTCTTATCATTTTATTTCTTGTCACTGCAACTCTTTCTGCATTTGTTTACCCACCGAGTTTTAGATCAACACAGGACATAGAGATTATGTGCGACTGGTATTTCTGCTATCGGTTAGACGAATTCAGATAATGCTTCATTGGAAATGAATTGCAATTTACTTTAGAATTTTGACATTAGAAAGTTACGATTGCTGGAATGTCTTGGCCTTCTTGATCAAAGAAGTTTCTCAACGGAAGGTGATCTTTAGTAGGATGAATAATATATTTATTTTCTTAGAAATCTTAGTATTTCATTTAGGGCGCTGTCTAAATCCATCACGCTAAAATTTCTGCTAGGACATTATCTTAGAAGGGTCTTCATATTGTAGGTATTTACGTTGATATTATGGACGGATGGTCAATTGTATTTGTTTGGTGATTTATTCTAACAATTCCCTTATTGTTGTTTTTTTACCACTGAGTTTAGTTTTTAGTCAACTCTCAACCTAATGGAACCTAATGTCTCTACCTAATTGAACATTTCAAAGGAATGTGCATTATTTATAATTGATTTGATGACGTTCGAACTTCTTCAGACTTTTCATATTGTGTCTATCTAATCCACATTGCAGTCGTATTAATATGTTATCATTTCTAGAAAGGATCATCATGAATGCGTACTTTATGAATACAAAACATTAATGTTTTTCGTAACGTAAAAAATGTTCATCTTGATATATAATACTCTACAGAATATGACATCAAATAATCAAAATAAATAATAAGAAAATAAAATTCACGTTAATCGAAGTGAAAATGGAACACGCAATACGCGCTTTTCCATCCCGAAAAATTAACGTATGCAAGCTGGAAAAAAAGGGATTACACTTTTTTTGGCGTTGACAAAAAAAAAGTGTAACGCAAATGTAACGTGGCGCAGCGGTAGGGTTTAAATATGCATGGGGAATGAAATTTGACATATTGTCCACCCGAATCACGTTATTTCTGGGGTTCGAAACTGCCGGCGCACGAGCGTCACATAGCAGTCTCACTCGTTTCGTACAAACGTACAGCCATAAAACATAAGCAATTTAGGGGGACTGGGACGCGTGTGCGTCTGCAAACTGAGCAGGTACCCTAGAACGTGACCGAACTCTTGAATGCCAGAATTGTGATGTTCTCGCCGAGGATGAAATCGTGTTTCCTGAAGAAGAATGCAACTTCTCCGATGTTTCCAGTTCTTTGCATCAGAAGTTTTTGTTTTCCATTGTCGCCATTCCTGCCATTTTTGTAGCACTTGTTATTTACTATTTTTTTAACACTTCGTAGTAATAATTGTTGCATCCTATGAAAGAACTGAGCTTGAGCCAATTTAGAATGAACAATTGATGTCAATGATTATCTTCCTGTCAGAGTTTTCCTTCAGTTTTGTTTGTTATTGTGGATATTGCTTCCGTTTCTTGTAGCAGTTGTTATTGACTACTGTTTGCAAACACTGGATGGGAGAAGTATGTCTTGCACATTATGAAACTACTCAGCTCCCCATTTGGAATGAAGAATCGATGTCAATGATTATCTTCCTGTCACAGTTTTCCTTCAGTTTTGTTTATCATTGTTGCAATTGCTTTTATTTTTGCAGCACTTGTTGTTTCTTACTATTTTCTAAAAATACTGGATGGAAGCAGTATGTTTTGCAGACTATGAAACTAATTAGCTTCCATTTTAGAATGAAGAATTGGTGCCAATGATTATTTTCATGTCAGAGTTTACCTTCAGTTTTATTTGTCATTGTCGTTTTGTCATTGTCGCATTTGTTTCTATTTTTGTAGGACTTATTATTGACTACTTTTTTAAATAAAAAACAGAATGGGGGCAGTATGTCTTGCACAATATGAAGCTCCTCGACTCTCCATTTGGAATGAAGAATTGATGTCAACGATTATCTTAATATGACAGTTTACTTCAGTTTTATTTGTAATTGTCATTTTGTCATTGTCGTAATTGCTTTTCATTTTTGTGTCACTTGCTGTTATTTACTACTTTTTGAAAATACTGGATGGGAGCAGTATGACTTCCCTCCTTCGACATTAAGCAGCTTCCAATTTAAAATGAAGAATTCACGCCATTGACTATCTTCACGTCATGTTTTACTTTGTTTTGTCATAATTGATAATTATATGCATATCCTCGATCGAAGGTTTTGAACTAATTCTCATGATTGGGATTAATGATGAAGAAATTTAAAGGACTCCGAGGGCAAGAAAATTTGGTATGATTTAGGTCTAGATTTAGATTCCAGTCCATTTTAAAAAGTTGTGTTATAAAACATGTGAGTTAGTTATAAAACCAATAACCAGTAGGCAATGCATGCTCATGTTTACATTTTTAATAATAAAAATATACGAAACCATTCGAGAAATTTACGGTGTCATTTATTCGACCACAAACACCTGATAAATTCAACTAGTAATGGGAAGTTAAAAGAAAGTTAGTACAAGAACTTTTTAGTTATGATAACTCTACTGAAGTTGTTAATTGCACTATTTTTATTTAAGTTAATAATTAGCAGTTAAACTCAAGCAGAAATTTAATCAGTATTCAGAATAAATGAAGAATAATAAATGCGATACTATGCAATAAACTCAAAGAGGCCTAATCTAGATGAATGCTATAAAAAAGACCCGCTAATAGCTTCACTAAAATATAATTCCAATAAAAAATATCCAGATAAATTTTTAGTGAATTTGACTATTTTTAAACTTACTGTGATTCAATAGGCTCTCAACGAAATGTTCTAGGTTGCAGTTATTACCATAAAGAAGTTAAATCAACGAAAAATGTAGTTCTGCTAAAAATTAACTAAAAATATATCTTCATTCCTCCTCGTTTACTGGATGGTTATATTTCAATAATGTTTTAAATGTAGTTAACTTTAAAATTGTATTCCTCTAACTTTACTAATTTTTAGTTGATTTAACTCCTGTATGTCATAATAATAATTAATAAAAATCCATTGAGGACCTATTTACTAAGATATTTTTGTCAGTGCTGTACAAGTTATTAAGTCACAAAATCTGTGCTCATTGTACTTGTTTCTTTCTTTGAAAAGATTTATTTTATGAACATTTATTCATTGTTATTTGCTAGAGTTGTCTACATTTTGTTAACAAATTATTGAGTGCTTTCTCATAACTTAAACTACGAACACATTCTTTATTAAATGCATACATAATTTGTTTTTTCATAAAAATTACTGAACCTGTTTAAAGTTAAACATATAAAAGATATCTGAAAATGACAAGGTTTTTACAAAACTCTCAACGTAAATTACGTTTTTTTATTTAAAATTACCAGAAATAATTTTTTAAATAAAGGACTTGCTGTACATTTTGATAATATTGAAGCAGAACTCAGAAATTGTTTAAAAAATTGTTAAGGGTTATCCTTTAGTTGTGGATATATGAATGAAGTTGTGATATTAAAAAGATAATTAATTGATTTCTCGACCGTTGGACACTGAATACGAAATTTAGTTCATTTAACTCAATGGGCAGTTGTCCATTAAAATTAAAAATTTAATAGTTTCTATTGAGACAAATAGTTGAATTGACTGATATTTAGTTAATCTGAGGCACGGTTCTCTGACCTAAAGCACCTGTAAACACTGCTGGAGTTTCAGAATCCAATGAGCAACCCATTAAGTTAAACTTAATACAATTTATTAATTTAAAAAGAATTATTTACTCGTAAATAGCTATTTAAACATAGTTAAAGTGGGTATTAGTAATTGTTGTTTTGAATTTTCGAATACTACGTCAGATTTTGAATTTGTATAATCCATCTATTAATTAGCGACCGCAATTCTTTATAACGAAGTTCAACGCATGCATTTATTATTTTTATATTAGTTAATAATTATTAATTATATTTATGTACATGCGCGTAGTTAAATTGTCACAAGATGCCAAAATCAAATCAAAGTAACTTCTACATTTTATTCCACAAGCTACATTCGTAAAGAAATATTTGTTCAGTTTTATTTTGATAGGGAAACAAAATTTTGTGCATGTTCATAAATTATTAAGAGACATAATACATTATTTTTCATTAAATCTGGACCGGAATTGAAGAATACAACATAACCTAAAATAAATTAACTCTATAACTAGAAATAGGCTTTAATTGTCAGTTATGTTTAATAATAACTATCAATTGCTCTTAGTAAAATTATGTAAGAAAGTAAATTGAAATGTGTTATAATTTATTGTTGTCATGAATAGATAGAAATGTTGGTAAGATTTTGGTGTCCAAATATGTTTATACATATTTAAAGATAAATCATATTAAAATGACCACGTTTCAGACATTGGACCCAGATATTTAAAATGACATCTTACGCCGCATACACGTATTGTAAGGGGCATTTTTGTTCATAATTATGAAATGATTTTTATAAAATTAATAATAAAAATCCTGTATACTACATAACAATGTCAACAAATTGTCTGCCTCGGGTTAAATTTTCCAAAAAGGTTACGTATTTATTTGTTAATTTTCAATAATTTTTCAAAAAATCAATTTTCAGAAAAAAATAGACATTTAAAAAAAAGACTTTCAAAACATAGGTGCATTTTGAAATGTCTGGTTTTTAAAATGTTTGAGTTTTGAATGTCTGTTTTTGAAATGTCTGGTTTTTCAATGTCTATTTTTTAAATATCGGGTTTTTGAAGTGTCTGTTTTGTGTTTTGTCGGATTTTTGAGACGCACCTATGTCTGTTTTTTTAAATGTCTTGTTTTTTAATATCGAGTTTCTGAAGTGTCTATTCTGAAATTTGTTACTCGGGAGTTTTTGGGGTCGCTAATTGGAAATTTGAGGTTGGTTTTGAAAAAAAAGGTAGATCCATTCTCTCAGCCTACAATTTTGGAAATTACCTAATGTTACCCGTTATTATTTTTACCAAGTTAAGCGGATCAAATATGACGGACATACATTTTACAAACTACTCCATTTGAAGAAAATTTATTATTGGAGGGTTTTCAACGACGCTGATTACGAATGCGGCTAAAGTTCTGAAATTTAATGTTTTGGATTCAATGAATTTGGAGAAATTAATGTCGGATTCGTAATCCAAAATCCCGAAAAACCGTTAGTAACAAATTTTGTTAAAGATTTGTATACTGTATTGTTCGCCATAATGTATCAGCAATTTTGAATATATGAAAAACTGGCGACCATAAAAACCCTTGCAAATAAATCAATATTAAAAAAAACGTTTTTTTAAATTTTATGGTGTAATAACTATTATAGTAATAACATTAAACGGGTTAACTAACATTTTAGGTGATACTACATATGGACCACTATGCCACAAAGAGTAAAAAATATGGTATCTATGGAAACTATACTATATGTTTCAAAGTACTAAACTGGTGACGACACTGATGACAAGGACCATAAAAATATAAAAAAATGGATATAAAATACTGCTAATATTAATTTAACATTGTCAAAACAACGTGATTCAAAAAATTATTGCTTCAAATCATTTTGTCATTACTTTAGAAACTGCAATAAGTATTGGAGAGGAAAATAGCAGTTTAATAATAAATATTAAATCGCTGGTAATTTTATTGAAATAGCATTAAAAATCCAGAAGGCTCATTTCGTTGGTCGTATGTACATCGGCGGCGTGTATAGCTTCGATCCGCCTTTTTTACGAGATATCGGTCCGCCTCAGGTATTTTATACTACAGCGAAGAATCTGGGCAATGGCTCTCTCTTTCATGTCGCTGCCGGTCGACGGATTTTTTATCGGTTGTCTTTAATAAATCCAAATTTCGAGCTATTACAGAAATTGATAGAAACATAGACCAATTTGTTTAAAATTTTAAAGGCGTGATACTAGATGCTAAGTGTTATTTCAATATATTATATGTTAAATAATGCAAAGCAAATAATAAAAAGCTTTCAAAATAGTATATTATGTCGTGCGAGCGAAGCGAGGAGGTTGATATTTTGTCTGTGTTGCTTACGATATTTTTGTAATACGACAGGTAGGCGTGAGGCTCGATAATTATTTGCGCCTGTAGATTTCACGGTAGGGCGCAAAATCGAGTTCTACTCCCAGAGTGTTATAAATATTTTATTTTTTGATATTGTATTCTGTTGTTTCTTGAGTAATGCATTTCTACGACTACTAACGTATATTTTTAATGTTTGTTATTTGTTATTAGTTTGTTGTAACTTGGATTTGATGGAAGATGTTGACAGACGGATAAAAATAAATAAGCAAAGTAGACCGAGGAGAAAAGTAACATTACAAAAATTTACCAACTACAATAAAGAAAAACGGATAATACATCCAAATATTCTTATTATGAATCTAGAATAACATTTACGAATTTTAAGTGCAATTCATAGATATGTATCGTATATTTGACAAATAATTAGATTATTTAAATTGTATAGATGTCACGTTTGTATCTATATCAAAAGATTTTCATAATGTTGGCATTTTCTTAACGAATCACATGTAAAATACTAAAACATTATTTACAAGAAAAAAAATAAAAGTGTAGGTTAGGTTAGTTTGGCTAGGTTACGGGGACTCTGGAAGAAAGCAAAATAATTTATATAATTTATTTGAAAAAATGAATTAACGCGATCGCGAGAAAGACATTTTTATGACTTTTTAAAAATATTTTATAATAAATGACGAATTCAATCATATCTATACATGAAACGAGATAGATAATTCGTCATTGTTTTCATTAATTCTTTTTCCCATTCATGATTGCTACAGCTTTTTTGAAATTCAAATAATTCGTCAGGTCGTTTATGATTTTATTTGGTATTTGCGATTGATTTGAAGAATTTTTGTTGTAATTTGATCCGTGTATACTTTGACGAAATCACTTTTGATTTATTGTAGTATCAATTACGGTTCAGTGCGTGTTATCACATATATTGAAGAATGTACTTAATTTATTAAGTTTATTAGTTTAAGAAAATTAGTTCATTATTCATTATTATAGAGCAGCGAAAGAAACATAAAATTGTTAACATTAAAATGCTGGGAATGATTTTATATATTAACATTTTTCTTGTATCTTTTCTGTTTTAAAAATAAAGTTCCATCAAAGACACGTTGCTAACGAAATTCCTTGATTTTCGTGAATAAGCCGGAGAAGAATATTCCTTCGGCATTTCTGAGACTTTTTAGGTCAGAAACAAAAGGAAGAATGGTAGGAAGTTATTACGATAAGTTAATTTTTAGATCCCAATTCTCCGGTAAAATTGATTAAAATACTACCATTTAATTTGGGTCATTAATGTACCTTTTTTCAGTAATACAAACCTCGTCCCACAGAATCACATGGATTACAAATTATAAAGATAAATTCGAAAAATAATCATATTTTATTTGCAACAATTATATAATACCATTTTGTAATTTAATGGAATCATTAATGACAATATTCCATGCTCTTAAATAACTTCATCGCAATAATATATACATTTAACTTTTATCCGAACATCTAAATTACTGTGATTAAGTAATTGACTGAAAAATTCTGTTTTCTTTTTAAAATAGATTTTTATGAAACATTTTTAGCAGAATAAGTAACAATTTTATAAGAATTTTACAATAAAATACGACAGAATCTAAACGAATTATTTGTGGTGGACCCGAAAATTATTATACAATAATATATTTTAGGCATTGCAAATGCGGATGATCTTGTATTATTTACAGATACCGCGGAAGATCTGCGACATAAAATAAAACTCTTAGCATGTTATTGTCAGGATAACGGCTTGATGGTCAACAAATTAAAATAAAAAATCCTTATTTTTCATAAGGGGAGGAGGTCGCCCAAATTAAGGTTCACTTTTGATGATGAACCGATTGAAATTGTAAATGAATTTATTTACCTCGGCTGTAAATTTGTAAGCTCTGGATTATACGGCTCGAATTTAAAAAAAGTGAAATGTCATACCATGACTGCAATAAATACGACCTTATGTATATTAAAATCAGTTCGTTCAGATACGTGGGATTCGAAAGAGTATTTATTTCAGTCACTGGTTACAAGCGTGTTGTTGTATGGGTCGTAAGTTTGGGGACTACGTTATTTCGATGGAATGAAGGTAATACAGACCTTATTTTATAAAAGATTGTTAGTTCTACCTACATATTGTCCTAATTATGCAGTCAGACATGAGGCAGGCACACTCCCCTAGCGGGGCAGGTTATTAAACGTTCGTTAAATTGGCTTGAAAAACTTTTGAAAATGGAAGATACAAGATATCCAAAGATATGCTTAAATCGTCTAATAAATCTATCGCAAAAACCTACTAATATTGTGAAGTACAACTGGTACTCCCAAATTAAACAATTAGTGATAAACTATTCTCCTAGCAATATTTTGGATATTTTGAATCTAAGTAAGATGAAAAAACTCCAAACAACTGTTTATAGAGGGTATTGCAATAAGGTCAAAGCGGAGGATCTTAACAGATTGTCTGGTACTAGTTTACAGGTGTATCAGCAAACTGACCTCTCTAATGAGCGACAAAATTATTTACAAATGCGACTACCGATAGTTGTCACTAAAACAATTGCTCAGTGTAGACTGATGGATGCGAAGCTCCCTAGAATTAGGATAAATGATATGACAACAAAATTGAATGTAAATTCGAATTGTCCAGTGTGCCTTCAGCCTGAACCCGATGATTTTTTAATTAAATGTCAGGATTTTCATGAAATACGCCAAAAACTCCTGTTAGATACAGGTGCTGCTAAGAATGAAAGCGTAGTGGACGTCATGATTAAATTGTTATCGGCTAAAACTGAATCAGAGGTTAGTCTACTGTATAAATTCATCTCCAAGGCAGTGACGTTGCGCGTGAATAAATATTCGTAATATTGTATACCGATATTTTGTATCGAAAACTCATTTGTACAGAACTATAGTTCTAAGCAAATTAAATAAATATTATTATTATACAATATTAATACCGAAGAAATTAATCAATGGCAAGAATTAGCACATTTATAGATTTTACCTAACGTTTTCAAGATTTTTTTTTAATTAAAACAGTGTAAATAATTTATTACGCTCCGATGATATAAACGAAAAAGAAAATATAAATCGAAGGCGTTGTAATCAGCAATTCGCGATGGCCAAATACGAACAAATTTTTGGTGCGAACAATTTCTTTTTCACTGTTAGAAACTTGTTTAACTGAAACAAAATGGGACTAGTTCAGAAATGTTATATTACTAAAATTCCGAATTATAAAACAATCTAAAAATAACGCCGATATTTTTTTTCGACCACTAGGTGGCTTTCAAATCTAAAAGCGATATTGCCTAACGTTTCTCTCAAGCGACCATCTGGAATCTGGTAAGTCGTGTATTGTAAATGTCACCCGTCAGTTTAGAATTTAAACTAAATAGTGGTGAACTTCATTTTCGGTTTCGGACGCCTCCTAGTGGACTTCGGAGAAACATGTATTTCAAAACATCGTTTCACATCTATTACAGCTTATAGAAAAAAGAATTTTTCCATTGGTGTATGTGCACTTTTATTTTTTTTACAGTGTAGAAATCACTGTTTGGAACATAAAACTTGTACTCTTTGTCCTCAGATTTCCATTGCGAAATAACATTGTTTATATATTTTAATAATAAAATAGTTGTTTTGCATTCTACCTAACATAAAGTGCTATTTCAAATGGAATAATATCTCATGTCGACTTCAAATGCGGTCTTTGAGCATGAAGTCGCACACAGCATGATATTTTAGGTGAAATTTAATATTGTACTATATCGCAACTATTGACATTTCAAAACAAATAGAAAAAACAGGAAATTACTCTACTTTCGAGCTAAGATGTAGGAATGCGAACGCAATATCATATCACCGGTACACGTGCCTAGAAAATGTTCTTCTTGCGCAAGCAGCGTCGGAAAATCGAAGTTTCGATCGGTGCAATTTCAGTCTCAAAATAGTGAAACGATTTTGATAGTAATATAGCGACACTGTTATGCAATTCGATTATACTAATCCATACGCAGAAGTTTAACAAGTGTGCTGTAAAGCGGGCGTCAGTAACCTTCTTTACCTGCGAGCATAGTTTCAAGGAGGAACGCGCGTGGCTTGCATATATGTATTGCGCATGCACTCTACTTCAACAAAACAGCAGGTGAACTACCGTAAAAAGTTCATCCATTTTTAATTGTTTGTGCCGGAGTTACGCGACGAGATTTCTCATGAATGTAAAATGCCAAACGAATTCTTCATCCAACTATCCGATAAAATTAGTCAGGATGACCAAAATATTTCCTTCTTGAAAGAAACTGTTTTTTGCTGTCACCACAACAACCCGACACCCCAAACAATGCGTGTGTACGCGAAAAGTCCCGCGGATGAAAATGACCGGCTAATGACGGGCCAAAAGCGACGGGCGAAAAAAAAAATACAGGTGTTCTTGGAGAGGTACGCATCACGAAACGGCGTTTACATCGCCCTTGTAAATTTAAGTCTCATTACGTTCCACTCATCGTCAGCGTCGTCAGCGTCGTCGACGAACCCTCGGGCCGCCTCTCTATATATATATATATATATATATAGGATACTATTACCCGCAAACCAGGGCTCCCGTGCGCTGCCTAACCACAAAAAGGGCCGTAAGGGAAGACCGTAAGTATTATTGTAATTATACACTTAGGTTTACTTCCTGCGTCCCTGCCACCCCCTACAGCTAGTTTCCCTCCCGTGGCGATAGCGGGCGCGACTAGCGGCATTATACGTCGAGGAGGTAATAAAAATAATGGTAACGCGAGTATTAAACCAAACGGGACGGAAGTATTACCCTCATCCCTCCGACAGACTATGCTCCCTTTGACACAATAGTCGATAAGAGCCTTGCAATTATCTTCGAAAGGAGTGACCGCCTTTTCCGAAAATGCTCAGTTTTCCGTTACTTTTTATTCGCTATTTTACCCATTCCCTTTCTTCAGTAGCATGGATTAATTTTCAAAAATAGTTGAACATGGGAAGCTTATAGATCAGGAGTCAGTGGCATTTTTATATGTATCATTTGCTCCTCAAACTATGCCGTGGTAGTAAAATGGGATATGTAAACCACTAAAAGAGAGATCTTAGAATCAGACGCTTGAACCTTCCGTCCCAGCATATTTTCCCGCTTCCGTCCCATTATATTTGCCTGTCACCGCTCTCTTTTTCCCCCACTTTGCGGGCTGCGGCCTCTGGAAGGGCCGCTGTGACGTCACAAACATAGCGCGATTGAGAAGAGTGGGAGAAGCGGCGTTCTCCTTCTTTTGACAAATATAAGGAGACGGGAGGGGAAGGCGAGGAACCGAGCGAGTAAATATACCGGAACTCTACTGCACTGACAAAAAAATTAAATTTTTATTCCAAAAGTACAGATTGAAACATTTTTGGTTATGTATATGTAAAGTATATTCATATATGAGTAATTCCACAGATTCTTTTACGTAGCGGGTACTGGTGATTTCAGACTTATCCTCACCCTTTCGAGTATTAAATCATGAAGAGTTTTGGACAAAATACAGTTATAGATCTAAAATTTCATCAATTTTCTATATATTGCTAGTTATAAACAATCCCTATTTGCGCATAATGTGACAAAATTTTACTATTGTCAAAGGGTAGTTGTATAGAAACTTTTGCATCTTAGGGCTATATAAAAATTAAGGCTGTTTCTATCTTTCTCAAAATCGCGTAGAAGCATACTTAACAATTATTCTTTGAAAAAATCTTAAGTTGATGAGTGTGCCTCATGTTAAAAAAAAATTATTATCCCAAATACCACAGGTACCGACTTTTTAAAAAAAAATAAGTTTCGAGAAAAGTATTTTTATTATTATGCAAAAACTTCCTTTTCTAGTGCTGATAAAAACTAAATTTGGTAGATTAGTGTGCCTCAATAACTAGCATACGTATGTCATTGAGAAATGGTCAAGATGAAACGTGAACGACCTAAAAAATACTCAAAAACGAGTAGCACATTATAAAATTATTTTTTAATACTCTGTAACCAGTGTTCACATTAGTTTCGGATGTGTTTTAATTGAAATTCTCATGGCTATTTCAGTATTTTTGTTTAGTCGCAAAAAAAACTAACTAATTTAAAAACACTAGTTATATTTGTATGTTATTTTTTTAAGCAGTTGAAA
This sequence comes from Trichopria drosophilae, assembly GCA_030407085.1. Lineage (NCBI taxonomy): Eukaryota > Metazoa > Arthropoda > Insecta > Hymenoptera > Diapriidae > Trichopria > Trichopria drosophilae. The sequence continues at coordinate 97,096,754 of CM059586.1, read as the reverse complement.
TAAAAAGTTTGTTTTCCTTCGATAAGTCTGCTAAAAAATTATGCACTTCACGATTTTTAGGGGTTTATATACATCCTACTTTGTGATAAATGACATACCGAAGGTGCGCCATAAATTTTTTTTCAACTTTTTCCGAGTTCGAAAGTAAAAAATTCTGGGGAATTACTCATATAACGTCGATACAAATAAAAAACTAATGTGAGATGATACACGATTTTGTTTACAATGCCTTGCCATCATAACCTCCAATAAATTTTGGTGCGAACGCGTATGTAAATATTGTCGTCATTATAGCACGCGTCACCACGTGGCTGAAGATTCTTAAACAATTAATTTTACCGCCCACCATGTGGTGGTCCATCAAGTACCGAGTTTCTCGCAAGTAATGGTAAGCGTCCAATAACGCTAACGGAATAAAAGGTTGCAATATGGCTTATCATTTGTAATCAGACAAAAATCAATGGAATTGTTACAATTTTTTTATTTAATTGAATTATTGACTGTGCAACACAAGTACGGGCAATAACTTTCCAATATACTAAGCTTGGAAAGAACTAAACTATTACTGGCCTTCATTCTGTTATTTGAGCTACTTGACAAGTTTAATTTGAGATTCGAATTCATGTCAAGTAGAGACGTGGTAAAAACTTTTTGCTTTTTGCTCATAATAAGTAATTTTTAGCAGATTTTTTAATATTTCTGAAATAGTTGAGCCAATGTGAAATTTCTCCATCCAATTCCGATTCAGCGGCAAAAATACGTCTGAATATAGTAGAGATATTAAACAGATGTAGGAAAAGGTTCAATTTGACCGAGTTACGTTGATAAGAATACTCTCTTCAAATTTATTTAAAAATGAAGTGTATTTGTTACTTTAAAAAAAAATCACATGCAAATAATATGAATGGTGACTGCCATCAATATCGGAATGACATAGCAATTCTTAATTATTTTGCAAAGAAGACTAAATCAATGAGCATTTTTTAAATTTAGTACCCTCCAACAAATTAAAATATTTTGAAATCTAACCAAAATTGACAGCTTATGGAGTTATCGACAATTTAGGATTACTTTTTGTATAAATTGTATATGAACGATTCATTTCTTCGATCGGAAATGAAAGTTTTCTTTCGTACTTTGTCTTTTCTTTTCTATGGGTGTAACTTGGGAAGTTTTTGCAACTTGTGTTTCTTCCTATTGTTAGGAATACATTATTCGTTTCTGGTTGATTGTTTTGGATCCAGCGAATGTATAGTTTTCAATAATGCTACCACCGGTTAATTTTTCGCCGAGAAATATTGAATTTCGACATGGATTTCAACGCAATTAACTGAAAATAAGGGATATAATTATCGAACACTTTCTAGGTTCCCAAACAGCAAAATGACACCTTTAAGGACTGTTTAAGAAGTCTTAAAAATGGTAAGATAAGTTTAAGTAAGGCACTTGTAAGAGCTCGTTTTATAGATTATCATAATTCAAACCACTTAAGGGGGTCTTTTTGGAGATATCTTTGGACTGAGTTCTGGACGAGCTCTTCAAGAATATGTGCTCTATGGGATACAGGATAAGAGAACGTAATCTCCATAGTTGAACTTGGATTGCAAATTTATACTTTTCGATTTAAAGGTTACATCCCAGACAGGAAAATAAACAAAGAGTTCAGAAGGATTTCGAAATGTGCTGTAAAAGAAGTCAGATATCCCACTTTCTCAGTGGTTTCTGAACATGGTGTCATTATGAGATCTTTATGAACTCTACACACACACGATTTTCGAAATTTTTTTTCGCGATGTGACTGGGGAAACTGTGCAAAACATAGTATGGAACTATTGCAGGCATCCGGACCTTACATTCTTAACTATCGATACGCTGAACCTTAAATTTTAAATTATTCCTAGTAAATTTTAAAAAATTGGTTCGCAATTATGAATTTTTAGAACCTGATTTCAGATTTATGTCAACGACCCCAAAAGTCTAAGACATCTTTCTAAACATACTCTCTATGCGTAACATTTCGAAAAATTTTGTTGAAATCGAAAAATTTGAAACGTGCAATGCAATTGAAAAATAAATTTGCCTGGTAAAAATATGATATTTTTATAAAAAAGAATGGTTAGATGTAATTTTTTTGAAAGTGTGAACTGAATAATGGTCGGACTTTTGATATTTTTCTATTAATTGTAAAGGGTTGAAATCTATGTCGAAATTCACTGCATCTCGATATCAATTAGTTAATTGAAACTGTCAAAAGTAAATTATAAGAAATGTTATTGTCTCACAAGTAATAAAAAACTATTCATTGCATAATTAATTCTTAATTTCTCATTATGAAATATTACAATATGTCGTCGATTACAAATGAAGTAGCAATACTAAATGTTTAAAGTAACAACATTTAGGAAGTGGTGATTGTTACAAGTATACAAGAAAACTAAATTATTCTACTATGAATATTTTTATACAAATTGTGATTTTATTTTCTTTAATTGTATACCAACTAAACAACGCAACAAAAAAGAAGAGAAACGTTTCCAGATCGAAAGAATAATATGATCTAGATACACACATAATTATTTATAAGACGTATTTTCTGTACCTGATATACAGTAATGTTTCTTAATTAATGGAAAAACAATCTTTCTAATGTTAAGCGAGAAGCAACGGTTATCACATACGACATAGCGGCGATCGATGTAACTACTTCATGAAGTAGTAAAATTTCAACTAATCTTATTAATAAAGTAGTAACGTTTACCGTTACACTATTTTTATTCTAAGATTTGCTAAAAAATATTCAAATATCCTACGAGATATTTAGATGGTCCAAAGTCTGTACTAATTCAGACGACGAACGAAAGTCCTATTCTAATAAAATAAATAAAAAAAATTAAATTACTCTTAAAATAAATTAGTAACATTGCATTAATTATTAGTCAAATTCTACTAATTGCTCATCCCTTTTTCACTGATTCAATTAGTAAAATTTTCAGAAAATATAACTAAAGAAATTAACTTATTAACAAACTAGTCACGCTTAATTACACATATCATACTTATATTATTATAGCAAATTGAAAGGTTTGTTCTGAAAACCATTCATTAAAACCTTTTATAATCCTTAAATAATTCACATTATTATTTTATTTATTGAAACAGAATTACAGAATTACTATTTGAATTGTAGAACGGTTCGACCGATTGCAATTAGTAAGACCTAACCTAAACATTGTGAATTGAAATAGTAAAATACCATTAATAACTAATTCATTAGTCAAAAGTTGTCATACGAAATGAATAAGTAAAAATTTGAATAATTCAAATTTAGATATATCTTTAGACTACATTGGTACTATTTTATCTTAGGTTCGACGATAAAGCGTGTGTTACGAAGAGAGCATAGGAATAAAAAGTCCCATCTAATTTATTATTAGATAATTCAGTTTAGATTCTCTCATCTTAAAGTACAAGAGATGGATCAATGTTACGAGACAGAATATTAATATACTTTTCCATAAATTCATTTTACTTCAAGTTCGGAATATTTGAAAGATGATAATTCTAACCGTTCAAAAAGTTTAATACATAACTTAAAATTAAATTACTTAGAATTTTTCAGAATATCTTAATATTTTTGTGTCGAAAAACAGAATAAAATCTGATACTTTATTAATTTTTAATATTATTTTGATTCGGTATGAATATTTTAACATCTAGTCGGTACTCTTAATAAAAAACGTTGTATTTCTTGGTACAAAAAGTAAAACGCACTACTATATATATACATCAAGCAACTAAATATACGATGAAAATCTCTAAATGTGAATTAGTCGAACTAATACTAGTGAAATTATACTCTTTAAATTTGAATTAGTGAAAAGTGGGTCACTATTTGAAATTAGCAACAAAATTTACTAATTATTAGTCGATAAGTTGTAGATCAACTAGAATATTTAACACGAACAACCTAAATACTTTTTGTTTACTTTCAATACGATAATTTATATTATATTTATTTTATAACTTAAAATATACTTAATATCTTAAAAATTGTTTCAACACTTTTTATTTAGTTTCCGTAGGAACAAAACCGACTAATTATTAGTCAATTTTAACTAATTGAATGAGTTAATCAAATTATATTACTCGTTCAATTAGTAAAAATTGACAAATATTTGGTAATTTTTTTTACTAATTTCAAATAGTAACCCACTTTTCACTAATTCAGACTTAGAGAGTATGTAATTCTACGTAGCATAATAACATATGATTATTTTATTAGTTTTAAATGCATTAACGAATTAGTAAAAATGCTTCATTGAATTTACTGATCGTAAGTAATACAATCCTTTCTTTATTTCGTTGCCGTTCTGTCTAGTTCACTCTCTAAATCTGAACTAGATAAGAAAACAAAAAGTTAGGGAATAAATTAATTAGTATTAATGTTTGCTAATAAAAAGTTAAAACCTACTAATTTATTAATAATTTCACAAATTACTAAATTAAAAGGTCAATATCTACTTGTAGATTAGTAGAATTTTACTAAGGAATTAGTATTTTCGTACTATTTGCCAGTAAAAAACTTACTTAATTGATGATAACCCACTTCGTCGTTTTTTATTAATTCATGTTTAGAGAGTACATAATTAAGACCCCAATTTCTACGAATGCTAACTTCAAAAATGTTTACCACATATGAAATATTGAGACTCTAAAATACGAATTGCTTTACAAAATCATAAAATGAATGCTACTAGATATTGACCTTCCATCACATCATCCAAAAAGTATATAAAATACCGTAAAATTCTAGCATAGCTTTCTTTTGTTTTCGTGAAGAGTTAGAGTAAACAATCACCAACTATAATTTCAAATTAGATATAGCAACAATGACCGGAAATTCATTAATTTACGACTTTGGCGTTGCGAGTAATCAAGTACAATCGACGATGAACCATCATATATAACATCGTGCATATATAAATGCGCAGATATGTAGATATCCATATTTTCGAATACAGACCGCGAACGTCTGCTCCGGACATAAGTTGGACAGCTGATCGATAAACGGCCGTATGTGGTCATACACTGTGCTACACCTACCAACCACGATGCTTTCTCGATTTTAGTAAGAGCTTCTTCGTGAATTTGCCCTTCCGGTGCTAGTGTTTGCATTGTTTGTTAAACAAATGATGCAGTGAATGGCTAGTGATCTTATCGTAGCAGGCACGCTTTTTAGAGGTCATTTATGGTGTTTGAAGACTGATAAGGGCTTACCTTCTTCCTGGAGAAATTTCCTGAGTCTGAATACTTTTCGTGTTTGTAAACCGTTAGAAGGGTGTTTAGATTATTCTCTATCGTTAAAATTTCCTTTGATTTTTTGGGAATGATTTAAAGAGTTGTATATATGTAAAATTTCGTTACCAGCATTTTTATTCACTTTTTATGTATTTGTATACATTGGTATGGTATTTTAGGTACTTCGAAACATTGAGCGTAGGTCAGCACTGATTGTACTCTTATAAATCTATTAAATATTGTGGAGGTTATTAATAAGTATGTAATCACGTATATGTAGGATATTTTATACCTGAAGTGGCCTGTGTCGTTCCAGGAATCATGATGGGTTATAGAAATGTCCTACCAATTTGAGAGATGATATACATTCATCTGTCTAATAATCAGTACAGAGAAATGTTTGTTTACAGTTAATGTAATAGCTTCATAGTAAAGCTAACAGAATTTAGATTTTAATTGCAACGCTGATGTACACATGCGCAATATCGTTTTGATAAAAATCGTTAAGATGTATAGATATACGTCTTCTAGATGTCTTTTCGCAAGTTATCTTTCAATAGCTATTTGAAAGATATTTGCAAAACGGATATCCCTGACAAAGAAGTGTAAAGGATATATTGTATTTGGGTATTGTTAAAAACATTCCCATTCACACCCTTTACATCACAATAAAATTGTTAGAGATGTAAATTTACAACTAATATCTGACATTTTTTAAATGCCTCCTACCACTTCTAGTTTTACACAAGGAGGAATTATTTCAAGTTAATCTGTCAAAATCTTTCTGGTGTAATTACTTGGTACGAGGAAACAAATTGGTTATCAAAAATACTCTGAGTTGTAGACGAGGAATTAGTTTAGATATTTTCTGTAAATATTTTATAAGTACAGATGCTTATTTACAAATTCTGATTAAAAATACTGTAACAATATATTGATTGAAACTCACATCACAAACGAATCTTTTAGACAACTAATTTGCTCCTTACTAAAATTAATGTATTTGTCACGTTTCTTTTTTAGCTCTCTTTATAAACATCTTCACTGTAAATTCATCTTTTTTCACTAGTTATTCCTTCCTGATTTACTATTAAATTCTTTTATTTATTATTCACAGAAATAGATGTTCTCTTCCCGGTGTCTTAGAAACATTAAGATGTCAACTTTTCCAATTTAGTAAAAATTTCCAATCATTAAAAATTATCGAATACTAACAAATCTATTTTAATATAACACTTGTCTCCTAACATTAGTTCATCTTACACTTGACCATGTTGAAATCTCTCTGTTCTCTCTGCCAAGCGGAAGTGGAAATAGAGAATGTGATTAGGTTAAGCAAATATGAGCAAGGATGAGCTTGGAAGTATAAATATTGGCTACTGCTGAATGGACTCGACATTGGTAGTACTGTTAAGATAATAGGAACGTGTAACTGCTATAAACTAAATTGTTTATCAGATAGTTATATGAAGCAGATTAACTGCTAAGAGTAAATTAACAAATTTCCCATAAACTTTTCCAATCGAAAATTATTATTGAGTTTACAAGAACTTCTAAAAGCGTTTAAATATACAAACATATTTGGTCCATTGTAAGAAATTTTTTTTTAAGATAATTAAGGGAAAACATTTTTTTTATTGGAACGTTATACGTTTACAATTTGTCAAAATTTGATCGATTTTTTCACATTTTTAAAATAACTCGAGAATACAAAATTTTGGATTTATAAAAAACTGAAAATTTTCAAATGTCCATAACTCGGATACTACTTATCGTACAGTAACAAATAAAAAATGAAATTGTTTGACTTGAAATTTACTTTTATGTAGATATAATGAAAATTTTGTTGCCATTTGATTACATACGTTGTTTTACGTTTTAAGTAATAAATTTATTTGCGAGGTCGTAAGCTGGCAAGTAGTTTCGTTAATTTTTTTTCGGAATTTTATATTTTTCTTTTACAATTTACATTTTGCAAGAATCTCAAGATTTTAACTCATCGAATTCATAATTTTCTACGTTCCATTTTTATGTGTATTTTCGATGTTTATTAGTAATTCAAAACATATTAATATAATTTGTAATCTTTTAATTAATTATGCAAATTTTGTTAATTTTATTTGAAACAACCTTTTACTTTGGTTTTAAATGAAATTATGTTACTCCAGTATTTGAGAATTATTTCACCATTATCTTGTTTAGTAAAGTACCGTGATATTCTTTTCATACCACGAAAAAATGGTGAAAAATTATTCAATTTTCTGCATTTTATTTTAAAAATCTGAAAAAAATTAAAAATATCTGTTTCTGTAAAAAAGAGATGAATTTGTAAAAAAATCACCAATAAAATCGATGGTGGTCGATTTAAAAAGTGGCTGAGTTGAATGACACTACTATACTAGTCAAAACCTATCGTTTTTAGTTTTATTTACACATTTATTCATATTTTTAATTATCACCAACTGTCTCTTGAATTTAAAATTGTTTTTTCTTAAACGCATCTTCTTCAAAAAAATTTGTTCCCTGAATTTCCTTTTTAAAAAAGAACAAAATCAAGTCTTGCTTTTTAACAATTTTTATTACAAACAACCGAGATTTCGACACGATTTGGTACAGTGTTTTCAGAATTAAATTTTAATTTTTCATGTTTGAACGTACTTTGTTCTTCATCGATAATTGGCACACGTGTCCGGTCCAGATTCAAAACACGTGCTGTTGTTTATGAAATAATATTTGTAGCATCATATGTAATACGTCTACTTATGCTGTGAGAACTAAACCATACAAAGCTTCGTTAAAACCGACGAGCTGAACTTAAAAAAAAGTACGAAAAAATTAACCGTTCTCACCTTCACGTTATTTTCTGAACTACTTATTTTAAAAAAGTACTTGAATTCGTCATCTAACGAATTTTGTTCGATTATTATTTATTTAAAATACAAACACGTTTAAATAAGTTTCAATGTTTATTTACTGAATTATATTTAACTCAATTAAATAAAAGAAACGTTGAATGTTTTCTGTAAGCTGCATGTAGGAATTAATTAGTAGGGATATAAATGAGCGAAATGACAGAATGTAAAGACATAATATATAATAAATAATAATAAATATATCATCTGATAATATTTTATATCATTTATCTCTAACTTAACCTAATTACGCGACCTGGCATAACCTAAACTAAATGAAAAAGTCTGTTGGATCAGACATTCCGCACTTTCCATTGGATGGTAAATTATTGCGAATTTTAAAATAAGCGAATTACACGTTATTTTCTACGAAAAAATGCAATTTTCAATATTCAATATATATTTGTTTTTAGGACATCTTGTTTGCCATTTTGAGTTCGTCATCTTGACATTTTAGCATCACAAGCCCCTGTGTTAACGCTTAGATATTTTTTTACGCGATATTTATACTGAACAGACAGATTACAATGCGATAAATAATTAAAAAATATAAAAAAATGAAAATACCTGAATCATGTTTTCTTTAAAGTGTAATTTGTTTATTTTAATATTTTCAATAATTTACCATGCATCGCTAGAAAGGGCGGGGTTTGAGCAATACGAAGCGTCTATTCCAAACATTTTTTCATCATTTTTAATTCAGAACATTACTGTCAAACGTCATGTTAAAATTGTTTACATTTAGTCCTTAAAAGGTTAATTTTTTAAATTATCTTACATATGTATACTAGTGGAGTTAGAAATTTCAAATCGGAAAAATGTTAGTAGATCATTCTCATTAGAATGTGAGGAGACTTATTAGAAAAGACGAGCAAGAAGACATTTGACCCAATCGCTCTCAATAAAACCATATTTTGATAAATTTTTGGACTTTTGCAGTTCAGGTGATGAAAACCGACTAGGAAAGAAGGTGAAAAGCTACGTAAATGTGGTTGGAAAAAGAGGTTTAAAATGAAGTTCTTTTAACGGCAGCTAATTCATACGCAGCCGTAGCCGGGGGCTATGCGACGAATCAAAAGGCAAAGACTTTTGGAAGCTCGACTTCCGGAACTTTTGAAGTATGAAATCCGTTCACGCGATTTTTGTACTTTGAATTCGTCATCCAACTGATTGTTCCAAAAAAGTTCACGTTTAGATATTGAGAAAGGCGAGACAGAGTAAGGTCACTTAGCGATAAAGTTGCTCGGTTGATTTTGTCAATTTGATCGGGGAACAAAGTTCAAATCAAAACCACGAAAGGCTTAAATTTCGATATTGCGTGAGTCCAGGGTATTTTAATTTGCTTCCTTTTGCCAAATTTCAAAACAAAGTGAAGAAAATCACGCTGAAGCTATGCCATATCGAAATTTTGGCCTTTCGGTGTGTTGATTTTCGGAACTTTGTTCCTCGACCATCAATTCCTAACCTAAAATATTCAAATTAAATAGAAACAAAACAATAGGATATATTTTGGCCAAATCAATTTTGGAGTAATTTTTTTGACGTCTTTCACAAAATCGTAACATTTCTAACCGATGTTTGACATAAAAAGGTATAAAATTACCCTAATGGATTTGGCCTTGCAACTAAATTTATTTTTTTAGGTTAGGAATTACCGTCATCAACTGAACAGCCCCTCCATATTGTTTAAACTTGGCAATCTATTGAGGTCGTCATTTTAGCGGAACGCCAATCCTGACATAAAGTTCTCAGTGATTGAAAGCAAGGAAAAAAAGCTTCTCACAGGAGCGGGACGAACGGTCCCGTTTCGACTGGCCTGAGGCAACCGACAGACGAGTCTCGCAGCTCGCCATAATTTTCAATTTGGTCGAATTAACGGTTCTATTCTGCGCGTCTCTTCTCCGTGAAGATCGATAAATAAGGGCCAAGCGAGTAGTAAATATAAATCAGGAGTGATTGGATGTAAGCGGGGAGCGTTATGTGTCCCTAGTGTCCCGTGTGCGGGGTTGCTCGCGGCGGTTTCTCTAAAGGGGCCGAGGGGGCGATAGCGTCGACGGGGGCAGTGGGGCGATAGCGTCGTCGGGGGGCCAAGGGGGGCCAAAGGGACGAAGACGCGTACGAGGGAAGAAACTTCCAGGGATATACAGAATCGTCGTTGCTGATCGATGCAGAAGGTAACTGGCTCCTTCTCGCTCGGTCGGATGCCAGTACCTTGGATAAGACTGGTCTCCTTTCGTTGCAGCACCGGCGGATGCCATTTATAACACAGCCAATATTTCCTAATCCAACGCGAGCGAGCGCCGGCAATCGACCTCGTGGGATATATCTTGGGGAAACATAAAGGCCGCGGGAAACTGCATCGATCAACTTCAGGCGCGACGTCGCAATTTATTATTTCACCCGCCGAGGCTGCAGGATTTTCTCCAAGTGTCACACTTTTCGCGACAAGCTGATTTCCCAGGAATACGCGCGCGGGGTCGCGGATAATGCCAGCGTGTATGTACTTCGTGCATAATGTATGAGTGAAGGCAGCTCGGGAGATTTCGATCGGAAATGTGAACTTTAAAGTGAAACGTATAATGTACCTATGTATGTGGGTGGTTCAATGTTACTATCGGTGGAGCCTTTTTTGTAAAATTTCATATGAAAGTTTAAAAATCATTTTCAGGTCAAATTTTGAGATTGAACTCTCGAAAAATGGAATTGTTTATGCACTGTTTTATATTTCTTCCTGAACAAAACTTTTATTTTTTGTAGAGTTAATCCTATCAGTCATGCATAGATTCTGTTGCTTAGTTAAACAAAAATTTTGTTGCTACTACCGGTAACCCTTTTAATGCAACAATTGTGGTATTCGTTTTGTGAACAGTATTACCCAAGTAGAAATTGAATCCGGGTAAAAACAAGTTACTGGTCAGTTTTACTTGACGCTGGGCAGTGAAACTGGCCAGTATTCGTACCTACTGTGGGATACAAAATTCGCCTAGTGCCCGGATATAGTACTATGCAAACATTAGCTAGTACCGGTCTAGTTTTGCTCAAGAAATATTTTTAATTATATTTCAATTAAGCCTCAACCAGTGCTACTGGCGTTTAGCCCAGATTTTGATACAAGCCCAGTCGTAACGATCGCCGAACCATAGTTTAGTACTGAAACCAATAGTATATTACATTGTGAACACCATTAACACAACCTCTGACATAACCTAAGTGTACAATACATGAGTGAGAATGAAATATAATATGAATTGAGGGTGTGTGAGTTTTTATTATGTTTTGTCAGTTCATATCTTAAAGTAAGATTTAAGATTAAACTGGTAAATTGATATCTCATTCCCAGTTCACATTCCTTCTATAAATATATACATGCGAATATAAGTTTTGGAATACAAGTCTCGATTGTACTACAAGACTTAACCAGTTTCTTTCAAGTTTAATTAAACATTTATTTATCAAAAATATTTTGAAAGTTGGGCATTATCTAGTTACTTAAGTAATAACTGGCTAATTTTTGAATAGATTTTTAATTTATTAAAATATATTGTGATAGAGCTGTTACTGCCTAAAAAGTAGGTAATAATTACGTTGCCAGTTTTTAACAGATATCACTGCCGAGGTGCTGGTTTCTATCTAGTTTTTTCCGACCTATTTTCTACCTGGGTAATATCATCGTGATGTTTCATCTTCTCAAAAAGATTTTTTTTCATTAGTAGAATTCCTCATGGGAGGGTTTATTGAGTGTTACAAATAAGGAATGTGCTAACTTTGAATTTACACTACTAAACTTCTTGACTCAAGAACCAAGTTGACAAATGGCTGGGCTACAAGGATGATCAGTTTTTATTCAGAAGTTGCTTGCTGAATATTTGCTGATATTTTCCTCCGATTTTTGGCATCTGACGTGGTTAATCTAATAATAGCTAGCTATAAGTTATAAAAGAGTGTTCGGATGATAAGAAGCCTTGCCTCGAAAGCTGGAATAGATTATTTCCAATCGACTCAACGTATACGCAAAGTCCGCTTCATATGACAGAACTACATATCATAATCGACTAATTGTTTAATAATTTGAAAAGAATTCAAGAATAACCTGCCTGGTAACGATTATTTACGCGCACTACGTAGTTTTCAGTTGATGTCGACGTAAAACATTGGGCATTCAGAGGGACGACACGGCTAATATTGGGAGGAGGCCTTAATTGAATGGCTAATATTGGGGGAGACTACTGTACTCTTGTCATGATAGTGTAATATCCAAAAGTTTCAAGTAAATGACAGTACAGCGAAACAAACATTTTTTAATGCGAAAGTGTTTAATGCTATAGAAAAAAACATTTGATCTTGACATTTCAATATGGCTGCCAAATTTCTGTACTTGTCACGCATTTTTTACGACAAATCTTTAAACACGGTTGTTGATGTAACCTTTATTTCGAATCCTTCCGAATTATAACAAAGTAGGGTTATATGAACTCTTTTTGACCCTCAAAGATACAGATTTTTACCTCGTCTTATTTGCCTAAAATTCAAAAAGTCGAATTAAAGCACATGGAGTGAAGATGAAAGTACAAGTCATTTTACAATTACAATTTGGCAATACACATCATTTTTTCCGTTTTCAGACGTAGCCCGAATTGGGGAAATGGACTTGTACAAAAATAGATAATATTATGTACTTTTTATCTTATATGGACCTAATTCTTGCAAAATTCGTTTGGCTTTTGTTTCATTTTGATAAGGACTTGGTACGCCTGCACAGGTCTTTTGATATATAATGCTCCCTCTTAATATTAGCCAAGTTTATCTTATCTTATGTATAATTCTCTACCCCTCCTTCCCTAAACTTAGCCGAATGAGGGAACGAAAATTTACCCCTGTCGGCATATGCATGGATGTTCAATTAAAAATTGCTCATGTGTGATAATGCCGTTGGAGGAGAACAGCTGTCGGGCAGGTAGGCCAATATTCGGAGGGACGTCTCGGCCAATATTGGGAGGATGATGTACTGTTGTACTCCTGTCATCGTAGTGCAATATTCTGCAGCATTAAACAATATATCCAATGAAATAAACTGATGTCGGATTTTAATTAATGAAATTTGGAATCATGTACTGGAAAAGTTTCTTTTACCGGTTAGAATTCGATGTCTTTTAAACAATTTCTTATAGCCCGTAAAAAAAAATATTATAACTGGTAAAAGAAAACTTATAACTAGAGATATTGCCGTCCCCAGATGTAAAAGACTTTTACGGGGTATAAGAATTCTAATCGCCCGTAAAAGACACTTTTCTTTGTGTGCAACGTTAAATTTACATGCGACGGATATATTACTATTAAATTAAATCGTGAATATAAATTTTTAGAGGTTATGGTATTAACTAATGGCACACATGAAATTATGTAGGATTTTCACCTGGGACCTAAGAGTAAAATTCGGCCTGTATGTCAAATTTTCTTTGCATTATCTCGCTTTAAATTGAAATTTCTGTATATAAGAAATTTGGTTTTCGAATTTGGACTATCGAAGTGACAAAGGTCATGTGATAAATGAAAAATGGAAATAAACTTCACAAATCTATTGTACTCATTAATTTTCAGTCATTTACACTCGTAAACAATTGATGTTTCACAATATTTGTAATATTACACAACATTGTAATATTCCCTTTTTTAAATAAGAAATTCCGTATCTCACAAAGCAACATTTGAATGTCAAATTATAACTGGATTTTTAGGTTACGATAGACGAGTAAATAAAACACTACATTACAGCTGACTTTCAGGTTGTATTTGCAGCATGTCATTACGTAATAATTTTGACTTAGTCAATGTAAGGATTTAAGTCATATTGATTAGGAAATGTTTCATTATGTTCGAAATATAGTAAAAACGTAAGGTCGTAATTTATAGGTTAAGAAGACATTTTTTGGTGTAAATTTGGTCATTTTAACCTTATTTTATATATTTATACATAATTAAAAGTCACACTAAAAAAGGTTGATTAATATTAAGAAAATTATTAACTATTAATAATGTACTTTGCAACTAAATGAATTTGTTAATAGTAAACAATTCTTCTTAATATTAAAAACAATTTTTTTGTTCCAGAAACTTTAGGCATATTTTAGGTTATATTTATAGTATATAATTTTCCCCTTATCTTTACTACTTGAAAGAGTACGATGTACAAGACAAATAGTCGAAAAGAAATACATATTTCTTGCTTTCTAAACTTCAATTAGCTAAGAATTAATAATAAGACAACGACTTTAGTAATTCAATTAGTAATAATTGTTATTAATAAAAACTTAAAAGCTCCTAATAACTTTATACAAAAAAAAATTAAATCTTCTTTAAGATTAGTAGCATTCTAATAATGAATTTCTAGTTTTGTACTGTTTAGTAGTAAAAAACTTACTAATGATTTTCATTTCATTTTTTTCAATTTTTGCAGATTTTTCAAAGATACCCACAACCGAAACAAATTTTGTTTTGACTACCTGATTATGTTATTATTTTATTTTTTATTGTATATTATTTGATTATACTATTTAATTCGAATTTACGTTTATTAACTTTAGTTTCTTTGCTGGTACTCAGGTTACTAAGTACTCAAGTTTTTTTCTACAACTTTCCATACACATCTCTAGTTTTTCATAATCCTACAGTTAACTGTACTTAAAAAATGTTAGTTTAATTCATTATTTTCTAATTTTCGTTATTTTAGGTACTCTTAAGCTTGAGAACTGGAATGGAATAGTGCAACTATTGTAACTTATAAACTATAATTCATGTACAGTAGATTTTGATATAGAAAAAATAAAGCACTGATTTTTTGTTTAAGAGATTGGTTAATTATATTTTTTTTCTTGGTATGTAACTTTACACTTGTGATCAAGGTATTTAAAATGTCAACTTCTAAAACAATAATAATTTCTTTTATACCTAAATATTCTTTTCGATTTTCTTTCTGATTTTTCAGTTTTTAGTGCAATCCGATTTTGTATCGTTTCGTTAAATGTGGCTTTAATCAATATAATCAATCTATTGAATAAGTTAGTATTCTGATAGTTTGGCACGTAATGTCATTTAAATGGACATATTTTTTTGTTACAATCATTTTCTATTGATTTTTTTGTAATTTTCAGAGTTTTTTTCACTCATTTCCTTATAATCATAAGAAATGAAATATGCAAGTACTTAAATGATCATAAGTTTACCTGCAAATCTATTCATTTATTATGAATAAAACTGAATTAAAATGAATTCCTAACTTTCCTAAACAGGATGCTAAATCATTTTTTATGCAATACGACAAGTATTGGAAATACGAAGATTGCAAGTGGAAATAGTAAAAAGTTAGAAAAGAATATTTAATATTAAAAAAACGTTAATACGTAATAAGGATTTTTTTATGCTTATTATTCTTGTGGATTTTGTATAACCTTATCGAAAAAAGTGGTGCATGTAAAATGTCTCGTTTAATAAATTATGCAAAATGTGCAGTCATTTAGAACGTTTCACATCAGTGGCAAACGATGGATGTTATCAGTGAACGGAAATTCCTGCCAACTTTATATGAAAAGATTTTGCTCAGGTATTTTTGTGTATTTCGAAATAGATTGAAATATTCGAAATCGATCGTTATTTTTAGTACATCGTCGAAAAGATAATAGAATCTTCAAGGAACTCATGTGGAAATCAAATATGATAGAAGAATGAAAAACATTACAAACTCAAATTTAATTAAAGTATAAATCACATCTAAACTGAACTTAGGTAATTTCGAAAATCATATATTAGATCGTCTGTTACTTTAGTGGCGTACATCGTTTAAACTTTTAAAAATATTGTCTTTGTAGTTTATTTTCATAAATATAAAGAGGTTTTTTGATATATATTACGTTTATCGTAAAAGTGAATAATAAAAGATTCCTTAAATACGTCGAATGGCATTTGTTAACGTGATAAAAATGTCGATGATGCTTGTATATAGTATAATTATTGTTTCTCAAAAGTAACTTTTTTTGCAAATTTGGTCTTACTTACTACACAGATTTAATATAAAAAATGATTTAACGAGATCATTAAATCTATCGGTATGATTTTCTATTCAGGAACTTTTTTATTAGTTTACTTTTCGTTGACATAATCTAAAATAAAAATTCTGTAAAATGTATTTATCATTTAATTGAAATATTAAAAGTAGAAAACATATATGAAATAATAAACCCCTAGTACAATTATTGTTATATTATCAACGACTAATACTATAACAAGAGTAACTTTTGCAACTAGAATATTACGAATGAATTAAAAATTGTTACCAATTAACAAAATCGTCAATAATTATATTGTTGATAGAGTCTTGTATTTATTTTCATATCAATTTTTAAAACAATATCAATTAATTTCTAAAACATTGGCGTTAATCAATATAATCAATTTATTAATAAATTATTACCCGTATAGTTTGGCACGTAATGTTATTTAAAAGCACATATTTTTTTATTACAATAATTTTTTATTGATTTTTTTGTCGTTTTTAGAGTTTTTTTCACTCATTTCAATACTTTTTCCTTATAATCATGAAAAATGAAATATGCAACTACTTAAATGATCATAAATTTACCTACAAATCTAATCATTTATTATAAATAAACCTGAATTAAAATGAATTCCTAACTTTCCTAAATAGTATGCAAAATACTTACAATGTTTGTTACTAGAATATTACCAATTAATTAAAAATTGTTATTTAACAGTTAAAAAAATCGTCAATCTTTAATTTTTGATAGATTCTTATACTTCTTTTCATTTATAAATACTAGGAAAATGCAGGAGGGGAATGAACATAACCTAAAATTATTCGTCAAGTCGAATAACATTTTTATAAAAATCTCAGTAACCTAGTTTTACAGTCATATTCACAAGTGTGAATATGAATAAAAATGAGCCGATATTCCGTTAATATCATATTATTTCCTGATTTAAAGTAACGGTATATTTATATTTTATTTAAGAAAAACAAGGTTTGTTATACGTCCATTTTCCAAACTTTACTTCTCTTAATGCACAAACATGAGATACAGTTCTCCGCATAGGATTTTCATTATTTCATTATCGATGACATAGCTACGGTAAAGTTCCTAACAGTCTTGAGCTTATCGCATGTGCACCGCGAGTGTATAGAATAAATAGTAACTAATAACTGAGGCATTAAAACTTTCGTACCGGAAGTTGCGGTGACTAAACTCGTGGATGAAACGAGATCAGAGCTTTTTTCCTTACATTTACTGTACTTTCAAATATTTATAAAGTAATTGCTTCATTCGTTAAAATTATTTATTTGATGAATTTTATTATTTTAAAAAATATATTTTTCATTAATATTTTCTCCTAATAATATTCAGAAGGTGTAATCAATGACTTAGAATCCCTTAGTGTATGATCAATACAAAATCTATAGTTAGTTTATTGATTAATAAATATTATGGATGTTAAAACGAATATTTTTTATAGTATTTACAATTAAAATTTAAAAAAAAACAGAATTTGTTTAATTATTATACAGGAAACTCCCGTACTTGAAAGTAATATTTTTCTCAATTAATTTTAGTAATTAATTTACTAAAGTCTATATACAAGATTTTGGATCTTGAAAAATGAAATCTTCAAAAACAAACGTAATCTTGTTTTTTTAAAGACTATCATGAAAAAAAAATGAAATCTTGAAAAACAAACGTAATCTTGTTTTTTTAAAGACTATCATGAATTTTAATTTAACTTGAAATTATTCATTTCTTCATTAGTATCTTTAAAAGTTATTAATTTATGACTTGAAAGTAGTACAAATCATTATTATTTCGGCAGAACAAATTCTACTGTAATAAATTACATTAATACATTTTTATTATCACAACAAAGAACATTAAAATTAATATAATATGTCCATTGATTTAAATTATGTGAGAAAAATATAAATATTTAGTTTGTTTGCTGTCAAAGTATCAATAATTTCGAACTAGAGAATCTATTCGCTTGATTCAAATTAACGTTAATATTTTAGTAGAGGTTAATAGAGTCCTCATTTATATAAAGTTAGGCATTATAATTTTAATCACTTTTTATAGTCAAAATATGAATGGAAAATTATTTATTACGCAGTTTTCATTTTCTGAGACACTAATTGCAAGTAAATTGTTAAACTGAATAGGTTATAAAGTGCAGGATACTACATTTTTAATATGCTACTTGTAAATGAACTTTTGCACTGAGAAGGGAAAAATGCATTCAATTAAATACTTTATTGTATAATTTAAAGATTACCAAAAAAAGCGTAATGATTTAAATAAAGTATTATTCGAAAGTTTAAGAAAATGAAAATATAATCGAATAAACAAACAGTTTTTTACGAAAGAAGAAATATTTTATGAAGAAAGGTGCATTTAAGAGAAAATGTAGTAAAATTGACTATAATAATATGGACATTTTGCCAATTCAATTAAAATATAATTAAAATTACTCAATATTTGGCTGTTAACAAATGCTACTACGTTTTGTTATGTTAAGAATAACTTTGTGATATTTCATGTAACATGAACATTTCATATAAAATATACCATAGGTTCGTCGATTGTTTCGTGTTTGGCGAAATTGCAATATATAAAAAAAAACGAAACTTGTTTAAAATTTGTGTAATCACTAATATTCTGATATGATTTACATATATTTAATAGTAAAATTACTTTCAAAATCAATTTAAGTTACTTCTTCCCGCATCAAAATGGATATAAATAATAAATTGATGTAATATGTTTAATTGGAGGTAAATAACAATGAGATTGTGTGAAAGGTATGATATATGATCGACAAGAGATACAAAGTTAATGCACTTAATGAAAGGTATCAATATGCGATAAAATAATTAATTTACTATTTCAAATACGTTGAAACGTCACTTTTCACATTTAATCGAATTACTTCAAAGCTGTTTAGAGTGAAATAGAAATAATCAATGAGAAATGATACGTGTGTTTTATTCGAATGTTTTTCTTTTACAACAGCACGTGTCAATATGAAAGATTGTACAAACTAATTTATCTATCAAAGCATTGTCAGTCAAAGCTGCAATAGAAAGTGCAGAAAAGATGAATGCAAACCATAACGATATATGTATACGGAAGGAAACTGTAGTAAAATCAAACGATGAAAAGTCAAGCAAAATTAAAATAGTAGAAACCCTAAGCATATATCACATTACATTCACAATCTTACATTAAACAGATGAAATTTCTTACAAAATTTGAAAATTTTACATTTGGTATAAAAATTGTCAAAATTTGCAATTTTATGGGGGCCAACTTTTCAGTATGAACTATTATGATACGTATTAAAGTTCTTGGTCTCCAAGAAAAATAAGATTAGTACACTGAAAAAACACGTATAATTACAACGACCGAATAAATAGTTGGAGCAACTGTAGTAAATAGTAAAATACGTCCCAGCTACATTCATGGTTGTCTACAACTACTTATTTGGTTATGTCAACTAAATTTGCTTAATAATATATGCTTTATCATTTATGGTTATCACAACTATTTATATAGTTATTGCAACTATTTATATGGTTATCTCAAACATTTATATAGTAAGCTTACGTATTTTATTATGATTGTGAGAACTAGACTATTTTTTTCGGGTAAAATTATTTTAGAGTGTGTTTTATATCAGAAACTTTCTTTCACTACATCTGCCCACCTAATTGCTACTGCCTTTTTTTAAGAAATTCCAAAAACTAAGGTCTGAAATGTAAGCTTTTTATAACAATAACATACACAGAAAAAAACTATTTAATCAATTCAACTAAGAAGATTTAGAATAGAATAGGAAATAGAATATAATCGGGGAAGGGAATAAAATAGGAATGGATAATAGATAGATTCCAACTAAGAATACAGTAATACTGAATTTAGTACTCCGACTGTGTCGGTTAGGGGCTTCTATGAGTACTCAGCACGTCAGACTCCGAAAAAAAGTATAGAACTAGTACAGATTCGATCCTTGAGCGAGTACTGACTTCAGTACTTTTACCAGAACTGTCTCGATTCTGAAAATCAATATAGACTTCTGTACTGACTTACGGCTTATTTGTTGACACTGACTTATCTTTGACTAACGGTACTGTTAATAAATTGTTGTTCAGTATTTCACCGATGGTATTTATTCAATACTTCTACTATCATAGTAAACATGTAATTCTAAAAGTACTACTGGCAATCAGTATTGTGTCTGCGTTAATTTGTTTCGCCAGTCAGTACTCGCTTAATATCGACTCTAGCACTGGCTACGTGTACTGGGTCAATAACTTAACGATTTTAAATTTCAGTATTCTATCGATGTTTCTACTAGTGTCAGTAAAAATTAAGTACCAAAGTATAGTATTAGCTTTCAGTACTGCGTCTTTATGATGTACTCCGTCGGTCGTTTGTTATTTCAACCGATACCAGTACTCGCAAGCAGTATGATGCATGTACTGTTTTTTTTCACAGTACTCGTGTAATACTGGCTGCCTGCACTGATTACTCGAAATGAGTCAGTACTGACAATACTTCGAGTGTAATACTGACCCGTTAACAGCCAGTACTGATTACCGATATCAAGTCAATACTTCGTCCAAAGTATTGCCAGTACTGATTCAGTACCAGTATAAAGTACTGGCTTCTAGTATTATTTGAGTGCTGACCACTGGAGCACAAAAAGTACTTACGTCATACTGCCTGTCAGTACTGACAATACTTCGTGCGAAATATTAACCCATTACCAGCCAGTACTGGTCACCAATAACGGGTAAGTATTTCGTCCGAAGTATTGCCAGTACTGATGTAGTACCAGTAACCTGTACTGACTGCCAGTATTATTTGAGTACTGACCACTGAAGCAAACCAGTACTTACGTAATATTGTCTATCAGTACTGACAATACTTCGTGCAAAGTACTAACCCATTACCAGTCAGTACTGATAACCGATAAGGGGTTAGCACTTTGCTCGAAGTATTGTCAATGCTGACTCATTTCCTGTCATCAATTCTTGCTGCCAGTACTGTATCAGTATCTTGATGGTAATTTTTTTAAACCCATTTCTAATCTGGAAACCTCGAAAATTATTATCTCAAATCCAAATCACATATCAAAAATGGTACTTACATTTAAAAACAGAAAATTATGTTACCTCTTTGGTTCTCTAAAATAGTAAAGTTTGACCAAAAACCATTGCATTTTAAATTTTTAAATTGAAATGTTAAAATTTACCCCTTGAATATCAAAATTTGATATGAAATGGAAAATTTTTTGCTATTTTAAGAGACTTTTCCGCATGAGAGAGACGGTATTTTGGTATCCTCCTGGTCGAAAAAGACACAGGTGCAGGCAGCTTGCACATATCGATTATGCAATCTCGCGAGCCGAACCCGTGCGTAATGCACATCGCGGCCCACACGTCACCCTCGCACGTACATGTTATACATGCACTGGCAGGTTGGCTCCAGGACCGTACCATGTACTGGTTTACGCCAGTACAGTACGGCAGTCTATAGATATATACACATACATATATATATATATATATATATATAGATATACCATCATCCAACAAGTAGACATTAATTATGTCGTCCACCGTTACTGCTATTCGGCCACTCAGGTTTTTGGGTGCACGTGCGAGTTCTCAGAATGTTGGGGAAAAAGTATTACCAAGTTATGTGCACGCATGTTGCGAATTAGTGGAAATATAGAATTGAATATTAACAGAACTTTTCAGTTACTTTCTTTACGGATCTTGAATTAGGAGAAATGTAACTACTAATTTGAATTAGTAATAACATTTGTTTGGTACTTTTATACTTATTCTATGAAAGTTTTGCACGGTTCTTCTATCGAATAAGTTGGATTGTTAGTTTTTTAGTTGCCTAATCATGGAAAATCGAATACAAATTTATAATGATGCAAAAAAGAACAATAGTTACCAAATGGAATATACCCATTGCGACACATTTTTTCCGACGTATTTTGAGCATTTAAACTCGCGAATAACATTGTTCATACTTTATATCGTAATAACATATTTTATATGGTTATGTTATCAATATATAATAGTAAATATAACATCGTCTTTATTGCCAAGCAGAAATTGAACATGAAAGGGACAATTAATATATTGGTAAAGGGCGAGCCACAGCTTTAAATTCCTGTTTTACCTACTAACCACTATATGAATTTTTAATTTTGTTTATTTTTCTGAAGTAGCTTCACATTTTGATCCAATTCTGAAGCAAAAAATATGCAATTGGATAGCACACAATATGAAAATTAATCTTTCTACTAAATATTATTCCATAAAATGAGATAAACAATTAGTAACAATCAATTCATTACGATCAAAATTAAAAAAATGCTATCATTGACATAAAAAAATAAAATACAATGAATTATATCCAGTTTCTTACTTTTGCAGCATAGGCTGCACTTTTATGAAGGAAATTAGGTAATACTGAAGAAACTCCATTGATAAATATGACATACAAAAATGATGATATTAAATGTATAGTTTTTTTTAATTTCGCAATGCAGTGTAATAATTAGGGGCCTTTAATTGTATAATTGTGTTGGGGAACTAAAATGATAGTTTATTATTTTTTGTTTGTTTAACATGAAGATTTTAGGGTTTATTGAGCTCACAATAAGCATTTCTTTTATATTCAGCGTATTACTGAATAGTTTTTTACAAAGTTATATAGTTACTTCGATTATATAATAAACGATTAGTTCTTAATTACTTATGGTTACAACTTAAGTAAAATTATGTTATAGTATTCAAACTGTAAGATAGATCACTAAAAAATATTAAAGGTAACAAAAGAAGATAACTATCTCGAATTTTACAGTTTAAAGCAGTTACCACAACTATTATTTTTCATTTTAGATTTTTAGTTGAATCATTTTACGGTACACGCATAAAAATTTGTTTAAGATGTACTGAGATAAACTGGTTTGAGTTTTATTAATATTAACCTTACTAATTACATCAAATAGACAAAAAACTTTTTCATAAATGTTTCTAATACTCTTCAACAATAGCATTTATTGACTTTAAAACAATAACGACCTTGTCTAATAATTCTCGTTAGAAATATTTGAAACTTAAATATCGAATACTTCGTACTAATCATTTAATATATAAATAAAATCACCATAGTTTTTTCTGTTGCTTGACATGTTCAAAAAAGAAAATTATTTGTTTTCGAGTCAAGTTTTGAATTAGCTAAACTCTGGTATTCAAAAATAAAAAGTAGGTTACTATCAATTCGTTAATTTTTTACTAGAAGATAGTAAAAAGCTGCTAATTTTAAATGAAATTTGACTAATCTAACAGTACAAATGAGAAAGGAAAAATATTTTATTTCAGTAGTGTTTTGAATTTTTAGTAAATTAATAGTTTTTAATTATGTGTTAGTGAAAATATTTACTAATTGAATTAATGATCCACTTTTCGTTTGTGTAATTAGTAGTTTTTAACTATTTCAGATTTAGAAAGAAAGAATTCAGGACTATTTTGGTTTCAATATTTGTTATTCTACTTTTGATATAGTAATACTATTCAAATGGCCGGTGGTACCGTTATCAATAACTTTGAATTAAATTGTTTAACACTAGTTAAACCTAGCTGTTGACTAGCTAATTAATTCAGTAACGGATTTTAGCTAGTAGATACTGGTATTATTCGAGTTTCACTGCTATACCTTTCCTCAGACAACACAGTAATTTAAACCATAAACTCAAAATCTGATCGATGGTAAATAATACACACAAATATAAGCAAGTTTATTAAGTTATGTCTACTGAAGAACAGTAGAAAAAACCAAACCTAAAAAAATGATACTTTAAGTACTTACATTAAGTATATACCAAAATGCTGTTGCATTCATAGTTTTTCGTTCAGTTTAGCTGTAATTCCAAAAAATTAAATTAAAATTCACTCATTGAGTAGTATAACTCAATATATACTCAATAGTAAGTGTTTATTCGATTAAAATTACAAAGAAACAATAAAATAATAGTTGAGAAAAAATGTTTCTTTGAATTAAGAATATAATTTCTCAAAATAAGTAAGGTTTATTAAAAAAACATGACAAACAAAGAAAATGAATCGCTTTTTGAATCGCTTTTCAGAAAAATTATATTAGTTTTCATAAGATTGTTAACTTTTTTGAACATGGTTTTGTGAAAAACATTTGAGTAGAGTATATCTTGCGTAGTTGTTAATTAGACCAGTTTAACCGATTTCTATTATTTTGTTCGAAGCTTCTCTTTCTAAAAAATCATATTTTTTTCAAAAACGTTAGAAACAAAATATGTTTTATAAAACTTTTTTTAATTTTATGACATTGATCCATGTTATAGTAGATACATATATATGTTTCTGTAGTTAAGTTATTGAATAAAAATTATGATAATAACTTTACCAATATGGAATTAAAATTAATTTTCAGATTTCAATGTAACATTAAATTAATTTAAAAAATTCAGCAGACGTGAAACGCTTATTTTACGCCATTTGTACTATTTTATGAAATGTTCATGCGTAACACAGATTACTGTTTCATTAGAACTAGGATTATAAAATTTTATAACATTTTAAATCTCAGTACTGCACAGGAAATTAAATTGTATGTTCCTGGTCACTGCTCACGAAGTTCGTAGAAGGAAGTCACACTTATTAATTCATAAACTAAGAAGTAAGTTGCGAGTACAGGAAAGAAAATAGCCTTACGATCGTTGGGTTTCAAACTAGGTATTAAACTAGGCGCGGAACGAGGCAAGTTTCTCTTGTTTTTCATCTCTTGAAGGATTTCATATTAGTTTTATCGAGTTCTAACTATCGTTAAAAATGATCGTTTTGTTTGACTTGAAAAATGTTTGAAACCCCGTCAAAACAAACTGAACGTTTCAAATTCCTTTGGAATGGGCCGGGAAACAAAATTTTTTTATCCAAAAGGTAAATTTTCCTGCAAAATTAAATCCAAAATTGATGCAGGGGGTTTTCGCGTCATTTATTTTTCTGCTTCAAGTCTTCGAATGAAGTGGTGTTTACTTTCAATGGTTAATGAGTCATAGAGGAACGAATACCGACGACCAATCGATA
Source organism: Trichopria drosophilae (assembly GCA_030407085.1). Lineage (NCBI taxonomy): Eukaryota > Metazoa > Arthropoda > Insecta > Hymenoptera > Diapriidae > Trichopria > Trichopria drosophilae. The sequence continues at coordinate 97,071,344 of CM059586.1, read as the reverse complement.
ATCGTAAGCACGTACTCTGGAATACACTAGCTTTTTTCTACCTCGAGTACTGCGTTTTCAAACGGCTGATTATATTTTCCGTAAACGTCAGCAGGATATAATTTACCCAGGTTCGGTTACACGGTGCTTTCACGCTTTGCCTGGAAATGAATGGGAAAACCGACGGTAGACATTTTCCAGTCGTTAAGGTTCAACTTTTTGTCCAAATATTGTCGATAAATGATTTTTTATAGCTTTTAGGCCCCACACGCAGCCCTAGGGGGTAGTGGGCTCGATAGGTGATTGATGAATATTTGACTGCATGTGTGAAAACTTGGATTGTCATAATTTTTCTCGTTAAATAGATACCCTAACGATCGTGTGAATTTATTGGATTTACGTCAATTCCTGGTGCCCTCTCTTCTTTTTATGTCATAATTTGTGATATTTGTTTTACGATCAGGGACTTAACGACCAAAATGGATAGTTTATGAATGTATGATTGAAGTTTTATTGGGTGATAGTTACACTCGGTGAGAAAGGAAAGAGTAAATTTATACGAAACCGGATGTATTTTTTTTATATTCTTGAATATTTTCCCATGAATATTTGTTATTAAGACCAACTAATGTTTGAGCTCATTGCTGGTTTAAGGAGGTATGACCATAAAGTCCAATGGACGTCCAAAAATACTTTTCAAATAAATATTTCAACGGTGTTTTTCTTGATTTTTAAGCTTCGTTTTCGGCAGGGAAATGGAAACATTAACTTGAAAATAACCTATAGTTTACTACTTTGGAATGTGCTCTTTCGATTGGTGTATTTACTATTGCATTTAAATATCTCCTAAAACGAAAATTCGAATTTAAAAAACACTGAAGATTTGAAATTTCTTTTTCTTTATTAATTTTTTTCATGTCAAAAATGTAATAAAATTAAATTTAAAAATTTAATAAAAAGTAAATAAAATTGACCGAAAATCTTGGTTCTTGTTACGCCAATCGACAGAATACACTCAGAAATTGTATATGACTATAGATCACTTTCGAGTCAATAGTAATCCACTTTCTTCTTGAGAATTAAGCATGAAAATAACAGAAAATTGGTTTTAATTATAAACGAACTACTGGGTGATGGAAAAATACACAAGAACATTAAGAAACACATCCAGTTTCATACAAATTTCCCTTATAATTTTTTTTCTCACAGTCGGTAACTATCGCCGGATAAAACTCCAATCATGCGTTCGAAAAATCTAAACAAAAAAAAAGCAAAAAAAAAAACAAAAAAAACACAGTAGTGAACCTAATAAATTCACATGGTCGTTAGCATCTATCTAACGTGGAAAATTATGACAAACCAAGTTTTCACACATTCATTCAAATAGTAATCAATCATATATCGAACCTACTACCCCCTGGGGCTGCGTGTGGGGTGTCAAAGCTCTAAAAAATTATTCATCGACAATTTTTGGGTAATAAGTTGAACCTACCAATATGTTGAAAAAGTAGTAAATGATTATAAGGCTTAAAGTAGTTTCCTACGTTTTTTGCCAATTTTTCTGGCCGAGATTTTTAAGTTCAACTCAACAAGTTTGGAATTGAACATGGGTGCAGTTTATATGTTTTATATGATAGTCAATGTGAAAAAATAGATCGAAAACTTAGACTTCGTTAATAAACGAAGGAATATTATGCAGGGTTCCAATTTAGATTCCAGTGTGATATTTTCAACAAAAACATCTAGTACCGAAATTGGATCTGAGGCATGGAATTCGACTGATTTCGATGAGTGAGAGCTTTTTAAAAAGATTTTTAAGGCCTGCAATTCTTTAATACTTGATAATGAAGTTTAATACTTTGACGTATCATGAATATTTATACACGTTTAGAGCTAAATGAAGTCAGGAAAATACTGATATTTGCCAGAGTCAGAGAATTGTGGAAAATAAATCAATTTCTATCGAAACATATGATGAGTTCTTTGTCTTTTCTCGCATTACAGACCATTCCTCCATAATATTTCGTTAGCTATTTAGCAAAATAAAACAGATCCTAAAAACCGGTATTTTATCATTTTGAATATCCCTAACTACAGAAATGTTCACTATAGGTCATAAAGATAAATGTTAGAGATTCAAAAAACCTTCAAAATGATTACTTACTCATAGAAATAGTATTTATATCAGACGACTTATTTCAAAGAAAGCTTTTTCTATAAAAATTCAATGACTCGAATTCTATGCTTCAGATCCAATTTTGATACCTGAACATTTTTGCTGAAAAATTCACAGAGAGTGTGATTCTGAAATATTGCTACTCAGTTTTTGAATACTTTGAATATTGATATACATTGATTAATAATTCATTCTTCAAATACTGCATGAAAATTGCGCAAGATTGTGTAAAATAAAATATGTCCTTATACATTGTTTAAACTATAACAACCATCTCATTTAGTTGAGCTAAGAAATATCACTGCATCCCCTCATAAGCGTCTAAATTTATAAGTAGTAACTGTTATTCCAAGAAGTAAAAAAAAACATTCTAAAGAAGGCGATTTATATTAGGTAACAATATCAGAATATTGATCTACTTTGTTATTAATAAAATAATCTTGTCACCATTGAATCATCCAGTTTCAGCTATGAATTCAGCAACTGACATATTGTTGCGTATAAATGCAAAATATGCTCAGCTCATCTTCATCAATATTGTATTACAAAAAAGCACATTCGCAGTTAATACTTCAAAAATATTCACCATTAATAAATATAACAATAAAAGCTTTGTTTTTAGTCAATAATAAGCACAGTTTTTCCGTAAATAAAGGTACATCTCTACAGTTGTTAATCTCTTTAACAATAATTGAAAAAGTCTGCATAAGGGAATATTATCACCATTACTTTTTAGGTTCACGAACTTCTATGGAGATGAAACGAATTTATTTTTTAACATTCCATCTTGACACTGTTTAGATTTCGTCGCTATGAGTTTTATCATTTTATCACCTTATCTAAATATCTACGGCAGCAAGCCACGATCCTCAAACTAAAAAGTATCTTAATGTTTTCGGAATGATAAATAATTAACTGGGCTTTAGCAAAAATGTCTCCATGGTCCTTATATTCTGTATAAATTAACAAAATGCAATCATCAAAGATCACTTTTAGGTAGCTTGTTGTAGTTTGCTCAAAATAACAAATTTTTTTTCGTCTCTCGAAAATTGACGAATTTTGTTTTTTATATTCTGCTTAAATACGTTATTTTATCTCGTATAAGGTTCACGAAGGTTTACTAACATGAGTGGTGCTATTTAGACGAGGTTTCGTGTTTTTAGCCTAGGTCACTAAAACAAAATAGCCAAAGCAGAAACACAAAATTGCGATAGTTACTTGGTTTACAGTTAAAAAAGGGAGTCAATTCAGGAGTTGACTTCACTGTGTATAGTCAATTGTGAAAGTCGACTACCAGTCGACTATTACTCGACTATAAGTCAACGCGAATGTCCCAGAAAAAGTAAACTTTCTATAGTCAGGTTACAGTTTAGTATAGTCGAATTTTTGCGCAATTGTAACTTCTTAATGAACCTAGAATTCAGTGTTACTAGCTTTTCGGATTCGTATTATTATTATTTTTTTTGTTTTATTAAACTAGTAGGTTATTTATATAAAAATTATCGTAAAAAGATCCCACTAGTTTAATAAACAAAAAGAATCGGAAAAATCTAATCAAGAAATATATTCTAAATAACCATATATATACATTAAAAACAAAAAAAAAAGAAGAAAGTTACTAGCTTATCCAGAAAGCATTACTGGACATTATACTGGCACAATTTTATATTTTACACGATTTGAGGATCGCACTTAATAAAATAATAAACAATCTAAAAGTATAGTTTAAATTTTCTTTCTAGAAAATCTCATGTTTAATACTCCCCATGTTTGTTGAATATTTTTTAATTCTTAAAGTTCACATTTGAAGAATGCCTATAATTCGGACTAGTACTTAGATCCAAACTATTAGTGAATGGATTTTCATGAGATTGTTTTTTCATCATGGAACAGTTGCTGATACTTTCTACTATCCGTTCTGACTATGAGTGAAAAATTGATTTAGTATTAAATCCATATAATAATTCCTAAGGTAAATGAAAGTTGCATTTACCACCAACAATTTACCTAAGTACCTCGTAATAATTTTGCATTTACATAAATCCCTTAGAAAAGTTGAAAAATAATGAATTCCAATTGCCGCAATCCGCGTAAATTAAATAAGATCGCTTTAAATAATGTATTAATTTACCGATTTATTTTAACAGATATCTGATATCCACGTCACAAAAACAACCAAAAAGTGTTGATTTCCAATACTTAGTTACAGTAAAGGAAAAAGGGGCAAAGAACCTCAAGAACGAGGTGATTAGTCGGGGGTAATTTAGTGTCATTACGGTCGACGGAAAGACCAAGGAACGTCTCGTGAAACGTTCCGAATAATTTCCGTCTCGGTCACCAAATAATCGGGGTTGTCCGCTTCACCCCATTTCAGTCCCATGAATATGCAAAACTATTTAAAATATCAACGTTTGTCTTTCCGTTTAATCCAGTTTTAGTCTCGTTTTTACAGATGACGCGTCGCATTTTACTTTTAAAGTAGACATCCTGTAACTGAAATTTGATTACGTGGAACCGTAACGAAAATCTTTGGTAATTCGATTGAATCTCAAAATATGTTTATGAATGAAAAAAGTATTTTTGTATAATTTGAAAAATATAAAGCTATTAAAAAGCAAGGCTTTTCTGGAGCTATGAGACGAAAAATCGAAGAGACGCGCGAGACAGCGATTACGCGGGATCCACGTTATCGAGTGGAGGCGGTCGTACCGGTGTAATCTCATCTAGGCACTCGAAGCAACGCTTTTTATCCTATTACGTCACATGAATAAACTAAGGACTTTGAAGGTCGCCGATAGGGGAGGAGGTGCTCTTTCCCCTCCTTGGCTTTCTTTTGCCCCATGACGACGAGAAGAAAAAAAACCAAGGAGTCGGGGTTTGTTGTCATCCGGGGTAGAGATCGGTCCTTAAGGAATCGACGTCGAATGTGGGTCTTGGAGAACTGGATTAGATCTGACCATTGGGTTTCCCTGTGATTTTCGTCAATCGACAGTGGACTTGTCACGATAAAAAGTAACAGGGAAACAAATTTCGTTTTTCTACTTTTCCACTCTAACGAAAGACGTATTTTATTGTTTATTATCATGTCATGCAGCTATTACGTATTTATATTCTATTAATCATCGTTTTTGGTATTCATATCCAGACGGCAAGGAACATGTCTTAAGAGTCCTTAAATTTCTGTTTTAGAGAGATTTTGATTAATGCTCACTTAGTCCGATGGAACTGTTGAGTTATTTAGAGAAAATTTAAAGTCCTACTAAATGAAAAATGATTTAATGGATTTAATAAAAAAGAAATATCTCAATGTAAAGGACAACCTCCTAAATAACGGAAATAATTATGTGATTATCCAAGTTTTCAACGAAGAAAAGATTTATCTCCTGGTTTTGATGTAGTTTAAAGCCATCAATGGAGTCTTACAGTTTTGACTATCTAAAGAGTTTTCAAACATGAACTGAAACGTTAAAACACTTTGAAATCTTAATGTAATCTATAGTATAATGACCGCCTAAACTATTTTTCTTATACACTTTTGGTGTATGTTAAACTGAAAACTTGAACTGCATTTGATCCTTAGAGAGTGATGATTAGAAAATAATATCAGTGTATCCAACAGATCTCATCAAATAATCAGAATGATATTTTATCAAACCGAGCTGACGTTCAAGTCAAAACAAATGTGCTCATCAACTGAACTGAATGTTTTTCAGTCATCGAAACACTTTTTTGATGATATTTCAACATTCTAAAGATATTAATTACTGGGAATTGTTGGAATAGCGTAGGATGCAAACGTCGCCTAATACTATCAAAATATGTTATGAAAAATTACACTAGAAATATTTTGAAAAAAGTATAAAACAAAATTTAGGGTTCAAATTATGCCAATTTCGATTTTAATAATATATTTATAAGAAGCGGTCGTATTTAAAATACACTTAAACATATGCCAAATTCTGCCATTTCGATTAAGAAATTCATAAAAAGAAATACAATGAGAGTATACCAGGTTAAGGTTAATGCGTATTCGAATAATTCTAGTAACTCGCTAGTTTTTGCGCTGTTTTTGTCTTCATTATATTATATCATTCAGGTTACTGTGTAAAAACTGGATATGAATTACTGGGCACTTTTAACTACAGATTAATGTCCAGAAACTGATTTAATTTAACCAATCTAGTTTTGATCTAAGGATTTTCTTGGTAAACGTTTAATGACATAAAATGTCGGAAATGAACAATTATTTTTATTTACAATAATGATTTGTGGCTTGCTCGTAACTGTCACTAATAAATTTTAATAAATTACGATATATCAATAGCATTAGTTTAGTTTCTTAAAAATTACTAATAAGTAGTAATAGTAGTATTAAGTAGTAAGTTAATGCATTTAAACTCTCCTTTTACTGTTATTAGTAAATGAATGCCTTTAAAAGTAAAACGATTTTTTCAAGACTAAGAAATTAAATATCCATATTATTGAAGTTGTTTTATATGCATCTTAGTTTTACTACTAACTAGATTGACAATGTTTTACATGAATTCCATGATGTGATTATGTGCTGAAATGCAAACAAAAATATTCTTTTTCTAGTTTACATTTCTTAAAATTATCTCCAATAACTAACAAAACAGAATCAACTTTCTTTATCTAGTACATTACTTATACTAAATAAAAACATCAAACAAATTTCTTTTATGTAGTGAAGTTAATAATAATCGTTAATGAAATAAATAAAAATAGTTCTTTTTAAAATTAGAAAACGCGGTTTAATAAGTATCTCATGAAAAAGAATACATAAGGTAGACAACTGTTTTGTCCAACTGGCAGTCATTTGCGTCTTTCCTCATTGTCAATTAAAAATATTGAAAGAAATGTCAGGACAAGAATTACAAAATATAAAAGTGTTTAAATATGTTTCGTGTGAGCTCCATAATAGAAGCGATTTAGTTAGTTATTAATAAATCTCAAATTGTAGTATTTTAGGGTGTATAGCCTTCAAAATGAGATATATATAACATATTTCTTTAAACTGTGGGGTTAAATAAAAGGCTCAAATATTCCGACCACTTGGGTACCTCTTCAAAAGCGTGATTAACAAGTTGTTACATCTATAATACCAAAATTTTAAAGAAAAAGGTTCTTTACTATCTCATTGTAGGCTATAATCTCTTAAAACTACATTTTTATTTGAAAATTATCTGTCGACATTTTGCACATTTATTACTAAAAATGTATTTCTTATTGTCATACACAAATTCAATAAAGTAAATTACTTTATGTCATAAAATACTGTTTAAAACGTAAATCATTGCTTTGTGTTCTAATGGCTATAATAATTAGTATATACTATATAGTTCGCCTCTAAATATTGAATGTTCGTCCATTTTTCACTAAATCAATAACCTTTAGTTTAGTTACTTAAAAATTACTAATACATAGTATTCCAATTCCAGTCAGCCAAGATTATGTGAATTTAAAGTGTTTTATTTTTCTATTAAGACTCCATATTTAGTAAAAGCCTAGTACAAAATCTACTGTATAAATAACAGACTCTTAGTAGTTGACTTAGAGCATATAAATAATTGGAAAACAACATTTTTTAGTTTAAGAAAAAATATCAATATGATCAATTTTATTATTTTTATTTAAGTTAATAATTAGGAAATTAAAACTACTAAAATGCGTAATTAATAAGACCAATTGTTGAAAAGTAGTTGGATTTATCACAGAGTGTCTTTCCCTTATCTAACATTCTTATGTAATTTAAAAATGTTGTTTTGATTAGTTAAACGTATGTAATACAATCTGATAAGTTTTTAGAATTTCATAGTTCAGGAAATTTTGTTACTTTTGGTGTCATAAAATTCAATATCACTATTTTGTTTATACTGCAGTTGAAATCAATTATTTTGATCTACTTAGTTTTAATCGTATTGTTCTAAGATTTTGTAAAATTTGTAGAAAAAACTGCACTGCGATAAAGGTAATGTAATATCTGACGTATATGTTTTTTTATAAAATATTTTTTACACAACGTTTGCAACAACAAATATGTCATAAACGGTTGAATTATGTCAGATAAAAATGTACAAAGAAAATAACAAATATCATCATTGTATTATTCTATGTTAAAAATACTGATTTTATGCGATTATCGTTAAATTAAAACATTTTCACTAGTCTAAATTATAAAATTTTTGTCATGTTCTCAATAATATATAGCACATTTTCAAAGCTAAAACTTTTTTAATATTTATGATAGTTAGGATAGTGATAACTTGTTATATTGTCCAAGGCCAAAAAATCATAATCTGCGCTGTTCATTTGCAAGGTTTACGGCATGTAAAGGCTGTTTTATTAACTACGTAAATATTTTACACCTTACAATAAACGTTACTATATAATAAATATTACTAAAATTTTCAATATTTCCAACCATTCGATGCAACAGTCAGATTGTTTAATATTGTGAAAGAATGTGTATCAAAATTTTAATTAAAAAAATAATTTGTATAATTATTTTTAATAAATTAAAAAAATTTTCAATTTTAGTTTTAAACAAAACATTCAATTGAAACTCTATTTAAATTTGGTCATAGCTAATTATTTTTCATCACGACATTATGTTTCGTTTATTGAAACTTTTCTTACGATAGTACTTAAGTGAAAATTTGTCATCAGATTAAAATATTACACGTAGCTTTCTCTTACACTGAAACCTACAACTGAATTAGAAAAGCAATTAGAGTACTGCTCAATGGCCCTTATAAAAAAAGTTTTAAACTTCCCCCTATAAAATAAGCTAAAAGCCATTCCATCCATTACATTCCCTTCTAACGCAAGCGAATTATAGAAAAATAAAAATGAATCAATTTTAAATCAATTATGTCACAAGGTTTATTATTTTGAAGAAGATTCTTGTTGTTGTAAACAAACAAATTATTTTAACCTAATAAAGAAATCGTTCCTACTTATCGCGCATTGAAATTCCATTTCTATTGTCCGACGGATCGCACTACTGTTGTCTGCGTTGAATTAAGTTTGTTTTAATTCCATTTTGTTAATCAATTAATTCAGTTATTGTTATAATGAAAAAATATCTCATTTAATTTTGCACGGTAAGAAAAAAAAATTCATTTTATCGAGTATCGAATCGGCGATTAGTAGTAGAACCGCTCACTTTCGATTGTACACAAAACTCAATTTGGCCACAATCTAATTCAATATTTTATAGTATTCCATTGACGGGTGAATTATTAATCGATTAGTAATAGATCGTAGCGAATAATTCAGTGTGTACACATTCTAGACACGGTAATTATATATTAATTGAAATGGCGCATTCCTATACTCGTCGAGATAAACGAGCGGGTATCGTTGAAATATCTTTCGCGATTATGACACAATAAACGGAAATCGATGTCGATAACGTGAGTTTTATCGACTGTAAAAAAAAACTTTTACCTTCCATTAAGAAATAAAAATTCAATGCTGTTTACTCGTCCGATTAGAATAATTGACAGGTGCAAACGGCCGGCGACGCGCGCGACATTATTTCATTAATTTTCTTCGCGACGTGTTTGCTCTATTTTTTTTTTTGCAAAAAATGCAGCAACGAGCTGAACGAGAATATTTTATTAATGTTCATTTTACAATGGAACAACAGTTTGAGTTATACCGCAAATATAAATAATGCATGTCTTATCGTCGGGGTAGTATCTTTGTTGGTTGTACATTAACGGTGAAATCGATGGATTTCTTCAATTGCATACATTTAGCAATTTATATTTTACTAATACGACTGTGTAGTAGCTGACAAACCGAGGCATGATTAATTGATTGTCTATTTGCGATGAAATGTGACAAAGTTTACCGCAATGACGGAATCCTTTGCGTAATGACACGTGAAGATGATCGCTACTGCCCTCGATGTCATTAAGTTTGCCAACTGGAAATGCGATTTTTATTGATGGCTTAGTTACACGATAGGAAAACTTGTCTTTTTAAAGACTAATGGAGTTTGATGACCGTGTAAGAAACACATAATCCGACAAATTATGTAGGAACGTTAATTATTTGTAATACCATGAAATTACTATGATTTCTGGGTTTCTTTCAGTAATTTTTCAGTAAATGAGCGTACCAAATTATGCTGGAGAAATGTCAATAGTTATAAATAATTGATGAAAATAATTGTTTAATTATCTCTAAAACAACATTCTTTATTTGAAACAACTCAGAACTTTCAAGTCCGTAAGAATGTTTATAAGTTTCAAGGTAACAAATTCTAGAAACGACAGATCAGAACAATTAATCGTAGTTCTTTCATAAAATGTGTTTAAACTCAGAAAACATACGATATTTACGACAATCAAATTACCTAAATAATATTATTTGTTTAATTTTAATTAGTTGGAAATAACCTCTACTCTGCCACTTTATTTTATTATAAAAAACAAAACTACCGTAAAATACATTCAAACCTTGGAGCAATTAACAGCACTTTTTTAAAAATCTGGACTGCTTTTCAAATTAATCTATTTTCAGTTTTCTTCGCTTAAAGCTACATTCTCAGATTTAATCTTATTTTACTGAAGGAAACCCAGTTCCTTTTAATTAAAGCCTGTTCTTGCTGCTTTATCTCAAGCCGTTTTCTACCGAATTATCTTTTTGGAGTAATTATGCTAAATAACATTTCCTTTCTTTTCGTGGGGATGTCATTTATTTCATTTCGTTTTTATTATTTAAAAAAAACAATATGAAAAGGGGATCTTAGTATTATTCGGTGTATTTACATCAAACTGATTATGACCATTTAATAAGGGTTTTTTTTTATCGCGAAAATACAGAATCAGTTAATTATTATTGTACTAAAATTGAATGTTTGGTTTTGTTTTGATCAAAGAATAAGATATAATCTATGTATGACTCCATTGTTCGATAGAAGAATTACGTTTTCTTTACCGTTAAAAAGCAGATGATGGTTGCTGATAAAAATGAGCATTAGCTTTAAAAAAACAAAGCGAGATGTAAACAAAATATAGTTAGATCTTAGATATGAGCATGTTCCAATGATTAATTGAAATGTGATCTCAAAACTTTGGTAGTCTTCTGGATAGTCTCAAAAAGATTAGTGGCTGATCTCAATGTAATCATACTCTGACTAAACCTAAATACCGCAATGTCTGATCAATAAATAAATCAAGTTGTCATGATTGTTATTGGAATTCCAACCTGATCTTTAATTTTTTTCACAATTAATCTTCTAGATCAGTATCTTCAGATATAATAAATTCATGTTTGTAAACATGATCAGTAGTTAGGTCTAACTTTTTGGTATGAACGAGTTCCAGTTATAAACCCAAGAGACGAATCTCAATTCAATTATATACTGATCAGATTCTGGAGAATCCCACAATATCTGTTCGATATACAATTCGAATGGATTGACACAGATCATGTTCAAATTCTTATTAAAATTCCAACATGAACTCTCACTGCTAGTGCTAGATTATCACCTTCAGATATGTTCATGTTCCCAAACATTATCAGCAGTTTTGTGTATGAACATGTGAGAGTCATAAAAATGACACACTGATCTTAATTCAACCGTGCACTGATCAAATCTTGTGATTCCCGCATTGCTTCGAATGGATTCAAATAGATTAAGTTGACAAGATTCTTATTGGGATTCTAACCTGATTTTTACATTGTTTTTATTGCAAACCTGATCAGCAGTTAAGTTTAAATAAATGATGATCGATTTTAGGTATGAACATGTTCCAGTTAAAAACCTAATCTCAATTCAATCTATAGTTTGGTAGTCTCTCTGATAATCTGCACTATTTCCACCCACCAAATTTTCGTTCCGAATGATCACTTGTCCATATTGATTAGCGTTTTGACATTATTTAAACGAAAATATTTTCTGGAGACGATGTTGGAATTGAAGGACTTACCGTGGGGTTGGGCATGCAGCGGCGCGGGGGCGCCATGGGGTCCGGTGCCGTACGATAAGGCGGCGGGGAATATCGTCCAGAAGGAAAGCAACCTGGGGCTGACATGGGAGCTCCATGGAGTCCCTTGCTTCCCATCATCTTATCCGGTGAGTACATCATCCTGTCAGGAAGGGTTGGGGGGCTCGCCCGGAGGAGCCCTTAGGTCGTCGCAAACGCAGTGTCTCTCCAACAATAAGAACCACTAATCACCGAACGATTGAGCATCTGTGCACTAAGCACAGGTTCCCCTTAAAATGCCATCCAATGTCGATGGTCTTGTCGCGGCACCATTAACGACTGCCAATAATTTTGACGATTCGTTCATTCACAATCAGCACCGCACTACTGGTCAATGACAGAGCGGGAACAATTCGTGTGTTCAGGAACTGGTATCACTCGCGACGAACACCCTAACACATTGGAATGACGAGACCCGTCGGCCGTCTCGACCGGTACGTCATCACACAACCTAATCACTAGGTTCGTTTTCTCAGAATCGGTCCACTTTTCACTGAAAACAATCGGGAGAGTCGTCCAGCATCCACTAGGATTTCAATGTTCTGACGCGATCGAGCAACACATTCGGCGGGAGCAAGCACTTTGTAAGGGTGACTGGTTGCGAAGAGTGTACGACATGTTCTGCGGATGTTCAGTGCTAGGTGGATGCGCGGGAGGGTGTTGGGGGGTCGTCCACTGTCAACGAAGCGGCTAGAGGGAGAAAGAGGGTCTACCAGGGGGGTGCTGCGAAGCGCGTGCCCACCACGGGGTTGGTTGGGACAGAGTAGGGGTGAACTGTTTCTCGACGTTTCCCACCCTGTGGTGAATCCAGGTGGGGGTTCGGTGGTGAAAAAGAGACGAGAGATTTCTACGGCAGTCTAGGGATAAGCGGGCGAAGGAGAGCGACACAGGGTGGAAGAGAGAAGGAGAGGTTGAAAGTAGGGATGATCCTGTCCAGGGGCGGAGTTTCCCAGTTCCAACGCGTGCGCTCGTGATTTAGCCCGTCGGCCATCTTGCCCCGATCTGCACCTTCATGCATGCTCGTATGGTTCTTGCGCGACCACTATCCGCAACCACCGTTCCTCCGACCGTCCATCGGTTGGTTTGTCCTTCCCATCCCCTAGCTCGACTGCTGGTTTACACCCCTGCTCTCTACATCCAGTTGTTACGTACGCGGCACGAGGAGTCTTCGATACACAGTGATGGAAAAAAGTCCGGGAATAGTCAAATATTTCGAAAACTATCGATATTTTTTAAAAAATGCTGAAACACGTGACACGATTTTTCAAAAAATCTTTTTTGGGCGTTACTACTCCCTATGTTTCAGGAGACACGTGATGTACGAGGGGGGTCGAAAATCTTAAATAGCAACATGAGTCGAGTGGAGACACATTAGAAAAGTTTTTTCGAAACGAATACAAAACACTAGTCATAGATAGCGCTGCGATCACTTTTCGAAGAATTATTCGATTGTTAACATTTCAAATTTATTAAATTTGGAATAAATAAAGATTTTGAAAATCGCGTTAACACGTGAAACAAGATTTCAAAAGACCTATATTTTATAGAGAGTTGCAGCTGCTTTTTATAGTAGAATAATTCTTCGAAAAATGTTCGCAGCGCAATCTATGACTAATGATTTGTATTCGCCTCGAAAAGACCTTTGGAATGAGAGTCTACTCGACCCACGAAGCCATTCAAGATTTCGGACCTCATCAGTGCCTCGCGTGCTCCCTTAGAGGTGGGGGGTTGCGACCCTCCAAAAAATATAGATTTTTTGAAAATCGTTTGACCTTCCCAAATATTTTGCCATCACTGTATAAACCGCCGTATTTTTCTTTCGTACTCTCCATATTTGCCGGGTGCCATTCGATAAGCTTCAGAACGATCGAATTTCGAAAATCATGACATTGGTAGACATGTAACTATCTGTTGGTAGTTATGACTTGGTTCTTTAGCGACAGATGGCCATGGCCTTGAGGGTTTCTTAAGTTATAAATAAATTATTAAATATACAGGTTGTCCCACTAATTCATGGACCGCATTATAGGAGACTGACATCATCATAATCAAACATGTTTATTACAAAAATTCGATCCGCATAATCGAATTAGAATGGCGAGCCTTTGAATATGAGACAGAAAAATTACATTTTTTGCAATAACTGGGAAAATTTTAAAGTTATTTCAACGAATGAAGTCTCATTTATTTTCAAGATTTTTTCGCCCGTCATCGTTTGAAAATTCGTTTTTTGATAATTCTGTAATATTAAAGTGCTTCCTGTGATCTTTTTTTTTTTAATTTTTATCAAAATGTAGTATAAGGAGTCAAATTCTTTGTTTTTCCAAGTGCTACAACTCCTTTTTACATGCTTTTCGCGTAACTATTAAACGAAGGAGTTCGACCGAAAAACAGCATAAATCCGCAATTTGCCCCATTTTTGGGATATAGGTAATAAGAAAAAAATTTATCATAGGCCAAAATAACCTGGAGATCAATTGTAGGGCCTGAAAAATAATACAAACCATGTAAAAAAAATATACAACAGTCTCTTTTCTTTTTTCATGTCGTTTCTCTGAAAAAAAAATATTTTAGATTTTTGTCAACATTGCTTTACATGGCGGAAAATTTAGTATTGGATCCCCTTAATTGGCGCCGAAAATTACATTGTTGTTACTTCAATTTCAATCAAATATTTATCATCAAAATAGGTGTTGAACAAAATTTTTGAAAAGAATTTTTTATTTCAATTTTTAAAAAACTATCAAATAATTACGTAAAAGTCTTAAAAATGTTGGTACATTTTTTGACAAATTTTCAGCATTTTTTATTCTTTGGGATTGTCTCCAAAGATTCATTGTTTTCGAGGAAAGAAATTTAAAATATATTATAGATAATTACAAAGAACAAAAATGCTTAGAATTCATCCAAGAATTATGTACCAATATTTTTCAGAATTTTTCGCAAATATTTGAATTTTTATTAAATTGAAAAAAAAAGTTCTCAAAATAGCGTTTCAAAATTATTGTCGAAATTTAAAGAACATCTCGGACTTAATATTTTTTTAAGAACGACTTTTTCAAATAAATTTTCATTTCGAATGCCATTTTGAGGCCCTTAAAATAAAGTTGGGTATAAAAGTAAAATTTGTCCTGAATGTTCAAGTAGTTTCTTTACTTTTCTTCAAAATTTGAATATAATCACAATATTTTTGAAGCTAAAGAAAATAGTAGTTCAATACTATTTATATGAAAATAGTATTTGACCTTTAACTTCACTTGTGTTATTTAAAATATGTGTCATTCAAAGTTTCCACACCATAAAAACTATACAAAAATTTTTTGTTTAAATTGATTATAACTTTTGAATCATTGATCTTCAAGAGAAGAATTCTGAATACAAAAAGGTTATGAAATTTTACATCGGATATCCTATGCCTTTATTTTTTTTACAGGATTTCAGAAATTGTTTAAATTTTGTGGAAACATTATTTCTCTTCCAAATTTTTTGTTTTATAACTCGTATAATTGTGTTAATTTGAACAATCATCTTATCTATTCATTCATATGCAATATTTTAATTTTGCAAAAAATATTACATATTAAGCAAAAATAAATATAGAATTGAGTTGGCCTTATAATAAACACAGATGTTAATTTTGCAATATTATTTTAATTTTTCTAACAAAATTTTCTCCAATGACAGCACATGTCTGCTCAACTCAGAGGTATACCAAATTTTTGTTAAGAATATTCAGAACTTTCTTTTAAGATGGTGAAAACGGAATTTAAGTTATTGAGGAATTGTTTACAAAGGATCTGTATATGTTGAATAAAAAGTAAATTTTATGTTTCTTTAATAATGTCACAATACAAAAAAAATAAATATTTCACTGGCAAAACAAATACTTAAAATTAAATCTTTATACAGTGTCGTTGCATAAGTGGTCTTATTTTCGTTTTATCTTACATTTAGTCGACTTTCTTATTTAAATCCATATATTAGTAACGTCTCTTGTCTTTGTTTAAGTCTTTGTTTTTATAGTATTCTTGAAGAATTAAAAATAAGAGAATGTCAAAAATTATAGGATTTTCACAATTTATTTTAGATGTTTAAATGAAACATTATTGAAAACCATTTCATGAAATAAAAAAATGTAAACAAGGAGAAGTATATAAATAAACAATTCGCCTTAAAATAATAATCCAGGTATATGTATATTACCGCAAAAACTTTGTTAAAAAAGAGTTTATAGAAATTAGAATTTTCAAATAAATTTCCAATCCGCAAAAGAAAACAAGAACTCCTTAATATGTCTTAAATATTGCTCAAAAAGAGCCCTCAAAGGCATGTTTAAGAAGACTTATGTGTCGATTTTAGACCTCTGAAAGAGCTCTCAAATACGTCTCGGAGAAATTGGAGATACATTTGGAAATACAAGTAATTAAAACACATATACTTGAACTAAAATATTAAACGAAATTTCGAAAATATTCTCTACTTCCTGTATATAACTAGGGCCTATCTTGTAAAAATAATGACAAAATAAAAACCATAAAATAAGATTATTTACTGTGTTTAATGTATTTGAAGCCTTCAATAGAATAAAAATAAAAATTGTGTTTGAGATGAAAAAAGAAATATTAGCGAATTAATGGAACTGTCATGATGAAAATCTTCTATTGTTTTCAATAATCACAAAAAAAAGTATTGGATGTAGAATACTAACGGATAAAAACTAATGGAATTAATGGAAAAAAGCTAGTAATTTACGTATTGCGTAAAATTCTTAAGTAATTCTTAATTTCAATCATTACCTAAAAAATTGTGTGTAATATATTTTGCCTCAACTTTCCTTCTATTTTATAAGCATTTTTTTATTAAAAATTTGTTTATCTTATATTTGTTGTTATGCAATTCTTGGGCGTTTATTGATAAACTATTTTATTTTAATAATTACTTTTCATATCGAATCAAAATGCAATTATGATATCATTCATTTTTAATTTATTTGCCTTTGGACAGAAAAATCAAGATGAACTCATAATGAGACCTGCTCAATCTGATGTGGCCATATTCATAATAAAAATTCATTTTAAATAAAAATCATGAGAATGCATGTCTTCTAGAGGTAAGACGTACTATTTTCTGTAAATGATGTCATCTCTAATCGCACTAATTTATAGAATACAAAAATCTGTACATTCCATACCACAATTTCTGGAGTATTTTGATCCACTAAACTTTAAAATCACGATGGCATTCTTTTGTATGGATACAGATTTTCAAAATTGTACATTTCACGAACAAAATTGGTCTGATTGTGTCTAACAACATCTGAAATTAACAGTAAGTAAGTCCGTTACAAACGCTCTCTGTAAATTTTTATTTGTTCAGAAATTCAATTGTTACATGTCAAAATAATTTATAAACATCGATTTTTTAATACAAAATAAAAATAAAAGTGTTGTCTATTGTGATGCAAAATGGAAAATTTCTGGCTTTGAACAGTTTCACTTTTTCAAAATACAATTTTATGAGGAAGATATATTGTTGAAGAAAATTTCTTAATAAATTTCGGAGTTTTAAGTTGGTTATTTAGAGGCTGTTTTCGTAATTTAATGTATAAAATATTTCATATATATATCAATAATTTGTATGTTTATTTAAGATCGTGTGAAAGTTGTAATCTGTGGATTGTAATGTGATTTTTAATTGTCGTTAGCTCAAATACTTTGGTTGACAGGCGTTTGATTATACGAGCACAATTATAAGTCTGTCACAATAATTTATAAATGTAATACAGAAAATTCATTTAGCTACCACAGCTTAATGAATTTATCTGCGGGTGTTTGGTTGTCACTGCAAAAGATAACTGGCTGAAAGACAAGTGCATGTATGCTGTCAAATTATTCGCTGTATAAACGAGCAAGTTGCGGTTAAAATTGATTTCTTTGTGAAAAATAAGTTAACAGAGTCGGGACTCATATTTTATTTTATTATTAATAAAGTTGATACGTGAATAAACGCATGTAATGAAGGTTACAAGTCACGTACTATATCGGTTTTTAACCTTACTTTCAGTGTACTAATCACTATTTTTTAGTGCAGATTAATACGTGATCACACATAAATATAATTTCACGTCAATAAATATAAGAGAAATGAAAAATAGTCCATTATTTAGTCCAATTGATAGGATATGTTTGCTGAGATATATATCTTAAGGCAGCTAAAGTGTTGAGGTAAGAGAGAAAAACTGCGGTAGCTAAACGAGTTTGACTGATAGAGCCGAACTGCGTTTAACTGTGTTTAGGTTAAGCTGTGACAGATGAATATTTTGCTGTAGGGATTAAACATTATTTTCCGTGTGGTTTATTTCATTTCATTTTTTGTATTTTGTAATGGTATAAATGAAAAAGATCGATAAGTAATAGAAATAATTTTTCTCAAAAAAGGCCACCTTTTTTCCCATTTAAATTTACATGGTTGAAATATTTTCCAAGGACCACCTGTTGGAATCATTTCGATTCCCGAGCAGGCGGCTTTTTTGAAAAAACATTTTTAAAGAAAAATGTAACAAATGCTGACTAGATATGTTAATTCTACGGAAAATATGAGGATCCCGAAAATATGTGAAAAATTCAGAAAAAATATTTTTCATAGAATTAACATCTCTCTACACAGCATTTTTTATGCTGATTATGCAATTGCGTTGCAGGATAAAACTCACCGAATTTGAATTTATTATTTGTAAAATATAATCCTGCAAAAGAATTCTACTTATACGTATTTTTTTACTTTGCAAGTAGAATAATATACTTCATGAGAAAGATGATTCTTGAGATACCATCGGACTGCCTTCATGATTTGAGATGGATCCAGTCTCAACATTCCTCTTTCTCGACCAGAGCTCATAATAATATTGATAGATGTGGCGTAGGTCAATGCCAATAATATGTTTAAACTCTGCAAGGTGATGATAAAACAAAGTCAATTTATAGAATTAAAGATCATGTTAGTTATAAGTAGCTGAAATAAAAAAAAGGAAAATTTAAATTATTGTATCTGCACTAAATTATTCATAACTTCGATATTTAGCAGTAGACTTTCTTAATACATCGTATGGTATTATATAGTAAAAGTGTAACCTATAAAAATTGGACATAATTTGGTATTTTCTATTTTCGCACGGAAATAGAGTGAATTTTGTATTTCAATTTTGTATATTTCGGCTGTAAACTAGTGTTATGGATCATTTATTTAATGATTTGCTTTTCCGCGTCATTTAGAAATCATAATGTTCGATGAATGATGTTGCATCATAATTTGCTATGGATGGTAATCACGTATATGTACATTAGTTTTGGATTTTACTCATAACTATGTAACTTACATTCCTGATAATGCAAACAGATGTTCACACCATGAAATATGCGATGAACTGCGAAATAATTACATGATCTAAACCTTTGTAAATGTGAACTCGAATATTTATATCGTTTGTTGATTAATAATATTAATTAAATAAACAATGAAAACTTGTCAAACATTAATAAATCATAGTCAGATTGGAAATAATAACACCAACACTTTTATTTGCTACTGCTCAAATAAGCGTTTACTTGAACGTTAACAACTCTGTACTCGATGTTCGGAAATACTCAAAAGCGTTTTTGTTCATTTCTTCGACGAATGAACCAATAAAATATTTTTGTATTTACATGGAAATAAACTTGAGTACACTATTACATATTAAATTATTCCATATATTTCTTAGTTTTCGAAATATTAGACCCTGATGAAATTATGACTAAAATGACGCAAAGATTTGATATTCGCAACCGGTAAGACAATATCATCACTATGAAAATTAGGTTATTGTGTTACTGAAAATAACAAAGGCAGAGTTAACTGAACAATTACAAATGTCTACATGCTGGAATGTAAACATCATGAAAATTCTCCACCTTCGAATGTACACAACATCAAAATTCATGTAACCTATTGATCGGTTGTTGGTGTACGATAGTTTGTGGAGTGGATTTTTTTAATGCCGTGTTCAAGCATTATGCATAACAACAAATATTACCATAATGATGTATTGTATCAAGTTCCGAAGTAGCAAGTTCATGCCATAAAACATACTACGATTAAATAAAGCAGAAACGCGATAGTCTAACTTTATAGACAATAATTATTTTTATAAATAATTTTTTGTTTAAATTGGTGTGAAGGCATATATTTTGTATTTATATTAAAATGTTTAAATAAGCCTAATACATTAATATGTTATTTTTAGGGCTTTTTATTTCCAGAATGAAAATATTTTTTCCATTAAAAAATTGTTTAACAAAACTTTCGTTATAATTTCTGATGTTTTGTTGGATTTATCATCCTCTAGCATCATTTCTTAAGGTCCTAAGTTAAATTTTAAGTCAATTTTGTTTTTTTTTCGTGAGAATCGAAATGAGTCGAAACATGTCGATAATATCGATCACTAAGGGTTTCGAAACTAGCTAATGGGAGGCATTTAAACTTATCTAAACTCTATTTTAATATAACTAAAAAATTGCTTATAAGTTATATAACAACAAAAATTACTGCGTAATGATTTTCAAAAATATTCTTAGTGGTGAGTTTTTGAGTAAACAGAGCCTTACTCTTCGTCAAATTTAAGGTATGTTTATTCTATTGAGAGCTTTTTCAATTATGTATGAAAATATAAGAAAGATATTTGCTTGTAAAATTATATTGAGAACTATAAGAAAAATATTTAAAACTGCAATAATTTTATTTCAAATGATTCTTATAGCTTTTACAATTATTCTGTATCATATTTTATTGATTCACGTTAAACTTCGGCCGCTGTTTTATTGTGATATGCGTTTATTTAGTTCCAAAAGTTATGTAATAGATAATGCATTGAAAATTAGACCTACTTCCATCTGAATAAATAAATACATTCTAGAAATAAACATTCTTCGGTAATGCTCATCCTCAGTTTTTTTTGGAAACTCTTCTGAGTGATTAATTTCCTTCATTTTGTGAGTAGTGACCATATGAACCAAGTAATTATATTTATTTTAAACAATAACATATTTATTTATTTTGGCAACTTAAAATTAGGTTTAAAATTATTGAAAATAGCTGGCTACCCTATGTAATGACAAAATTACATTTCATCAACGTGAAAGTAGTTCCTGAATTCTTAGCCAGGATTCGCTGATTCTTATACTGGGCGAATTCCACCATCACAAACAAAGTATGAAATGGGGTGGTTTGTTACCAATTTGAAGTTTAAAAAAAAAACAAGAAAAATTTGTTACAAAATGCGGATAAGCCAAAATGATTTCCAGGATATTTCTCGATAAATTCTAAGAACTTTTCATTCTTAGCATTTTTTAAATAAAGCTCGCAGTTTTTTAGTTACAGCGTTCAGAAATTTTCAAAGAAATATTCATTGTTACGGTCATTTTGAGGTCGTTAGAATGATGTAGGATATAAAAGTAAAATTTGTTCTAAAAATTGAAGTATTTTATTCACCTTTGTTCTGAGTTTCAATAGAATCCCAATATTCTAAGGAATCGAAAAAAATTAGTTGGAATAAATATTTCCCAACTTTTGGACATTTTTTCCAAATTCGGCGCCATATAGGAATTCCTGATAGCTGAAACTCAATTTTGACCTCGGAGTATTGAAGAGCGATTCTGAAAAAAGTAAGATATGTACCTCTCATTTTTTGTTAACTTCGATTTTGATACGAAATACTCGATTGTAATTGAAGCAACAAGAAGTGTCCTTTAGGCATTAATGGGTTAAATCGGAATTGGTAATTCTTTGACTTTGTCGGTCCTTTGTGTCACAATGTGTAAATCAATAATTCAATAAACAAATAAATAAATAGGCGTACCTTATTTATTGAACTGTTTATTTACACATTGTAACATCAATGATCGTCAAATACCAAGAATCAATACGTATTCGTCTATTTTTCGAAATAAATTGTTCTGTAACTTACCTGACAATTAATCTTAATGAGATGTTCATCGTTAAAGTATTGTATATCCAGTTCCTTGTCTATACTGTGATAAAGATGTTATGTTACACCGCAATATATTTTATTACAGAGCTAGATATAAGAATTGGAGACATATAAATGCTGGTCGACCTTGACCATTTATGATGACCAGAATAAATAATCTATATCGCATACATGGAGAAAAGTTTAAGACAGAAGTCGTATCATAGGAGACAATTGCAATAGATGCAAGAGATGTTTTGTATCGGCTCTCTGCCCTGTGTTTCTCTTAGTTTGATACGACTGTCGTCTCGAAACAATACAATAGTTGGCCCAATGTTTACATGCTGTGGTACTCTCACTATTTCCAATGACCTGGGAGTAATATTTGTATTATGATTTGGAACGACAGTTCGCTTTCAATCTGAGCCACTGTTCTCTCTAATTTGGCGCTAGTGTACTGCTAAGTAGCTCAAAAAGTAGCGCACTGAAATCGGAGCCCTCTACCATACCCTCCTTCTAGAGGAAAAGTTTTATAGCGAATTTTTAAAATTCTAATAAAGCTTCCTATATAAAAAATGTATACAAATTATATAAATAAATGATTCTATAAATAAGGTATACAGTTGTTATAAAGTACACATATTTATAAAGAGATTTTAAAAAACTGTGAAATGAAAGTGAAACAATTTTCTTCGAAATTAACCTTGAAATAAATATCTATGGAGAAAACGTAATACTTATTACTAAGCTTGTCAAACAGTTATTTTTGTATGAAGGGAATAAAATGGGGTTTTACGCCTCGATGACATAACCTCGAAGTTCATGAGTTCGATGGAGTAGGCGTAAAATGTTATTATACACCTCGATTGGCGAGACTAAAATGCCAATTTCACAGCTCTGTGGGCGTAAAATTAATTTTAACCTTATGAGAGGAGCGAAATAAGCATTTTACGCCCGCAACTGAGGGTGTAAAATGAGCTTTTGACGCTTAATGCATCAGAAGGAAATATAATAAGACATTCAATGCATCTAAGTAAAATATTTGAAATCTTCCGAAATTAGAGAATGACCTTTAAATTATTTCCCTATTTTACTGAGTGGAAAACGATTTCAGAGGTGCACAAAATCTAGAAACAATTCTTCTGTCTGCATAGAAATTTCTGCTACACCACGATGCCGTTAAAATCAAGACTCATGAAACATTATATTAATGTAGAAACGTTACCGGTAAAATGAATTTTGAAACTCGCACACAGATGCATTATGAAAATGGACCACATCCCCTTGATATGTACATGTTTCTACAAAATCGAAGAATTCTGGAAGGAATCCACAGAAGAACTGGTTTTTCTTTCGAAATTTGCGGAGATGTCTTTCCTTATATCAGATACATCGGATTCTGTTCGCCAATATTTGCACCTGTAATACAGATTAATCATAGCACGGTCCCTCTATTGTAGCCATATAAAATACCGTGACCAAATAACACAATTGAAATAAATGCATTTTCAATTCTTTGGATTCCTGTTTGGTTTAGTGGATGTAGTGTTTTGATCTCGTAGGCCTTACTAGGTTGTCCTAAAGCAAGTTCGGAAAGGTGAATCGCGGCCGAATCAAATGCCGGATCGTTCATAGCGAACGATACGAGGGGAACGACACTATCTATGAGAAGCCACAAGAAAAAAGTACGGAAGAAGAGAATGGATTGCGAAGCCAGTGTAGATTTAGGCGCGCAAACCCTCGATAAATTTTTAACGTGTCAAGGCAAGTCTTTCCGATCCGGCTTTCTCTGTCTTCTTGTTGTGTTGTGGGCGCTTTCTCCCCCGGATTATTCGCCGATTCTCTACTCCGTTCATCTCTTCGTCGGTAACGTAGACAAACAAGCAGCGGGAAAAGTTAGACACGTATCCGATGACATTCTTTTTAAGCAGAAATACGTGGAATTCGTTTCTACGGTAGTTAAATATTTAGCCGCCTCGCACTAAGGGTGGTTAAACGGTACCTTTTCCATTTGAATAAAGGGCTACGTTAATCGGAGAACTTATTCAGAACACCCCGGAAGAGACTATTGTTTTGATCAAATCTAGAGTTGGGTAATATTCGAGAATACCAAAGATATTTTTGAGTACAGAGCCATTCCTAACACCAGGTAAAAATGATCGTAGCCAAACCACAGCAACGTACACATTTTGGAGCAAGTACTGTTTTTCAAAATCAAATCATTGCTTATGTAGCCGCGTATGGTCCTGCTACTGACCGCTACTATGGCGGTCAGTATGATATGATTACTGACGGGCGAAATACATTAGCAGCGGCATTACTGGTTGTCAATTCTATTTTCGGGAAGTTAGGATCTTTAGATTGCTGACTTCCTAATAATACAATGTGGATATTTTTTAAAAGTGTTTGGTGGACACCATAACGCGCCAAGATGTATCAAAGTTTACTATACTCTGCAAAGTACTGACACAATCTCACAGATCCTTTTTTTGTAGCATCTAACTCCTCTTTGTCAATTTTTAGTTTCTTTCTACCCTCTGATTTCATTTGTGTCCTATTTTTAATCGCCTTCGGATATTACATCGGCATATAAATTCCATGATCTGCACATCTTACAACCATGACAGGATCAGAACGTTTTTTTCAGCCTAAAACGAGCCAATCAGCATGCAAATACTTTCAGGTTCACTCATCGTCCAGATTGTAAATAATAATCAACCATCCTTTCTATGGACCATTTCGTATTCACTTTTCACACGGGATCGCGTAAACAGTCATTTTGGATATCTACTTTTTAGCTAGTAACATTATCTCGGCGCGAAGTATGTTATTTGTTACGAGGTTATCACGAAAAATGTGGTTCTATATCACGGAGCTGTTGGCACCCACGTAAAACTAATCGATTTTATGAACCCTTATCTAGACCGAAATTGTAGGGATGAACTAACCCATTTAGTTGAGCCAGCATCTTTTGGTTGTAACCCACTATATTCGGAAGTTACGATTCTTCGCTGTTTGCATCTGGGGCGAGAAGAGCGGGAGCAGGATGGGCAAGTAGTAGCATCGCTGAACAGATTGTTTCTTTGGACTCAATAAGGTTACCCAAAAAATCGGGCAGTACCACCCCCGTGACCATTATGTCGTAACAAAATTGAAGACAAATTTCACTTCACAGATCGAGTAATGTCGAGAAATTATATTGTTCTCGTCTTTTCATCAGAATTCATCATTAAAAACCGAGTGAATATTAGGAAAAAGTATCGCATAGTCCAGAACTGTAATTGCTTGTTGCTCATTATACAGATTATCAATTGCAGGCGTACTTTTACTTAATAAGGTCATATCCTCTGATGGTTATACATAAACTTTCAGACTATTAACAATAGGACATGGGCAAATAATGTCTCCTGGATTTACAAGCATTACTGGTCGTCTTTTAAGTTTTTTTAATTAGATTATTTAAGTATCATTCAAAGTAACGCCGGATGTGTATAATGTTTCAGTTATGCATTGTTTACACTCCGGTCAAGTCTGTGAATTTTGAGATAAGACGCGGTGGTTGGAACGAGGAACGGGAAGATAAGTCGTTGTCGGGTCACGAGACGTTGGGCTTCTCCCTTGCGGAATGGAGCAAAGGTCTCTCATTGGCCGTGGTCAACACGGCGCGGTCGGTCGTTATTAATTTTCCCGAAAAAGGTAGTCACAAGTCGCGGTTTCCAAGCGCGTTGGTCGGCTATCACGTAGTACACAGATATAGAAGAAGCCTCTGGTAGGTAGTAGGCAGAGAAGGAATAGGTTTACCAGCGAGAACGTAGAGGGGCAGTCGTTTCCGAGGGATGTTGCCCTGGAAGGTTCCCGCGGGGCCTGTGTTATCGCCTCGGCAGGATGACCAGCCCGCGTTATCAAATATTAAACCTACTTGCACCACCAGCCTACCCCCGACATCCCTTCGACGATCCACTTTTCCTGTCCGCTCGCACCCGCATCCTCTTCCTCACGTCCTCGTCTTCATCCTCGTTCTCGTCCCGGCCGTCGTCATCCACATCGTCGTGGTCGTTGCTGTTGTTACTGTTTCCACCACTGCTGTTGCTGTTGCTGATGTTGCAACGTTACAAGGCGAAATCCACACTCGGCGCGCGCGCAATTGCTTTCAGCTATCCGCTGGTTCGTTCGCCGAGGGCCTAGTAAAAATTTATTTCCTGCGGAGATGCCGAGGTCGGCTGTATACGGTAGTAGATTCGAAATGCGAATTGCGAGAAACGTGCTACTTCTATGGTGTGCACTGAGATAACCATTTTCGCGAAAAGTAAACTAGAGAGGGATGGGATGGTTGTTCGACACCAAACTAGTGGAAAATTCATAAAGGTGAGCGGATTATGATATCGAGATTTAGGAAATGATATATCAGTATAAAGAATTAGTCGCAAATTCAGGAACATAAAGTATTCAGAAACAAAAAGTAAATAAGTAAAAAGCGAATCATGAACATTTTTAACAAAAACAAGCTATTGGAATACGACCTAATAATCTAATTTATTGTCGCATTCTCAAACGTGTTATTGAGCAGATTTTTGGGGTGTGATTTCTGAGATGTTCGAAGGCGGTGCATCGCGAACGGTTTTATCGTTTTTATCTGTCTCCACTGTCGGTCTCTCTTAAGGCTCTTCGGTGCTGAATTTTTAACGAGGACGTCACTCATTCTAACTGCTGATACGATGGGCGACCTCCCGTCACGTCGATTAGGCTGACGTCGATGTGGTCTCCTCCCGCACCTGCAATATACGATTCGTATTTCTCAAACTCATCTTATTTCGGTGAAGCGATGTAATTTTTATTCCTCTTAATATATAAATCGATAACACGGATGGTGTCAGTTCATTGACGTATTAATGCATTAAGACTTTAATTTTAATGGTAAATTGTATGTTCATTTAAATAGCAATTTCTAGGCTTACTAATTTGTTCAAATGTAGAAATCATCACAAATGTTCGAAATTTCTTCATGGGTCATCTATAGAAATAGCTGATACCGGATAGTTTCCTTCTGGAACAGTTGACTTAATAACACTGAATTTTGCAGATCTGACGACCCTTATGACGATGAGGATGGACCCTGACTCCTACTTGAATTATTTTCATATTACAAAAATTGCATAAGAAACAACAAGAATCTAGATAACTCATGCTCTGTTTATTTATTTAATGTAATTTCCTCTCGGAATCACTTCCTCTCTAATTGGCAGTTTGGGCCGAACTTTTCTTGCAAATAAAGTGATTTTCAGGTTGGCCAACTGCGGCAACATTTATTCCCGGGTACAAAATACGTATTTACATAGGTCCGGGCCTGTTTCAGATTACGTGACAATAAAATGATCGGGAAGACTCACGACAAGGCGAAAAGGAGCAAGTTCAAGTGCAGGACAACTGTAGGGCTGCACTGTATTAGACAGTGTTACCAGTTTGGGAGCATTTTGGGCGATGATTGTGGAGCATTTTTCTATTCTAAGGCATGTATATGCTTCTCCCAACGTAGTAAAAAATCTCCCTAAATTGGCAACACTGGTATTAGGTTAGTTAGTCTGGGTGAGACTTGATGGCTTTGAAGAATGATATTCGTGCAATCATGATTGAATATCAACTGGTAAGTTCGTTTAACCATTTTATTGAATTTCTGGTCTCTGTTGCGATGATCAAACTCAGTTTCTAGGTTCAGTCCTAGAATTTGTTGTTGCTTTACTCTTTCTTTGATAAGTTGTTTCCAAGTTCTCCGCGCTCGTTGCAAACATCTAAAATTGACAGCAAATAAGAAACTCATTTAGTGGCCATCAATTACATTTTAGGCCAAGTCCAGACCTGAAAATTCGAGGTACTTTCTCGTGACGGCAGAATTAATCCCGGTGCCTGGAGCAGTGGCTTTAGTTTGCTCGTTACGCCGGGCTTATCTACATACCGTTTATACGCGTGCACCTAATATTTGCCGTGTTAGGTCTATTGGGTTAACTCATACATATGCGCTCGTTGTACTTGGCACGCGTACGTCATCCATACATGTATGGGTGCTGGTTTGTACTCGTGCATTGAAATTGCCAAATGAAAGCGAGCGCCGATCGAGAACGCGCTTTCATTAGCGACAGCTCCCGGGGGGAGTCACCGCGGCTCGACGCTGCCGGCATAATTCGCCTTTTCTGTACTTTCGATATTGGGGACTGGATCCGCATTCTTCTGGTTTAAATAGGCGTGGATATTGTTTGCATTGAGGTTATGTGAAATTATAGGCGATGATGGAGTCATTCGAAATTTATTTATAAGACGAAGAAACGTTACTACAGTTACTCCGTTGGAACATGCAGATTTACATTGTCATTGACAACATATGATGATCGAGTGATCATGATTATTTGAATCCTCAGGTCTTACATTAGGTTCTTTTGGATTCAGCGAAGTAGGCAGAATAAAATATCCAGGTAGGTGGATGTAATATAATATTTAAGTTTTCAATAACCTTTCATCTACTAACTGTTGGATACAAAATAACATTTCTGATCTGGTTAGGTATTAAATGATCAATTTGAGTCGGTTATGAATGTTCAGTTGGATAAATGTGGGTCCATTTGGCGTGATGTAACAAAATACTGAATTGGTAGACCTAAACTTCCACTCTGTCATAAATTCTTCAGTTAATCAACCCAGATTGTTAACGTCAATACGGTTTTGGTTCGGTACGACGTAATGGAACATCATCGCTTACTTTGCTTCACAACAGGTTAACAATCATAGATCTGTAGTCGGAAGTAGTGGGCAATCTTTTAAAAAAAGTGATCAGCGGACATTCATTACACAAGCCAACAAAATTTATATCACATTAATCTAGTATTTGCCAAATTGCGAAGAAATATTTTCTTCTACCACAAAAACTTACCTTTTAAAATGTTTTGCATTTTAAGATATCTTCAAATCTTAACGGTATAGAACAATTCCGTGGCCATTTATATATTCAGCTTATCGAAAACATTTAGAAAAGTATGGACCGGATTGTGGATATGGAGTTCAGCCTTATTTTGTTGGCCTGTGTTATCAAACAATTTAACTTCGCTCCATGCCTGATTAAAAAGTCAGGTTCAGCCTGGCCTTCAGACTAATCGGCTAGTTCAATTAATTGACCGTAATGGTATACCGCTTTTCAAACCGTGGAGTATGATTTTCAAATCAATTGCAACTTGTACCCTGCATCGATTGTTTATATGGTTGGAGATTTTAACCCTTAATCCCGATGCCAGGGTCATTTTCGACCCAGGGAAAATTCAAATTGTACTTTATAAATTGCAAATCAGTAAGCACTTTCAATCGGCAGGACATGTTTGACCCAGATAGTGGGATAAAAAGGCCTTAAAATAGCCATCGGAACTAAGGGTTAAATATAAGGGTGGGCCTCAAAATACCGACACTTTACAATCCGGACACTTAAAAACTCGACTGCGAATGGACTTGACTTGATTTTTTCAGTTTTCAGTTTGGACTGAGGGTCTGGACGTATTGAATTTGGTCAACTCGGGCAAAAGACTTATACTATAGTTTTTCATCATACGTCCACGTTTCAGACACTAAGGAACCCAAATTAACAATAAACAAAATTTGTGTGTGTCGCCGATTATATCAGCAACTCGTGCTTGTTCTCGCTGCTCGTGCGGTAAAATGCACTTTGCGCACTTGTTGCATAATATACTATTACTAAGATTTATTTGCAGCTTTGGACTACTAAGTATTTTTTATGAATATAGTAGTAACATAAGCAGACTTTAAGTTTTGATAAGTTTCGCGATGTACAGTCCAAAGACTACTGGAAGTAGAAAAGTTTGATTCTCAACAATGGCGCAGAGTGGTTCAGAAACTTAAACAACAATGAAACCTCCAAGCATATAAAGCCATGTAGGGTCTTTTAACTTTTTCCTTTCTTCCGCGTATTGCTATAGCTTCCATTTCATACCTGGCCTGAATGTACCTTCCTGTTGATACCTCACGTACACGGAATCATTTTCAACAAGTCGCTTTCAATGGAGGAAATTTACCACTTACGTATTAAGTTGGCAATACTCAAGATTTCCTTTATCTTACCTGTCATCACTTTCCTATCAACCAATATACTATTTTCAAACTCCAGGAATTATTCCGAATGATGTGGGAGACAGGAAAGGCTTGGAGGTATTGGTGCATTGGACGAATCTATTCCCATTTATTTTTACGTAATAATACACTTCTTAGAATTGCCATATACACGGAAAGAAAATTGTCGCATAAATCCCGCTAAATGAGAGACAGATTTTCCATTTAAGGAAAGGACAGATGCTTACCCGATTTTGGTACCCAAAACAGGACATCGCGCACCGATCATTAGAATATCGCTAACAAGGCCAGTATTCACCTAATTTTGGGACGTCGTAGTTCCCAAAATCGAGCAAGCGCTGCCATTTCCTTACAAGGAACATCCCTCTCTTATGTCGTGTGGCTTATGTCCCAACTTTTTTCCGTGTACGTTACTTCTCAGAATGAACGGTGAGTTTCTGGACGAGGTAACTTATTTTAATAGAAAAAGATTTCTAGTACTCTTCATTGCTGTTGATGGGATTTGATATGGTAATTCAGAAAATTCGTAATGTTGAACTGATCATATGAGAAACAATCTTTTTTATGTATGTAGAAATTCTTGTTTAGTTTTTTTACCCTCTACCTTCCACTTTGATCGAGGTGTCCCATAAGCTCTGACTTAAGAAGCTTGTCCTGGTACAGGTGAGTACAAATGCGAGAGCTGCAGGTCGTCTTAGATGGCACCATACTCACATTTGTCGAGAATGTTTACTTCAGAAACCCACATTAAAAGTACAGCATCGGCTATGGCTCGATTTTCGCTTGAAGACAATACCTCGAAAATGCCAAAACAGACAGCGTTGTTCGTCTTACGTATAGCGAACTGCTGCCTGAGAACAATTTCGAAAAATTGCCCAGTCGGGGATCGAACTCACGACCTACGACTTTGTAGTCTAATACGCTACCGCCTGAGCTACAAAGCCGATTTTAAATCAATCATCCGAATAAATCTATAACGGTAACTCGGTCCCAGTGTTTTCAGATGTAACACGAAACTCGCGCATGCGCAATATAACCAGGTGGGTCGACCTGATCTTCTCCCATTTCCTAGATTTCAAACAACCCCACAAAAGTACGAATTTTATTCATATGTTTCTAGTAACATTAAATCGCCGGGGCGTGTAGTGAGAACCCGTCTTGGTCATATTAACTGATGTAATCCAAAAACCATTTCTTTCCATAATGTCTGTCTTGAAAGCTCAAGGATGCATTTTTCACTATACACCTGAATGTACTACAAGTTTTTCAAATTAAAGATTCATTGCTAAGTAGGAAAACCCTGTTTAAACTCTTAATGACGCAGTTGGTGACATTACCAAGTCGACATTACGAAATCGACTGTCGAAGTACCCCATTTAGCAGAGCCTGCTGAAGGAGTCCTCAGGAGTATGGTGTAACGATACAAGGTGAAGCGTTCCCATAGATGCGCAATAGATCAAAAATAGTGGAAGCGCGGTGAACCCATACGGAATTACCATTTGTACAAGACAGGTACGCCGATAGGAAAATGAAGTTCCTGCTTCTAATATTGGCCAATATTCATCGCAACACTTCACATTCTATTCCTCACATCATGCTCAGGAGTTTCTGAGAGCATTCAAATGTGCAATTTCATCGTACTGTTAATACTAACGCGACAACCTTAGGGTGTAGGACGCTTTGAATACATTAATAAAACGATAAAGCGGATATTTAATTCTTCTGAGCACGAGTTTTTCTTTTCCCATATGGAAACAATGTAGTTTGGACGAGTGTACTCTTCCTTGTGGAGGGTTAATATACTCAGGCTATTATCATGATGTAGGAGGTCTTGGAGACGTTAACAAAACGATAAAAGTGAACATTTGGACGCTCAGGAAGGCTCCTAAAGACATCCCGAGGAGGATGTGCTATATGTCAGCGTCAATGTCAATAAAATATTGCGTAAATTCATATAACCAGCCTGCATAATTATTAATTACAGGAACACGGAAGCTTTTATTGGCCTTCAAAGAAAACATGGATTTTTTCATTTCTCTCCTAGGATTTTAATTGTTATCGAATTTCAATAGTTTATCCAGCCTCCTGCCATGTTAAAACCTTGTTTTTCTCTTTTAGATTCCATATTTGATTTCCCAAAAAATCTCACAGTTTTCACTCCTTCTGGTTCGTCGGTTTTCCTGGTTGTTATTTTAAATTTTGGATTCCTGTAAATGCGGCAGGATATTCGCGAAAAAGTACGCGGGTCAAAGGTCGAACCGATCGACTTTCTGGAGCAAACAGGGGTCGAACACATAGAGAGTAGGGTTTCGCGAGTTGAACAAGCGGCGTAGGGCGGAGAGTGGGAAAAGGCAAGAGAGAGTTCCGGGGAATGCCCGAAAAGCGAGCACGAAGCCGCGGGCGTAAAAGGGATCGTAGGTAAGAGGCTGTAGCCACGGAGTCGAAAACGTAGGACCACGTTTCTCCATACAATACACACGTGCGGCAACAACCCACACGCCCCCTATACGGAGAATGCATACTTATGCTGACGCCGCGCACATAAAGTTAGGGGGGTGCTTCCGCCCCCAAACTCCTTCTATCCGACTTTTCTCGACGGAGCGCGGCGCGCAAGAATAAGAAACGCCTGGCATACATAAACAAGGAGGTCGGGGATGCAGCAATTTAAAACGTACCCCGGAATTCCTCCCAATGGGGCCGTAGAGCGGCCTTCTATATTACGAATTCTTTCCTGCTTTCTCTCTTTCTCTCGTTTGTTCCCTCTCAACCCCTCGAATCTACTTTCTGACTTTTTTCTATTACATGGCGCTTGCCGGGAATTCGTCCGAGCCGGGAATTGTACTGTTGCTGCTACGAGATTAATATTTGCGGCATATATTTGGTAACAGGATTCCATAAAATGGGGCGATCCAGATATGAACGCGATTGAAACAGGTTCCGCCTACTGATTTTTATGAGTTAGAATAAACCCTATACGGTAAAGAAAGAACTTCGCTGAGAAAAATTATAGCATTATACTCTACTTGTATTAGTGTACTGTATTTATTTAATCCGTACGCCATATTTGGCCTTGCATGGGGTGGGGGACACAGGGCCCCCCTCCCTTTAGAAATCCTCTCCATGGACAGACGTCTGTTCTTAACAAATATTTATAAATGTAAACAAATTTTATTCCGCACTATTATTCTCACTTTTCACGGCTTCCCGGTATCACCACAACATAAGATCCCACATAGCACTTTCTTGCCATTTTCGGGATCACCGCAACTATCCTTCCATTGTTTACCATTGTTTACATTCTCTCCCTGCCTTAACTAGGTCTCCCACTAAACCATCTGTCCCTACCTTATCTGTATGCCATCTTCTTCTCTTCGCTCGCACTTCCCGTTCATCCTCACCTGTCTATCACTTCTCCTATTTCCACCGTCCTCTTCTCACTTCCCAACATTTTCCCTTATCCACTCTGCCATCTCTATCTTCTCTACACGTTTAATTCCTCCCTCTTTTACCGCTTTTCCTCTCTTTACCTCCACAACTTCCTCCTTCCTTTTTTCCTTCACCTTTCTTCTTCCTCTCTCCTTTCTTCACGCCGCCTGTTGACTACCCTTGCAACTTTTCTTTCTTCGACTTTTGTTCTTTACCTTTCTTTCCGTTTTCCATGGTCGTGCGCGCGCATCGCCTACTTTACAATATGGCTTTCTTCCTCTTCTTATTTTTCTGACTTCTACATTCTTATTTTTTACCGTGATTCTACTTATTTTACTCTCTATCCCAGCTCCCTCTTCGTTTATTTTTTACTGTAACTCCACTGCCTACGACTCTCTCTCCTTCTTTCCAATTACTTTACCTGTCACCCGATTCACAATCACCCGTTGCGCCATCTACATCCATTCGTCTACTTATATTAGTGCAATATGCTCCAACAACAATAAGTATCATATACATTTTTCCATTTTGATAGTGTTAATAAAACAACTCATACCAGCAAGGGAAGATTAAATTATTAAGCTGAATTTTATGTTAAATCCGATTAGGTAAAGGTACTTTAGATTAAGTTAGATATCGATAGGTTAAGTAGGTATTTCAGGTAAAGCATTCTGGATGGGAATCCATACGTAGAAAGTGATTAAACAGAAACGTACGTTGCTCCTCCTTCGGCCCAGATAGAAGGCCATTTGCTGAGTGGGATATAACTGCTATGGGTTTTTTCTCATTTTTCTCAGATACTCATGCAAGGGTGCAGTATTGAGGTTACGTGTCCTGTCTTATATTGTCTGCACCGAGAGAAATTTAAGACGTCAACTGTTATGGGTACAGAGGAGCAGATGTGTTAGGCCTTAAGATGCCCACCGCGTAACTTTTAAGACGGCTGCTGTTCCAAAATAAAACACGGCTGTTACAACAATACTTCATTTGTACATAGTATGGCTGCCGTCCCTTTCAACTGGAATACCGGCTGTCTATATGTAGAACAACTGCTGCCTCAAACTAAGGCAGCCGTCATTTTAATCGACGAACGGCAGCCATCTCCCATTTTGCATCACAAATATCACTACTAACACGTCTGTAATCTTAAACGTCCCTCAGTATATAAAAAGTTTTGTTTCGCTAGTATTCGAATAAGATATGAAGTCATTAAAGAGGGGGGTAATTTTTTCCTTTGTCCTTTGCATTACTAATAAAATATTACATAAGGTGATTATGACGTAGAATTATCTTGCGATGAAATTGGTGTGTGGTGAAGCTTAGAGTGGTTATGTTCGGTTAGGTTCTGCTAGGTTATATTAATTTAGGGAGAATCGTAATGTGTTGCAACGTTCTGACTCAAAATGCGAGCACCGAAATATGCCACTTTTTGCTATTACATGCTGCTTGCAGGAAATTCATCCAATTATTATTTGCAGCATATATTTTGAAGAGAGTTCCATCAAATGGAACGTCCAGCAATGAACATGGTTTACGCAGGTTCTGCCAAGGATGTTTAGGAGATGGAGTAAATGTAATATTGTGAAGAAAGAATTTCATTAGGGAAAGTGTATGGCATTAAATACTACACGAAATAGTTAAATATGCTCATACGATGAGAAATAGTATCCAGTATCATTAATGTACTAAAAGTTGCATTTAGTACTGTTTGTACTATTGTCAAATTACCATTATCAATGTTTTCCAATACAGATGTTGAATATCTACGAATTGTAAAATAAAAAATACTAGCAAGCGCAAAATAAATTCTTGAGTTCAATATTAGGTTAGGTTAAGATAGGTGATGAGTGCTTAAGATAATTTAAGTTATATGAACATTGTTTAGGTTAGCAGATATGATTTTTCAGTTTGGCATTAAGACAATGACTCTTATTAGCAAGTTAGGTTGGGTTTGATAGAATAGGTTTGTTTAGGTGACGTAAGGACAGGTTAGGTAAGATTACATTAGGAGAGGTTAGAAGAGGATAGGCAAGGTTGAATGCAGTTAGGTAATTCCAGATCCGGCTAGATTAAAATTAGTTTAAGTTAACTGTTTCAATATAACATTAAAAGATTTGTTATATATGTCGATAGTTCCAGCATCAAATTATCTTGGCATGAAATATTTATGTGGTGAAACTAAGGTTGATTATATTTTATCAGGATGCGCTTATATATAAATAAACAAAAAGGTTCAAAGTAAAACATCATAAATCGACGGTAATTTTGTTGTTTTGAATTTGATATTAGCGGCCATTTTCGAATATCCGATAATAAAAATGTTTGCAATTTCCTTTTTTCTGCAAAAGAAACTTCAGTGTATAAAATGTTCACATCATCGTAATTCAAACCTAACCCTGTATCAAGTCAATTCTGTATTGTTAGTCCTGTATATTTTTCTTTGCTATTATTGATGTTCTGTTTGTGTTCTTTAAGTCTTGCCTCTAATTATCTGCCAGTTTGTCTAATGTACACTTTTTCACAATGGAGACAAGGTATTAGGTAAACTACAGTGCAATTTGTTAAGGGGGGGTTGAGATTTAATTTGATCTAAGTTAATGAAAATGGTATTAGTTACTATAAACTCGTCTTTTATTTTCTAGTCTCCGTTGTAATTTTTTCCTGTTCACTCAGCAATTCCAAAAATTGAACACGTGCAATTATCGATATTTCGCCCGTGTTGCATACGATATTTTCCAATACGACAAGCGTGTATTATGGGGCTCGATAATTTGCACCCGAAGATTTTGCTGCAGGGCGCAAAATCGAGTTCTACTTCCGGAGAGTCAAATTCTACTAAAAATTTCTATTAAAAAAAGGTGTACGTGTATTTCTTTCCATTTTAAACAATCTCCCGCATGAATTTGTTACTATGTCACACATTTCAATAAATAAAAATTCCAAATCATGGAAAAATTGATATTTGTCTTTTTTAATGGCCTAAATTCTGTCTTGCTTCTCCCCTTTAAAAAGGTAGAAAGGAGCCTTTTCTGAATTAATTTGTACGAGCGGGCTAAATATAACCTCATGATTCGTAGAATACCAGCCATTGATTAACGCGAGATTGCTCCAAGCAAAATATCGATAGCAACAAACCCGTCATTCAACCACTATCGACTCTCGATAACGTTCTCTGAAATCTAATAGTCAGTTTCTCAAATGCTCTATTGTTCATTGTGCATGGCGCAAATGAGTTTGGTGAGCAGTAGAATCCACTGATATTTATTTTAACGAGTGTGACAAACTTGCTACAGGCTAATTTATAATCATGTTGACTCGGCCTGAAGACCTTTTAGGAGATGATTGGATCTCGTAACTATGAATAATTTCTTAGTGTTATTAGGATTTTCTACACAACGAGTGGTTTTTACAAAAATAATGTAATGAACTGTCATAATTGTAACATATTACTAGTTGAAATTGTGGTTTTCTTACGTATATAACTCATATTATTTGTACTAAAATAATGAAACCCTTCTAAAAAAGAATTCCGTATTTCGTGGCGTTCAAATATTAGAAAGTGTCCAACAGAAATTGTTGAAAGTCATTAGCTTTTTACACATATTGGAAGACTATTTCTAGAAACACAGTGTAACATCAGTGAATTTTGTTCATTTTGTCTCAAATCCTCAAAAATCGAATAAAGGCGGTAATATTTCTAGAATTGTTATTCCGTCTGTGCTGCTGCGCTTATGATGGCCAATGTGACTTTTATATATTAGAAACATTTATCAGTCTGTACAAGGATAAGATTCTAAATATTTTCCACAATCGTATATTTATTTTACGAACATTCAGTTAATTCCATCGAAGCGCAGAAGAAGTTTTAACTCGGAGATTACATGATAATTGCCTTCATATCGACGTCTCTTTGTAAAATTGTCACTATTCGAGAAGAATACTCAATACAAAATTGACTTTCATTTCGTCGACGAAGCAACCGAAAGAGATTGTACTCTCCTCCAGGTAATATGAATTTGCCGGTCCGAACTTATGCTTTTTTCATTGGACTCAAGCTGGATGGAAAGGAAAAAAGGATGGTTCTAAGGTAGAGGTATAGAAAAGGTGGGCCAGGATAAGGGCTCGCAGGAGGGAGTTCAATTGGTAGCAGCAATCCTAGTAATGTACCCGTGGGGCTCTGTCGAAGTACATTCTAGAAGAAGGCGAGGAGGAAATCGTGCCCCCGCATTCAGCATTCGGAAAATTTTATTCTTAATACGAAGAGAGAGCACTTTTGTAAGAGGAAAAGGTAAGGCAAAGTATCGCGGATCCTGCTGCGCGGATCCCATAGCATCGCGAAATCAAAGAGATGCTTTGCTCCACCGAAGGGTATATCCTGGGGGAAACGATGTCGAGGCGTTCTCACTGATAACCGAACCGAGTTCTTCCACCGGGTCCCGAAGATCGTCGATTCGATTTTCTATACGTGCTTGGGAGTTCCCAGGGAGAGCCCAGGACACGGATCTGGACTTTTGCAGTCGTTCGGGTCTATTTCGAGTAGGTCCTCTATATTAAATATTTGACTGTCGTTATCATTTAAGAGACTAATAAACATTAAAAGAGAATAATAAACAAAAGATACATTAAAATAAGAAACTTTGATAACATCGATCGATAAATGACCTTGAATAATGTAAAAACTAACAGCGTCAGGTTTCTCCCTTCTAGAGAATTAGACGCCACAGTATCTGATTCCAAGAGAATTGGCCACCCAAATTGTCTTATTTGAACAGTATTAGACACCAATAGTTTCTTGGAATGGGACCCTTTGTTAACACCGGATCAGCGATAATAATAGTTATGAATGACTGACAGTCCTTTAATTATATGAAAACAAAATGCCTCTCATTTCAAGAGAATTGAACACACAAATTGTCTTATTTCCAGAGTATTAAACACCAAAAGTGTGTTCAAATGGGTACTATGTTAACGCTGGATCAGTGATAACAGTGATGGATGACTATTGGCCCGTTAACAATGTGAAAGCCAAATGCTTCAAAGTTTCTAATTTCAAAATAATTAGACACTAGAGAATCTGATTTCAAAA
Organism: Trichopria drosophilae; assembly: GCA_030407085.1. Lineage (NCBI taxonomy): Eukaryota > Metazoa > Arthropoda > Insecta > Hymenoptera > Diapriidae > Trichopria > Trichopria drosophilae. Next base: position 97,032,531 of record CM059586.1, on the reverse strand, counting down.
GTATTAGACACCAGTATCGTGTCTTGGAATGGGACCCTTTGTTAAGACCGGATCAGCGATAATAATAGTTATGGATCACTGAAAGTACTTAAATTATGTGAACACCAAATGCCTCAAAGTTTCTCACTTCAAGAGAATTAGATGCCACAGTATTTCATTCGAAGAAATTGGACACAAAAAGTGTTTTATTTGAATAGCATTAGACACTAACCGTGTCTTGGGATTGGACCCTTTGTTAACACCGGATCGGAATAGTAGTTATGGATGACTTACGGTCCTTTAATTATGTGAAAACATAATTTCTCAAAGCTACTTGAAAAGAATTAGACGTCAGAGAATCTCATTCTAAGAGAATTGGACACCTAAAATGTCTTATGTCATGAGTATTAAACACCAAAAGTGTCTTCGAATATGAACACTTAATCAGCGATAATCAAAATAGTTCACTAATGAATGGACCTTTAATAATGTGAAAACCAAATGCCTCAAAGTTTCTCATTTCAAAATAATTAGACACTAGAGTATTTCATTTCAAGAGTATTAGACACCAATACAAAAGGTTCTTCGAATAAGCACTTTGTTAACACCAGATCAGCGATAATAGTGATATATGACTAATGATCCTTTACGAATGTGAAAATCAAAGGCCTCAAACTTTCTCCCTTCAAAAGAATTAGACAACTCAGGATCTCATATTAAAAAAGTTGGATACAAAAATTGTTTAATTTCAAGAGTAATAGTGACGAAAAATGTCCCCGAATGGGAACTATGTTAACACCGAATCAGCAATAATAGTGATGGATTACTAATGAGCGTGTAATGAAGTGAAAACCAAACGTCTCAAAGTTTCACACTTCAAGAGAATTAGACGTCACAGTATCTCATTTCAAGAGAACTGGGTACACAAAGTGTCTTATTTCAAGAGTATTAAACTGATCGAGATTGATCACTAATGAATGGACCTTTAATAATGTGAAAACAAAATGCTTCAAAGTTTCGGATCTCAAGAGAATTAGACACCACAGGTCGTTTTAAGAGAATTGGATACAAAAAATGTATAATTTCAAAAGTATTAGACATCAATAGTGTCTTGGAATGGGATACTTAGCTAACACCAGAATTCATCTGTGTTTTCAAAATGTTATAAAATGAGAGTTTTTGATAAATTTTTTTTATCTAAAAATGCAAACCCTTAAGATGATGCGTTGCTTAAATCATGAGAGCATGCGACTGGTAATCAAAAAGTCTCGGATTCAACAATGACGTATCCAATCTCTACTGTCTATTTCACGCAAACAGCACTCCTCAAGATACTCGATGAAGCTAAAAGTGCTGCCGACAACCGCATATTAACCATCATGATTTTTTTTTATTTCTCTAAAGCTTTCGATAAAGTTATACATGCTAAACTCATTTCAATTCTCAAAGATCTTGGTTTCTCTTATTCCGCCTTAAGATGGATATATTCTTACCTTTGTGCTCGAAATCATGCTGTTAGAGACCCAGAACGTAAAACAATTCTAATCACAATATAAATGCTTCAAATGTAACAATTTTAATAAGAACAGTAAGAGAAAGGGACGTTACAGTTAATATTATAAAAAACTAATAATTTCATCCAAAAATTGGAAGTAGCAGTAGAAAAGCCGCCCTTCAATTTTTAATGTCTGATCAATTTGCCTGTTTCCACTTGCGATCAAGAACGTATTAATTTCGCAAAACTACAATTTTTATAAATTTTCCTTGGTCCAAACGCCTCTAATATTGTCCTAAGCGTAAAAATACGTTCCAGTCTTTAGTTTTACTCACAATACAATTGAACAAGTTTTGTTTCTGTCATGGGCATTCTTATTTAATCGAAGGAATTAGTAAAAATACTTTAAAAGTGAATATTGTAAGATAAAAAGTAGAAAAAATATAATTCAATTTTAACAAAATGTAAAATTGTTAAATTCGTAAAAGAGGAATGTTTTAAGTTACAATATTTTGGCTACACTGTTATAAATTTTATGCCTTCTTTGGTTACATTAATTTCAAATAATTGAATCTAACAAATTTCAGTGAAATGCGTTAAATATTAAATATAATTTCTAATGTATAATATTAAAAATGAGATTAATTACAGAGTTGAAATCATTTTGTTAGAAATAACAGTTCGCATTTTAATGAATGTATAGTTTGTGAAAATATCAATCCGGATTAAAAAATAATTGTTAAGGAAAATTGAATTAATTTTGTGGAAATCTCAATTAAAATATTTTCATCTCGTTTTTCTAATGATTTCCAATTATGAAACTTTCTCCATGTATACTTTGTAAAACCAGAATCATTAATGAAATTATTGTTTGAATTTCCTGAAACAAATAATTATATTTAATTAATTATTTTCGTTATCTATTTATTAATTTAATATATAATTATTAAAGTTAATTTAGTTAATCCTATATTTACTAACGGATTTATTGTTTATGTAGTTGTTTTTGTGTATATTTTTTTAAGGTCCGTAACATAAATGTTTTATAAGTGATATATTGTTGGTAACAAAAAGCAAAAGAATGAACATGCAATGTAATATAATTTATCATTCAACATTCTTATCACGTTTAAATCTTTGCACCAAAATTAATTTAAAAATAAAATCTCAGACCTTTGTAAATTCGTATTTGCATTCCTTGGAAATTCTCCTGAAGCGAATCTTTCATTATCTAAATTATTTACAAGAATCGAGTATTTTTTACGATTTCGAGTTATAGTTTACTGGGAATATAATTCTTGGCGGTAGGTTTATAGAGAACGCTCCCCATGAATAGCGCAAGGAATATAACAGGGCGAAAACCGTTAAATATTTAAACGCCGCAATTCCAGACCTATTTCTTGTAGATATATGTGGCCATCCTAAGAAACAACAAACAGCCGTATCACTTCTCCATCGTCATTTTAATCTTTTTTTTCACACTTTTGCACAAATATAAACTCATTATATATTAATAGGTTATTTATTGTCGCAAGGAATAATACGTTCTTCAAATCACGTATTTCCTTACCCACAAAATGAATTTCGCATACCAAAAAAGCTTTCTAGTTATAATGTTTTAAAATATTTGTATAAACTTAAATATTTTATGCATTCAAACAATTTTTGTTTAAATACCACAAATGCAATATCTAAATTAAAGTAAATACTTATTTAAATTGTCCACATTTTAGGATACAGTTGAATTGAAAACATGTACGTAATAAATATATACATCTTACCTAATTTAACCGTTTAGTCCTAGAGATGAAGATTTTTTTATTGATTTCGGAGTTTGCTTAATATGGACTTTAAAGTATCCTCTATTATTATCGGGTATGTTCTTTCATTGGTATAGTTAAAATTGCATTTAAATGGCTCGTTAAAGTAAAATGACGATTTTTAAGTAATAAACACGGAGATTTAAAATCTTTCTTTTAATACTTTGTTTTTATGAATAGTTTCATGTTAAAATATAATAGTAATTTAAAATGCATAATTTGTAATATAAAATATAATAATGGTTTCAACGAAAAGCGAAAAAAAAGTTCAAGATTATAAAAGGATTTTTATTTTCCACTTAAAATCAGCCTAACCTCTAAAAAATGTCAAATCACAGCTCGAACATAACAGAAAAATACACATGTCTAAAGGTCGTTATTCTCCATTACGATATTCAATTCGTGTAAAAATAACATAAAACTCTGGTTTCTTTAAAATTGTATTGTAAAGTTTCAAAATAAACGTGTATAATTTTGTACAAAAATACAATTCATAGAAATACTCGTTCTACCGTTTTTATCAGTTCGTGACCATAATGATTTTTTTATTGGAGGTAGATTTTAGATTTAAAAAAATGACCTTGTTTACTTACTGTGGTTTAAAACCTGTAACAATTTCCATTACATTATTATTATAAAAAACAATCATAAAAAAAAGTTAATTGTTTTTCTATTTTAAAGCTGTCATTTTGGTTTCAAAAATATTTAAAATTTTGACTACGCCCCTACTAGAAATTTGTCCATTTTTTTCTTACAAGGTCCATTTCCCCTATAGCTTTAACATTGTAAATAAGAATGTTATACAAGAATTGCACAAAAAAAATGTTTTCATTTCTACCAGGGGCCAATTGAAAGAGTATACTTAAAATTAGTAGAATCAAGTCAATATTAATCCATTTTGCTGGTAAATCTAAAAATCAACAAAAAAATTTAGTTAAGGTTATAATAAGTTGGGTAAGAAAACATTACTTTAAGATTATAGAAATATATATACATATGACTACTAGTGAAGTGTATTTAAAAAGTTATTACTTTCTATCGAGTCCTTTTGCATTAAATGTTGATTATTATTAACTCTTTAACACCCAGACAGTGTATATAAATTGTACAAATAATTTTTACAATTTTTTTCTATATAACGTGTTTAGACGTTTTCAGGGACACTCTTTTCGATTTTCAAGTTTAGAGAGTTTAACAGTAAATCTTTTAACTACATTTTTAATGTATTTTGTAAAAATATTGCATTTATACGCCATTTTTTCGCAATGAATCTACATTTTAGATCTGACTTGCTGTAACAAAAATTTGTTCCTCCACAACTCTTTAGGTTCACAATTTAAATTCAAACATTTAAAGTAACTTTTGATAAAAGTATACATATATTATATTAAATATGTAATTTAATATGAATAATACATGGAAAATTAAAAACCTTGCACGGACATATAGGGACTAAAAATGATCGCTTAGAATACGTTTTGAGATCCACATAATGGAACTTTGTAAAAATTAATTTAACTAAATGCTGTTGTCCAATAAATACAATTATTGTAGAGAGGAACTCCGTTTCCCGCAGGACAAAACTGGTAATTTTCAGTAATTAATTAAAAATTTACTGCATCAAATGGTGTAATATATTGTACAATTTCAATGTGATGTAAAGTATCCATTCTGTGAAATATTCATATTTAATCCGATATTGGAAATATGGAAAGGAACCATGATTTGGTCAAATTTGTTATTTTCACCCATAAACTTCCTAAAGTATATAAGCAGGTTCACCAATACGAATAATACTTTCGATTGTTAATACACCCACATATAATGAAATTGATGAAAGTTTTTCTCATATACTTTAACAAATATTATATACAATAATGCATACAATAATCGATAGAGATTTCGCCAGAAAAACTTAAATTAAGTTACAAAAATGGTTATCCCAAAAATATTATTATCGAAAGTATTTGCGAACGAGTACACTTACTCCATAACTCTTTGCAAAGTAATTGTTTGCCCAAAAATTAACCACGAAGTTAATAAAAGATAAAACCCGTTTAGTACTCAAATTCATTTATATAAAAATCTAGGGCGTTTTAGTTTAGGTAAAGACCTTCTTCCAATTACAAAAATTAGGCAAGCGGTTTATGAAATCCCTTGTGCTCATTGTGTCAAAGTGTATACAAGACAATCAGAGAATAAATTAGAAACACGAACTACAGAACACAAAAGAAATATTAAATTTCTGAGGGTCATAAACTATAACCGAAAATTTACCTTTGATATAATTTTTATTAATATTTTCCCGATTTATAATTTTGTCTTATTATTAATTTGTATTGAATTTTCTGTACTGATTTTGAGCGAATATTTGTGTCTTTATTTTTATTTACTTGTGTGCACTGTAATTCAGAGACCTATTGAAGGTCAAAACGGTCGACTCTAGGCGTTTTTGAGTATCTATTCATAGCTCAAACAGTGATGTTGTCCCTCCAATAACATTCAATACTGACAAGGTGTTTCCCACAGAATTAAATTACAGACACAAACCAAATACTGAAAGGCAAAATAGCAAATTGGCTCTAGTTTTTGAGATACTGATGGTGAAAGGGGTCAATTTTAGGCCATTATATACCAAAATATTGAATTTGACCTACTTTTTTTCCAAATTGAGTACCAAAAGGACACAAAATCGTATTTTCTATTTGTCGAAAAGTAGTAAAGACAATAACGAGTGTAATCAGACAATAAAGTGATCATAATTTCAAAAAGTTCGTAGGACATACATTCGCCATTTTGCATTTCTTAATTATTTTGCATCCCATTCTGTAGTACATATGTGAAAAATGTCCAAAAACGTCTTTGACCTTCAATCTGTTTAAACATTAGGTCCACATCAATATTTAGGAATATAATTGGATTCTGTTGGAAAAATCTTATCAAAATTGACTCTTACTGATGGGACAACAGCATTTTTTGGGTTGCTAAATCTCAAAATGTCAAATCGGATTTTTTAGCCCAGTGAATTTCAGTATCTCAAAAACTAGAGCCAACTGGATATGTTGACGGTCATATTTGGATTCTGAAAGAATTAACTCCTGCCAGAATTGACTGTTACTTATAAGGCAATATTAAATTGTAAAATTTCTATATTATACGCACCAGTCAGTACGTTTTTTTATTATATATTTATTTCTTTGATAGCTAGAGTAAGTTTTCCGAATTCTTAATATTTTACCACGTTAGTAATACTATTAAATCATGTTATAGCCTCTTTGATCGTATAATTCACCATTGTTTTACGTACATCAATAAAAACTAAGAAATTAGTGTCAGCATTAGAATGACAGCATAGGTTAGTTCATAGTGAAACAGCCGTTATTTTCTTGATTCTGGAGTATGTTCTTAAACTCCCCGTTCTAAAGACGAATATGTAGTTCAAGGATTAACTAGAAGGTACTCAAGCTGAAGTATAACGTAGGTTGAAGTGACCAACAAATAAATTAAGTGGCTTTTGACCTATGATTTACATTAGCTGGTAACATGCATAACATTGAAACTTTCTAAAAATATTTTTAACACCTCACGTTGGAATCACTCAGTTTCCCAAACCCCGAGGCTTTGTAGATTCTAATCAAGTTACAGACTGTTCAAATCTGCAATGGACAATATCTTGCTTAGATCACCAAACCTAAAAAATTTGTGGTACTATAATGAAACTCAGTTTGCCTGTTGATTAGGGAAACATCAGTCATTTTCTGGAATCTTGTGAAAGAATTGCATCACCGGTTGTTGTTTGGGATGAGTACTTATTTCAAGGACAAACTAAAGTGAAATCAAGTTGTAGGGGTTTCACCTATAAAACTGACAACTATTTTGCTTACTTCAACAAAAACCGAGAAATCAGTGGAATTACCCCATCTGGTCTATTGCTCTGGAAGAGATAGTAATTTCCTTGATAACCGGGGTAAGTTTTTTAACTGCTCGGTTTCAGCAATGCCGTAACCGGCGTGAAAGAGGGACTTGGTCGCGAACCCCTGGACAATCTTAACTCGTACGTTACGAACAACGTCTCCTCTTCCGGCGCTTTTACGAGCGGTCCTCCCGCACGCCTCGATCACCTTGCTAGTGCGGGCGTCTTGTAAATAATTGATGTTAACGTAGTTACCGCTGTTTTTATAACAGTTTTACTGTTCGCCGTTGGCGGCGCGATGCTTTATTCAGAAGCTGAGTCTTAAAGTTAACTCTCTAGGCGCCGAGGTGCGAACGGGATCGCGGAAAACCGATCCCTTTTTCCCGGCGGCCGAGTGCTTCGTTTTGTTTTACCATCTTGAATGAAATTGGCTACAATTGTGAATTTATTATTTAATTCGAACCTCATACCAAAATGGAGGCATGGGACGATCGAGAACGTACAATTTCCAGGACAGTTCAGAAAAGTACATTTCGAGATTTGGTGCGAAATGTTAGTCATTGCTCATGGGCTTGGAAAATTTTTATCCACAAGTGGAGTTTGTAATGACTTGGAGGGTATCGCTGGATGGACCAGTTTTCCTACATAGAAGAGTTGGAGTTGATAATTTTTTGGAAATCTTCGCATATTGTGCGAGTGGCTAAGGAAGGAGTTCGTCAGCGAGGGTAAGACCAGGTGTGGACTAAGTACGAACGTGTGATTCTTTGAAGTAAACCACAATTTCATGATAGTATCGAATTTATCTTATTACTTCATACCGTGCGTTATATTCACTAGTTTCATTACAATCTTATTTCTTCGTTTGCTATGATCAATGAAGGTGGATGCAATGTTAACCCAACTTCAATATCCATTATATATAAGTGAATAAGTGCAATTATCTTTGGTTCGTTAGTTCGACTGTTAGTTAGTGGATTCATTGGTCTTATATAAAGTCTCGTATAAGTTCTCAAATGTTTTTCATAAATGTTTCTACTTGCCTATAGGGGGTGAATATTCTCATTTTCATTTCTAATAAAATAGCTAGTTACTGATCTATCAAACAAAACATATTTATGGAGAAAGTGTATTAAATGTTAGCATGGCACCAAACATGAACATGAGTTTATAATTTATAAATTATAATTTGAACTTTCGAAAATAGCTTACTTTAAATCATATTAATATTTTTCATTAATAATAAAATAATTGACAAAAGGATGAGATACCTTTAAACACAATTTAATATGAACCATATGTGCAGTACAGCTTCCATTAGTAGGGGAAGGCAGATCCATTAAAAATTGTGTTATTTTCCACCGTTATAACCGTAAAACTGATTGTAATTTTATCTTGAAAAATATAGATTTTAAAACTGAAATGGAAAGTATCTTAATTCCATTAAGAAGTCTTTAATGCCAATGACGGTTAAAAAGTAAAGAAGTTTTTAATGTTTAATGTAAACTGAAAAGATGCAGGGCAGAATTGAATAATTAAATAGATATCGAAAATAAACTGGCATGTGTCCTGAAAAAGTAATTACGTCTTTAAATCTGCACAGCATTTTAATTCGTTTGAAATCCTCATGAAGCGTAAAGTTGACCAAATTTCATAGTGTGAGTCCTCAACGTGAGTCTTTTCTGTAGGGATTTTTAATGATTTGAGATTTTGAACGCTGGAATTTTTCAGCTGTCCCGTTTTTTTATTGTCTTAACGAGTTTTACGATGGCGAAGAATGATCTCATGCAGTGATACTGCATAATTATATGTCAACATTCAGTGATGACAATGATTTCATCAATTTAGAAAAAATTATAAATTATTGTTGACAAAATTATATAATGCATGTAGAATAAGTGATAACTTGCTTGCAAACAGCGCTTTTCTTCTATGGGCTCTAGAAATTGTAACTCTAGAACTTTTATGTTTTGTGACATGAACATTTTTATTTTTATCGTTGTTTATGCATAATCTTAAATTAATCTTATTGTCAGTATCTATTAAGTAATTAAAAACGTCTCGTGAAACTCATTTTTAAGCTTTGTCATGCTGTGTGCAAGCCAAGCTGTCCTCACAAGACGTCCTCAGGACATCCTGTTATCATCCCGGATATCCTGTATCTTTCCGGGATAGCTAAAGAAAGTCCTGCGGACTTCCGAGCGGGACGTAAACAAATTTCGTTAATTTACATATGAAATAAAAATATTTCTATAAGAATTTCTGCACATATAGTCATTTTTTTTATATATATTTATGAAATATTGATTTTCAAGAGATCATCCTTATATCGTCCCGAATATCGTGCATCCGTCCTGGAGAACCACAGGACGTCCTTCGTACCTGCGATCAGGAAGCAAACAAAAAGTCGCTAATTGACAATAAAATATTGTTATATCATAGCAATGCCTAATCGCACATATATATCGCGGGGCATCCTCAGGATACCCTGTGAACTTTTCGTATTAATCACACAGACGCCCTCAGGGTGTCCTGAGGACCTGAGGACATCCTGTTCGGGAAATTAAAAAATCTTTAGGAGACTGTTTTTCCATCTTAGAGTACGTTGAGAATCTTTAAAGGCCTCCAAAATTGTCAAAATGGTTGTAATGCCAAACATATTTTGTCCTTTTGTGATTCTCAAATAGTCTTCAAGAAAATGAATTTAATGACACTTTTGGAGGCCTTTAAAGATCCTCAACGTACTCTAGCATGGAAAAACTGTCTCCTAAAGATTTTTAAATTTCGCGAACCTTTATGATATCCTGAGGGTATCTCTGTGATTACTACGAAAAGTCCACAGAGTATCCTGAGGATGACCCGCGAAAATCCCTGTAGGACCTCTTGAGAATGCTCCTGGGACGGAAACAGGACATCCTCGGGAAATCCTGACTTCCTGACCTGGATGTCCTGAGAACGTTCCAAGGCTATGGGGGATGTACATACGAAATTACTTTACAGATTCACAAAATTTAATATGAATGGTATTTCTGAGGTTTTGCAAGTAGAAATAAGCAATTTTTTCATTAATCAAGCATTCGAGAAGTGCACTTTCGAACGATAAATGAAATATAACTATATTAATCAATCTGTAACTTGAATTTATCATTTACGATAAATTAATTCTAGTTCAGTTGTATTAAATAATAACACAATAAATATATAAATTTAAAATAAAAATTGATGAGGATCTTTTTGATTCAAATTACACAAATCATTTTTTCCAAAAATAAAAAAAAAATTAATACATTTTATTTAACCATACATTGTTTATGTGAGATTTGTAATCTCCAAGTAAGTCGTAAGTATGCATGCAAAATCAACAACTGCGAAGACATAAACAAATATTGCAATCGAATTTTTCACTGAATATATTGTACTATAGAAGAAAAGTTCCACCCTAGATGGAATAAGAATAAGTAAACGGTATCAGCGTTTTAGTTAGTTAAAAATAACAAAGTTCGAATTTTTTCGAAATCAACATTTTGAGCGCTCTCGGGATATTTCCAAAAGTATGAACACTTTCTTGGCTACGTATCGAAGCAATTGGGAAATGTTCTATAATTTTCAAGGTGTAATATTACACCCAAAATATGTACGCACAGATTTATAGAAAACAGATATCCTAATATTATTTGATAATTAGTTTTTGTATATGTAGGAAAATGGTGCAGATTTTTTTGTCGCATATTTGCAAAAGGGCCTACTAGAAATTTTGAATTATCTGCTGCAGATGGATATTCTGCAAATGTTTAAAAAATACCCATGGCATAATTATACGTTTATGTCCGCTTATACATATTTGCAATAAAATGAGAATATTCTATGTATACGTGTGTAATATTTGTACTTTTCACCCACTTTTGTGGGGATGGGTCACCGATTTTCTCCAAATTTTATTATGTTTTTCAACTTTCAAAAATAAAACTTTATGCAAAATTTCAGCCCCCAAGGTGAGATTGGATCCCCGTGACCTTCATCAAAAGAATCAAAGTTTACAATATTAAGAGGTTCGAAATAGGTGAATAAAGCCTAGGGCCAAGAAAAATTCCCAAAGGAAGTTGTTATATATATATATATATAGAACTAACTCAAGTTAAATTTGTGTGCCATTATATTGAGGCAGAAACCACTGGCCCTCTTTTAAACATACGAAAACACATAATTATCACGAAAATTACCATATTAAAACGGCTATATCTTTTGACCGAGTCGATGGATTTCAACTTCTAATCCGATATTTGAAAGATAATAGAAAAATCTATCAACTGATATATTGATAGTATTTTGGTCAACTGGATCGGTTCTGACAGCTAGTTGAAATTTGTCATTTTTTTTTCAATTTCAATACCTCTGTATCAGTTACCAATAATGGACATTACTATGTTGAGTTTTGACAAAATTTGTCTGAATAGTTGACGTTATGATGAAAAACTTTAACCCTTGTGAAATTGTAATCGGTTCACAATGCGAGATAAAAATTCTTAAATAGACGGAAAAAAGAGCACATTGTCTTTCGATGAAAGTCACGGGGACCCAAGGTCACCTTGGAGGCTGAAATTTTGCAAAAGGTCTTATTTTCGAAGTTTGAAAAATATACTAAAATTTGGAGAAAATAGGTGACCCCCCCCCCCCCCCCAAAAAAAAAGTTGGCGAAAAGAAAATATATTACCCATATATTCTGGATCAATTTCGAATATCCAATGGATATAATGAGTCAAACTTTCTGAGCGAGCAAAACGAGATACATACCCTAGCCTTATATAATTAAAAACTCCACATAACTACTAAAATTGGTAAGTGATACCCGTATAGTAATTCGTGGAGTTTAAAAATACATTGAAATCCAACACTGTAGACGTATTGATGAACATTTTTCCAAAAAAAGATTATTATTAATTAAATTACAGAAGATATGCCACTGTTCACGTGTAATGAGAGATTCGGTTTGAATTGGAGAATTAAAGCGTTAATCGTCATGGAATCCGAATTTTCATTAAACTGTTGTGTGATTGGGGAGTGGATCACTTCACATATTTATACCCCTCTTTTAAATTGATATGATTTAATAAAGAAACATTTCATATTATTCTTGCAGAATATCCAGTGTCATAAATAAAAAGTTAAAACGTAATTATTTTAGGGACGAGAACCGATTGTACGGGAATCCGAGCAATCGTAATAAAACGTTATAAAAGTTTCACCGTGCAATATCTGGACCTTAATTCTTGCCCAGCCGGTGGAAACGATATACTTTTTCGTGGAAAAGCACCTCAAATATCACTTCGCCACTCTCTGCACTCTAGTATCGCCACTGCTCATTAAATATATTGATGAGATGATGCCTTTACGAATCTCGCCCGCCTACAATCGGACCTTTTTTCCTTTTATTCCTTACTTAGTTGTCTTCGCGATCGCGAATCAGCTATAATTGGAGAATTCCAAGTTCCATAAAACTTTCCGCCAGTTTCGTAATTTCCAACCTCTCCTTGGTCGAGGAAGCTTTTCCGGAGTTCACCTTTTCACTTTGTCGCAGTTTTCTATTATGATTAATTAAAACTGATTTCGTAATACGTTTATTGATTACAATTTTCTTTAAATTCGGGGAATGACAATTTTCTTTTGGTAGAATGAAAATTGAGGAACCATTGTTGAATATGAATTTTCACTCTATTTCTCTCTAAATTTCTAGGAGTGAGCATTCACTCTTAGGTTAGTGAAACCGAGAGTGTCCCGTGAAAGAATTAATATTCAACTCTTTTAGAGTAAAAATTCAATCAAACAAGAGTGAAAATTTACTATTTCCCTCCGAGTCGTGGAGTTGACAGCTCTGAAGGAAAAAGTGAATTTCCACCCTTGAAGAGTTGAATCTTCACTCTTTCACGAGAGCTGCTCGATTTTCACTTTAAAGAGTGATTTCTCACTCCAAGCAATTTAGAGAGTTAAGAGTAACTATAATAGGCATCGTAGATGATCGTATCATCTGCCTTGGAAATCTCTGGATTTAATATCGCTTCTCTCCCTCAAAAATCCAGAATTAATAATCCCTTCTCTAGGAAATTTCACGGACAAAATTAAAAAGATGGAACTACTGACAGTAGCATAAGACATAGCCATCATTTTTATTTAACTATCTGAATAGTGAACTCGATAAATTAGATAGTAAAACCTATTATTTAAATAGTAAAACCAACTAAAACAACGTAGTTCTACAACCAACTATTTCTTCTTTTTCGTGTATTTTTGTTATATTGTAAAATATACTATTTCTTTTTATCCGTGCAAATAACATTTAAATTGTAGATTCCTTATGAACCAGTAACCACGTGCAATTTGTTTATTTGTTTGTTTATTTATTTATGAAATTAACTATTTGTGTATTAGTCGATTTCTTTATTGATCAATCTAGCCAACTATCGATGTTTTGATCTGTCAATCTATCGATTTATCTATATGGCGTTCGGTATGCACGAGAATCAGCAAGGGGATACCAGTTCGCCTTTTAGGTGTACAAGTTTGCGGCAATGTATGAGATTTTTTATAATTTTATATTTTTCGTCGTAGTGGGTATAAAATTCGAGTTTATAGCGAGACATACAAATTCGTAGTAAAGTGTAGGAAAATCCTATCGTATCCATGTAATTTTCGCTGGATGGAAAATGGGGCCTAAAATTGGATTTCGTACCGGTTCTGCCGGTTATTTTTACATGCTTATCCCTGCAATTTAGTTAATATTTCGACCGAGATGTAAAGAATGGTAAATAACGAAATATATTCATCTATTAATTTATTCACTTATTCATTTGTTCGTTACTTAATCTATTCATTTGTGCATTTCTACATTTGCACATTTATTCATTTGTTCATTTCTTCATTGGTGCATTGATTAATTTACTCATTTGTGCATTTGTTCATTTGTTTGTTACTTAATTTGTTCATTTATGCATTTGTTCATTTGTTCATTTGTGCATTTATTCATTTGTTCACTTGTTCATTGTTCCTTCCTTAATTTGTTCATTTGTGCATTTGTTCATTTCTTCGTTCCTTAATTTGTTCATTTGAGTATTTGTTCATTTGTTCATTTATTCATTTATTCACTTCTGCATTTGTTTATTTGTTAATTTGTTCATGTGTGCATTTGTGCATTTGTGTATTTGTACATTTGTTCATTTGTTCATTTCTTCGTTCCTTAATTTGTTCATTTGTTCATTTATTCATTTGTGCATTTGTTTATTTGTTTATTTGTTCATTGGTTCATTTTTTTATTGGATTATTTGTGCATTGATTAATTTACTCATTTGCGCATTTGTTCATTTGTTTGTTACTTAATTTATTCATTTGTGCATTTGTTAATTTTTTCATTTGTTTATTTGTTCATTCGTTCATTCATACATTCGTTCATTCGTTCATTCGTTCATTCATTCATTTTAATAATACATATTGGAAAGTGGCCCCGTAACCACCGGCCATATCATACAGATTCTTTTAAACGATGAATTGACAGTAGTGTGACCGAATGGAACCGCATAATGATGACAATTTGATGAAATGTTACATCTACCTTCATCATATTGTATGAAGGTTATCACCTGCGATTATATTTAGTCAATAGCGTATTTTATTTTTCAGTTTCATGAGACATCAGTTACATTGACAATTGCAGGGCGACCATTAATTTGAAAAATATCACAGTGTATCTTTAATACTAGTAACCGATCTTTTAGTGGTGGTCTGATATCGATCCCCTTTCTTACAATATAATCGTTTATACAGTGATGGAAAAAAGTCCGGCAATGGTCAAATATTTCGAAAAACGTCGAAATTAATAAAAAATGCTGAAATACGTGAAACGATTCTTAAAAAACTATCGTTTTTTGCGAGAACCCATCTCTATGAGAACACATAGGGAACGAGAGATCGAAAATCTTAAATATAATAATACAAACCGCTTGATATAGATGGCGCTGAGATCACTTTTCGAGGAAATATTAAAATTGCTAATTTAGTTTACTCCGGAACAAATAAAGATATCGTTAATCGCCGAAACACGTGAAACAACTTTTCAAAAGCTATATTTTACGGAGGGTTAAGCTGTCTTTCTTGGAAAATTGTTTAACGTGTTTCCGCGTTTTTCGGTGTTCCGAAGTTTATCGATTGAAAAGCCTAATGGTCGGAGAATTTCTCGAAAAGTGGTCGCAGATCCATCTATGAGTAGTACTCTGTATTCGTCTGGAAGAGACCTTTCAAATGAGCCTCCACTTTACTCATGTTCTCATTTAAGATTTTCGACCCTCCTCTTGCTCCACATCCCCCTTAGAGGTAGGGAGACACGGAAAATCGTTTTCGTATTTTATGTATTCTTTTTTTTTTTAAATCGATGGTTTTGGAAATGTTTGATCGTTCTCGCACTTTTGCCATCACTGCAAAATATTATTAAGGAATAAAGTGTCATTATTAGTGACTTCCGAAAATAATTTTATATATTTATTCTAGAGATGGGTTAAATAAGAAAAATTGGAGATCATCTTTTTGTGCAGGAATGAAAATCATGCAAAGCATTTAATAATAGTTTCAGGATGTTATTTGTAAAGACAACGCATTGTTTTACTAAACATCGATATTTATTTACGAGTTATAAAGGGTCTAGCCTGATAAGTATGGAAAATCTGCTCCCAAACAAAATCAAATTTTACATGTATATTATGTAAGCCCGTGGTTCGAAACACTTTTTGTGAAAATGTCAACCTCTATCTTCTTACGACAGCAATAGCAGTTCATGTGATTTTCATTTGTTTTTGACTTTTGTGACCAAATAAATCATCGAAAAAGCTTCTTTTCGTCATATTGATGAAATGTGATTTTTTTACTGAATTTTAGGCCCAAAATTGCCGTGGCGTGTACTATATCTGTTTTTTCTACCATAAATTAGCAGTCAAGTGCTAGTAGTATTCACATTTTTTCGGATTTTTTTGGAATGATGCCCGGTAGTTTAAAAAATAAAAAAAATATATCGTAATTATTCATTTTGACCTCTAAATACGTTCCAAAAACTTTCCCTTGGACAGTGGACCAAGAAAGCACAGATTATATAAAATTATACAGAATCCCATATATAATTATATACAGTTAAATGTAATTTTCATACTATATAAAATTACGTTTAATTGTATGTAATAGTATATAATTGTACATTATTGCACATACTTATGTAATATTAGATATAATTATATTCTTGAAGAATTTTTCTTTGTTTATTTGTTTAGTTGTTTAGTTGATTGGTTGTTTGGTTTTGGTTGTTTGGTTATTTAGTTGTTTAGTTGTTTAGTTGTTTAGTTGTTCAGTTGTACAGTTGTACAGTTGTTCAGTTGTTCAGTTGTTCGGTTGTTCAGTTGTTTAGTTGTTTAGTTGTTTAGTTGTTTAGTTGTTTAGTTGTTTAGTTGTTTAGTTGTTTAGTTGTTTAGTTGTTTAGTTGTTTAGTTGTTTAGTTGTTTAGTTGTTTAGTTGTTTAGTTGTTTAGTTGTTTAGTTGTTTAGTTGTTTAGTTGTTTAGTTGTTTAGTTGTTTAGTTGTTTAGTTGTTTAGTTGTTTAGTTGTTTAGTTGTTTAGTTGTTTAGTTGTTTAGTTGTTTAGTTGTTTAGTTGTTTAGTTGTTTAGTTGTTTAGTTGTTTAGTTGTTTAGTTGTTTAGTTGTTTAGTTGTTTAGTTGTTTAGTGAACTATTTTTACTGCAAATAATGATTTCTTATAAATGTACTATTCGAGTAAATGTTTATTTAAATTTACAACATTTTGTTAAAATATATTAAAATTAAATCAGCAAAGTTACAAAACAACGTATCTTCGTGCGGGCGATACAACAGGGCCTCCATAAATCAGATCTGTGATGCCATCTATAGAAAAGGGAGGAATTAAAGCCGATGTGGAATTTAGTCGCTTACATGGTTCTTTACCGTAACGATCGATACGATAAAGGCCAAAAATAAAATTGATTATTAAGAAATCTACCAACATTTCTACCACTTATTTAAATTCATTTGGCTTGTTTTTCTGTTATCAATTGTTGTTTATAATATTTGAACTTTCATAAGATTTAAAATGCATTATTTATATTGTAAAATAAATAATTTCTCCCATCATTATGGGATAATTCTTCATTAAGAATATGTAGACATAATTGTTTCAATCTTTATTTATGTGATAGTGATTAATTAAATAAATATTTGGTGATTGATGAAAAATTCTTCAGTTGGTAAAAACATTTTCCAGTCGGTAATGTAGATGTTGGGCTTATCAATGGTCGAAAAACGCGTTTTCGTCAATTCAGCAATAGAAAGAATGTTTTAATGTTCAATGCATAAATAATTTATGATTTAATTTATTAATAATAATTTACGCCTTTCATTCCTTCCATTACTCCTTCTATCTTTGTTTTTATGAAATTATGCGAAAAACAAAAACAGATGAGGTAAAGACAGGAAAGAGTTAGGCAGTTCGCCTACGAACCTGAAGAGGGCGCATATAGTGCCGAAACCTTAAAATTGGCCTAACCTTTACAAAGTACAAGCCGTAAGAGTTTTACTATAAATAAGTATTAAAATTAACTTGCAATATCGAACTCATTAATATTTTATAATTAGATTTTTTTTAATAACTTCATCGTTGGAAGTAAAAAATGTTGACCTATCCGGATATCTTTTGTGCGATTCAAACAATTTATAAATAATCAACCCATTAACGCCGAAATGCACAGAAAGTTTACTACAACTTCAACGCTTATTTTCAATATGAAATAAATTTTGCAAAAAATAAAAACTATCAGAGTCTACCATTTTCGAGGTCGCTCTTTCGAACGGTATTAAGAAAATTATTAAAAAATAGAAATTTATACATGGTTTTGACATATATAGTAGAAAAACGTGACTTTTTCAGGACGCATTTTTTACAAATATCGAGTTTTCGATACAATACGTTACTTTGAGTTAGCTAAAATGTATTGCAAGGGTGCACTCGATAGTTGTACTTAAAAGCCGCACTGGTGTATATTTGAAATTTGTTATGTCAGATTCAAAATGGCCACTGCATTTACAAAATCCTTTTCAACATTTAACCATTTTTTTTCTTGAAAACTATGGACTTTGGAGAAAATTTTATAAGAACAATTATGTTCTAGAAACATGGTATGTATGGCTTTCAGGTTAGAATTTTACTTTATCTTAACATTTCAGAGTGGATTTTTAAGGATATTTTAGAGGTTATGTCAACAGACTAACCTGACGAGGTCGTATGGTCTTCGAATACAATGTCAGCGGCCCAAAAACATAATGGAAGCATATTATGTCTTCTAGAACAAAATTTTTCTTTATTTTTATATTTTATCGTAGATTTTTAGATTTTTTGTTGAGGTTATGTCAAGAGCTTAGCGTGGTGGGGCTGAATAGGCCTCGAATATGGTTTTAGCGAACCCAAAAACATAACGGAAACGTGGCATTGATTTCTAAGTGCAACTTATTCTTCATTTTAACATTTTACGGTCTAATTATAGGATTTTTTAGGTTTTTTGAGGTTATCTAATAAACCGGATGTGATAAACGTGATGGGATTGAATGGACTTCAGATTATGATTCAGCGACCTATAATAGTATTTTTCGATACTAGTGCGTAAAATACGATTTTCACGCACTAAAAACGATGCGTAAAATCAAATTTTACAGATAGTATATCGAAAAACGTATTATAGACGTAGTCCGACCTCCATCCGGATTTTCGTTTTTTTTGTGGGGCTGTGTAGCTGTCACGTTGTCCCAGAAAAAATGTTAAGAGTAGAAATATCTAGGCAACTTTCAAGTCAAACTAGTTCACTTTTTAATTTGGCTTCTTGAAATCACTTCAAATTCGTATCTATGTAAGAGGAGGAGGGAATACTTATGATCTTCTTATAACTAATTGTAAGATGCTTATGCTCAGATTTCTAGTCTTCGTTGTTATTATAAAGTAAATGACCTTTCTGTTTAATGCAATCTTTGATCAAAGTAGCTGGAGCTGCATTTTAGCCACAAATATTCTTTTGATCGCAACAAGATCCATTTTCTAAAACTATTTTCAGAAAATTTAGTTTCTCTATCAATTAAACGGAAAATCTCTTTTTGTAGGGTGTGAACAATTATGTTTTTTTTACAATAAAAACGTTTATAATAATAACAATAATAAGAAGTTAAAGTGCAATAGAGGGAGTGAGAGAGATTTGTGAAGAATCGAAATTCGTGGCGAAGGTTGGAGAGAGATATTGAGTTACACAGAGAGAAAAGAAATAGTTGACGGAACCTTTTTGTAATAGTAAAACGCGTAAATAAGAAAAGTTGTTGCATTAACTATTTCCATGGTAAACGGTACAATAAAATTGTTCCATTTACTATTTTTCGATGGTTAAATGGTTCGTACATAACCTCAAATATCGACTCTAACCTTACATACAGTTAATTCTACTATTTAAGAGGTTAAAATCGATTTTACTATTTTTTCGTGGTTCCATTAACAATTTTTTTCTCTCTGTGTAGTTTTGGATTGAAAATGGAGTTACGCAAGAATTTCCATCCCGACGCTGTTCAGTCTATATCTGGCAGATATAAAAGAATTAATAAAAGGTAAAGGAGGAGTAGACATATCAAGAAATATGATACAAAGGCTGGAATATACGGACGATGTAATGGCAGTGACGGAAGAAGAAGAAGGTGGAGGGATACGGGATATGACAAGAAGGATAAAAAAAGATTGAGAGTTTAAGTATTTAAAATCCGAAGGTTATAGTGTTTACGTATGAGGGAGATAGAGAAAAAGTAGATTTAGGGTGGTAATAGAGTGGGTGTGGAGTTATGGAAAAAAAATTAAAGAGTATATTAAATGATGACTATAGCCTGCTGACATTGTGGTGAAGCATGTTACTTTTGATGGCGTGGAATAAAATGAGAGAGAGAGAGAGAGAGAGAGAGAGAGAGAGAGAGAGAGAGAGAGAGGGAGGGAGGGAGGGAGGAGAGCGGGTGAGAGAGAGTGAAGGTGCAAGGTAAAAAAGAAGTAAAGTAATATATATTTTAATATTTTTAGCGTTCTTATTAACAAGATATGGTGGCGAGGAAAAGCATGTAAGAGAAAGTGAAAGAAAATGTAAGGGTGTAATAGGGAGGGTGTGAAGACATGGGCAAAGAAAATTTAAAGGAGATGTGAAATGGAGACTAATAAACTTTTTGACGTGGTGGTGAAGGATGTTTTATATTATAGAGTGAAAATATGGGAATATCAGCATTGGAAAGAAATGGAATCACTGCATGAAAAATATTTTAAATGCATTATGGATTTGGGTAAAACAACATAGTAGTACACAATGAGAAAAGAAGTACAATTGAGAAATAAATTATAGTTGGAAACAGGACGGAGGATAGTCAAGTAGGAAGAAAAAGTAGAAAATGGAGAAGGGGGAGCAATTATGAAGAAATCTGTCAAGAAGCAAAGAAATGAGTACAGAAAAAAAGAGATGAGCGAGTAAGGAAAAGAGAGTACAGAAAGAAAAAATTATTTATCGGAGAGGGAGATGATTGAGGAAGCATGGACGCATAAGAATAAAGAAAATAGGAGGAAATAAGAGAAAGGCAGATGTCATGCAGAAATTATAGGAGAGTGGGAGGAGTATCGAGATATATCAGAAAGTGTAACAGAAAAGGAGTTAAAAGATTAGAGAGTAGAGCAAGATAGAGTAAGTATTGGGTGAGGGAAGAGGCAAGATGGATACGGGAAATAGAGTGAAAGTGGAATACCTGAAAAATGAAGGCGAGGGCGTGAATGAGGAAATAAGTGATGATATGGATGTGTTTAATGAGAATGGAAGAGAGTATGATCGGATAAAAATGCTAGAGAGACAAAGAAAAGAAAGTGCGAAACAGGGGGAGAGGGAAAGAGAGAGAGAGAGAGAGAAAGAGAGAGAGAGGGAGGGAGGGAGCTGGAGAAAGAGAGGGTGGGGCAAAGAGTGAGGGTAATGGTAAATAATGTGTAAACATTATATATTAAATATTGTGAAACATTAATTACAAAATAAAATTTAAATATTTCATAGATGATTCGAATTCAAGTGACCAAATATTAAACTCATAATAAACTTACCCAAGTGTTGATTTACCCTTCTAATCTTTGCAGATATCTGAAATGCAGAGCATACAATGGAGGGAAAAATAACACAATGATTTTTATAATTTTGGATACAATAATTTATTTTCATTAACGTCGTCAGTTCCTCCCACCGTTCATGCGTACGATATCCGTTACATAATAATTTAATGTCACTGAATACGAAGTACGAAATCTATTTAAGCTAGATGTTCGTTAGTTCTTTACTCTTAATCGTCATATACAAACGAAACGTCGATCGTACATCATATAACCGTAAATAGGTACACGATTGTTTCTCTTTGCTCTCTACAAAAATCGATGGTCTCACGTGCGCATTTTTTTTTACGATCGCTCGTTAAATCGAAACCCATTTATTCGAAATCACCACGCTGCGAAACGTATCGCGAAACGAAAACGTCGCAAGCATCGACAGGAAGACTACAGTTTCATTTACGCTTATAATTTTCAGAACGCGTTACTGCGACATATTTTCCTCACATTTGATAAGTGGGTGGGGGGGTTTTCGTGATGTTGAAAAAATTGGAGTGACATTTGGATTCATTTCCTTCTCTAATTTTCCTACAGGTTCCACAACATTGGAGGATTGAGAATTTTATTCCGTTTTCTTTTTTGGGGGGTACATTCGATATTCTCACAAAATATATGACATGATTGTTATACTATATATATTTTATATATATTTTTTCATATATATCTATACAATTCTATGTAATATCGAAAGATTGGTTTCGATCACCCAAACACACCGCAGCAACGGCGACACGCGTATTTAGATCGTCGTCGTATTTTTGTAGTCTAACGGTAGGAAATGTCCGATTCTTTATCACTGTCTGTCATCTTTCCTGATATTCGTTTAATCACATTTCATTTCGATTATCCAGGAACTTTTAGTACAAGATTAGCATCTCGAAGCATTAAAAATAGATGAGTTAGTAAATCGTGCTAACCAAAATAGTCGGGACATTCAGCCGAGATTATGTTGACCGAAGCTAATGAAGCAGCATTCTTCGTATAATTTGAAAAGAGCAACAGTAATTAGTTATCCACTTATTAAGAGTTACTAGATAATCAAGCGCCAACAGATCGTTTTGTAAGAATCGGACACACCCGATCTAAGAGCGATTTTTCACCTTACGAAAACGCTCGCATTGACCTAAGTACGAGTGTACATTTTTAGATCGTGCTAATTACACAATAGATAACAAAATGTCCGCACGAATGAGCCAATCGTGATCGAGCATTATGACTGTTTTTGCTCGAACGATGCTAAACTCGTAATCGCGGATATTTTCTATCTGCGATGTTCGCCGTTTGAGGAATGACGTTTTCAAAAATATTCTTTACTTCAACAAACCTAACCTCAAAATTCCCGATTAGAAGCCAATGACTTGTAATTCATTCGGAAATAACGAATCTTTTTTCATTGTTTATACTAGATTAAAAAAGAACGTTGTGACAGTCCTCAACAGCGAAGCAAAGAAGACTTAGGCGAAATCTTTCGGCGAAGCGAACACGACTGCTACATCTGGTGGATCTCTATGAGAAAATAGTCCAGAAGTATGTACGAAGAGATACGTGCAGGCTAAATTAAACTCGGAGCAATGGAATCGATCGTGAGTATTGCGCGACAAGGTTCCTTCGTCTTTTCTCTTTAACAAAATTTAGGATTGTGCGTAAAGAGAAATTAAATTTGTTAATGAAAAACATTAAATCCTTTCCTTTATACCAAATTTTAATTGACGACATAAACAACATTTCAACGACAAAAATTAAAAAAACACGAGGATGCGATCGTTTGATTTAGTGCTTCGATGTAATGCCCAGAAAAGTAAGGGGCGCCGTCGACAGCGAGATTGTCATAGATTCCGTGTGGATTTTCCGAATCCAACTATTCACGATCGATTTTCTCGATTGCCCTAGATCAATACTTTCAATCGTTCAAGCTCCATACACCGGTAATACAAGAGATCATTTAACCCCTTAGATACAATCTCCGTTTCTCTATTTTTTTTTGTATACGTAAACCACAGGCACAAAAGAGTTAGACTACGATATCGAAAACATCACTTACATCCCATGTCATCATATTCTCCGATGTTATTGACGTCGTTAATTTTTAAGAGTTAAGCGAGCGATGAAGAAACCGTAGGCGCAAAAGTAAAATTTTGGAACCCCTAGTTAAGACAGTTTAAACGAGACTTAAGAAGCAGCACTTTCACGAGGGAATTTTATAAAATATTTGTGCTAGTTCGTACGTTTGTCTAAATCTGGTCGTACAAAAGTTATTCGCCTCTAAGTTACGAATGTTCAGCTTGGGCATTATACAAATGTCAGCGATAAGTTGGCGGATCTCCCAATGCAAAGTTGAGGTTAGTAAAGCGCTAAGATCGTTTTGACGATACAAAATGCGTTAGGACCGAAGCGTGAAAAGAGAGAACCGAAAGTTTCGCATTACTTAAGATTACACCCTGCAGAACGAACGAACGCGTCGTATGCGTACGTCCTACTAAGTATCGATATCTAAAACTGAGCCCTTTGTGCCAACTCTGTACAATACGTATACCGAATTAATCTAGGTGAATGCGCACATTTATATCTTTTATTTACATTATTGTTGCCACCTTCCGTCTGCCGTGGTTCTTACTATAAATACCCTCTAGTGATAACAACGAGATTAGTAATGAGAAGAAGAAGAATAGTAACATCGTCCGACACCAGGTCTCGAATCACGTATTTACATGTAATAAGTTCGCCTGCCTTGCGCTATAATTCGTTAGAGAATAGTCAGTTCTCCCTTAGATTACGGCTTTGTATATCTTACTTAAGATGCTTGTTTTAGCGTCACACGTTTGTTTTTGTCTTGGTGTACCCGTAAAAAAGTTGTAAACGTTACTTTCGACACTTACTCACGGCCTGTCTGCTCGCGAAAGCTGCAACCGGAAAGCTCGTTTACGCTATTTACTTTGTATATTATAACATATAAGTATTGTACACGTTCGAAAGAGATTTCTTTCCATGTGGTGCGGTCACGAGAGACCGACGTTTGTGTGCCAACGGAGTTTTCGTCCCCGAAGGAAGGACCCGCGCAATTATTCGTTAAGGAAGCCCTGTGCTACGTAGCTTCTCTTCCGACGATACCAAGTGCAATGGTGTTAAAAGTCTATTGTTGGCCAACGACCGGTCGTGGCATTTTTGGTATACGTGAAGACGAACTTGTTGCGGCGTCTTGTCGTCTCTGCCACAAAGTACGTCCCTGACCGCCCTGCTGCCACCCTCAGGTTTCCCCCGAAGGCTCGTTTCGTGCCCCATTTTTCCTTGGACCATCGTCGTCATCCTGGCCTACGACGATTAGAGTCGTCTCGATGTGACACATTCGTGTCCTTTGTGCTTGGTGCCTTCTACCATTAGCCACTTTGAGCAATCTGTTCTACGGATACGCCACGTGATGTGATCTGCATAATTGGAGTCTGCGGGATGTTTCCCCGAGATTCGTTTCCTCTCAACAAGAGGGTCCAACATGTGACGTATTTCCGATTGGGGCAAGAAACAATAACAGCCTAAAATAGTAAAAAGGAAACCCGAGTGCGGCGAGCGTCCCCCTTGGCCCGTCGGGTCATCCCGAACTGTCAGACGGACGGGTCGCTGCCGGGGGCGGAGCCCGCCTTGCTGCCGTCGCCGCCAGCGCCGCCACCTTCTCCGTCGGCACCCGAGCCATCTCCGCCCCTGTACGGCGAACCGCCTGCCCCACGCGCCGACAGACCTCGGAAATCCAGGTTGTACTGAAAATTTAAGAAATCAATTGTTAAAATCCAAACCACTCGTGATATATTCAAAATTACATTAATCAGTGGCCTGTTTGTTAGCAACAAAATGTTAGTAAGTCACGGAGAAGAGCTTCTGATTGTAAACAAAGAGATTTTATGGAAACTCGATTCTAACGATAGTGGTTACTTAAAAAAGTGGCATTAAAAATAGTTGTCAGGGACTTGGCTGATGATTTTGTGATGTTTTAAAGCCTTTGATAAAATTAAATATTCCGATAACTTTACCTATTTGATGATAGGTATGTTACAATAATTATTATGGCATACCACACAATACGCGAACGACGTTAATAGTACAAGATATCCAAGAACGAAAATTTGATAATTCTAACTGAAGTAGGTAAGCTGATCCGGTTCTGGACCAGGATATTGATGTTATACAGTGGCCCTCCCTTTATTTTAACTTTTCGAGTCAAGGAAGATGGCGGTTGCTTCCTTTATTTTACCCCTTCCCCTCATCCTCATCACTGGCAGTATGAGAGAATAAAAACAGAGAGAGGAGATATAGTTGCGTCCTTCTTCACCTGTATGCGCAAGCGCAAACAGCAGTCCGCATTCTTTTGAACACTATCAAATGGCGAATGGTGGGGGAACTCACGATGGGAAGAAGTTAATATAAGGGACGAAAAAAAGTTAAAATAAAGGACGCAGTTAAAATAATAGGAGTTAAAATAAGGGGAGGGCCACTGTATAGGGTTTGTCTCTTCATTAACCCTTTAAGGACAGGAGGGACATATTTTCAACACCGGTTTGAACGTTGATAATTTGTATATAAACGCATTTGGAAAAATTTTATCTTCACGGTCTCCAACGTAAAATTTTATCCTCTTTCGGAATCTTTGAACAAAATTTTAATAAAATAAACCACAAAATAGTTATATACGTTTTTTTTTGTAAAAAAAACATGGTTTTTTACATTTTATTTGTTATTAAAACATCACTTTCACCACGAAATGGCGTTAGGAAACATGTCTACGGTGAAAATATCGCGTCCGTGGACCCTTAGGATTAATATGTACAGTGCGCCAATTTGTAATTCAAGATGGCATCATCCAAAATGGCGCCTGGAAGCTCAAAATTCCTTTTAAAACTTAACAAATTTTGTTCTTGAAAACCGTCGACTTAACAGAAAATTTTCTAAGAACAATAATGCTTTGAGATCAGTTAAAGAATGCTCTCAAATTTTATCAGAGTGAATTCATACACTTTCTGATTTTTAAAAAATTCGAAAAATCGGAATTAAGTTTTACCAACCAATTCTAAGACATTTTTGTTGTAAGGGCATTTTTTCTACAGTCCATAGTTTTTGTGAAAATAAACCAGTAGTTTTGAAATCAAGAAAAGTTTAATAATTTATTTTCATGAAAACTATAGATTTTAGAGGAAATATCCTTAGAACAAAAATGTCTTAGAATTAGTTGAAAAATCTTCTCAAATTTTTTTTTCAGATTTTTTAAATGATTATTTTCAAAATTGCGATTTTTTAAAAAATTGAAAAGTGTATCAATTCATTCTGATAAAATTTGAGCGCATTCTTTAACTCATTCCAAAGCATGATTGTTCTTAGAAACTTTTCTATTAAGCCGATAGTTTTCAGGAAAAAAATTTGTTAAGTTTTAAAAGGAATTATAAATTGGCGCACGGTACATATGAATCCTGAGGGTCCAAGGACGCGATATTTTCACCATAGACATGTTTCCTAACGTCATTTCTTGGTGAAAGTGATGTTTTAATAACAAAAAATGTAAAATACCATATTTTTACGGTTGCGGTTCATTTTATGAAAATTTTATTCAGAGATTCTGAAAGAAGATAAAATATTACGTTAGAAACCGTGCAGATAACATTTTTCCAAAGACGTTTATATAAAAATTATCGAGGTTCAAAGAGGTGTTGAAAATATGTCCCTTCCGTCCTTAAAGGGTTAACCTCTTTTCTTATATCTCTATGGTGTCAGGCGTCGACAGGTTATCATAATTAGTGACAATTAGCAGCTAAATTTGGTATCATAAATCACAAGAAATAAAGAGGAGGGTCGAATAGGGAAAATCATCAAAGAAATAAAAATGAATGAAATTGAAAAATAAAATTTTCCTGATATTAAAGGTATCTGATTAAGAAATTTAACCTATTAACCATTAGCAGGACGAAAAATGGATATTTTTTACGTAAGGTTTATCGCTCATTCAGAATCTGAGGTAAAATATACTGATATTAAGTGCAGAAAAATTTGTAAACACTTACATCTAAAAAACACGATATTTTCAGGAATAAATGTCTTTTTTTATATATTTTAAGGGAAATGAAAGGAGATTTCTCTAAATATTTTTAATATTTCGTCTATAGATCCTTAATTACAAGTTCGTACAGGTACATTAATTTTAATTACAAGATGGCGGCAGACAACATGGCGTCCAGGCCACGAAAAATGTTAAAAGCAATAATAGTTCCAGAATTTGTCATGACCTCCCATATTTCGGGGCAAATTCAGTCGTTCCACGGAAGATCTTGGATGCAAACTGCGTTGCATACAAATCATCTTCCGTGTGCTTCGGTCAAGATCCCTTAGCTCGTCAACGTTCCACTTCAGTGCTCCAAAAGAATAGAGCACTGGTGATACGGCCAACATATTCGTGGCTGCCACCTTATTTCTCCCGGTCAATTCTGATGACCAGATCTGACGGAGAATGCGCCGGTATTTCTTAATGATGGTGGTTTTAGTAGCCTGCGCATCCTGGACATGCTTTTGAGGTACGCCCAGGTATGTGTAGGCTTCTTCGGCGCTAAGGTGGCGGATGACATTTCCGTTGACGAGCTCCATATCGTTGTTATGGGAGCCTGACCTTCCTCTGTGCAAATGAACGACTGCACACTTGTCCAATCCGAATTCCATGCCGATATCCCTCGAGTATGTGAGGGCGATGTGCAGAGATCGATGTAATTGATCTTCGCCTGATGCGTATAATTTAAGATCATCCATATAGAAAAGATGGGTGATCTTATGTACACGTTCACCAGACGGTCCACACATGTACCCTTGAGATTTCCGGAGAGCAACGGATAGAGGCAATAGTGAGATGCAGAAGAGCAGAGGACTTAGAGAATCTCCCTGATAGACACCTCTTTGGAATTGAACCAGTCTAGACATGGTTCGACGCTTGCCCGATGTCATGACAAAGCGTGTTTTCCAAAGAGGCATCAGGTCTTCTACAATTCTCACTATGTTTGGGTGGACATGGAGGCGTTTGAGCAACAAGCTTAAAAGCTCGTGCGATGATGAGTCATACGCCTTCATGTAATCCAGCCAGGCTATCGACAGGTTACGCTTGTACTGGACTGCGTCCTGACAAACACATCTGTCGATAAGCAAGTTGTCCTTGCAGCCGGATACACCCATTTTGCAGCCTCGTTGTTCTACTATCCGTTGCCACACCGGTTTCACGGATTTCTCAATACGTTCGTTCAAGATGTTAGTGAACAATTTGTATAACGTATTGAGACACGTGATCGGTCTATGGTTTCTCGGATCGGACAAGTCTCCCGATTTTGGGATCAGTGTCGTTCGGCCCTCCACCAGCCAGTGCGGAATGGGTTGGTCTCCATTTATATAAGAGGTGAATATTCGGGCTAGGTGTTGATGGACAGAAGTGAACTTCTTCCACCAATAGTTATTAATTCCATCCCAGCCCGGCGAGGAGAAATTCCTCGCTCCCGTGATGGCATTTTTCACCTCTAATGCACTGACGGGTGGGCAATCTTCACTTTGTTGTGTGACTTCGTCCCATAACTCGGTGAAGATTTCAATACCTGGAGTGCCTGCATTAAGCCTAGATGTTTTCTCGTAGATGCTCCCCCAGAATTCCTCAACTGCGGCCATCGACGGAAACTCGCTTGAGGCTGCGATACGATGTTTGAAGAGGTTGGAAGGATTCGTCCAAAATATTGCATTTTGTCGAATTCCATCCTCCCGTCTTTGCAGCCTCTTTTTGGCATCCGCCAAAACCCGAATTTTATCCGCCAAACGTTGCTTGATGTTGAGCAACTTCAGCTTGTTCAATGTATGATAGTACGTCTGCAGTTGTTGTGCGAACTTCTTGACTTTTGCCGTAAATGAACGGCCAGATGTTAAATAGTCGATCACACACTGAACTCGGGAAGCGAGTTTCCGTGTCAGTCGAATCTTGCCGTTCAATTGAGACATGCGTTTTGTAATCTGCCGACTCCCCGATATCTGTGTCAGATTTCGCGGAGTCACCAGATCACTTGCAGCCTCGTAAACGTCACAATTGACCTGCCACAGGTCGCAGTCATCTGGAAGAGCATCCAGAAGTAGGCTATTTGCTCTGTCTAATTCTCGTTGCTTAGGCAAAACTTTCGTTGTCAAATTTTGCCTAAACACGAGTGTCGTGCTTTCGTAATGTGGAGCATCTCTCCCAGCTCCGCGTACGGGCTCAGTTGTTATTGCCCGCACATCCGGTACCGGTTGACAGCTGGGAACAACGAAACCTATCCGCCTCAGATAGGCCACATAATCTCTCAGTTGTTGTTGAGAAAAGCGATCTGCCAGTTCGGGATGCATTACTGCAAACCGACTATGCATTCGCGCCATGTAGCCTCTCTGTTGCGGACAGCTCTGCTCGTAGCAGCGCATAAGATCTTGCCTGAAATCCTCCGTCCACTGAAATCGTCCGTGGGAATGAAAAGGTCGTTGTCCCGGGATACCCGTTTCTTTTATTATTATTATTACGACTTTATTGGCCTTATTAAAATAGTTACAAACAATAAAATATACATATAAACAGATATGCCAAAAGGCGAGCCACAGCTGATGCTGTTTTACAGACTGACCTCATATTATTCGGGTCCCGATAGTCGTTTCATCAAAACGAAAAACATATTTTGATATACATAATTATTGTTAGATTTAATATGTATTGCATGTGCTAATTTTGGGGACGTCGAATTTCATGTATTTGGATTTGTCGTATTTCAACGCAATTATTGAATTTGAAATTGAAAGGGTTTATTCGTAATCATGAACCCTGGAAACTTTCGAATAGTTAAACTTAGTGATAGTCCAGGAAAATAAATGGCTAAAAAGATAAAATTGTATTTATAGAACGAATCATCTGCGTATTTGATATGGGTTTTTTCATTACTGAAATTAAAAATAGATGAGAGATTAGGCATGCAGAAGCTCTTCAACCATTTCATTGAACGTTTAGTTTATTATTCATTTAAAATAAATTAAATCTTTCAAAAAATGCATTTGTAAGCACTCAAAAAACAATTAGTTTTTAATAACATGTTGACTTTCAAAAAAGTGCAAGCTGTTTTGAAATGTTTCTATTATGAATAGCGGTCATCTTACCGACATGTTTTAAATCCACTACCCTCGACGATATCTAACGTGCGTGCATATTGGTTAAATATTTGCAATAATTATAACAATAAACAAGATTAAATATCATATATTCTTAACAATTATCGACGTGCAACAACGTCGACCCGCCTCTTGCGCGGTAGAGCTGAAATATCAATTGACACTGATTATATCCAAAAAATCACTAGTTAAAACGATCTGTTAGTAGATGAAAAAAGCGTGTTCTGCATGCCATAGAACACACACCAAAAACTGCAAAAACCAAGCACATTCGCTAACATAAATCAAAACTAAAACGATTCAGCATTTTTGGTTCGGGAGCGAGAGAAAAACATTGCGCACATCAAAATAATAAGCGTTGGATGGAATTGGATGGATCGAATCAAGGAACTGCAAAGAAAATAAAACGACAAAAAAGCAATCGAACCTGTGCAAAATAATGAGAAGAAGTAGTAGAATTGCGTGCTGCGCTTGAAAAAATGGCAAAAATCGTTCATCAGCCGAGCACAGCGTGGGGCTAAGTGTCATCTCGGCATCGTCGAGCCTCTCAGTTGATGATTCTGCCTATCTCGAATTTGGATTTGCAGACACTGGCGACTTTTCAATCCCTGAGCTCCATGATTCCCCGATGTCATGGATGTTGGAGTTCGGATGGAGGTAGAATGAGTGGAAGGTGAAGTGCTGCTACGTCGACTAGATTGGTGACTTGATGGTGGATTGGGATGATTGGGATCGTTGGAGGATTGATGATATTTGTGAATATTATACAATTGAGCGAAAGTAAGGGGATGCGGTATGACGTAAGGACTAGTGGCAGGTAACAAATTGGGACTGATTGGGTAAAGACAATCCTCTTCACCCATACCCGGAACTGCAGATGTTGGGCTGGCTTCCACGTACGGTGGCATGCTGATATTATGCTATAGTGCGTAAATAAATAATAATCCAGTGACACTGATCACGAACGCCATCTACGGCAACTCGGGCAAACATATACGACATTAAGATATTCTGCATCGTACGAATGATTTTAAAGATTCATGATTTAAAGTGATCATTCGTACGGTACATTCTACGACATTCACTAGAATAAAGAACCTACGCCTACCACCAATATTAGCCCATGTGCTAAAAATTGTCTGTATTTCCAAACTCACCTTTGTGGCGCAGACAAAGCAAGTGGTAACCACCTTCGAGATGACGTTCATGAGATTCTTCGTTTCTTGAATGACATTGTCGACCTTTGTGAACGTCGCGGCTTTTCCTACGGTGGGATTTTTCACCGTGAACTGGAGTTGTTGGACATATGTCGGAACTCGGTCCAGATTTTCCAGAAGTTCCTTTTTGTGGGGACCTCCCGGTACCTGCGCCCATGTAATACTAGTATAAATGTTTGGTCACAATTAGCACGCGAAGCAAACGTGTTGACATCTTTTTCAGGTTTCGTGAGTTTAAATGAGTTTTTCGTGAGTTGAGTGAAGAGTTTTAAATTTGATGCTAAAAATTGTAATAATATTTAAAAACCTGTTATTTCACTCAACTCTTTCAACATACTGAAATTTTGAAAATACACTTACTAATTGGCGATCTATTTTTCTATGAAGCACACTTGGTACGAAAAATATAAAACAATGATTATCCAAATAGTCGGGATCCTAGGTTCATCGCGAATCCAATATACTAAATGCTAAGATTGTCCCGACCTTCGACATTGCGCACGAAAGTCTGAACAACACGTTCGCTTCGCGAGATTATTTATTGATTGCTTTATTCGCTTAAGAATCTGTATAGTATATGTATATGTGTAAGCAGTGGTTATCTACGACTCAGACTAAGTATTTTTGAAACTGAATATCGATTCGGAACTGACTTACATATTTGTTATTCGTTTCCGAACGACGTGAAAGTTTGCGGATAAATTTCCAAAGTGTAGAGTGTATGCATATATACATATACGCGACATCGTATGTACATACTAGATCGATCCTAGTTGAACACAATGCAAGATACAAAGTGAACAAAATATAAGAAATAGAATTCGAGATAGAATAGCGTTAGAGAACGTTAAGAGTGATTGTGTGAAAATGACAGTGAAACAGTACAGACCTTATTGTTTTTGCTGGTTTCCCAAAATTTCGAGTAAATTACGATTCTATACTATGTAATCTTTTAAAGTTTTTCGTGGAATTTTTATGTAGCTAATGTGTTCCGTTTTTATACCGTTTTTAATACGATTAAGTTATTAAAGGAATGCAGAGTTTCTTTCGTTTGTAATTCTATGGCGACGTATTTTCCCTTGTTTTCCGTTGTAATGTGTTATCGTCTCTTTCTTTAGATGGATTTTGCTTTTTGCCAGTTTTCGATGAATTCTGTCTTTTAATGTTTTTTATAATAGAAATAGAGAAACCGAATAATGATTTTCACTGATTCGGTATTTATTCTAGTATTTTAGATTAGCATTATTAACGCAGGTAATTAAACAAAAATAAACATTCGCAATGTAGTGTGTTTGCTGCATGACTTGATGAATTCTTTCTAACCTCAAAAATATGACGCGTTTTACGTGCAAGATAAATGTCTAAAATATTTAATGATCTATTCACGTCTCAGAATATAAGGGTCGCTAATATACATATTACGAATCTAAAATCAGGTATTTAACATTCAGAATGGCGTATGCAACTTAGGGGACGAATTTGAAAAGAGCTGTCTGATTATCTTGGGGGGGGGGGGGGGAGTTCTTGGTCACTAAATAGGAATAAAAAACCAGATCATGAAAATTAAATATGGCAGGTTCAAGATAGAAATAAAAATAGTACTGTTGTTTTTCGAGTCACTGACTAATAAATCAAAAATTAATTCAGATTTTGGCGAATCCAATATGGAAGCATAAAATATTTCTGGATTTTGCTAAAGCTTACATATGGGAAGGGGAGGGAGGCGTTGATTGCAGATTTTGAAAATTGAAAATTCCAGAATCAAGCTGATGGAGAAATATTGAAACATTACAAGAATTTGCCATTTATATTAAATGTGTAATTAAATAACACAAAACTTTGAAGATGAATTAAACTTAGAAATTTTAATGTTTTCTAGCCACTCTCAATGGACCCCAGACAATTCGTGAAAGCATAAATTTTAAGTTTTGTTTGCAAATCAAGTTTTGTGGTTATAATACATTGTTTTTTTCTTCTACATGAAGAAGATTACAAATCTCTACCGAAAATATAACAACTCCGAATATTTAATTTTTGAACAATAATAAAAGTAGACTTACACATAACATTCAATTAGTAATATTTACCTGTTTTTAAAATTTTATCTTTTCTTTCCTTTTATAGTGACCTCAACTATTTGTTCTGATTTTTAGCCGTAATTTGGTCGAGAAATCGAAATATTTGTTTAACCTTTTCATCCCTCCAGGTCAATAGGTCCCACAAAATTTGATGCAATTCTCACAAATTTAAAGATATCATTGCAATGCAAATTTTTCTCGTAAATAAATGGTCACTACCACGAATGAAAAATAGAGTAAATTACATCACCCAATTATAATTATTTTAAACAATGTGTCTAGTATTGATAGTTCGTGTTAAAAAAGTTATATAATATTTAAGCCATTTTCTAAACAATTGGGTATTCTTTTTTTTCAATATTGTGGCTACTCATGTGTTTGGAGACGATGATTACAGATCTGGAGTAAAAATGTTAAAATTCAAAGTGACGGATCCAATCAAAGTTTATATGCCTCTTTGAATTTTTTAAATATGCTATTTTATGATATTACTAAAATTTGTGAGCTTTTAGTACTATTTTATATTCACCATTAGTGACTGTTATAATTAAGATTTGATTCATTTTGAATTGTACAAAATCTGAGCTCATATTCGCAATTAGTGAGTCCAAAACGCTATATTCTCAAGTTTTAGCAAAATTCAGTATTGTTTCTTATTTTCTCCTCCATTTTCAATCCGCCATTTTGAATGTTTGAAATCGACTCTTAGATTGGAGAACAACAAATCCGAAAATTCGAATACAAATATTGTTGGGACAATTGAATAAAGTGTTTATTATCTGCGACTTTGCTTTTCCTACAAAAATGACTGTATTTATTTGTTTATTTATTTCTACAACAAATTATTAAATTAATATTATCTTAAATGAAATTTTTAAAATATCTTGCATTATACCTAAAGCCTAATTATAATTCGACGAAAACGCATCATTTAGATTTTCAAAAACTAAAAATGGACCATATTACAAAAAACAACTTGATTTTATAGTAAAAATAAAATTTAAGAACCACCAAAACACACATATTTTGATTGAGCAGCGTACAGTGAGTTATTATCCTAGAGCTTTTGTATTCGACATATTTTTGAAATTAGGCAGAAATCCTGACCTAATGAAGAAAGATTCGTGAAAAATCCAATCTGTAGTCTTGTGCCATTTATCGTGAGCTATACGATTTTCCAAGCGTAATAATTACAGTAATTAAACCGAATAAATAATTTTAATAGAAATTAGGATATAATTTAATTCACCCCTTATGTATCTGGGAGCTCAAATTTCATAGAAAACGAGAATATATAATATAATAAAATATATTTCAACATTTTGTCGACCTAAATATAAATTGTTTGTACTTATTCTAATATTGTTATTTTATTGTGAACTTATATTCATTGGTTTTTATTTTGAAACCAAACATATCTCGAAAATTTCCGACGACAAAACAGAATTTACACTATAAACCAAAAACTTAATTATAAATATTAGCAAACATCACTTTTTTATTAATATTTTCAATTATTGCACACATTTATAAATTCGTCTTTCTAAAATCTTATATATTGTTATTTCCCTGAGTCATATACCTAATTATTTAAACAAATATTTATTACATTAAATATAGTTCTCACGACAGTAAATTTGACAAAATGACCATATAGTTTTTAACTAAATGGAATTAGTTTTCGCATACGTCAGTGTATCATATAAGGCAAGAGTTATAAGTAAAAATGCTCGTTTTCAAATCAATACTCCTCGTGCATGTATATTTTCGTCTATAATCGCTTTTTATCATTCTCTGCTTTATTTTTACCCGTTTGCATCTATTTTTGTAACTTTCATTTTCTTTTATCGTTTACAGTTCCAATCATTTTTCGGTTGATCTTATTATTTTTTCTGATTTATATTTCTACTAATTTATGATCTATATTTGTTTCTTCTACGTCTTGAATAGAATCACAGCAGATCTAACCGATAATAAAAACTAAATCAGCTAAATATGTTAAATAAATTAACAGTTTAAACAAGAAATAAGTTTTGAAAGTTTTCTTGGAAGTAAAAACCTTTTTCAACATTTTTTGTAATGAATATTATTGCGTTGGGTATTTAATACGTTTGCTGCATCTTTCGTTATCGTCTGACAGGTTTTGCATTCAGTTTAATTTTGGACTTGAAGAGCTATAGATTATTTTCACATCGTTCTGTATTAATTTCCGCGTTAAATCTTGGAAACCACTTCCTTTTTTTCAGGACATTTTCACGCCATTTTCACAATAGGTAAAAACAGATTTTAAGCTTTTGATACTTTTTCTTAATCTTATGATAAAACTATTAAGAGTAGCTATTGATTAAAGAATTTTTAATTGAGTTCCAAAAAGATTTCGCAAAAACTTCACTAGATGTAGGGAATTGTATATTGTTGTCCTTCAAAATTGATAGTGGTTCTCATCTTCCAATTAAACAATGTCCTCGTTAATTTTCTTGTAACTATAAACATGAAATTGATGTAAGTATTGAAAAAATAAGAAAATTAAATATGATCGAGTTTAGTAATAATTCTTAGGGTTCATTAATCATTTTGTTTCCTAAATAAGATGGATCGATTTGATTTTTCACTGATTCTAGGAAATTAAATGCTACTACTGAAAAAGGGGCTATATGACTTCCAGGAAACGAAAATATTTTTTAAATTTTAGCTGATTCCAAATGGTTTCAACTGTTAACTTGGAAAGTGGGCATTGGCAGGTTAATTTAGTTCCTGAAGATAAAGAAAAATCAATTTTTTGCGTAAACTCTGAACTTTGGTAGTTTAAGATTTTACCATTTGGTATTTGTAATAATCAAGACACTATCACTTGTTTAATGAATTTAGTATCAAAACATTTAATAGCAAAAATACGGCAGTTATCTTGCTGACATTATTATTCTTAGTAAAACTTTTTATAAAACATGAATTCAACAAAATAAGAATGATTTGCATATTATTTGTCATCGTATTAATTCAATTGATTGGGCAATAGTGCAAATTAATGATCTCGAGATTGATTTAATAATTTATCTAACTAATCCAAGAAAAATTCAATACCCGTCTAAACTTTTGTGTCTTGCGGTGGTAATTTTGTTAAATCTTACCTTTCTTATTTCGATTTATTAGAACCTAGAAATAACGTTCTCTGTAAATGGAATCACGATATGATTCTATAATTGTCTAACACATTATTCCTAAAAGATTAATAAAAGATATTGCAATGGAAGCTACTAGTGGGCATTTTGATATAAATCAAACTTAAGCTACTAATAGACACCGTTTTTGTTGGTCTTTTTGTCAATTTGTTTTTCAAATAAATAGTCCTTCTAAACGAAATTTTAAATTGTTATTTTATAAAATTTATTCCTTTCAAAATTATGGTGAACTTTAAAGAAAGAACGGTATTATTGTAACACCTGCTTTCGATATAAATTTTCGTCTTAAAATAATGAGAAAGAGATTATTTTTTATGAAACTTTATATGCTTCAATTGAAATCCAAAGTAATTTTGATGTATCAGTCATAAAAACACAAACATTACTAAAAATTGAAGTAAGTTTTTTTTTAACGAAATTATACAAAAAATAACACCGTGATCACATTTTCATGTAAAGAAATTTAAATTCAAATCTTGTTTCTCTTCAGTGTCAAAGACATATTTTCGTCTTAAAAAAATGAAAAAGAGATTAATTTATATGAAATTTTACAAGCTTCAATATAAATCCAAAGTAATTTTGACGTATCAGTCATAAAAACAAAAAAATTACTAAAAATTGAAGTATTTTTGATGAAGATATAATGAAGAATTTTTTTTTTAAGAAATTGCACAAAAAAGTAATACCACGATATCATTTTCATGTAAAGAAATTTAATTTCAAATCTTGTTTCTCTTCAGACATAAACTCATAAACAATGATCAAATTATTTGCTTTAAGTAGTTTTGCTTCATGATTTGTCATATATGATAATATTTTCGTAATATCTCGCAACTAAAAATGTCCATCATTTGTCCCATTTTTGGAAATCTATTAATAAACAGCAACAATGCCAAATTTGCTGCACCAGTATCTATAATAAAAGTTTTATCTAAACTTGGAAATTGAAGAATTGAAGAACCTTTTTTTAATTTATTACAACTTAAGGTAGTTAGACCCCAGGATATAATATGTTAGCGAAAATATTTTAATAACACTTCCAGGAATAAAATTTTTATTATGCATGATATTGTGACAGAGTTCGAGCGTTATTTTTCTTGAAAAAAAATTGAAACTTGCAAAAATAATTTGATAACCAACTTTTCTTAGCGACTCAAATTTTCTTCTTATTTTCATTCAAAACTTTTCTAAAAATGAATGGATTTCAATGAATGACGGCTTATTTTTTCAAGAAAAAGATTCTCTACATCTTCACCGAATGAATTTCTTGAATTTCTAAAACTAGGGTTAAATATCTCGAATTATTAAAAAAAAATATATATTATTTTTGAACATTTCTGAATAATTTTAGTGATCAGACAAAAAAATTTGAGAAATTTATTCGGTGAAGTTGTAGAGAATCTTTTTCTCGAAAAAATAAGCCGTCATTCATTGAAATCCATTCATTTTTAGAAAAGTTTTGAATGAAAATAAGAAGAAAATTTGAGTCGCTAAGAAAAGTTGGCTAACAA
The DNA here is from genome assembly GCA_030407085.1 of Trichopria drosophilae. Classification (NCBI taxonomy): domain Eukaryota; kingdom Metazoa; phylum Arthropoda; class Insecta; order Hymenoptera; family Diapriidae; genus Trichopria; species Trichopria drosophilae. The sequence continues at coordinate 96,993,924 of CM059586.1, read as the reverse complement.
ATTATTTTTGCAAGTTTCAATTTTTTTTCAAGAATAATAATGCTTGAACTCTGTAACAATATCATGTATAATAAAACTTCAATTCCTGGAAGTGTTATTAAATTATTTCCGCTAACATATGATATCTTGGGGTCTAGCTACCTTAACTATGCTGAATTTGTATACAAAAAATTTTTTCGAAGGTCAGAAAATGAACAGGACTGACAATATTCCCAAAATCTTTAATAAATTTCTGTAATTAAAAAGAGTACAGATTTTCTTTGCCACAAGGAATTGACCAATTATAAATACCCGAAATTTTCAAAAGATCATCTCGAATACCCTTGATCTGAAATCAAATGACCCAGGTAAAATAATTCATTTTAGAGAAAGCAAACTTTTTTTTTAAGTTAAGTTTTAAATTCTTGTTTAAAAAGTCTAAAAAGAAAACGAAACAACATTTTTAAAAGTTTTACTGAAGATAATAATGTCAGCAAAATAAACTAATCATACATTTGTCAGTTAATCTTTTAATAATAAATTCATGAAACGAGTGAAAGTTGCTTGATCATTATAAACACCAAATAGTAAAATCTTAAACTGCCAAAGTTCGGACTTTACGCAAAATTATTTTTCTTTATCTTCAGGAGCTACATTAACCTGTTATGCCCAATTTTCAAGAGTTAAAACCATTTGGAATCAGCTAAAATGTAAAAAATATTTTCGATTATAGAGGTCACATAGCTCCTTTTTCAGTAGCAGCATTTAATTTCCTATAATCAAAGCAAATAAATCTAATCGATCCAGCTTATTTAGGAACCAAAAGGACTAACGAAGCCCAAAAACTATTACAAAGCCCGATGATATTTAATTTTTAATTTTGACAATGGTTGCATCAATTTTATGTTTATAGTTAGAAGGAAATTACTGAAGACATTGTTTAATTGGGACATGAAACGACTATCAATTTTGGGAGAGAATAATGTAAATTCCCTACATCTAGTGAATTTGTTTGCGAAAACATATTTTATAAATTTTTAATCAATAAGTATTCAATTTTATTAACAAAATTTAAAAAAGATTATGAAAAGGAATAAAAAAATTGGGTTTTAAGTATTATGAAATTGATGTGAAAATATCGTGAAAAAAAGGCCGTGATTTCCAAAATCGAACGTGGAAATTAGTATAGAACGATGACTTACTTCTGATACCAAACAACGAAATTAAACAGCAGTTAAAATTTACTTCATCTCTTATATTTTTCAAAATACTGCCATGTTGTTTTTATTACCTACAATTTTGCTCTGTACTTATTGTTACTTATCGTAAAACTACTTTTGGAGTTAATCATGGTAAATTTATTGTTTAATCCATTCTGGAATCATAATTTCTAACGCGTGCACTTTACGGAAGGGGAGTTTTAAACTACAATGAGCTGAAACTGGACATTAGCAAAATCATTAATCTACAAATTAACCTACACTTCTATACTTTGGTAACTATTGTTTGATTATTTCCGGGGGCTTTAATTCGAGTATTTAGTACTAAATTTTCTGCTTAAATTATAGGTACTTGTAGATCGAAATTAGTCTGCGGACTATCATTATCATTTCGGAAACCAGCAGAAACTTTGGGACAGATTATTCATGCCCCAGATAGTGGAAGGAAGGGGACCACAATGCACATAGACGTCGTCCACAGACGGAAGCATTCCTGTAGCATCTAAAACACACCTTACTAACCGTACACAGAATTTTAATATTTTACAGTATTTCCATGTTTCGTAATGAAACTATTACATTAATTAAATCCAGATTGTAATGAAACTTGACATTTAATTTTTCATTAATTATATTTCATATCTGAAAGTGATCATTTTTATCTCCTCAAGTTATTGGACGGTACTACTAAACACCGATAATTTCTACTTAATTAATGCTATTTTATTAGGCCTGGCGTAGTATACTGATCGAATTACGTCGGTAAAGCCCTAAAACACTGTAATTCTATTATATTTTTTAAGTATATACAGATATGTCTACGAACGTCTATGAGGCTACCGTAGGCGTCTACTTAGTCTACTAGTTACCGTCAGGTGATTGGAAAGAAAAGCGCCGTAATTACATTGCATATTTACACGAACATCAGATATTGGTACTGGACATCTGGCAAAAAGAAAATGACGCAGGTAATGAGATGATCTGTACAGGCGAAAAAATGATTTCTAAATGTGGCCCATTCAAGGGATCTAAAGTAAAAGTAGAAAAATTTACCTGGATGGAGGCATTCAAGAGCAGGGTCAATCAATAGGTCTTATATTACAGAGTTTTGCAGATTAGCGTTTCTTTTTTTTTTCGAGTGAAATTAAGAAAGAGATTAAAGTGACTTTAGGTGACTAGATTTAAATTTCGCCTAGCTAGAAGGGTGAAAAATACAGCAAACGTGTTAATATAAACATATCTAAAGCTAGGAAGATGCGTAAGACCGTCGTTCGACCTCCGAAATGCTAACGCGACGGAAAAAATCACCGATAGATTGGATCAGATCAAGATAGTTGCGTTGCAGAGGTCGGACGTGGCCTATATGCGCGATATTACGTAACCAAAATGAAAATCGAGAAGTAAAACGAAATAAGTGGAGAATATCCAACAGCATGAAAAACTCGGAGTCAAGTCCAATATAGAATCCGTAAATAATGATAAAGAAACGATCGTAAGATAACATTTCCAGAATAGGGTAATGGATGAACAGGGACGCATACCTGGTAGCTGAACTGTCTCACAACTTTGTACAATCTGTTAGCTTCCTCGGCGAAATACTCAGCTTGCGTGAAGAGATCTTGGGTGGTTTTCAATGCACCTTCGCCCCGTGTGAACTGATACATCGAAAAGGCCATCGACGACATGTTTTTCGCTCGTTTGACAATGTCGTTATTTTCCTCCAAGGCCGAACCATTTTCCTGCCATTTGTCAGTTTCAGCGTCCATTTCAGACGTGATCCTCTTCATCTCAAGACCGGCCTTGGCTATTTTGGCTTGTTCTTCGCTGTCCAGCCTCACTGGCTTCAAAGGCTTGCTGGTAGTTCCATGCTTCTAAAAACATGTTCATTTTCTCATAGTGTCATTCTCAGTTTTCATTTTAGATACTAAAATGATCATGAACTTTGAGCTTCATCAGTGGAGTTATTTTTGTATTACGATTTCTTATTTTAGCTCAGCTAATTATACTGTTTGAACCGAGTATTCGCGGCTAATTCTGATATGGTCTAAAGATACAGTGGTCCCCATCCTAAGTTATACTATCCAAAGTTATGTGTTCGTCCTAAGCTATACTTTCATCTCATCCAAAGTTATATTTGCCTCTTCCCCTCTATCCCCACCATATCGTTTCGCGCTTCGTGAAGCGTGATTCGAATTACAGGTTATGTTATATGTATAACAAGCATTGTTACAGTGGTGCGAAAAGAATTATTATCTTTAAAAATTTTAATTTTAAACTTTCAATATAATTCCAACTGAATATTTCGTTTAATAGAAAAATGGGGAAAAAGAAAATAGAATACACGGAGAGTCCAGAAGTTCGATTATTTGAACTTTTTCGGCGAATGTGAGCCTTTTCACCTCTGTTTCTCTCTGTCTTTTCTAAAATATACAAAGAATGTTAAATTATTCAATATTTAAAGAAAACGAAAATAAAAAGTGCTGTAAAAAGTTAGGTTATGCCGGTTTACTCGGCTTTTCGGGTTGGATGCGGTTGATGCAGTCGCTTGTTGTTGATTTTCGTCATTTTCCATTGCTCCTTATCACAATGTTCCTAATCACAGTGCTTCTAATCACTCTTAATTATTGTTTGTGCAGTATGTAATGCCGATTTTCTCCAGTTTCTTTTTACACACGTGTTCAGAATTTCAGATGGACACAATATTCGGCAAGGATCGTCAAACCTCGGAACGCTTCGCTGCACATGCACTCGCAACCACTGATATTGTATATATATATATATATATCAGTGCTCGCAACGGACATAAACGAAAATACGAAAGTGGGGGTAGTGAGGGGATATAACTTAGGATAAACCTCCGCCATTTTGAAATAACGGACTGTATAACTTAGGATGGGGACCACTGTACGGTCATTCATACCCTGATATACAGATGGCGCTGTTTGTTATTTGTCGGCCTAACTGAAAGTTTTGACTTTGACAACAACATAACCTAACCTTATGAACTACAACGCTAACCTCAAATGTAAGCATAAAATGTGATGGTACCAATTATTTGTTCTATCAGCGCAAACAATTATTAAGAATTAGATAAAGGATTTTTTTGAAAAACCAAATACTCACTCCTGGTCGTGGTAAAGACATGTAAACTTGTTTCTCCGGTCGACTCTGACTTAATTCCAAAACGTCCTTCGCCACCGTCGTAACGTCCGACATGAGCCATTGCCACATATCCGTGAATACTGAAAAGGAAAAGCAAACACGTTCGGCTCTGCTATTCAAATAAGCATGGATAGAGATTGTAATATTTCTTCATACTTTACCTTCGAGATTTTCCTTTGCGATTTTACTACTGGGATACCTAGCCAGAGTATGCGCGGCTGTTACTACTTGAGGTCCGTATATTCTTAAATTTATTTCGGTGAATTTGGCCGAGACTTGTAGCGATTCGGAAAGGGCGATGTGTCTCAAAAGTTTGCACACCTACATTTCGAATGCATATTTTACTCAGTTTCGAATTGTAAACAGATGGTCAAATCGATATTATACTTCTTATGTAATAATACTAGTGACGGAGTTTCGATGTTTATTCAGTTTAAATGTTCGATGATTATTGGACAAATCGAAGATCTTCACTGGAATTTTTTCGATTTTTTAAGATATCCTATAGAATTTGTATAACAAGCATACTATATCTATCGGTAACAGCTAACTTGAAATCCAGTGAAACGACTTATAATTTCGATAAATTATCTCCAGTGGAATCGTTTTTCAAATAACACATTAACGCAGAAGAGTCCAAAAGATTTTCTTTTATTTTAGAAATTACTGTAGTTATGAAAGCTTTGGACAATTTCAATGTAACTCCGTATCTTTACGTTTGCTAAGTTCTATTTCAACTTTCCGAGGTCAAAACTGAGTTTCAGCCACCAGAAATTCCAATATTGTGCCAATATTGAAAAAAAATGACAACAAATTCGGAATTTTGTACTCTTATTAACTTTTTTCGAAACATGAGGCCATTGGGATTCGATTTAAACTGCTCATTATGTACACGGAATACTTAAGTTTCAAGAAAAAAATTTCTAGTTTGATAGAAGTTTGGTAGAAGTTGGTAGTTTTCGAGAAAAAACATCCTAAATATAATATTTGAGATTTTTTTCTTGAAGATTATCAACTTGTGAAAAACATTCACATTTTGTTGACAATTTTTTAAATTTAAGATGACTTCAAGTATTTTTTATTTTTTTAAAACATACATACATTGGTCAGAAGACGAATTTAAGTACATTTTTTAAAACAAAAAAATCAGGACAAAATCTTTTTAATTTAAGATGAATTTAAGTTTTTTTTCTTATTTTTTGTTATGTTTTAAGACATACATTGGTCAGAAGACGAATTTAAGTACAACATTTTTAAAAATATAAAAAAGCAGGAAAACATTTTTTTAATTTAAGACGAATTTAAGTTTTTTTTTCATTCGTACATATATTGGTCAAAAGATGAATTTATGGACAACATTAAAAAAAAACAGGACAACATTTTTTTAATTTAAGACGAATTTAAGTTTTTTTTTTGTTTTTTTTTTGTTATTTTGTTGTTGTTGTGTTTTAATACATACATGCATTGGTCAGAAGACGAATTTAAGTACATTTTAAAAAATAAAAAAAGCAGGACAACATTTTTTTAATTTAAGACGAATTTAAGTTTTTTTTGTTTGTTTTTTGTTACTGTGTTTTAATACATACATACATTGGTCAGAAGACGAATTTGAATTATTTTTGTTATTTTTTGTTGTTGTTTTTTAATACATACAGTACCGCTCAAAAGTATGAGCTCACCCTTGTGGAATTTCGGTTAAATTAAAATGTTGATATCTCATCGCCAACTTAACGTAAGTGAAAAATAAGAATAAGGAATTAAAGAGGAGACTTTCAGCTTCTCATTCGCGGTGGTTTCATTTCTATATATACATTTCTCTATGAGCTATGCTCGATTTACTAAAGTCATTTTTTCGTATTATTTTTTTCTTTTTCAATCCGCTCCCATTTCTTGGTGTCTCCTCTTTAATCCCCTTTTTTTAGTTTTCCCGTACGTTGACATGGCCATGTGATATCAACATTTTAATTCAGCCAAAATTCCGCAAGGGTGAGCTCATACTTTTGAGCGGTACTGTACATATATTGGTCAGAAGACGAATTTAAGTACAACATTTTAAAAAATAAAAAAAGCAGGACAACATTTTCTTAATTTAAGACGAATTTAAGTATTTTTTTTGTTATTTTTTTGTTGCTGTCTATTAATACATACATACGTTGGTCAGAAGACGAATTTAAATTATTTTTGTTATTTTTTGTTGTTGTTTTTTAATACATACATATATTGGTCAGAAATCGAATTTAAGTACAACATTTTTAAAAATAAAAAAATTAGGAAAACATTATAGTTCCCGATGAATTCGGACAACTTTTCATTCTTACTGTTTGTTTGGTAAAGCTCATTACAGTATCCGGAAGTTTTTAAAATAATTTTCATTGTGAATACCATTTTGGTGACGTCAATATGAAGTGGCGCAAAAAATTAAAATATTTTTGTTAAAATACAAATATTCCGTGCACTATCTTGCACAGTTTTAATCGAATCCCAATGTCCTAATGGTTCGGAAAAAATTTATAAGAATAGTGGTTTGAAAAATTATAGGCAATTTTTTTCAATATAGGAGCCCTGTTGGAATTTCTATTAGCTGAAACTCAATTTTGACGCCAGAAAATTGAAAATATGTGGAGTTATTTTGAAATTGTTCGAAGCTTTCATTCTTGAAGCAATCGCTCAAATAAGAGAAAAACATTATCTTGGGTATTAATGGGTTAAAATGGACATTGCGAATATTAGTATTGATTTCATGAACAATGATCCATTAATTTTAATTTCATTAATTTGAAATCCCTCGACCGAACTTAATCTAGAATGGTTTAAACGCGTAACTGCTTATACATTATAAAATAAACTTATCCTAGTTGGAAATACAATACAGCTACTAATATTTTAAGAAATTCAGTAATAACTTGTTAGTATATACAAAATAATTGATTATCAAAGTTTTCCCTAAATAAGAAATCATAAGCTTCTTAAAAGATAATTTGGAATAAATTATATATTTTTGTCCACTATATTGGAACCGCCATTTTTAAAAACTGACTTCAAATTCGAATTTAACAACGCTTAAGTAATTGCTTAATTTAAACTTAATCTAGGGCAAATATTATTTGGAAATAACGAGAATTGATAGCTTAAAAGTACTTGATATTCAATGTCTCTGAAAACTTTGAAAACTGAAAAATATTGAATTCTTTGTAGCATTTTCCTCTTCTCCGAACTCGAAAATCTAAGAATACCTTTTTTCGATGGATAAAAACTACTTAGAGACTTTAATAAGCAGATACTTAGTTTTGATTCCATATCAATAATTCTTGTCGCTTTTGGTCAGTTTGCGCTCAGCGCCATTAATTAATATATAAATATATAATAATAAAACTAATTAAAGTAGTTAATACCAAGAGTAAATTTTATCCCTAACCTATTCTTTTTCTAGTCCTAATAATATAAATCCAGGAAGTGCATTTTGACTGTCCACTTTTTATCCAGAAAAGAAATTTTAATTATGATAGTCTCTACTTTGAAATAACAAAAAAAAATGGTATCAGATAAGTTTTTTCCACCAATTATTCTTAATTGTAATTAAAAATTGTACAACAAAATAACTAACAAATTCATTTTAGAAATTTAATTGACCAGTCATAAATTGTAACTGAAACTGATACTCTAATAAAAGTCATCAGCTGTATATAACAATGTCGTTGCCGTAGCGCTAACATGTTAAAGTTAGAACAATTTAATCCTTCACACTTTCAGAAAGATGTGTACTTAAAAATTATTTACATATCTAAATATTAAAATGATCTAATTCTTTAAATATACACCATAAAACGGGTTTAATTATATGGATTATATGAATTATAAGAGTCTACAGCAACATTTTTTGCGCTATGGGAGCGACAGTTTTATATATTATAATTATTACTCTATTGAATCAAATCTTAATTATTTAGATCCTATTATGATTACCACGAATTATAGATCATTTATAGATCACTGTGAAATACCTCAAGAATATGCTCGATGTACTCATGAAACCGATCGCTGCTGTCCGTCAGTCTATCTACGTCGTTGGCAATGGCTAGATTTCTAATTGTCGCTACAAGCTCTTGTCCAGCTTTTGTGATCTGTCCAAGATCACCAGCCTGTTCCATGGTCGTCGTAATCAGCTGCTGGCGTAGGTCCCGAGTTGCTCTCAACACGTTGAGTATCGCTTGGTCCAGTTCCGAATTTGGAGAACCACCACTGGTCTCGTAATTCTGAAAACCATTAAAAAAGAATGTAAAAAAACTTACCAAAATTTGGGAAAATTGAAACATGGAAAGTGACTTACCATACTGTTTCCTACTCTCAGCATTGTGTTCAATTCGAGTTTCGCTCGGTCACATAACAAGAGGATATTTTCCCTGTGTTCGTGGCTCGTGTAGGCACTGTCTGTAAAGTCTTGTGTCCTTTCCACGACCGTATCCAGGGCAGACGTCAAAGTTTCGCGGCTCGCGGAACCCAGCAAGGTCATCCTCATGGATTCGATTAACCTTTCGAAATGCTTGAGTGCCGAGAACACGGTACTACTGTCCCAATCTTCCTGCTGAGGACTCTGAAATTCAAGAATTATCCTTGTACTTTCAAAATCCCGACAATTTTCCGAATGTGTAATTAATTTAGGAGCACCGTCGACAAAACGACTTTTCTAAAATCCAATTTTCAGAAAGAGACCTAATTTGTTACTTTAGTTCGTTACGACTTGCTTCGCTCGAGAAAGCGTTCATTTTTCGACAAAACCATTTGTTTCACGAATTACTTTGTTCCAGCTCAATTTATAGGACGGTGCGCCAGGAAGCAAGAATTGAACGAAGCGGAATGATGCAAACCCAACTGAAGAGAACGTACTCGACAGAATTGAGTACCTTCGAAATGTCGACGAAATAAAATAAACAGAGACAAGTGACGGTGAAGAAAGATATTCTTGGCAATTGAACAAGAGAAAGCATGAATATTACATCCTTAGCAATTTAAAAAAACTTGACAAAGAGACATTTAAACATTCTTACTAAATTTTTGACTTTCCAATATTCAAAATATTAGAAATTTTAATTTTTTTACTTTTTGTCTCAGGATGTATAACGAATAAATAAAAGGAGTCCTCGAAAAGCAGAAGCTGCACGAAGCGAAATCTCGAACAGCGAACATAAAAGAGAGTGCTCTAAGAGATCAAATACGAAATGCATCGGAAAGGAAACAAAGAAAGAAGTTGTAAATGTGCGCAAAGGCCAAAATCGGAAAATGAAGAAGGCGGAAGAATATAAATATTACATGACCGTAAGAGTTCTGAAAGTGAACACCTGACAAAGAATATAAAAATTCGTGTTGATAGTAGCATATATCATGTGTGTCGTTTGACATTTAAAACTGCTTATTACAGTGCTAATATATCATCGATCATTTCATAAATGATACCGATGTTATGTAAATAGTGATACATTTCGGCTAGAAGTGTAGGGAAATGGTGACAGGCGGTTTGCAGAGATTAAAAACGTATTTATCATCGTCAGAATAATCGTGCCCTTGAAGTACTAATCGGCAATAAAACGCTGATTCAACCCACCCATTTTCGAGGACGATAAGTCGTTACTTTCCGCCCACTCCAACGTCATCGATTTGGATTCGGTGAGTTTTCTTAGCTGGTTCGTGTAAAATTCATAAGGTACTTTTGTGCCGGCGATGGAAGACGCCTTGCACTATTACGCGTCGTGAAATTGGCTTGTCGACTTTTCCTTTATGTTTCTTTTTTTATTATTACGCATCAAGAGTAAAGCCAATTCTCGTATGATGTAAAAATAAATGGATTTTTTATAGAGAGTACATTTTTGGCTTGAGAACGCTTCTGAAATAATACTATTAGGGATGGGGATGTTAAGCAAATTTCCGGGTGTTTTTGATGGACTATCAATATAATATTTTTTATATTTAGTGTACTTTCTTATAATAAAAGTATGCCCCAATTATATGAAAGGTTCTGCAATTTATGTCAGGTTACTTTTTCGTTCAAATATTAGGATCCAAGTTTCGCCTAATCCAGGAGGTCTCGAGTTATTTGAGTTCACTTCCCATTTTAAGCTTGTTCATTATTTTATGTTTTAGAACTTTTCTAATTTAACTACATTCTCAACATGATTTTACAACCTGACAGGTGACTGGTATTTAATTGACAATTAATCAAAATATTCTTAACAACGCATCGCTACTGGTACAGATAAAGAAAAATATTAAAATAGGGAAATCTGCTGACATATTCCTTAACATGAAAACTTAAAAAAGTCAGAAAATGACATTTCAATCGAAAGCAAAGGCAATGTGTTATGAAAAACGTTGTTTTCATAATAATAGTATAAAATGACAGTTTATAGAAAATTTCTTAGGATCAAATTGAAGATTCGACTACTTAGGAATCTGACTTACAACATAGGTGCTTTATGTTTTCTCGTTATCAGATAAACTTCAAGGATACTTTATTATTTTTCACATTTGATAAGATTTTTTCATTTGATATTCCAAGAAAAATTAGCTAGTTCATCACACATTGTAAAATTTACGTATAAGTTCGTTATTCTTTGTTTTCACTAAGAAAAACGGGTAACAGGTTTAATCAATACTTTGCAATTTCACCTTTTATCAAATTCAACATTATTTTTAGTTTAATGAATTATATTGTATTTTGAAAATGAAGTGTAATAACTTTAATCACAACATAAATTAAATCTTAAATCTGTGTTAATAATCTTCAATAATACAAATAAATGATAATAATTTGTATTAAAAAATTCAATGAATATTATTAGTGAGTCAAGGGAGATATTCCATTAAATTAGTATTTCGGTTAAGTTAAGTTAGGTTAGGTTAAGTATGGTTACTATATGCTGTTGAATGGTATGGTTTAATGTAACGTGGTTGCGTTAAATGTACATGACTATCTCAAATTTGACTCAACTACAAAATTGTGTAATTGTTTTTTATAAAAAAAACATTCTATAGAATATAGTGATGCTTGATTAGTTTTGGTACAAGTTTTTTTACAGTTAAAGCATCATGCGATGCTTAATGTGTGACATATCAAAGTTTTGCATGGAATTCTATAAAGTTTATATTTTATTCTTCAAAGACAACGTAGCGTCAAAAAACATAGGGAGAGATAGAACACATGTGTTATAATAGTCGTGAAAATTTGTTTTTCCCAACGTACATGCGGCAGGAAAGAAGAGCGAGTATGGAAATTACGGAACGTAATAAATTATATCTTTTATCAGATACATAATTTTATATTTATATTTATGCTGGATGTCGTTGCAGAAAAATATTCCTGCAGTTAAAGAATTTACTGGCGATTAATGTTACTTTGAACAAGTTTACGCCGAGTTCTTTCATTAATTGTAATGTTTGAGATGTAAACAAATTTTATATGTCTGGGATTTATTGTTTATTTATCACATTAATTACACTAGGTTATAAAGAAATTACAACGTTTGTTTATTCTAAACGTCGTGTATTTACTGATTGTTTAGCCAGCAGTGCACACAAACATTTTTCATTAACTCGATTCGATAAAAATCGTGTTCTAAGTGTAAAAAAATGACCTTAGCCTTAATTAAAATGAAATATGCGATATGATACAACATTTCTAATAGGGTTGAAACGAAAGCTTAGCATTTTTTGATCACGTCACTACCGGTAGTGGGGGAACTTAATTTACCAAAGAAATTTTTTCGTAGGAGCTAGATTTCGATAACTGATGAACAATTTCTTGATCACATTTTTTTTAAACTAGTTACTCTAATGTTTTTTGCGATTCAGACTATGAATTAAATGTTAAATTTAAAAAATGGCGGACGGACTATGTCGGAATAAATTTTATATATTAAGCGAATTTGATTGAAACTGTTTATTTGCAGGTTTTTGAAGTTTCTGATCTTGAATCTGGTGTCATCAGAATGGAGGATCCAATATGGTATCATTAAATTTTTAGTCTTTATGACTAATATCTATAACCACATTTTTTCTGGTAGTAACTGAAAAAACATTGGAGTGATTAGTTTAAAAAATAAACTCTGACCACGGAGAAACGTTTTCTATCACTTTTGGGTCGAACAGTTCATATTCTGAGATTTCATTTCAGTCCTATTAGAAAATTGTATCCCGTCCCATTTTGATTATATTGTGACTCAAACAGTGCTAAGAAAGAAATTTTTTACATCTTAATCTTGATTTTTATGGCACTGATCACGTGGAATATATTTTCTTTAATCTTTTCTTGTTAATTGTAACCTGAATATAAAATAACAGAATTTTAAAATAAACAAACTGCGACCCTTTTTTATAACCCAGTGTTGTAAATACCAATCATCCAAAAGATGCTATCCATTATATTACATACTAATTTTCAAATTGTGTTCTCTTAATGTCTTATACTCTAACCATTTTTTAGAAATAAAAATTATTATTTAAAGAGAGAATAATAAGACATTTTCCCGGACGAATATTCACTCTTGGAAAATGTATTCTTAGTGAAGACAAACTCACTATTTTATATTTAATAAAGCGTATGCATGGGGGTGTTATATGGTTGTCTGTGGTTGAATACGAAGGTTTTTGTATATTACAATACTTGATAAGCCAGCTTCATAGACAATAATTTCGCTTAATTTCCACTAAAATATATTTACCCATCTATTGCATCACTTTATCTGTCAAAACAAAATAAAGAAAATTAACTGTAGGATCAGTTGCTATAAAATACTGTCTGAAATTCATGTTCATTTGAGAAGCAAAGTATAATTTCCAAAGCACTCTTAACTTCCAAAGACCATGTTGCTCTCATACTTCTATGTTACTACTTCGCGTCGAATTACAAAATTGGTATTTATTGTCATATTTACAGTCGATATCGTCTCCATTACCGATTGCTTATATGTAAATATTGATATAAAGAAATGGTACAATTGACTGAAACAGTTTAATGACTTGAAGGATACATTTTTCTTTACCCGAAAAACTTACAAAGGAGGATGGGAACATCTCAAAAATACGAATTTCAAAAATCCGAAACATTGATAATTCGACATTTAAAAAGCCGACACTCAAAAAACGATGACTGTCAAAAATCCAATAAGTCATAAATCTGTGATATTCGTGAGAATAACAATGTCAGCTTTTTAAATGTCGATTGCTCAATGTTTCGGATTTTTGAAATTCCCAAGAGGATGCCCACCAGTATAGGTGATTTCCGCCCTCGAGATGGAACCTCCGAAACTGACAAATTCGGGTAAAGTATGATGAGAACTAACACCTAATGGAAAATTCGATTGTTGTATCATCTGGGAAAGTTTAAAAAACGTCTTTAAAGCGGCAGATTATACATAGGAAAATGCAGTTATTTCAGTAGTAATAGGCAGCACTGTGCGATGTTCGCAGTAGGTGCGAACTGTTACTACTTCGCTTTCCAGCATTTTTGAATGCATAACCCGCGACTTTGACAACGATTTTTTAAACGTTCCCAGATGATAAAACAATCTAATTTTCAATTAGGCGATAGTTTTCATCATACTCTACCCGAATTTGTCGGTTTCGGAGGTTCCATCTCGAGGGCGGAAATCACCTATACTCGTGGGCATCCTTCTTTGTTATTCCGGAATGGTTGGGGTCGCTGATTGCGAATCTGAACTCAGATATTGAAAATTCAAAATGCCATATTTCAGATGACGGAAAAATGTAAAAAGTTACTTAGTCAGAATAAAACTGAGTATTTATGGATTTTTGGGGTCACTAATATTACGAATCAGAACTCAGATTAAAAACATCGAAATGGAAGACGACTGCGTTATTTCTTCTATTATAATGTATTTTTTAGGATTTTCGTTTTTGTTACCTTATTCTACACAATTATGCATAATAATTGGAAAACAATTTTTATGTTGCTTTTTGCAGAGACACACTAAAAAATGGCGCCCATATGGATCTTTCATTTTCAATTTCAGAATCTTAGTTCAGATTGGTACTCCACGAATACCCTGAATCCTCTATGTTCTAAATCAACGGTCAGATTCGTATTTTCGACCGCGAAAACTCTTGAATACTAAGTTTTACATCAATCAAGTAACTTTTTACATTTTGGTCTGCAATTTTGGATTCGCCGTTTTGAATTTTCGAAATCTGAGTTCAGAATCATAATTTGAAATCCCGAAAACCTCAAAGTACCAATTTCTGTCATATTTGAGTGACTCAGCATATATTTTTTGTAATGAAATCCATTGTTTTCAAAGTTTATTTATTATTTTAAACAATATAAACATAGTAAGTGACTCATTTATACTTCCTAACATATTCTCGGATTAATGAATTAAAAAACTTCCGCAAAATAAATTAATAACTACCTACAATATTTAAAAAATTAATTACATACTTCACAGGATTAATTGTTTGTCCTTGTCAACATATAACTGTAAAAATTTATTTAATAATGAGGACATCCCAAATGTAGATTTTTTTTTTAGCACAACAAAATTTATTTTTGACGATAACATAATTTCTGAAGTATTTTTTGATGCTGATATTGGTCGCATCATCAGAATGTCCCCATCACTTCCTATACTGGAAAAAAGTGAGGTTGACCAAAAACACAAATGCTGACTCATTTAGCTTCATTGTTCTCCAAAATGCAACATGATAGAAAAATTCTGAGAGGGTCATCATTTTCAACAGATTGAATTACTTCAGAAATAATATTATAACTGACAAAAGAAAATAACCTTACTGAAACAAAATCGAAATACGACAAAACACACATATATATTTAATATCGCAAATGATTACTCATATCAAGAATCAGTTTTGGTCAACTCTAAGTAGTCATACCCTCAACAAAACCCTCAGACACCTGTTATTCCTTTTTTAGAAAATTAAACAGAAAACGATGCTAACATAGGATTTTGAAAATTCGGAAGATAAAATTTTCCTCATAAATTGAAGAAACAAGGGCATACCTGTGAGTTGGAGTAGGACTGGGACTCACTGCAGTCAAGAACGCCGTCTTTGACGACATAATGGATCAGATCCATCGCCCTCCTCATCTGGCAGAAGACGGTGTCCCGGTTTTCCTTTGCCGACGGACAATCCGGATGCCTGAGACACGTTTTGCTCGACGTCAGGAGCATCATCGTACTCCTCTCCAGGACCTGCCGTGCCGCCGCCATTTGAGCCCTCCGCCTCTCGTCTTTGAGGTCGTTCTGCGAACAATACCGTTATGGATACTTGAAACCTGCATTTTAATGACGTATTTAGGATGTAAAGTGGACCCGTCTCGTTTCGACCTTCTTATTACCGGGTCGTCGCTTTCTCGAGACGAGTTGAATCAACGATACTATTTTCCAGATTTCAGACCTCTGGATTTATAATAATTAAAGATCAAAATATATTAATTACGGATTTCTATGATAAAGAAACATACTAAATCAGATATCTTAATTTTTTACCAAATCATCCACTATCATATAAAATAAGTACAGCTTATAGCCTTATAGACAGAGCAGTAAAATTGTCACATGTAAAATTCAAGGGAAAATATATAAATTTAGTCAGACACTGAAAGAAACTAATTATCCAGATTACATCATATCTTTTTGTTAAAAAAAGCATTAATTCAATTTCTAATCCTATGAAAAAGAATAAAGAAAAATGGTACTAAAACTACTACTATACAATTTGTCAAAGGTGTTTCATATAAAATTTAAAAAATGAATGGTGTCCGAAAACATTAGAATCGTATATAAACTTTATAATAAAAACCAAGGGATTATTCGTACACCTAAAGATAAAACTAGATCATTTATGTCACAGTTGTTTAGTAGTTGTATTATCTGTAATCAATGTAATGTTGTGCACATAGCACAAACAGGTCGATTATTATTAGAGTAAACGAACACAAAAGAAACATCTTATGATATAATTGACCTGCCAAGTCGCAAAAAATAAAAACACAAATTTGTAATATTTTTCACCCCTATTAGATATTCTACGTCTTAAAAGAAGCTTACAAAATTGTTAACATCTTTTAACAAAAATGACTCATTTGTTTACCAAGACGTATAATTTTTTTAAATAAATTGTATACTATTGACCGCATTAGGAAGAATCGGAATCTTTACAAACGTTACATATCGACGGTCAATTAATGATATAACTTCTATTTGGATATCATTTTACACTAATGTTAATTTGCGTTTTAAATAAAAAAATAAAATAAAAATAATAAAAGTCGAAAAACTTATAATCTAAAGACTTGCCACTTCGTCAAATTTAATAAGTCATTATTCAATTATGAAAAAAACAGACGAATGTATTACTGACATGACTCTTTAATACTCAATTTCAAAAATGAATTTTTGTATTCTCTAAATATATTGCAATGAAAATTCACTCTTTATGGGGTGAAAACTTATGCCCTTCTAACGAACAAGAGAATTGACACTCTTTGAGAGTATATTTTAACCCCATCAGATTAGATATTCTCTCCATAAAGAGTCAGATTTCACTCAATAATAGACAACAATAATCGTTTTAAGGAATTCCAATTTTGAAGCAATCCAAAAAATTTAATGAAAAGTTATACTTGTCAAAACTGAGAATTCACTCTTACACTGGAGTAGCTTAATATTTACACCATGTCTTAAAAATCGCTTTTTTGTAAACTATTATTACAATATGATAATTTGTATTATTTTTCTTAGAATATTAAAATTTTAGCTAATGAAATCAATAATAACAAACGCAAACATTTAAAAAATTGTTTTATAGCAAAAAAATGCCATTAATAATAGATTTAAGAAATCTTTATTATCGGAATTATATCACACTTTATTAAATATTCAAATTCATATTTTCGATAATTTGTTCCTACGTTTCTTTTTGTTGTTGTGTTAAACAAACTAGTTTATATCAATCAAAACATATTTCGATGATATTTGTAAATCAAATACAGGTATTCGTTAGTCTCTTTTCAAATATCATCGGCGAAATTGACTACGATTCAATAAGTAAAAATAATTTAAGTCTTTAAAAACAAATAAAATTGTTTCTTTTGTATATAGTTTCAATTTAAAAAAATTGTTATCAAGTTTCTTTTGAAACTTAAAACTTTTTTAGTTATTTATTTTCAACCTTTTATTTTCACAACAACCAAAAACCTCAGATAAGATTTTGTTTATTTGTGATGATTGATTATATAACCTAAAAATAATACCTGTACGTGATAATGCATTTAGCTGTTTTAAATTGCTTAACTTTTCTTATTAAAAAAATGAAATTTTTTGTTATTAATTTTGTTGTATATATGAGTCTATGTTTTTTTATTATTGGAGAAATAAAAAAAATGTTGATGAGGGGTTAATATACAGTGACGAAAACGTCAAACTTTTAGTTATAATTAAGTTAAAATCTATCTTATTAACCAAGAAATGTTTAATTACATATTATACTGAATTAAAAAGAAAAAATACATTTTTTAAAAACATTATCTGGATTTTTAATTAAACATCAATTTTTCATGAACAAAAATGTTTTTATTAAAATAAACACTATATTATAATATTTCAATTTAAGGTCCTTTTTTGTATGGACATCGGATCGTTACTTTTTACAGTCAGTTGCAAAATGTTACGCCACTCAGCGCAAATGTCGAGAAGATTTTTTATTATAGACAAAGCGTAGTTTATATGGTTTCATAAATATTTTGAAGATTGTGTTTTATTGATTATTATTATTTATATTTTTATATTATTTTATATACATTAAACTTGTAAATTATTAGGAGAAGACGGGGTAAAGCGGAACACACCGCTTTATTTTGTATTTTATCAGACAGAAAAGTAAAATGACTCGATTGGTAACATGTGTTATTTGAAACTTTATTTCTTGTGCAACTTTTCACATCTATGAGAATAGTTTATCTATAGATAAATATATTTTTACTGAGTCGCATATCATTGGAATATCCGAAAGAAAAATTTTGTTGGGGCAAAACAAAAACATTTATATTTTAGAGAAAAAGTAACAGATGCATATAATTCATTATAGCAGATTTTAATTTTATTAAAAAATAATTATAAACAAAGTAATACAATAACTGAGTAATAACCTAACTCGAACAGTCTAATAAAACTTTGTTTCCAAAATATCAAAATAAACCTCATTTAAAATTTAAATGTTACGCTTTACTCCATTAAAAAAGTTCCGATTTGCCGCATGACACTTTGTGTTACTATATCTTTAAATTTATACAAGAAAAAGGATTTATAACGAGGAATTCTTAAAAAGCACATCTCAAATTACTACTGCTGTGCGATAAATGACCCATCATTTTTATGTATAATAGAAAACGAAAAGTTATAAGTAACCAAAACCTGCTGCAAAACTTTACGGATGATAATTACACAAGTTTTTTTAATTCAAAAGTTTCGGTTTGCCCCGTGTTTTGTTTACCCCATCTTCCCCTACATTTTATAATTTTTTGAATTTCAATTATGTTACCCAGGCAGCATTAAATATCCAATAAATATTCGATAAAAAAAACAAAAAAAAATACATCTCATTTCTAAAACAATTTTATGATAATTGGCTGATCAGTTTTATCATTTAAAAAAATGAAATTTATTGAAAACTGTATTATCACGTAAATCATTGAAAATAAAATGGCTACGGTTGTTTCTAATAGTGTACTAGAACCACCCGGATAGTTAAACAAATTTATTATTCAATAAAATATTTCCTATTATATTATATCACGTTTCGACCAATATACCTTTAAAAAATGAAGGACAAGGTATTTTTCTTACTTTTTACAAGTGTAAAATAAAAGTAGTTAGTGTGCCTTTATTTTTATTTGTTTGCCATTTTAACTGCAGATAACGTTCATTATTAGACAGTTTAAGTTGAATAATGAGAAATCATATATATTTTACAATGAGCCCGGGAAAAAATGGATTATATATAATTATATACAATTTTTGATACAATTAAATCCAATTATATATAATAATATATAATTATATATGTTTATATACGATTATATACAATTATATACAATTTTTGATACAATTAGATCCAATTATATATAATTATATATAATTATATATGGATTTTGGCCGTATATAATTATATACAAAGCCGTCAATTGTATACAATTATATATGCTAATATATAATTATATATGTTTATATCCGATTATATATAATTATATACGGCCAAAATCCATATATAATTATATATAATTATATATAATTGGATCTAATTGTATCAAAAATTGTATATAATTATATATAATCGTATATAAACATATATAATTATATATTATTATATATAATTGCATCTCAATTTATATATAATTATATATAATCCATTTTTTCCCGGGAGGTTTATTCAAAAAGTAGTGATGCCTGGCCAATTCTACTAGGGGACCAATTACGTCGTTTTGTGTTAAATTAAATAATTATCACAAATCGCAAGTTTTACACTACTTTCATAAAAATGTTTCTAAGCATGAATAAAGAACTTCAATAATGTTTATGTGCTTTACGAAGTGGAACTACGTATTTTACACAATACCGTTGCACTGTATTTGACGTTTATTTGTTTATTTTACATTTTTATGACAGAAGTACTGCCATCTACGTTTGAACGTAGTAACTGTATGAACAATCACATAAAATGTTACGGTAGGTATTAAACTAAAAGTTATACTAACGAACGGTAACGGTCCTGCAGCAAAACAACAAAAATTCGGTGAAATATTAATTTTTCAGCACGGGTCTAAAAATATGACCAGGGACTATATTTGTAGTAAAAATTTATCGGATTATGATGTAATATAATTTTTATTCAATTTTACATTGAAATTAATTCTTATACCAAAACCCCTTAAACTCCTAAATCATCGTTTTTTTACTTCGCTGTACTATGCAGCATTTGCATAGTAATAACTATTAATAGCTAATTATATATAAACTATTAATAACTATTTAAAAAGTGTTTTACAAATTCTTCGCAAACTTTGACTCCTTTTTAATTACTGCGCATAGTCAACTGAATTTTCTTAGGTGTAGTAAATTTTCTAAGGCTGTTAACATATCAACAAACAGGATAAGTGGTATTAATTTCAATTACTTAAGTAGGTTAAAATGTCCTTATATTTAACGAAGTAGGAGTTTAAATTTAACTGTACTATCTTATTACTAAGTAAGACTTGAATAAAAATGGCAAAATTAACTATAACAACGGGATTTCTATCATGAAAAAAGCAATTCTTTTCATTAATAAATGACAGATCTATTACTCTCTAAACTTGAATTAATCAAAACGACTTATATATAGCGAAAAGTGGGTTACCATCAATTAGTAAGTTTTTTACTGGAAAATAGTACGAAAATACTAATTTATTAGTAAAATTGTACTAATCTACAAATAGATATTGCCTTTTTAATTTAGTAGTTTAGTAGGTTTTAACTTTTTATTAGCAAAAATTATAACTAATTCATTTGGTGACTCACTTTTCGTTTGTCTTATTGGTAATTTTTAACTAGTTTCGATTTAGGGAGTATCAATAAAGAGTTTAATTGGTGCCACGATGAGTGGTTCCGAACAAAAATATCAAGAACAAAAAATCATTCCCAAAATATCTGGATAAAAATGTAAGAAACAAAACATTTATCCTTAGTAAAAATGAGAGACTTGCAGGTTGCCACCTTAAGCAGGTTAAACTTTTTTGCTCAACATTCATAAAATTAATATACCCTTAATGTAAACATACCATCGTAAATAGATCTTAAAAGCTATAATTTTCAAGAAAGAGTTAATTGCTTTCTAAAAAAAATAATATTTTTATATTAGATTTTCAAAAATATTTAAAGTAGACTTTCTGAAGTTTCGGTTTGCAGAATGCTACGCCTTTGAAAAATTACTGAAAATGGAAAAACTGAAGTAATCTAACCCAATTGGGTAATACATTTTTTAAGAGATTCGCACCATACAACAATATACGCATATTAATGCAACTTATGCCGCGTAGAAAACCAAAGCATTAGCAACATATTAACTATTGCAATTGGCAATATTTATATTACCGCTATATTACTCATAATTAGCCAATATGTGGACAATATAGCGCCAAACGATATCCTCCTATATATTTCCAATATATTGCTGAAATTAAATTATTTTGAATATATGAAAAAAAAAATTGTTTTATTTTTCCTATAATTTTCGTAATTAAAACACGAATTGAATCGTTTTCAGGCTTGCAAATAAATTAAAAAACCAACTCTACCTCGACGAAATTCGAACCCGGGAGTACGTTTAAATGTAACATGATGAACTGGTTTTTCGATATTTTGAACCTGAATATTTTTGAGTTTCTTTTGTTAAGGGCATTTTTTTATGCATCGAGAAAATTGAATTTTAGTACCACATATTTGCATCGAAGAAAATATACCATAACGGATATTTACACTGAGTGACATTAATTAAACTGTATCAGAAAGCTTAACTGAAAAAACAAAATATCTCAACGGATCTCATTTGAAGAGAAAGTGTCTGATTCTTTTAAGAGACATTTTGATATATTTTGTTTTTGCATTGATATTAAATTACATTAAATTCTCATGTCTCTCTGTGTTACTTTGTTACCTTTCTTAGTGAAATATGAAAGTAATTTCTAAAACTTGAAATAGACAATATCTTATTTTTGCACATGTATTTCTGTACTATTAGAATAATTAGTGTTAAATGTTCATTAAAAATAAAGTATCATAGAATTAGTTATCCTATGTAATAAGCTTTTGTAGTACGTGGGTAACATGCCAACGTGACTGGCACCATGTACACTTTTTGGTTCAGTTATTTACATTCATAGGATCCAAGCCAAATCTCGTTACACATGAAGCGGAAAAACTAGGAGCCTCCTGTGTAAACGTGTTCTAAATTGAAATTGATAGTGAACGAAAACCTTTATTAACATTTGTGAGCAAATTTGAGCTACTTTATACCAAGATAAAAAAATTACATTTCAATTGAATTTTATAATAAATAAATTACAGTTTCATATAATAATGGTTATTTAGTTTAACGTAAAAAACTTGTTTCAATACGTGTAAAATTACTGTATTAGATAAGTATATTTTGTAATTCAGTATTATTAAATTTTGAACACGTGAATTTATTCTTCTTTTTATGGTCATAAATTAAACCCGGTTATTAATATAATCTTATAAGATCCCATATGAAAAAAAAAACGTAAATCATATTTTTTAGTCAGCTTTTAAGTTTAGGTCTTGATTAAATTGTTTATTTTTACAATTGAAAAAATCCATACTTTAATTTTCCATTTCATTGAAATCAATTTTAATATGAATTTTGCGAAAAGTTACTTTCACCACAACTTTAGCCATAACAAATGATTAAGAGTAACTCTGGTGAAAAATTGTCCAGTAACGTAATATTACATAAAAGAACTATATACGAAGCGTAAAAAACGACGCAATAAAAACGAACTTGCTCAAGAATTTTATTGAAAAGAGACTTTACACAATGTTCAAGCTAATTTGGAAGAAAGTAGGTTGTATTATAAAATGAAGACACTTTCTATTAACGTCAGCGAATGTACTGTTTTGACGTCAAAACTCCCGTAAAAGTAATTTTAAAGCATAGGTCAGTGTTATCAGGCGAACCATACTATTATTGTTATCTGACGGAAACTTTAAACCTGAATGTCGTTTTAAAGCTACAGACTGCACTTATTTGCTACCGAGATAATATTCATGCATACGATTTTAATATTTTTCTTCATGGTCATAAAAACGACGTCTTAAACAATATTTAAATGTCCAGGAATTAAAATAAATTATTCAACAGTTTTAACATTAAACTGTTGTTTTAATGTACAATTTGTTCCTAAAAGTAATTAAATTGACATAAAATAATATACAAAAATCATAATTATCAAAAATAAACATTAAAAATCATGCAGTAAACCATACGCAAATTTCGCGCCATAGAATATCGAAATTTTCCAAAGAAAACGGAGAAAATGAAACAAAATCGGAAACCATCGATTTTTCTCGTAATAGTCCTGCCATTAATCAAATATTGGGTTAAAATATGCTGTGCATTGCGGGTAGGAGAAAAAGAACAGTTTCCTGTGAAAAATTGAATTGCGTTGTAAATTTCCGCATCGTTTACTAGAACCACAATGTTGGCATATTTAAGTAAAGATTTATGTATTTGCTTTTAATTTTTTTTCCAAGCATTTGCTCGTCAACTCACTTCGTGAGGAAATCAAGATTTACATAAAATTCATAAAACCATGTCATAAAATTGGGTGCTATCGTGTATTGCAACGTTTTGTTTATTAGTTTTTAATCGTTAAATGATTGACTGACTTAAATTTGTTATTGTTTTCAATTTTAGTCAATTACAATCTATATTGATTTTTGTTATATTCGTTCACTTTTCATTCATTCATTGATATTTATTGACGTGTCAGTTTTGATTTATTCTCGGTACATTTTGTATGTTTTTTTCCAAATTTTTGCTGCAATTATGTTCATTTTCTACATCTTTTCGTTGATAGTCACTGACTGCCATAGTTTTATATCAAAGTTTGAATGATAGACAACGTTCCATTAGTTGAATTATAGAAAATCTTTGGTTGGGACCATTTCTGAGATAACATTTTTAGTTGTTAATAAGTCCGCATAACTCCTAATCTTAATAACAGAACTATAGAAGTTTTAAATTTTTTGGGTAATAAGAGCAACATAAACCTGGGAATGAATCCATATTTACCCTTTTTTCTATTATGATTAAATTGTAATAAGCTGTCAAGTCAAGTTTTATTTCAGAATTTCATGTGTAGAATTTCTCTACGTATTTTTCTTTTAAGGAAAACAAATAGTAAACCGAAATTGATGACCGATAAGTAAATTTAAAATTAACTTTTTTCGGCATAAAAATTATACATTTCTTTAAAGAAATTTTCAACTGTAACGAGTAAAAACTTACTGTGCATGGAGTGAGGACTGACTCTTTCATTGGAGTGACTCACGCTTTATAAAGGGGGGTTTTCTCTCCGAACAATTTTTACGGTTATGCGGCGTATTTATTTGTATGGATTATATTAAAATTAAACACAAAATGCCATGAATCACTTAATATTCATTCTTGATTCTACATCGAACCGTTTACTTTAATGTGAAAACAAATATGTTAGAGAGCAGTTGATGTTCAGTTATGTGATGTGCACTCCAAATAATTGTAAATGTAGTTGATCAAGCCCATTGAAGTTTTCATCAATCAATGATCGAAATTCTTTGTTTCTTAATTAGTCCTAAATAAGTAGAAAATTATTTTTAATTAATTAAATTGTAATTTAAACATGCCGAACAAGCATAAAATATGATTAAAGATCACTAAAACAACGTTTTGATCAAACCATGATCGTTGTTTTTTCGGTTTACGCAAAAATCTCGACTCGGGAAAATTTGACCCACGATATATTTTAAGGCTCTATAAAATCTTTCCATTTTATTAAAAGCAGTGACTCGGAAAAAATTAGACAGCCGTTTTATGTCTTGTAAAATTCGCCAAACAAGTATTGACATAGATGGCAATGCAGTCTGTCTTATACATATACGAGTACTTGCTGATCTATTTTTTACAAGACGTAAAATGGCTGCCACTTTTTTCCCGAAACATCGTTTTTAATGAATGGAATGGATTTTTATACTTTACCAGTTGCTAAAGGAACCATTAAAATATCTCTTTAGCTAAATACTCCTGAGTTCAGATATATGGGCTGGACACCTGCACTACATTTGAATGTTCGTTGATGAATTTTTGCAAGAAGTAAAATCCCGAGTAAAAAAAAATCGTCTATGAAAGATCTTTCCGAGACCTCGCAAGTTTAATCTTGCAAAGATCTCGCTAATGGGACGGAGCGAGATTATTGAAAGATGACCAAAGAAGTTAAAATAATACGTTAAAATTATCAATTAAAAAATAAAATAGTTAAATAAAAAAAAATTATCACCGTCGGGATTCGAACCCAATACCTTTCGTTCTTGAAGCTGGAACCCTAACCACTCGGCTAGACATTCATTTTAGGAAGGATAACAAATGACACATATTTGAGTGAATCTATCGTAAATTTGTTATACTTCATTAAATGACTGTCTATAGCCGGGTGGTTAGAGTTCCAGCTTCAATTGTCCGAAAGGTCCCGGGATAGAATCCCCACAGTGATATAATTTTTTTTTTAAATTTAATTATTTTATTTTTCATCGATAATTTTAATATATTATTTTAACCTTTTTGTTGATCTCGCAACAATATCGTTCCGTCCCATTAGCGAGATCTTTGCGAGATTAAACCCGCGAGATCTCGGAAAGATCTTTCCGACGACGAATTTTCTTTACTCCGGATAACTATTAAATTTGTTGCTAAGCATCGTTTTTAATAAATGGTTTTTTACTCTTTATGGGTTGCTAGAGAAAGCATTAAAATATCTCGTAAGCTAAGAGTTTCCAGTAAACAAAAAGACCAACGGTCATTGTTCGACCAAAACGTCTTTTTAATGGCGTTTAGTCCCATGTAACGCTTGTTTGAATGTTTAAATTACAATTTCCTTCATCGTACATAATTTTCTACGAATTATGGACTAATCAAGAAGAAACAAAAAACTGTTTGATCATTGATCGATGAAAATTTCAACATGCTTGATCAATTGCATTTACACTTACAAGCAGTGCAAAGTATACGTCAATAGACTGAATATCACCTACTCCCTTACTCCAACATGCTGTTGATCACAACTTATCCTATTTCTGCTCCCATGAGTTGGAATTTTACTCAAATACTTTAGAGTGAGAGAATTGAGTCCAGTTTTAAAATGAACTCTTTTACTAAGATTTTAATTTATAATACCAAAAAATGCTTGTAAGAACAATATGATTGTTCTCTATAGTAATTAAAGTCATGATTTTAAATCCCACATGAGATTTATATTTACGGAATTTGTATCTAATACTTTTTAAAGTTCTACACGGTGCGTGATCCTTAACACATTTTAACCCAAAAGCTCTGTCACTGTAAACATTTCTTCACATCTTAAATCTGTACATTCTTTGACATATTTTGCAAAAAAAATCATGGTATTTCGTCGAGCTGTTTCTGAGAAAATCAATATATAATGTTATAAAATTGCATAATTCGTATTTCATTAGGAAATTTTGTTTTTTAAGTCGAACCTTAAATTTGATGTTAGTAGTTTTTGTTATATACTGTTCTGATGGAAAGAATTAATAACAAAGGAAGGAAAGAAAAAAAACGTGTATGAGGGGTGGAAGACAGAGGATTTAATGTATGAAAATGTGTTTTTAGAAATTCTCTCCATTAGACCAGTATACAATACCAAAAATTACAAATATCATATTTTATATTTATAAGAAATATTGTAGATTGTTTTTCTTTCTGTAGAGAGTTGCTTTGATTATTTCCCCGCCAGCAGGGTTATTGCCATCTGATAATACTTCTCAAGCCTGTCAATGATTTTCTATCCATTGATTGCGACAAAATCGCGATGCGAAAAATAATCATCCAAATACCACTCATAATTAAATGTAAATTTTTTCTCAAGTTTCCCTGCATATCAACGATCGAAAGATATTCGATAATTTCGAAGGACTTGGAGTATTGCATCTAATTATTACTGTTTCAATTCGAAATAGTGAAAAACTATTTGAATGACTGATGGAATACTCACTGCTGGGTCAGTGACTTTTATGATATTGACTGCATAACGTGTGAAACGTCGAACGAATTTTACTAATTCAAGCCGGGAATCAATATTATTGTCTCTTAAAGCAACTTAATTTTACTGACTAAAATAGTGAAACGTCAATGCTTCTCAGTGGATCCTTTTTGACTATGGCAAATTAGGGACTATTCACTGAAAATCAGTGGATTTTCACTGTTTGAAATTGAGAGAGTAGAGTAAACCAATATTTTTTAATTTTCAGTTTGATTATGTTTGGTAATAATGTCAATAAAACTGAACTGTTAATATGGCATTTACTTTGCGATATGCGTTGTTGTTGTTATTATTATTGCTATTATCAATATATGTTATTGAAATTAAATAAATATGGTGAGAGCGGCGCGGCGTGACGGTGGCTCAGTTGGTAAAGTATCGGCTCCGTAATCAGAAAACCCTGGTTCGATCCCGACCACTGCCATCTATCATCGGGACACCTTTGTATTTGTTTGTAAGTGTCTAATAACGCCAAAGCTCTCAGGTGTTTCGGATTCCACCTTCATAAACTGTATTTCCCGTCGCGATTTAGTCCCATTTGGGTTAAGAAAAGTCGACGTAAAATAAATTAAAAAAAAAAAATAAGTATGGTAATTAAATTTGTTTTTGTTGTTTCTATTGTTCGTTTTACATAAACTTTGTAAATAGTAAATAAATCGTATCAAAATACCAAGCTCGCGTTTCGACGTGTCGTGAAAATCGTCTAAAAGTATGCTTTGATAGAACGAAACAAATGTTTGTTACTTAGAAATTGTTAGAAGTTCCAAAATTATTTCCTGAGTGAGTTGATAATATTAGAAAACTAGTTCTCGCAACTTATATGTCTACGATGATCAGGATCATTTTTCTCCAAAATAAATCATGGAAATATTTCGATTTTTTTTGCAAAATATTCAGAAAATGTCCAGATTTATAATGTGAAAGAATTTTAAAAAATAACTAGATTAAAATGTATTGAGAAACACCATGCTGAAACGATATGTGAAGTTTAGAGGTAATGGTTATGAATTTTTCAAAACATGTTCGTTAAATCTATTGAAACTTCATTAGAAAGATATACAGTTAAGGATTAAAAAAGATGTTATTAATTTTCAATATCAAAATAGTTTTGTGTTCGAATTGTGCACTTATCGTAAAACAACTTGTTTTTACATTTCTAAATAGTAACAATTTATTAAAATAAAAAAATTACTTCTTACACATTCAACACGTTATTGCTAAAAGATTTGATAAAATCTGCAGCATATATTTTATTGATTTATTATTTGACGTGTTTAAAGACTATCATGGCCTTGATGTAGAATGATTGTGGCGAGTTTTGTACAAAACTTATATTGAACTGTTTCAAACACATTTTGCACATGAGGTGTTGTCTAATTTTTTTATTAACAGGAAAATACATTTTAACATGCCTTGTAGATTATTTTAATTTTGTGTTTGCGTGCACTAGAATAATTCTGTTTAAAGTTATTGTGGGTGTAAAAATTCACATTTTATGCAGTCAAAATTAAGCTACTCTATTCAAAGAACGAATTTTAGCCTGCACAGATAAACTTAAGAGAATTTACATTGGAGTGGGAAACCTGTCCACTGAATCGAATAAAGAATGAATTGTCACTCCAAGTAATTTAGTGAGTAATGACGCTTATTTTCACTGAATCTTTTCATTTTTTTATTTACAACTGTTTAACTGTAACAGTTTGAAACAACGAATATTTATTTATATATTTGTGATTAATATCGGCCGAGAAAATTAATTACATTTATTGAAAATT
Source organism: Trichopria drosophilae (assembly GCA_030407085.1). Taxonomy (NCBI): domain Eukaryota; kingdom Metazoa; phylum Arthropoda; class Insecta; order Hymenoptera; family Diapriidae; genus Trichopria; species Trichopria drosophilae. Next base: position 96,964,891 of record CM059586.1, on the reverse strand, counting down.
CGATACTTCATGCATGCAAGTAAAAATCAAAATTATGTACAAATATATAACATTGTTAATTTTTGTTTACAAAACGACAATTTGCATAAATGTCAATCGGTTTGAATTGATATTATTTAAAAAAATAATGAAAAACCGAGATTATTTACATTTGGTTTATTTTTGTTATACAAATATACTTTCATTATTAAAAATGCAATGTTTTTTATTATATTTGATTTATTTGAAATCGACGTCACAAAGTAGAAATTAATTACTACATTTAATAACAAAAAAAAATGATTAAATTACATGCTTATTACTAAGTTCAGGAAAAATGAAGACAATTAGCAAAAATGTAAACATGGCTTAATTGACAACATTGTTAGTTTAAAAATAATTTGGTTTGACTAAAATTTAAGTTACTTGTAAATATTTATTTTTCATTATGAGTAAAAATTACATGAAATGTTAAACATTAATAAAATTATTATAAATCTTAATAGTAAATACACATATTGACAACGACCTAGTTCTCAATACGACATGCTAATATCAATCACTGACAATTATCGTAATTAATGTGTAACAAGGTGTTAATTGTACAGTTACACCCTAATTGTCCTCATCGATCTTAACATTTATAAATTGTAACAATCAAGCTTCATTAAAATAAAGAGTTGACGTAACATTATATCGCTTTTAATACACATATAATAATACATACTTATTAGAGTATTTAAAAGTTTTGGTATTTTCAAGTCATATATTTGGAGAGAAACTGAATTTAATGTTGATTGAATATAAATTTCAACGGAGAAAAAGCAAACCAAATGTAAACGGATGGTTATCAGATTTTAAAACAATTGTGAAATTAAAAAATTGCAAGGGTCTAAATGGAGGGTAAAAATTCTTGAACGTTTCGACTCAGGTACGTGTCCTCGGCAGAAAGTATTGTTTATGTCAACTCTGTATTTTCAACGAAATTTGATTGTTAGACCCCATTTAGATCCTTGCAATTTTTTAATTTCTCAAATGTTTTAAAATCTGATAACCCTCCACTAAACCCGTAATTTACATTTTGTTTGTTTTTACCCCTTGTAAAATTATACTTCAGTCAACATTAAATTTAGTTCCCCTCCAAATATATGACCTGAAAATATCGAAACTTTTAAATACCCTAATTAGATGCAACGGTCGAAAAAAAACTAATATTTTTCTAAATACATACTTATGTTACAACTAAAATATTAAATATATAGTATCATAAACCGTTTAGTACTTTTAAGTTCACAAAACACTATAATGAATAAGTGCTAGTTTATACACTGCTTAACCAAATATTAATAAAAGCGATTTTAATGCACTTCTTTACTTTGCATCAGGAAAAAAGAAATTTAGGTTATTAATGAAGAAGTAACATCTACAAATAAAACTAGAAGATTAAAGGATCTGCGCATCATATCTCCAGGATTTATCTGACTTCGTTTCATTTTCGTCCTGTTTTATATGTCTATATTAATGGAATTTTGGAATAGTAAGATTAAAATCCAGCTTGCGCAACTACCCTGCGGTATAATAATTTCGTAAAGCTTGCGGCAAGTACATTTTCCACACTATAAAACATTAATTAACTACGTTTTTCAATTAATGCGGAAAATTATGATATTGAAGTTCCTCTACATGACGTAAGAAAATCGGGATTTAGGTCAAAAGCTACGTAACATGTAACATGTTTTATTAAATTTTATAATAAAATTTTAGTTATACTTCTAAAAAGTGAAAATTGTAGTGTAAACTCTGCTTATATATTTACAAAAGTGTATTATTCATGTTTTCTTTTAGTCCTTCAAGTATTAACATAAATTCTTATTTTCAATAAAGTAAATATTATTTGGCGACCTCCGACATGACGATTTTCTTTCAACTAACATTTATGAACTCTCTTTCCTTTCACTATATCAATATCGCTAATTATTTCTTGGTTTACTGATTGTTTTAAACAATTAATGTAATTTATTAAATTTTACTTTATCAATCAAACAAGAAAAGAAATTGCTGCATTTTACGCAATGATAAAATTAGGATCAACGTTTTTTCCTTTTTTTTTGCTTTAAGGATATCAAGTCACTTATTATTTTTTCAATAACTGTCTATTTGTATCGTGTAAACTATTTCCCATGATTCATATGTTAAAGGTTTGTTCTTATTTTTATAATTTATTTACAAAATATTTTTTGACGTCACAGGAGCGTTATTTTTAAGCTTTAAAAGATACCATTAAATGGCAGTAGCAATATATTTTCACATCTTGTAATACATATATTGTTTTAAATATGATAAAGAAGAACTGTAGTAACTTTGTATTTCGTAGACTGTGCACTTAATAAAGACGTGAAAATTCAAATAAATGTTTACCGATTAGTCGTTGTAACGGCGAAAGTGTGGAGACATTTTCTTAAATGTTTGTTAGAAAAAAAATGAGTTACTTAATTCAAATTTTTTTAGTTGCCACTATTCAAAGAAGACTTTTTTAAAAAATAGGAAAAATAGTGTGTACATTTCATTGATTGAAATGAACATTAGGAAGAAGATTTGATCAATATAACTTAAATGATTTATATCAACATTAAAATAAAAAGAAAAAATGTAGCTCAACATAAATAAAATACTTCTCTGCAGATTATTTATAGATGTCTATGAAAGGTCATAGAAGCCCATTAATGAACTATTCAATGCATTCAAAGGAAGTAAACTTCAAATTTTCATCAGAAAATTTAATAACGTATTATTAAATTTAACGATTTTCACGAAAATTGACTGGAAAATATTTATAACATTTATTTCATAAGCATTTTTATTAAATTTTATCTAGAGCTTTATAACTATACAAATATTCAAATAAAAAAAGCTATTTATTTTTATAATTCATAATATTGTAAAATATAACATACAATAATTTTTATGATGCTAAGTAGTTATTTTCGTTTAATCACTTTTAGTAAATCTATTTTCCTAGTTCAGAATATTTCGGGTGACTATTTAACTGTAAAGCTACGGGACATTTGAGGTTATGTGATATGCTGCATAGTTAAGTATCGGGAAATAGTAAACGGAACAATATTTTTATTTTGTTTTACTATGGAAATAAATTAAACATTTTTTATAACCACGTATTTTATTATTCTAAAATAGTTCCATTGACCTTTTTTGTTCTCTCTGTGAAGCGATTGAGGATTTCGAATTTTGTTTTCTGTTTATTGTTTACCAATGGGCTATTATTATCTTAACAATTTAAACAATCATTTACATAAATAAAAATTGAAATATTATAAACATAATATGTCAAGACAAAGGAAATAAAACGTTTAGGTTCTCTATGGTTTTTGGGATCACTGAACACGAATGTGGCAGCCCATTGTTAACATTCAAAATGGTGGATCCAAATAACACATTTGAAATTGGAAATATTAGCAAATCCTCACGAAAATATCTACACAAAAACCCTCTAGCAGCAGTTTTATGAGAAATTTCAAACGTTTGACATTTTTGAACGGTCATGTTTTATCCCTCATTTTAAATTAAAAAAATCTTGAGTTCAGCGGTCTTTTGAAGAAACCTTACTCCGGACTTCTTAAAATAGTAGCTCCGAAAAGGCCTTATGTTTGAGGCCTTAAATATATCCCGTTTTAGACAATTTATCTTTTTTAAAGGGATTTCCACAGTTCAGATCCGTGTTTCTTCTGGAGATATTAAGTGGAAATTGAATCCAAAAATGAAATGAAACGATATTCAATCAATATGAAAACCGGTGGCTGATAATTATCATACAAGCCAACATGGTTTTGTTGTTCCAAAGTGACGGGTCATTTCCAAAGTGATTGTATGCATAGTACAGTCGAACCTCCGTTATCGAATATTTCGTTGTGGAATATTCAGACGCCCCGGTTAAGGAATACTTTCTCCTTCGCTGGTCTCCTCTTTTTAGACACTTTCATGTGCACGAGAAAATATGCGATTGCGCGGCGGATGGGCACATGTTCCAACGCCAAAGAGTGAATGTGAGGGGTGGGAAGCCGATTTCTCCTCCTTAAATATTCGTTAATGGATATGAAAATGACTGACGCTGTCCCGACCGTATTCGTTAAGGGAGGTTCGACTGTAATTGAATCCGAATATGTAATTTGAGATATTTGTGGTTATGTATCCAAGAAATGCTGCTTTTGGATATTTTTGAGGTTATATACAGAAGACACAATTATTCTTACAGATTTTTCTTTTGGTTAGATCATGCAGTACTATTCTTTCTCTTTAATATGAGAGTCTTATAGTTAGAATTACGACTTTTTGACGAAGATACGTCAATTTGAAATTATGGTATACATTTTTAACAAATTTATGTGGAAAACCACTGGAAAAGAAGCTCAAGCTCAAATTCATTCTCTCGAAACGCGTATGAACTATATAATAACTACATAAAATTTTGATATTTATAACTAAAAACATGTTTCTATATTGTGAATGTTTATAAGCCACTTTGAATATGCCTTCTTCAGTTGGAAAATTTTAATATCTTAACTTTAAATTCGTATTGGACAACGCTAAATAACCCCAGTATAAATTTTCAAAATACCCCGCAAACAAATATCTGCCTCAAAGTATTTGATAAAAATGCTCATGACAGCAATGGGACAAGTCTCATAATTTCAAACTGGCATAACTTGGGGAGGAAAAAATTGGAATTTAACTCTGTGATTCTCAAATTAAAGTGAAAGAGTACTACAATTTGATCCAACTGACGAAAACCCCCATTAAAATTTGGTGTCTTCCGTATATAACCTCAAAACTCGGCAAAAAGGCGTTTGTTTGAGCACGTAACCTCAAATATCTAAAAATTCTGACTTGATGCATCAATGTTGTGTATTTCTACGCAAAAATTACTTCGGAAAAAACTCTCCCCTATTAATATATATATTAATAATTAAGCTATAAACATGATAAAAAATAACCATAATGGATGTAATCACTACTCTAGTTTCTTTACGAACAGAAAAAATCCGAATTCTTATCAATTTTCTCAATTGATGAAATGACGCTTCTTGTACTTTAAAATATAAGGTATAATTTCCGGTGAAACTTCGGAAAGACTTGGCCATCGCGAAAAAAAAAATAAGAAATGATTTTTCATTTATTTTTTGCTCCTGATTACGAATATGCCAATAAAAATTGGCGCTCGGCCATAGTTGTTGCTGAAATCTTGAAAAAATAGAAAAAAATCGCGGTTTTTAACGTTTTTTTTGCACTTACCTCGAAATATACGTAAAATTCTACATAAAAAAGGTTATATACATTTTTTTCCGAAATCATAACTGTAAGGCCGTAAAAGAAGAAGGAACATGAGAATAATTGGTACGGAGCGTGTAATACATCTTCATGTCCGCTAGGAGACATGTCCTTACTATCTGAAAACATGTGAAAATGGAGTTTACATACGGACTTCGTAATAAAATGTAGTGAGATATGGTGCATGGAGTTTTTATTGGAAAGCAGATTTTTGAAAATAGCATTTCCTGTCCAAATTGCGACAACGTATTATCATTAAACGTTGAAAAACAAACGTTTTGGTGCTATCATTGAAAACCTCTCAATTGAAACAAAAAATTCATTTTTGGTATAAAACTTTTTTTTTACAACGCATGTTTTTCAAAATAAGTGCAAAAAACTGAGAAAACGTGTTTTTTCGCTTTTTTTCAAGATTTTGGCCAAAAATATTGCCGACCACCAATTTTTATTGTCATATTCGTAATCAGGAGGCAAAAATACATGAAAAACCATTTGTTATTTTTTATTCGGGGTGGCCAAATCTTTCCGAAGATTTACCTTTCACCCTATCCACACTTTCAACGAGATTGAACAAAGTTTTTATATACAAATAAAAACGATTTATAAAATTTTGGCTTAAGACTGAAATTTTGGTAAGTAATTTGGACAACCGCTCGAAGAGATATGTGCTATTTAGAAAGTAAAATAGTCAAGGATGGAATTTGTCACCTTCATTTCTTATTTGATTAAATGACATTGGGAATTACAATAAAAAATTACCTGTCGGTCACCGGTCATGTGAGCCAGCTCCACCATTTCGGCACCGAACTGACTGAAGGCTTTGACGAACTCGGTGAAATTCGAGACACTTTCGAGACGCCCAAGACTTCTAGCTACTTTATCTTTAGCGAGAAGAAGTTGTTTTACAACCGTGATATCCGCAAGAAGGAGCACTTTCGTCACTGATCCCAGCAGACATCTCGCTGCTCGAACGACTGATTCCCTATCGGCTAGGCTTTCCTCCATTGCGCATTCACATAATTTTTCTATGGCTGAACCTGAAACATAAAGAATCAATTAAAATAAGCTTAATAATTGTATTTTATAACATTGAATTATTGATTAACTCATATGTAATACACATAATATACATTTATGCGCTAAAATAACAATTCCTTATCAATCTAAAAAAATTCATACAGCTTATACTTTTTTGTTTTATATATTTAAGATCATATTGAGTACTGTACCATTATGGACTAAATTTATATAATACAAGAATATACATAGTGTACTTATTACGGACGAAATCGATGTTTTATCGACTGCGGTACCAGGCATAGATTTTTTCCCATGAAAGTGGTTTTCCCTACGCCATTGCACACCCGAGTGGGGGTACCTCTCCAATCGAAGGTGTTCTGTTAGATAAATGATGTAAAAGCCCTTCAAAATGATGGCGATCTCAAGAAAATTATTTGTAATTCGAATATTATAATTTGATGTATAATATGACGTTGTAGTACCACCTTTTTGTAATTCATCTTTTTAATTTTTCAGTATATTACAATTTTAGTGCAAATTTTTTCTTCCGTACTTCGATAATATGTTTTTAAATGTAAAAAATTAATATTGATTATGAATTATTGTTAAATTGTTCGATAATGACAAACAATGTATAAAAATTACGTGTTTTTTTACAAAGAATGTATGCTGAAAAGAAACCGTCGTTGAAATTAGACGAAACTGGGTACTCGGGGGTTTTCGGGGTCGCTGATTACGAATCTAGCATCGGATTTTCGAAATTAAAAATGATGTATCTAAGATGTCCGACCGAAATGTAAAAATTTACTTGATCAATGTGAAACTCGGTACTCGGGGGTTTTCGAGATTGCTGATTACGTATCTCGCCATAGATTTCAAAATTCAGAACAGTAAATTCAATATGGCCGACCAAAATGTAAAAATTTACTTGTTCGAAGTGAAACGGGGTACTGGAGGGATTTCGAGCGAATTTAAAATTACGGTCCGAAATATAAAAAGTTATTTGACCGAAATCAAACTAAATACTTAATATTGTTACATTTTCAAGATAAAATTTAACAGATTCAATAAGCTGTCAAGAATGCTGAAATTTCATAGTTTGTTTTTTACGACCTCGAAACTGTTTACATTTTGGCTGTCATATTGAATCCGTCATTTTGAATTTTGAAAATGTAAGATTAGATTCGCAATCTACGATTCCGAAAACTCTCAAGTACCCATTTTCACCTAGATCAAATAAATTTTTTAATTTTTGTCGGCCATCTTGGATCCGCCATCTTGAATTTTGAAAATCTGAGGTCAGATTCGTGATCCGCGATCCCAAAAACTTTTTAGCAATAAGTTTCAGCTAGTTTCTGTGCAAATAAAAATATATGTTTCAAAGGGTTATATGTTCGAAAAATTGAAAGTCGAATTTAGGCGATGTGAAAAATTAACGATCGGGTTTTTCAGGACGTCGCTTCGTGTTTGTTTGGGAAGATTACGTTGCGATCGGATCGTCACCAGTTGATCGAGATAAATAGTTATATTTTTATTCGATCGATCAAATTGTGAGTTTGATTCAAAGCCTTTCGACCAGTCTTTAACAGCACTTAAACAAAATCACAATAGTTTATATTATTTTGGAAGTGATCTTGATTAGTACTGTTACTACGAATTGAACCCTTTAAGGGGGTTCTAAAGTGGTCCTCCGGTAGGGTAATTTCACTAAAAAAAACTTAAATTAAAGATGAATGAATAATATTTTCACTACTTTAGACTGTTTCCCATGAAATACAAAAGACACTAATCGAGAACTAATCGATAACTTTCGGAAATATATAAATTCTCAATTAATTTCATTGATTTTTTCTAGGATACCATCTATAGTAATTAAAATTACCCTTACAGAGCCCGAATTTTGAAAAATCGATTCAGTCATTTTCTATTTACGATTATTGGTGACAATTCCTCCCTTATTTGCAAGGCGCTTTAGAACCCTCTTAATAAGGAAATTAATTGAGAACTGACCAAGAATTTTCGGAAATAAGTGTTTTTTATTCATTTCCCAAAATTCTCGGTCAGTTCTCAATGAATATTTTTGGTATTTTCTAGAAAACTGTTTACAGTGTTTACAATTGCCCTTACCGAGCCTGAATTTAAAACTGTTATTCAGTCATCTTTAAGTTACGTTCTTTAGTGAAAATTCCTACCTTATCGGTTGAGCACTTTAAAACCCCCGTTAAGTTTAAAATTCTACACAATCTAGAGTTTCGAGAATATACAGATCTAGCTAATACACGGAAAAAAATTCGAAGTAAATTTGACTACATTTTAATTGCTCAAAGTGTTTCAACAGCTGCTCAAAGGAGTTTTATTTGTTGCATTCTTGAATGAAAGGATTTAAATCAAGTTCATTTGACTAAATTAAACAAAAAGTTTTTGAGTTTATTTGAAGCTAATAAGAACAGTTTTCATTGATTTAATTTGAAATATGGTGTTCAAAAGTAATAAAAATAATTAAACAAAAATAGTAAAAATAACAATACAATGCAGTTATCTAAAATAAAAAAATAGTGCCTTTTATGACTTTCCTTTCAACTTCCCAACGGCAGCTGGATTTATGAGATAGATTCTGTTCATTTCAGTAATGATAAAATGATTTGATAAACAATTTTTTCTACATCTTAATTAGGGATTTAATCAAATGTTTAATATAATTGATTGGCTAATATCTGATGAAATAAGTTTAGAAAACCTCTATTAAAGCAGATTTTCGCTTTCGTACTTGAAAGTATATGAATCTTCTTAGCCGACGGGAGGTTATTAATTTTTGACATATCTATTTTTTTTAATGTGTGTACTATCATGAAAATAGTAAAATATGATTTTATTGCGTGAATATTATACTAAATAATAATTTGTCTAATATTTCTTACATATTTAAATTGTATTTAGCTACTGACAGCATAAATAGCAGCAAAATCTACTCCAACTTAAAAAACATACGTTCCTCCTTAGACGACTATGGGTTTGTCATATAATTTGACTTGTTAGTACAATACTTTAAGTGGTCAATTTATTAATAACATGTATTAATTATGAAATACCTGAAAACCTTTTGAAAAACTGTTCAATAATTTTAATTTGCATTTTAAGTGATTAAATAAACATCTATTGCGAATCCAGCAAAAAATTTCAGACAAAACATTGGAATTTATATGGGGAACCAAAATGTGGAATAATATATTCCGAATAAATTATTTTTTCATATCACACGTATCTAGAGATATTTAAATATCTACAGATATAACAATTCCCCGTAGACATTTTATGATTGACGTGGAATTATTTTATTTCGATTCATTATATTAACTATAACCAAATTTTTCGGATTACATGCAACGAATTGACTTATCAAACAATTGCATATTAGAAATTCCAGACGTGACATGGTTTCGATATTTGCTATTAAATGGAACGCGACGGATGACAGGTCCCAATTTCAAATGTCATTGTACATAAACGTAATAATTTTCTGATTGGTTTTCCGATACGAAGAAAAATCTTACTTAATTTTTCGTGCCAAGATAGAATAAAAATTCAAAAGTCGACATTTCTTAACATAAAAAATCCATTTATTACGTACATTTAGTAATTATGAGGTATACCTCTTGTAATTACGTTGCATTACCGAAAAACCCGTGAAAATTGGAGGTAATGGTTGATATTTGGAAATTTTCACACGGTAAAAGTCTTCCTGCGTAATAAGCACGAACTAAGAGCTTCGTTAAGCACTTCCAGCAAATGTGTAATTACGTGGAAAACCTCACCTTAATTCGAATGTTAACAAGTGACTGGTTAAAGTTTATTTCCAGCATTTAAAGTTAAAATAGTAATCATGCTCTTAATGGTCAATTAATGCATATTATAAACATACATTCATTATGAATCGTATTTTTTTATTTGATCGATCGTTAGCTATTTTTACTTTCGTTAATTTTTCTGAAGGAACTGAATTTGGAAATCCAAAATTCATACAGAACATTTTGAGTTGATATTAATCGTCCCAAATACCGTAGGCAAAGTTATCTTTCGTTTTATGTTGAAAAAGTTATAATGATTTTTCTGCAAAAAATGGTGGAAGAAAAGAAAAAAAACAATCCTTTCTACATGCTTTACTGTGTAATCTATTTTTGACAATTTTTATGATAAAATTAATAATACAGTACAACCTCTCTTGTTCGACATGATCGGTGCCAGACGCTCTCTCTCTCTGACCTCGCTAGTTTGACATTTTTTTAACCACGCCCACTATGACGTCACGCAATCGTGATTGGCTCATTTGTTTTTACGATAGCTAACCTTCTAACCTTCAGTTTTCCTAGCATTAATCTCCAGCCTCCTTGCATACATATAGAAGTCAAGTAGAAGACTAAAACTTAACAACAACAAATGCGGAGGTTATGTCGTTCGATATGGGTGCGTTCGTGTTCGTCGGTAATATAATGGACGGGGCGGGAGAGGGAAGAAGTCTCCGCCCACTGTCGAACTAAGAAGGTCCGGCACTGTCGAACTAGGGAGGTTGTCGAACAAGCGAAGTGTCGAACAAGAGAGGTTGTACTGTACTGGTCAATTTTGAATAGAATAGTTTCACTGCGACATCAAAAAGATACGAAACTGTTTATAAATTTATGATAAATCTACGTTTAGAAATTAACCATTTTGAGGTTAGATAATAATAAGTATATATAAATTTCTCGACCGCTTTAATTTAAGTTAACAAATGTAATTATCTTAGTAATTTTGAGATTAGGTATTTCCAATTGGTATTTATCAACTTTTTATCAAATTGTTCGTATTTAGATTATTACAAGATCAAACTAGATGCCTTCGACCCGGGTGCCTACAATTTTGGCTAAATTCGTATTGCAGTTCCCTGACGAAAGGCTGATGCTTCCGGGAATATTCCCATTTTAACACTGCCAGGAAAGAAGGCGGCAGAGGGTAGTTCTAGCACCGTTAGGTTCGAGTAGTTTCTATACATATATTGTAACAATATCTTGTTCCTTAAATAGGGTGAATATGCCAATGAATGGAGGTTAAGCATTTTTCACACTTTGATCGATTGTAACTTTTGAATTCTTTTATGAAAATTGAATTATGATACCACCATTAGAATCGTTAGACTCTGTTCTGTATGCCCGTGTAGTTCAACCTTTGATTTTATTTAATTATTAACCTCGTCTTCATACGTTTGTAAAAGAATCCGCTAAACCCCAATGAATAGACGGGTTGAATCAAATGGGACGTTTTCAGTACCAGTTATGGATGGCTTTAAAACTTTGCTTTGATTTTACAAAATAATAAACACTGGAAGATCAATAGTACTGTAAATATTGTTTTGAATGTTCAAAGAACATAAAAATATGTATTTTGTTGCATGTTGTGCATCATACATTCATAAGAAATAGAAATATATAGAAAATCGTCCATTCATTGGTAGTCGTCCATTCATTGGCATATTCACCCTATATTAAAATTGAAAATGAGCATTTTCAAAACTTCGACCTCGACCGCAGGTCAGCGGTACAGTGAATATTTTTTTATGCCCCCCCCCCCTGATACCCGCCTCACTCCCCTGCTTCCTCTGTGTCTCTGTTTTTCATGTAATGTATATAATATACATTATGCATTGTATATGTGTATGTACAATTTATGTTAATTTCAGGTTAATTTGCTTTTCACGGCATTAGCGTTGATTTTACGAAGAAATGAATATAACCTTTTTTGTAGAGAATTCGATGTTCTATATTTTTTATTTAAAACATTTTTTTGTACGATTTGTATTTTTTGTTAAAAAATGGAAAAACGTGTTTTTTGAGCGTTTTTTTGTTAAACCTCCCCATAATCTAGTATGCATTGTGTCCAAAAACTAATCAGATCTAAGTTTGGCCAAGAGAAACCCAAATCCGTTTGTACTTTTTAAATTCGTCATTCCATTCGCGAGATGAAACGTCGACATTTGATGAAAAACTATAGGGTAATTTTTTGACGAGAACTGACCAAATTCAATACTTCGCCAGACCTATGGTCTGGGAAGTAATAATCGTTATTATTGCGAGACAATCAAATATCAGACATAAAAATTAAGAAGCGTGGTGGCGTCATATTATTTTTTGAAAAAAATGTGACCAGCTGCTAAAGAAAGGGCTACAAAAAATACCACATGATTGTAGTTTTTTTCCTACAATCTTGTCGACTGATTTTTATTATGGGAAGGTGTAAATTTAGATTTCAAGATGAAATGGATTGAGAAGATTAATTTTCAAAACCGGACATATTCAAAATAAAATGGCTAAATATTTACTAAAGATGGCTTACAATGTTCAAGTTGATTTTGAACAAAGTAAACATTGTAATGAAAATATGTGTTTGAAGGTCAAAATTGATATTTTCGATTTGTATTAGTCATACATTTACACGTTATTATTTTTTATGTCTTTCTGTTATGGATTGTTTCCAAAATCAGTTAATAATGAATCACATATTAATTAAATATAAGCACGATGGAAAATGATAAAATCGTAGTATCGTTTGGTCTCACGAAACTCACCGTTACTACTTATGCATTTGGATTGACGTAAGTAGTAATATTGTATACTGCGGTTAAACATAACATATCAATTTGTAATACAGGTTTTTTAGTGAATGATTTAATTTAAGTCGTTGTTACATGTGATGTTCCGAAAAAGTTTCGAAATTACGAATGCCATAGTTCGTGGGCAATAAATTCTATATATTCTGACCATATAAGTAGTATCAACTTGTTAGAGTCCGACACTTCATTTAACTAGGGACTCGTATTATTGAAAACATATGTTTAGTATGGATTAATCCTTTTCATCCCAAAAGTCCAGAATTTGGACTGAACTTTTAACACTGTAATTTTTTCCAAACATCGTAAGAAAACATTTAAATAAGTCAAAAGCGGTAGAATCATCCGGCAATTTCAAAGAAATAAGTTATATACTAATCGTATGTTTTTGCTCAGCCCTTTGCCATCTGCAAGTTGAAATTTTGCATTTTGTGGCTAACATATCGATTTAATAATATTTATATCATTAATGTATGACCGTGCAGTTTGAAACGAAGTAAATATAAGGCGTAATACGTTTAACGAACTTGAAAATTAGCAATTAAATATAAATTACTAAATTTTACGTTTCGGTTGCTGCTGTGCAACCCTTTTAAAAAAAAATAGAAAATTGTGATTTTATAATAGTGTATGGGAATTAACTGGTATTAAAAATACAGTGAAATTGTTATTTTCAATACAGTTGAGATGAGTGAACTCAATGAAAGGGGATTCTTATATATAAAATGGGAGGGATAATAATATCGGGAATTCCATGACTCCCATTGTATAAATTGGAAGTAATAATAAGGTGAACTAATTAATTTTCAAAGTATTATATATTACAGATAATTTTGATTTTTCAAATCATATGTTCACTGTTTTAGGTGTGATTTTTATAAAATAGCTTTCTATTTCTTTCCTTTTAAAAGTATTCCGTTCTGTAGCCAAAATTGTGGTATTTTTATAATCAAAATCGTTAACATATCGATTATTTGACCTTTTAAGGATTGAAATCATGAAGGATTGGGATGAAGAATTAATTATTATCATTGAATACCTAATCTCATTATTATTCATTCGTAACCTAAAATTAGTTATATACAATGGACTTTTACCATTTTTTTCTAATTTTCACTCAATTATCGACGTTTCTGTATTACTTACGTGTGAAAATTAAAATTACCAGATAGGATTGTGACTTCTCAATAATCGATTTATAACCTAAAAATTGAGTACATGGCGACTATTATGTGTGCATTCCTACCTGGTACTATGAAGTTTATAGGCTTAATAAAACGAATATCAGAGTAAATTTTCTCTGTAAGTGATAACACAGATTATAAACAAAGAAAGTCTAAAAAACCTTTGGAGACCCACATTGCGAAACTGAAGAATCAAAACGATATTGTTCTGATGAAAAGTGTGAAAGACTTACTGTTCAGAATGTAATAACAATTTTTGTAAGATACGCTTCAAATCATTTCTTAAAATTATATAGATTTACCATATTATTATTGACTTGATTCACTGTTTTTATTTCTTGGAAAAATCCAATATAAAAATGTTATCAAAATGAATAGATATTCTTACTCAACATTTCGCAGAAATATACGAGAACTGATTATGCAATATTCAAACGCATGTTGCTTAATTATCGGTAATCAAACCAATTAGGGGTGAAATAAAGGTTGGGAGGTGGATGTCAAAATATACGTTAACCGTTTAAGGCCGAAACTGACATAAATTTAACGTGAAAATTGACAGTACTTTTTAGTAGTAAAACGCAGTAAAAAAAAAGTGGAATTGACGTTTTTTATTGTCTAAACCCTGCTCTTTCGAATGGTGCATCTAATATTAAAAATTATAAAAAAATAACGATAAGCGAAAAAAAATGGAAACATTCCTGTATTCTTAAAAACAAAAAATTAAATAAATAATTTTTATACGTTTAAATTTGCGGTATTTTTCAATGCACCCTTCAAAAGAACAGGGTTTACGCAATTTTGTTTATTACTACGCTTTACTACTAAAAAGTACTGACAAACTTCACCTTAAATGTATGTACATTTGGTCATTAAAGAGTCAAATCGTCGCGACCCAAAATCATCAAAAAGTCCTGACTAATTCATGATTCATCAAAGCACAGCCTATACACTTAGATTAAAAAAAGGTGAAATTTGCTGGTAGGGTTTTGTACATATGCAAAGAGTATTAAATCCGTAAAAGCCAAAAAACGTTGACCCTTTACAAAAGGTAATGGGGAGGGAGGTACAGTTGTATGAAAGAAGCAATATTTAATTTAATATTTTTATTCGATACTTCACAAAAGTTCATCTAAAAACAAAGAAGCATACAATTCAACAATCAGAATTATTTTTCAAAAAAAACCTTCTTCAAATTACGTATTATTAATTTATAATTATTAACTTCCAGTTAAAGGTACCTGTACCCATACTGCATTGAGTTCGGTTCTCTGTATAATATGGAAATATAAAAGAAGATGCTAACTTTGCGTTTAATAAACTAATTTTGTTGGTTATAAGCAATCACATCCCTTACTTTTAAAATTGTAAATCTTATAGTTACTTTATTTTTTTTTCAAAATTTGTCGTTATTAAAAGGCACTTCCATTTAGTCTTTCATTGTCTCCTATTGAAAAGACATAAACTAAAAAGCTTTTGTTTAATACAACATCAAAACTATAAATTTCTTATCGAATAAGTTTATATGCGTTTCCGCCGTTAGTTGCAGCGACGCAGCGTAGAGAAGTTCCTTCTGGAACATTTGCAAATTATCAATGCACTTTCCGGAGGCGACGTTATCAGGTACACGGTACGAATCGTCGGGTATAGTTTTGCACTACTACCCAGAGTACACCCCTAACCTCGTTCAAGGGTGACAACCTTCCGCTTTCACGTCTCCTACCCAGTTACCCACACCATCAGAGATCCACGTAGGTGCTAAATCGAATGCAGGCTGGAAATCTTGGATTCTTGTCCTCGTCACTTTGCCTGGAATCACCCTGTCTGGTGCTAATGAGAAAATAAACCACCACCTCGATGGGAATCTTTCACGTGCTGGAGGAGTCGGGCTGAAACTTTCCTCTGATTGTTGTCGATTTCCGCTCCGGCGAAGCGCACCGAGAGATAAGCGTAATTGCATCGGTACATTATGAATCTCACAAATTTATTATTATCGTGTCAGCGTATCTAGTTTACTGATTGAATTATAAGTGCAGAATTATTTGCTGATGAAATTATAGAAATTTCGATGATTTTCGAAGTTTGTTATGATTTCATGGCAGAAAATGGCAAGAAAGGACTTTAAAAAGTAATCTAAAATATTTTGAATAGTGGTCTAACTTTTATTCTGTATATACACAACTCCCAAGTTGACACTTGTCATTTATAGAATATTATTGTATTATCATATCACGTAAAAACGACTACTTTATTAATCTGAACCAGTGGAAAACTACTAATTGACAGTTCATAGTCGCTAATTCACAAAATGCATTTGCGATCGCTGTGAATCTGCCATAAGACGCTGATTTCATCAGAAAACTTTTCTAAATTGGCTGGAAAATCATTAAAATGAATCACATTTCTACCGCTTCAAAACAATGCCTATTCACTGATCGAACCAGTGAATTTGACTGAAATCAGTGGAATGAAATCACGTGATTTTGGCTCGAATATAGTGTTTACTAACTGATCCCAAGTAAAAAAATTATGAATAAATTATAAATAATTTATACATAATCACCCATGTGTAGATTATGTATGGAATTGAGCACGCATAATCTATACATAATCTATATTCATAATGTACACAAAATGAATATTAAAAATAGTAATTATAAAATAATAAGAAGTTTTATATAACCAATTTCTATGCCTAAAAAATAAATACATCCTATTGAAATTTCAAGTGACGGAACGAAGACATCGAAAAATAAAGGCACATGAAAAAAATAACATTTCATTAAAAATAAAACAGCCACCGACATCCGACTTCAAAACTGATGACCAATGATAAAAGGAAAGAAATCACATTTTACTATTATTTATTAAATTAATTTTTTTGATAATGCGGTTCTATTTTTAATATACTTGCTTTAGTGGAGGATCAGTAGAAACTGTCGAAAATAAATCACGTTCTTCTTCTTTTCATTGGATCGTTAATAACGCGGTTGCTAAGGTATTTTGATTTTTAAAATGCGGAAATTTGTCTCTCTGACAGTATCTGTCGAACCTCCATTAAAGTACGTCATAATGATACTACCAACTAAATTATTAATTAAAATCATTAAATAAATATTAGTAAATTGTAATTTTCCATTTGTTTCCCCATTTACAAGTTATTTGTATAATTGCACCTGCTGATGATTTTTTTAGTGTCATGTGAGAATTCATTATGATCCAAGAGTCGTGTCCAGTGATTAAATGGCTTCAGTGATGAAGTCAAATTTCGACGGTTTCTTTTCCTGTTTAATAAAATATACCTCAATTTTGTTGACGCTTCGTATCACATCGCAAAATCGTTTCGTGGATTTTAGCACACGTCGATTGTGATTTTGCTCTTTTCTTCAATTTACATACCTTATGTATAGATTATGTATAGATCATGTATGTTAAAATCTATACATAATCTATACATGGATCATTATGTATAAATTGTGTACAATTTATTCATAATTTTTTTACTTGGGATAGAATAGGCGAATTTCACTAAAATCACTGGAATCAAACCATACGCTTTGTGACGGTGATCAGTGGTTTACACTTGGAAACATGGTTTACTTACTGATAAATTCAACAGTTAACCTGAAAAATATCTTACATTTCTTAATATTAAATAATAATAGTATATTACTCAGCAAGGGAGACAAAATAAAGAATGCCTCAGACTACATGTTTTTCACCCTCGGCTTCACCTCGGGTAAAAATTACACACAGTCTGAGGCATTCTTTTTTACTTCCCGAGGGAAGTATACAATTTTTCTTCATGATAGGAAGTAAAAGGAGTAACTTTCCTCCCGCTTGTGGTGAAATAAATAAAGTAGTTAGTGTGATGAAAAAACGAATTTCGTGATCTGGCTTGTGAAATGTATCTGCTAACTTCCATGTTATAAATGGTAAAATCATCTATTTCAAGAAAATGAAACTTATAAGGTGCAAATATAACTTTGTACACTCCGCTAAAACTATAGTAGCACCTGCATTTAATTTTAAAGGTTATAAAAATGGTTAAAAACGAACAATTACGATAAACATTACAACATACCTAAAACAAATCGCTATTATTCAATTTTTCGGTATCTGGAATTTCGTACTTGCATAGGCAACTTGTGGAACTCAAATGCGATTATGAAAACGCAAAAAACAACACAGAATATTTATTTACGTTCCTCTTATAAAAACTTCTTGAGCCAGAAAAACCTACTCAAATTCGAGGATTAAAGTTCCTACAGCCTTAAAATCTACTTTATTGAAATTGTACATAGATGTTCAGTACTAAAGAACCAGAGACATAGTGGGTATAGGAGTTGAGTTCTCCAGGAGTTTTAGTAAATACAGTATTTCGACTGGTTAAATAGTAAAATCAACTGGTCAAACAATGAGATTGACTGATTTAACAGCAAAAATTGTCTTCGCTGACGCATTTGGCGAAATTTTCACTGATTCAGATTAAGAGAGTACGATCACGATAATTAAAAAATTTAGGTCATATTTATTTATTTGAAATAACAAATGTAGCAGAACATATTTGTTGTTTTAGTATAAAGATATTATGAAAGGTAAATCAATTTTCATAAATTATACTAATTCATTTCGTACCCAATATATCCGAGGCAAAGAATTTAAGTGGGGAGCCATTAAATTTTCTAGAAAAAAAGCATATTTTTCCAATAACTCGACTGGTTTTAAAGTTATTTGGACGAGGAAGTACTCCTATTAAAGCGTTTTGAACCCCTATGTCATTTTGACCTAAGATGAATATAGATATTTCGGTTTGTCGAGTCTATCTCGTTTTCCTAAACGGCTAATGGAATATCCCACAGGAGTGATTTATATAGCTTGAATTGATGAAGAATTTCACCCTCTATACGTTATGTTTTAATAAAGGTTGATCCCACAAATAGCCTTGTAATTTCTTGAAATTATCGATAAACCAGTATAATCACTATAAAATCCGTATTTTTAAATTGTCTGACATTAAGGAACTCCCCATTGCCACACTTTTAATCGGAACTTAATGTACAAGTAGTCAATTTCATCGCCTTCTTGAGTTCCACGACTTCTTTTGATTCGATATGTCGTTGGCTGTTTAGCGAATTGACTTAGATCCGAAAACCAGACAAAATCGGCATTTTCGCATTTCATTGTGGCTCAAACAAAAGAAATATTCATCATACGTGCAAATTTCACATATATGAGCTCGAGAGCGTAATAAACTTTAAATATAATAACTCTAGTAAAAATAACTAAAATTCTATGCCTCAGGTTTAATTTTGGTAATTTTTTCTAAAAATACCATGGAGAATCGAAATCTGTAATATTACTATCCTGTCTTTAGATGATATTTTCATACTGTATTAAATATTTCTGCATGATTTTTTTAAATTTCAGGAATGTAATTTTACCAATCATTTGCAATTTATGGAAATAATTATCTTAACCCTTTTCGTCCCAAAAGTGCGGAATTTGGACAGAACTTTCAACGCTGTAATTTTTTACCCAAACGTCGTTAGAAAACATTGAAATAAGTGAAAATGGATAGATTTGAACCTCCTCTTTCAAATTCCGTGGTCAGAATCAGTCGGCAATTTCATAGAAAAAAGTTATGATCATTTTTTTGACAAAAATCCTGATTTTTGTTGACAAAAGACGCCGCGACTTTGAATCTCGTTTCTCTACCCCGTTATGAATATTTCTATCTTTACTTTTTGGATGTTACATATTTTATTTTTTACATTCATGGGTTATTAAAAGGTATTTTTCAATGAAATACAAATTTTCAGCAAAGGTATTAAATGCGCTTGCGTATAAAATACAGCGGCAGTAGTAACAGCCGGTAGTGGTCTGACGATTCTGGCGGCTATCTCTTGGCGGCTACTTTCAGCCTCAATTTACTCCAATATTCACATTTATTATTGATAGGTCACAATCGTATGTTGTAATTTTCAATTTCATCCGTACGTACTGATACGGAAAAGTCAAAAATTAAATGAAAATCAAAGAAACAATCGATAAAAACCCATTGTATATAATAATTTCAGATTATGAATGAATCATGATGAGATTAGATATATCACAAATGATAATAATTACTTTTTCATCCCAATTCTCTATGATTTCAATTCTTACACGGTCAAATAGATCACGTTGGATATTTAGCAAGCAATCTGTTAACTATTTATACACTGTACTTCAGAGGGAAACTCAAAATTGACAGTTCGATAAGCAAGTTATAAATTTCACACTTTGTTTTGATTAAAGGCAAGGAGGTTGGTTACTTGTACTTGGCGTGAACGTCTTAATCCGATTCTCGATCAGTACTGCTTTCAGATGAGAAAGAAGTTTCGACGGAGAATATATATTTGTATAAAATTCAATTAGGCATCGATAAAGTAGAATTTGAAAGGGAATTTGGAATGAGCATCACTGAACCGAAGTTCGGTTTCTTCAACGACGTGACTCGTTTTAGTAACGTGGTCGGTTTTCGCTTTTTAGTGAACAAGGAATGCAACCACGAAGGCAGAAAGAATCTTAAATTCTAACGATTCTCGTAAAACTACATTAGTTTAGTGTATTAAAGAATGGATGAAGTAATGATTTAAAATTTATCTTTTGTGAATTATGGTTATTAAAATTGACATAAAGTTTCAAATCGATTTCAAAATGTCATTGTAGGTTATGATAGTTA
This sequence comes from Trichopria drosophilae, assembly GCA_030407085.1. NCBI lineage: Eukaryota > Metazoa > Arthropoda > Insecta > Hymenoptera > Diapriidae > Trichopria > Trichopria drosophilae. Next base: position 96,944,001 of record CM059586.1, on the reverse strand, counting down.
AGAAAAATGAATCATAAATTAATAATAAATAAAACAATCATAAATTGTTGTTTAAACAAGAGTCCTATCATGAAGAAGCGGAAGTATACTTGTCTTTGTCTGTATCCTTTCAGTCGTGGACGTGATGTAAGTCAAATGGCAAATGTGAAACAATAAAATGGGTGGACTCCTTCGCTAATAATATACACGGAAAAAACCATAAGTAGAATTTGCCTAACTTTGTTAAGTAAAATTTTCCGAGTCTCATTTAAAAGCAAAATTTATTCAAGAATATAAATCAATTGTATTCTAGCTCTTAAATAATAAGTTTTTAAATGATGTTTAATCGCAGATTAACGAAAAACTAGGCTAGATATTTTATACCAGCACTCGAAAGAAAATTGACACCATTTATATTAAATATAAAAATTATGTGAATTTGTTTATTTGGATTAGATTTTAATAGATCATTGGTGTTAATCAATCATTTAAAAGATAAATTCAAGATAAACTGCAGAAAATTAGGATAGTTCTTTTAATTATTTTTGTTGACAATGGTTACTCAACTTTTTCAGTAAATTTTACCGAAGTTCTACGCAGAATCTACTAATTACTTTTTTCTCTATATACTTAAAAGTGAATTTATATAATAAATTATTACATATATATAATATTATAGATATTAAATATATTATAAATTTCATTAAAGGAGATAACAGTAATGAAACATGACACTAATTTGTCCCCCATACATATGAAGAAAAATAGATGCTAACCATTATCCGCTAATATACCTTACTACCTTGAAGTTTACAACAAGTTAATGAAATGGAAGTATCATAGCATTTCTCCTATAGTAGACTAGTATCTCCGGTAGTGGCTATAAATATTAACGATTAATTCAGGATGTCGAATATAATATTTTTAACGTCTAATTTTCTCTCTTTTTAAGAACATATTTTAATTAAGGAAAATTGCGCATGTTTGATCCATATAGTGGTGCAGATATAAACCTATAATCTACATTTTTTGGTTGAATTTTAAAGAGGCATACCCTTTTTCTAGTAAAACATAGTATTTTTAACACTTCTTGAAATCACGAATTTACACACTCAATTTTAATGTTACACTCAGAAAAAACTACCTTCACGAAGAGAAATTGTATAAGAAATTCTCATAAAAAATACGGAAAGGAGTCAACGTTTACTTTTTAAAACTATTTGTAAACTGCGTTAAATGCGTAAAAGTAATTATCTTTTATAAATGTTTTAGTAGAAATATGGTTGTTTTTTTATTGAAAAATATAATAAACTACACTTAAAGTATTTAGTTAAGAATGTTACTGAATCATTATTTGTTTATTTTTGAAATAAGAAATTAATATGTGGTGTCTGGATTTCAATAAATAATACATATTCAATTTAAATTAATATGTGCGTTAAAATTTAATTCCCGAATTTTCTAACAAAATTCTTGACCACAAACTTTTGAAGAAAATTTTCATCATTACGCCAATTCTACGTTATTCTAAAAAAAATATTTTATGCACTTTTATTGGTTGTTTCAATAGAATCTCAACATTCTGGAAGATAGAACACAAATTCATACAAAAATGTAAAAAAAACTAAATTTTTTTATAATTTTGTTCAAATTGTACGCCTTTATGGAATTCCTAATGGCTGAAACGCAATTTTTCCCAAATCTAAAATAGTAGTATTCGTACCTTTATTCAATTTCTTTAACTTTGATTTTGAAACGAAAGAAGTGATTGTAATTTAGATAACCAAAATGTAATTTCCTTTTCGACGAACCTGTGTCGTCGAAAATTGTTACGTTTTTTAATTTTACTTTGGTAATCAACGACTTATTAGTTTTTACAACAATATTACTGATTGTTTTTGTCATAAATGCCAAAGTTGCAGTTTTTCCAAGGCTCGACAGAGGCCATGCTTGTTATAGCATTCAACTTTCGGAACAAATATCTGACTTATCATCCCATTAATCTTTCCCGAATTTCAACAGCTGTTATAGTCTGCATGAATAAAGAAAACTTAAAAGAGTAATTAATTTCTGCTATTATTCCATAAACCTGGAGAAGGGTTTACTTTTTACGTACAATCGCATTTGAATTTGGAACAAATAAACAATTAAATTTAAACAAAAAATGTTATTTTTAAAAATATTTCTTATAAATAGCACATGAAAAGAAACGTTTGCACTTTCCTAATCCAGGGCAGACGATTTAATTGGACCAGTTTTTTTTTTAAGACGACAGAAGGAAAATTCGTCAGTAAGCCGTGATCAAGCCCTTTCAACGTTATCGGATCGAAACCGCCAGGCGCAAAGCGAAGAAAGAAATCTCTCGTCGACGATGCAGGGTCAGGTTCATTTCTAAGGTTAATCGATAAAACGATTTGTTCGAAAGTATAGAAAACCAATCTAGCGAAAGAAAGCGATACGTTATCGCTCACAGCCGATCCCTTATTTTTCCGTCAGACTCACTTACTGTTCCTCAAACTCGAGGACTAGGCTACTAAATTAATAGGCGCTTATATGATAATGAAATTGTACTACATTTCATTTTATCGGTTTTCAAAAAATGGTACGAAAATTCCATCTCCTTTGTCATTGTGAAATTTTATTTTTTTTCTACATAAATGTAAATAAATAGACGATGTTCTGAGGTTAGAAGCAAAATTGTTAGTAAAAATATCAAGTACAACTTGATAGTTAATCCACATTTCCTTTGTTTACTATTGATATATATATATAGATATCATGCGAAAATGTCCACATTTATATTTGTTTTAATTTTTTAATTCATATTTATTTTGAAAGTTCCAAATTTTAATTAGTCTCTAGATAGTACTATTGCAAATGAAATTCTTTCAAAATATGCAGGAAAAAAATTAAGTAGTTAAGATAGTTATCAAACTCGGTCATCGTTTCTAGTTAATTTTACTACCTAAATAATGTCCTCGAAAAATTAGATACTCAAGTGCACTATTTAAACCGTAAAACCAACTAAAGAGCGTAGTTGTGCCAAATCCAACTATTTACAGTACAGTCCCGGTATATTTCTCGGTTCCTCGCCTTCCCCTCCCGTCTCTTTATATTTTCCAAGAGAAGGGGAACGCGGCTTCTCCCTCTCCCCTCAGTCGCGTTATCTTAGTGACGTCACAGCAGGCCCTTCCTGAGGCTGCTGCCCGAAAGGTGGGGAACAGAGAGCGGTAATAGGCAAATATAAGAGGACGTAACCAGACGTAAGATGGGACGTAAATATAGCGAAATCCCGGCATGATTATACCGGGACTCTACTGTAGATAGTAAAATCAGCAATTTCTTTTTTTTATGCTAAATTAAGTAGTAAAATCCAGTCAAAACAACTCTAATAGATAAGACAACTATTTACATAATATTCACAAACAATAAAAAGACGTAATCATAAATGTAGTAGCGCATTTTTGCCGTGTACTTTATACTTTTTTTATTTTTTTATATTTAAATGAATGAGAAATTAGTCAATTTAAAACAATTATTCAGCAATTTACAAACAGAAATACTAATAATACGATTTCTGGCAGTACTAAGTCACTAAAACTAAAGTTTGATACCTGATATAATGACATTTTTACTGAAGCTTCTTTACATAACCTGAAATAAATCTGTAATGGTGAAAAAAATAGTGATATTTTTTAAGTAATGCGTAAATAACTTAAATTGAAATAAATATGTATCATCACCGTCAAAAGTCCACGCAGTAATTAAATGGAAAAGTGACCCGGCCAAATAAAAAATAAACCATAGAAAAATACTCTTTGAGATGTGTTAATAAAAAGTCTCGAAGATGCCAACCTTGGAAAAACAAGTTTAACCCATTAACCGCGAAATGCACTGGAATTTTACTTCAAGTTCAGCGTTTATTTCTGGTATGAAACATGTAAGGAAAAAAATCGAGGGTACATGGATTTTATAGTTTCAAGGTCGCTCTTTCGAATGGCGATGAGAAAATTTTCAAAAAATTGCAATTTCCAATATTTTTTTGCAAAAATATTCGAAAAAACATGATTTTCAGACACATTTTTTTTCGTTTCTCATAAAATTTTTTGACAAAATGCATTTGTATCGACTTACAATAAGTCATAGACGTGCACTCGATGTGTCTACTAAAGGAATCCACCATACTTGATTTTTTTTTTATTGTCTTATTAACAAAATGGCGGTCGATACGACGAAATATTTATGCGTTATTCAAAATCGCCCATTATCGGATACGAAAGTAATTCTACTCGAACAAAAATCATTACTCGGAGGTTTTTGGGGTCGCTGATTACGAATCTGTTGTTAATTGTGTTAAATTCAAAATGGCGGATCCAATATGGCGGACCCAAAATATTAAATATTCATCGATTTTTGTGTGTTTCAGTATCTTTATGTTTTTTGAGTCGCTGATTCCGAATTCATGATTAGATTTTCGAAATTCAAGATGGCGGATCCAAAATGGCGGACGAAAAATATTAAATATTCATCGATTTTTGTGATTTTCAATATCCGCATGTTTTTTGGGTCGCTGATAATTAATTTATTGTCAGATTTTCAAAATTCAAAATGGCGGCTTCAAAATGGCGGGATCCATCTCTAAAATTTCAAATTACGCAAATGAAAAAAATTTTTTCGTATTGTATGTAAAATTGTCAAGGAAAAATGTCTCTTGTGATTTTTATCTAAATCACACCGTTTCCGAGAAAAAAAAATTAAAAAAAAAACAAAAAAAAAATAAAATTTAAAAAATAAAAAAAAAAGGTTCTCAAGGGTCATCTACCTCCATGCGGTGGGAACCGGGCAACGTAACTAGGGACGGCCAAAGATGACATATTCATTTGTATAATTTATTCATAACTTCGTAATATACTTTTCTTTCTAAATAAAGAATAATATTTGTAAAAAATAGTGTTTATTTTTTTATAATAAGGATCCTTATAACTAATTTATTCATAATAAAAAAGTTTATAACAATTAATTATTGTAACCCCGTGTTTTTATAATTGTATAAAATATAAAATAAGCAAATAAAATACAGAGGAACCAAATGAAGAAAAATTTTAAGAAGCGCGCATGATTTGAGTCTTATCATTGCGCATTATGGAAATTTCGAACATTTTTTTTTCGGAAACGGTGTGATTTAGATAAAAATCACAAGAGACATTTTTCCTTGACAATTTTACATACAATACGAAAAAATTTTTTTCATTTGCGTAATTTGAAATTTTAGAGATGGTGCCCGCCATTTTGAAGCCGCCATTTTGAATTTTGAAAATCTGACAATAAATTAATTATCAGCGACCCAAAAAACATGCGGATATTGAAAATCACAAAAATCGATGAATATTTAATATTTTTCGTCCGCCATTTTGGATCCGCCATCTTGAATTTCGAAAATCTAATCATGAATTCGGAATCAGCGACTCAAAAAACATAAAGATACTGAAACACACAAAAATCGATGAATATTTAATATTTTGGGTCCGCCATATTGGATCCGCCATTTTGAATTTAACACAATTAACAACAGATTCGTAATCAGCGACCCCAAAAACCTCCGAGTAATGATTTTTGTTCGAGTAGAATTACTTTCGTATCCGATAATGGGCGATTTTGAAAAACGCATAAATATTTCGTCGTATCGACCGCCATTTTGTTAATAAGACAATAAAAAAAAAAATCAAGTATGGTGGATTCCTTTAGTAGACACATCGAGTGCACGTTTATGACTTATTGTAAGTCGATACAAATGCATTTTGTCAAAAAATTTTATGAGAAACGAAAAAAAATGTGTCTGAAAATCATGTTTTTTCGAATATTTTTGCAAAAAAATATTGGAAATTGCAATTTTTTGAAAATTTTCTCATCGCCATTCGAAAGAGCGACCTTGAAACTATAAAATCCATGTACCCTCGATTTTTTTCCTTACATGTTTCATACCAGAAATAAACGCTGAACTTGAAGTAAAATTCCAGTGCATTTCGCGGTTAATGGGTTAAGCTGTCGAAATACCACTTGAACTTAATATATTTTAAAAAATGAAATAAATTAATGCAATTGCAATGATGTATTATTTATTATTGTTATTATGATTTTCGCTGGATGTGCCTCCAACATAAACAATAACTCGATGTAATCAACAGAAGCATATACAATACCACATTAATTTTTTAGTTTTTGGGTTCTATTCAAATCGCTATGTAGTGTGACTAAACTGCAGTCTAGTTTATGCAATTAAACTTGAGTTTTATTTGTGATATACACACCGTAAAAAATAGATGGTTGGGGCTACCACTTAAGTAGTAAAATACGGATTAGACATTATAGGTACTGTTACTACTTAAGTGAATGACTTTAATGTCTACATAATAAGAATCACCACGTAAGTAGTAACGGCACCTATAAAAGATGTCTGGTCTGTATTTTACTACTTATATAGCAGCTCCAATCATCCATTTCTTTCTGTGCATTTTCGTCGCCGTGGAACTCCTCCCTTTGATGGTGATTTGTTATGATTTGAATCACCCGCTCATAAAAAAAAAAATATGGTAAATCGATGTTTTATCTGTAACATCGTGCAACCACGACGAATTCTAAATAGGCTACTTTCGTGGTTATTCTTAATATTTATACATAGGAAAGACAGCCACTTAGGTAGTAACAGCACCTGTAAATGATGTCTAGTCCGTATATTACTACTTAAATGTAAACTATCTACTTTTTTCGGTACGTGTATCACAAATAAAACTTAAGTTTAATTGCACAAACTAGACTACAATTTAGTTACACTACACATCAATTTAAATAGAACCCAAAAACTAAAAAAATAATATAGTATTGTAAATGCTTATATTGATTATATCCAGCTATTGTTTATGTTGGAAGCACATCCAGCGAAAATCATAATAATAATAGTAGTAATAGTAATAAATAATAAAAATAACAATAAATAATACATAATTGCAATCAGATTAACTAATTCGATTTTTTCAAATGCATTAAGTTCAAGAGACTTTATCAAGACATCCCAAAAAGTATTTTCCCATTTCTATAATAAATTCCCTTTTTATGCTAAATATCGAACTAAGTTTAAAATTTTTGTTGAGTGTAATCTGTTAATTATCATCAAATAAAATAACGTTTTCATTTTTGCTATTCAGTTGAACGGATTATTTTTATAAATGATAAAAATATTATTGAAATTAAATTGAAGTTGTACGACCTATTACATTGGCCTTTTGAGTATAAAATGGTACATTTTTTTAAAATTCGATCGCCATATCGGTTCTATTATTTTAAATTTTCAAAATATATCAGAAGATTTGTAACCACCGAAATTGAAGCCAATTAAAATGGTTCGATTTTTAAAAAATTTATCTCCACCATTGTTTCTTACCAGAAGTTTATTTTCGTGATATTTCAATACCATGTGAACAGATACGAAATTTAGGACAATCTTGATATTCTGATCTATGGTGGACAATGCCAATATCTTACAAATTAGTCGTAGGGTTTTATCTTAAGTTTCACGGGTAAGTACTTGACCTACCAATTAAGGAGTTCTTAGTCAATGCATTCATCCTTCTAATCATTGACTACAGCTGTAGTTTTTAAGATTGCTACATAATTAGGCTACTTAAATACTTAACTTATTCGTTTACTATATTCCTTCACTTTATTTATGATATGAACACATCTCACATTACCGTAGGAAAATCAAATTCTACATCTACTCCATCAAGTTTATATGATCCTTTTACGATAATTCCACGTGGCTTACGAAGTTCGCATCATCAGCAGCAAATTTTTTCTATTGCTTTTGTAGTACAAATACTTATAAGGGCTCAGTTAGATTGAGTAGCATCAAATTTTGGAAATCGTTACTCCCTACAATTCAAGACACTATCTCGATACAACCCTTTAAATCGACCTTATTTTGTCATATTTCTTTTGTACTTAAAACCCAGCCTCAAACTAAGTTACTGTATACATATTTTAATTTACGTTATGGTCTGAACTTAGATCGTAAGTGGAGTACTTATTTTGTTCATATCTTTTTAATAATACTGCGTCAAATTATAAACTTTGCATTTTTTTTCAAATAGCGATACGTGTTAACTTCCTTATGGCTTAATAAACGCCGTTAATTAACTTATCAATATTCCAGAATGCTTCTAGCCTTCTTTGCATCCGGGGTACTTTCGAATTCATGTCATCGAACACGTTTATACTATGACATACTGTGAAAATGACCTGCAGTAACTTGATTTCGCTGCGATCAAGTATAGTCTAGGTTATGTCACAAGTGTAAACAGTGTTGCCACGATTATTGTATAGACTTCCGAGCAAGACTGTATTGATGTATGAAAAGCGTTCTGGGTATACTGATTGTAATTTTTATTTTCTTTGACAAACCAGCTAATTTTGCTCTGGAACAGCAACTTAATGACTTTACGTCAACTCACCAATTCTCTTTATAAGATTTATAAAAGCAAAATCCTCTCCAATTAAAGATTAACAATCGACACAATTATTCAGCACGAGAAATCACATTTCGTAATTGGATTGTCAATTTGAGAAACAATCGACTTGGACGTTTGCAAGCTTTCTTTCTCTGTCGAAAGCGAAATCGAAACCGAGGCATCGCTTAGGATAAGTAAGTCCCTTCATGTCGGATACAGCGACACGAGAAAGACTCGAAGCAGATTAACCGCGTGCTCGGCGTAATCTATTAAGTCACCTTGATAACGAAACCATACCTATAAGGCTTCATGCAGATAGGCGTTATATCCCAGAAGGGGCACATGTGAGAACACCTTGACCTACCGCCAACGATATAGAGGATGGGCATTCGTCATGATATTCCGTGACTGAATAAAAGGTGTGGAGAAAAATTCAATTTCGTTGGGCTATTTGTCTTCCAACGGGACGCTCCTGTCCGATCTATCAGTGATAAGGACGAGAAAACTTGATAGCGATATTGTTTTCGACGGCTGATATATCCTATCTTTTCTATTTATTTTTTATTGTAACGTTATAGATGATATTTTTTGAAGAAATTGCATCATATTTCATAGTTTTAATGCATTTATTTATTATTTTCAATAATTTATGATAACCTAGTCAAATTACGGGTACAGAAGAGTTGTTATCACTTTTCATACCTTTTAAATGTTCTAATAACCATTATACAACTAAAATAGTTACGTATTGATGTTGTGAAAACCTTTACATCAACCAAGTGGAGAATATATGCGATCGTTTTGCAACGTTGTATAGACATTATTACAAGTGATAATACAACTATTATGAAATTAGTAATTGAGGCACCCGAACGATCAAACTTGTGGGATTTTAGTTGGCCTTTGGATTTATTTGGCTATGCCTCGGCCTTTTCTCTTAACTAAATACTTCTCATAGCAATCTGAGGATAATGATACAAACTAGAAAATATTTTAAATATATATAACATTACTTTTTACTTCTGATAAACAGTGGTTTATAAATGGATATTTTCAATTGCAACTGGAGCAATAATTTCATTACTAATACGTACCTTAGACAATGGTTTCTTATATTTTCAGGGTCGCAGATGGCGAATCTAGCAGAACGTCGGTAATATTCTTCAACCAACAACAGCAATATTTTTATCGTTTGAGACAGAAATCAGCAATATCAGCAGTAACATAAAATACACTTCTTTCGAATGAAAAATATTCATTAACGAATATTTGATAGTGATGGAAAACACTATGCCTAACGCAGAACAAATGATAGTTAAGTTCTTTTTAATAGTGTTTAAAATGTTCATGTAGTAGTACTTTTGTAAACATTCTGAAATTTTATAAAATACACTTAATAATATTTTTAACATGAAGAAATATTGCATAATTTAAAAAATTACATCAATATTAACAAAAATTGGTACTCATTAAATTTCATTACTATTAATTAAATTGTACAAAAATTTGAGTTAACTCCTAGCGCCGGTTTGAATTTAGCCAATCTGATCACAGATTCGCAATCAGCGACTTGGAAAACCCCCGGGTAGTAAGTTTCAAGAGAATCCAGTTGGTTTTACAAAATTCGTCCACCATATTGGAGCCGTGATTTTGAATTTCGAAAACCAGATGTCAAATTCGTAATCAGCGACCTCGAAAACCCCCGAGTAGTAAGTTTTAAGAGAATTCAAAATAATGCTCAAAAATTAAAAATTTCCACAAACTTACGGAAGTATTTTGTAGATTTACGAAATATTACTTAAGATATTATTGCATAAAAATAATGTATATTTTTAATTGATTCTTAATATTGATAAGAAAATAAAATAGTAAATAAACAAAACTTTTGTTTCAATCACCGATAATATGTTAGTTATTTTTTGTTTGTCCGAAGATGATTACAATATATATTTTGGAAATGGAAACATGATTTAAAAATATAAAAGTAATTTATACTCACGATTTTTATTAATATAACAAAATGTTGGAAATATGTAGCCAACTATTCAACTATAGAAATTTAATTATGATAAATGAAATTAAGAAAGAATAAAGAAAATAAATTCATTCTTATTAAAACAGTAGGACGAACACTTTTTTGAAACTCTAAACAAATCTAACAAATTTGATTATGATAATATTATTATGTGAAATATTATAAACGTGAAAAAATAAATGGAAATTTTATATGAATTTCCTGTCATATTATGAACAAGTCAAAAAAGGTAACGAACCTCTTAAAAGAAGAATTAGGAAAATGAAAACGATCATGGAAGTATGAAATTTGTCCTTGTATTCTCTTGCGTATTTTGCGATAGAGTTTAAATTTCGCGACGTACCCGTATCTCGTTTCCAAGAAAATTAACTTTCAAATTTTTTATCTCCCTTTTCTCATCGTTGAATTCTCGACAGGATTTCCTGACGTCGTGACAAGGAAACGATTATAGCATCTGACTATGGCAATTATGCACAATCTCAGTCAAGCAGATGAGATACGCGAAAATTCGTGCGTCGTCGTTGTTTAATAAGCTTTAATCGATGGTTAATATATGTGATAATCGTGAAATTAACGAAACAAATAAAGATAGGAAAATATCTTTTATTATTATTTAGTTTCCTTAAAATTTATTAATTTGTACAATTCATATTATTTTGGGGCGTTAATAAAAAAATGTTATAATTTAAAAAAATTGTATTTCATAGTTAATACATTTATCTGCATATCTTATGAATAGTTAGTACTAGCCAGGACGCTGCATATTAAACTCTCTGAGTATAACACACTTAAACATCTTTGTTCCCATTTCTACACTGCTAAAAACGTGTAAATTTACATACATAAGTGCTTAAAAATTACACGCTTTAAAGTTGAGGAAATGAGGACGAAAACCTATAGCTTATACGTCTTATTTTCTCGTAGACTGTAATTTGCAGTGAAGAAGGAAAAATTATGATTTTCTTTATTGATTTATAAAGAAAATTTACTATTTTATAGAGAGTTAGTAAAGATTGACTGTTTCATTTGTTAAATAAATTTTAATTTTGTTATATGTTGTTATTTATATGTATGTGCGTTATTGTCTAATTTCCCTACGGACTGAAAATTTACCCCTTACTAGAAGTGAAAAGAAAGCCACTGATGAAACTGTGAATTTTCAAAGCGCTGGAGATTAATATAAATGAATGAAAACTATTTATTTGGCAAGAGTTGCTCATTTCTCTATCTACACTGAGGAAACGTTTTGTTTAGAAAACTCAAAAAAAAAAAAGTTAAAATAATCAGAAAATATGATTAAATAGGCCCTTGTTATTTTTTATGGTTAAAATAATTAGTATTCTGGTTGGTTTAACCGAAATATTGTTGGTTTAACTAGCAATATTATTAAAACAATTATTTTTGTAATTACACTACCCAAAATTCTGGTTATTATAACTAGAAAAAATAGTACGGTCATATTTAACCTGACCATTTTTTTAGGGCAGAAAAGTGGCTTCTTAATATTCAGTGTATTATTTAATTGAAAGCGGCGAACTACAAATTCGCTTCATATAAAGTTTCCAAGTTTATTAATTTAAAAACATCAGAAAAATTGTTTGGTTATATATTTAAATACAACCAAATATACCTTAATAGTTAAAAATTCATTGCTATAATACGTTTGTGGTTATATACTGCCATTTCGTAGTAGACCTTAGGTCAGCTAATTTTTGTTGATTTAGTTAATTTTACTAATTTGATCCACGTTAATGATAGGTCATTAATTTTATAAATATATGTATTTTTTTAACCCTTTGCGGCATGGTGGTATAGAATCTACACCACCTATTTCCTCGGGTTTTTTTTCGTTTTTAAGCCAAAATTTGATCGTTCCTTTCCTAAAAACCCCCGAGTACCGAGTTTCAGCTTGATCATGTAACTTTTTCTGAATTTGGTCCGCCATATTGGATCCGGCATCTTTAATTTTGAAAATTTGAGTCTGGATTCGTGATCAGCGACCTCTAAAACTCTCGAGTAACCAGTTTCAGCTGTTTTCCGTGAAGAGAAAAATGTATGCTTCAAGAGGTTAATAATTCATTAAAATTAATTTCTACAATTATTTCCAGTAAAAAAGCGGGCTTGTTATTAGTGTTAACTAATGCAGAATAGTTACTGCAAATGCAGTTAAGGATCTTTTGGACTATGTAGAATAACTGAAACTTTGGATAATTTTAAATTTGTTTGATCTGCTTACTGAAAAATACTGAAAAATTGCTTTACTTAATGGAGTTTCTTGTTTCTAATGTTTATATTATTTATTAATAAAGGAATGTTCTATTACATCGAAATATTACAAACCTATATATAGGTTTTTTAATTTTAAACTGAATTTTCTGAATTTCCGAATATATATATTATATATTTAACAATCCGAGAGTAGAACACGATTTTGCGCCCTGCAATGAAATATTCTTCAGCAAGGGCGCAATTTATGGAATCCCACGTTCGTCATATTAAAAAATATCGTATGCAACAGTAATAAGTATATGTACCCTATTTATTATAAATATTAGCACCATAATCGTTTAGTCCTACATGAAGATGACCCGAACTTCGGGTCAAAACGTCATTCTTAATAAATTAACACATATTTCTTATTTACCAATATTCGACAGCAATACAAAAATACTAAAATATAACTATTTGCCGTCCACTATCTGATTTAAGATAACACTGAATAATGATTTAAATAAAAATTTAATACGTATTGAACACCGGTCTTCTAAAAAAATTATCATTCAATAACGACGAGCGATAAAATTAATTATTTTCTAAATAGCCAACGTATTTCGTAATTGATTTGCGATCAACTGCCATTAGTTGTTTCGATTGGTAACGTTGTACTTTGTGATTATATTGTATGCGTAGTGCAACCTGTCGACGTCGATAAAACGGCACGTATTAAACCGTATAGTGCACGGTACGCTTCATGCGGAAACAGGTACAGTGTTGCCAAACTTACTTAGTATCGAGTGAATCAAATAAAAATTCTAAAGGCATTTGACTATAGCATCGCATGGATCATTATGCCTTAAAACTATTTATCAGGTATTCTGCTTCAATTTTCAGAAGTGAGAATATATTCTTTATACGGTAAAAAATGTGTTACTCCTATGACGAAGATGGAGGACCTAATATGGCGGACCAAATTCGTGAAAGTTACTTGATCAAGCTAAACTGGGTACTTCGGTATTTAGGGATGGCTGAACATGAATGTGACGATTTGTAACATTCTAAATGCCGACTACAACATGATCATTAAAATTAAACAAAATTTTTTTCTAGAAGTTGTAACTTCATAATTAGAAGATTTCAAGTCACAGATATTAAAATTTTCAAGATTTAAAATGCCAATTACAAAGATCAAATTACCCAAAAAAACAATTATTACTATACTGTTTTCCACAATAAAACATTAAGAAAATAAAAGTTTTGTTAAACAATCATGTTTATTTGTATGAGAATGAAAAATTATTGGATTCAATTTGATCCTTGAAATCAGAATGTTGAATTGTGAAAATCTGGCTGCAGATTCGTAATCATCACAATAAAAACTACTAGCCATGAAGTTTTCGTGAAAAAAGTGCTAATTATTAGTATTTGTTTAGTATATCAACGACCTGATCAACAAATTTTCTAAAAGTATTATCTTATTGTAGACATTTAGATTCGTTCGTCATTGTAGAATTATAAAATGACAAAAAACCCAAAAGGTTAACTTAAATATGAAAAAAAATTTTGAATAAAAAAGTGGTATAAATTTTATACCACTGCGTACCAAAGAGATAAAGAATGAAATATTACTCGCGAAAAGGTCAAAATTTATTCTATTTCAAAAGTTACTCATTTTCCACTCAATAAAGTCTGAATGCTCACTCCAAGAAATTCAGAACATTGATTATGAAAAGTATTAGTTACAAGTTTGCGCTTATATTATAATGGTTTCTCTTTTACTTATGACACCAAAATTTTTTTTTAAATTATCAAGAATTAGAGAATATTTATTCTTAAAAATTGTCTTTAAACTACCAGAATATTTAGATTTTATTTAAAATATGAAGAAAACTGAAGAAAATATTTTATTTTTAAGAAAAAGTTCGATTTTTATAACCTCAAAATCTCTTTTTAACAACCCCAAAATTGCGTCCTAAATATGCATATCTTTGAAAATTTTCTGGACCCTGTAATTTAAAGTCTATAAGTGTCTATAACAAAATATTAAGAATGAAATTTTCTTAGAATTTATTGAGAACTGCATCGAACTTTTCCAAATATTTTACACAGTATTTCAAGAAATTTTTTATACCAATTTTTTTACAAAATTGAAAATGTTAACGAAAAATTCTGAAAAGATTTTGGTATATTCTTTGATGAATGCAAAGCATTTTTTTAATTGCAATTTCCTTTAAAAGTTCATAGTTTTCGGGGAAAGGAATTGAAAATATTAAAGTTTTTTTCAAATTCGACTTTGATGCGAAATACTTGATGATAATAATGATTGAAATACAACTGAAAAAATTGAAATTTTCAGTTTTAATACATTACTTAGAAATTAAAACTATTTAAGTGATCACCGTTTATTAAAATGAAACAAATTTCTGAAAACCATGCGTTCACGTCTTTAAAGTAAGTTTTTTTTCTATTTCAGACGTTTATGAAGCTTGGCCATATTTTTTTCAATACATGTTTGGACTAAACAAAGTATCTCAATTTATGTGTTACTTGACGACTATAAAGGCTCTATTATATTGAAACAATTTTTCGTATCCTAACTATTTAACGTTTAAAATTTGTTTAAATGGAGTATTCCATATATATTTTTGTTCAAATAACAAAATCAGGAAGTTCAATAAAATATAACATAAATACCTGTAAAAGCTCTGCTAAAAATTCCTGAATGCTGGAATGGTATGAAAATTACACAATTCAACTCTAAGATTAATTAAGCAAAAAAAAAATGTTGCCTTTATCAAAAATTTATTTGATGAAGCTTTTCCACAAGACGTGCTTCGGAAGAGACTTTTTCAGGCAAAAAACCTTTTTCACGACCTTGCACTTTCCAGTTTTCGAATTAGGACTTGCTCGCCAGGAATTTCAACCGGCTGGCGTGAGAATCGAGTTTCCTCGAGATTTAGAGAACGAATCAAAAAAGCTCGTGCAGAAGCTCCCATATCGACCGGTGGTTTCCGTCGTAGAGGAAAGTTCAAAAATATCCGCGAAAGTTCGTCTCCATCATGCAAGGCGGTTCGTCGTCTTTAGGTGCATATCACTATTCGCACGACTTTATCCTCGCGATATTGCCCTCAAGGCTTTATGTGCGATCGGATCTTGCTCCCAAGGATCCATCGTGTACCTCGCCAAGGAAATAAAATACGCCCTTTCCTGACCCAGTTCCGGACGGATGTTGTCCGCCAAAGATTTTTCGTCTTATCCATACCACCAGAGACGTCCCACGACGATACCGTTCGAAAAATGAAAAAAAGTGATTTGATTTATCGTTTTTTTTTTGTATTTCGCATTTAAGCTTCGATGGAGGAAGTATTTTGCGTAAAGAAACATTCGAAAAGTTTCGGAAATACCAGTATTTTGAAATTAGTGAGATTTCCAAAATTGAGAGTAGAATAGATTACGTTAGTTATTTTTTAAATTAATTTATGTTATTTGTTAAGTGTTACAATTTATTTTGTACCATCTAAATAGCAGGACCTGGTACGACTATGTTCTATAGTTGGTGTTACTATTTTAATAGTAGGATTGGCTACCTAATTCATCGAGCTCATTATTTACAAAGTAAAGTTAAAACTAAAAAAAACATCTAACTTGTTTTGCTCAATAGTTACATGAAAATCACGCAAACAGAAGTTGCAGGGTTTGAAAACACAAAAAAATTGGACCCCTGTACGTTTAGATGAAAATGTGAATTATAATAATATAAAAAAAATTGGCGCCTCTCAATGTCGTGAAATTTGCTATAAACACGATCAAAATCCATTTTTTGGCAATTCGGGTCGCCGGATGAGAACCTGTCCTTAATATACATATAGTTAAGGTGATATTAACATTATTCTTAAACAGGTGGTGAAAATTTATTAAAATAAATTGAAAACCGTGTAAGTCGAGTCATTAAAATCAGCAAATTAATTTTTGTTGTGTAAACCAGTCAATAATTTTTTCAAGGACATTTCGGCAAAAGTTTCGAACGTCAAACATTGTCGTCTACTATTTGTCACGTTATTAATTATAATATTATCATATGTTACAATCATTTATTTATTTTTTTTCAGGATCACATTAACTATTTTTGCTCTCTGTATATTACAGATATTACAATATTTGTCTTATTTATATAAAGTGTTTATTTGTGTTTTTTATACTCATAAATGAACTAAAATTTCGAGTAAAATTACAATTTCTTATACAATTTCTATCAGTGAAGGTAGTAATTTTCTAAGATGACTATTTCAGAATAGTTGAATCTGCTTATTATGATAAGTAGCATTTTGAATCATGAAACAATAGTTAAACTTTACTATCTCAGAATAGTTATTTTAACTATTACCATGCATAGTCCTCATTTCATACTATGATTCATAGTAAAAAAATGGTCATTGCAACTACTTTTTTTTTCGAGCGAACTTTCATTATACTACAGGCTGTAAATCATGACATTTCAGGACATTGTAAGCAATGAACTTAAATTCTCGTTTATAATTCTATCGATGAATTGTTTCAAGCATGTTTAATGATAAGCTGACAATGCTGATCGATGACGGCACACGACGATGACGTAAACATGTAACGTTTATCATCAGTTATCGTCCTTTGTCATTATCTGCCACAGCCCTTCATCATCAGCCATCATTATCTTTCATCGGATCGTCATTGTCCCTAAATATTACTCAACGTTATACGTCTTTATTGATTTTACAGCTTTAGTATTCGTCAGCATTTCGGGTAGACTACATTAACTTAGTAATACCAAGCGAACATTTTGGGCACTGAAGAACAAAAATCGAAACACCGAAACAGTTTTTCAGTTTTGTAATACGTATCTGAAGTAATTTAATTTACACCTACATCAATATCTAATAAGTAATTAAGAATTCAATATGGCAGCATTTATATCAACGTAAATTAAAATTTTTTTTCTATACTATTAGATCCGCTATTTTGAATGCTCGAAAAACCATTTGAGATTCGTAATGAGGAATTATAGAAATTCCTCTATACCAAGTTACATCACAACAACAAAAATATTTTTTATTTTCGACCATCATATTGGATTAGTTATTCTAATTGTTTTTTTAAATCATCAAATTTCTATTTAGGGGCCCCCAACATTTGAAGTTTTGTCAAGATCCCAATAAACATTTTCACGAATGCATTTCTAAAAGATGTCTTTTGGACATCTTCCTCAGGGACATTTTGCAAAGATATCTAAACGAAATTTTTTCACAAGATGTCTTTTATAAAGACGTAAACGATCTAAATAAAATATTTTGCTTATAGATAGCTTTTAACGATCTTCAAGATAAACACTGATATTGCGCATTCCCACAAATTTCACCTCCTCTATGCTTCGCACTTGATATTTATGTAGTTTTTCTGCTTTTTATAATATTATACAGATCCTACAGCATCATTTTGAGAACCATTATTTATTTCGATGCTTTCTATTTTCTACATGTATATACTTGCAGCGTAACTTAGTGATTAAGTCGTTTCTATATTAAGCGTCCCAGGTTCGATTCCCCGCTGGGACAAGTTTTTTTCTTATTTGTTTGCGAGTGGTATTGGTTTACATTCTAGCATTTAAAATGATGTAACAGACCATAAGATAGTCTCATGTGAACTTATAAAACCATATACAATAAAAAAATTATAAACATACAAAAAAAAAATTGGTTTAAAAATAAACAGAGCTATAATAATTTTCCAAATTTCTTTACGTTTTATAATCTGTCGGTTAATTTTCTTCTAAAATATATCTTCCATACATACGAAAGATACCTTATAGACATATCTGAAATTGTTCCGTAAGACATCGAAAGATATCTTTTCGATATCTTTGACGGATTGAACAATGTCTTTTAGGCATCTCTAAAACGTCGTTTTGCTTATGCAATCGAAGAAGATTCCTTCGTTTTCTTCGATTCAATCTAGAGATATTTGGTTTCAAACACAGCTATCATACATAAGTCTTCAGTACGCCGCCGTTTTAGTGATGGATGTTTTGTATCCGTCGTTTTGGCGCGGATATTTTGGCCCCACCGTGTTGGCGCCATACTATTTTTGATCAAAAAAATATTAAGAACAATGTTGACTTGAAAATCTGAGTGGAATACGATAGTATTTTTCCTATTCCAGAAATGTAAAATTTTACATAACGGGTCCTCCATTTTTAATTTCGGTAAACTGACTCAAGATGTGAGTTTAGCGATGACTGAAACCATGAGATGGTAATTAGCAAATTTCACACCAATTTTGGTTATCTCGAAATACACGTATTTCTACTGAGCACATGACAGTCGCCATCTTGAAATTGGATTTTATGGGATATTACTACTTCCGTAAATCAAAATAGGTCATATAAAACTCGTAATAACTTATTTGTACGATTTTACTACAAATAGCAGATCCGAAATAATAGCATTTTCTTCACTTTCAAAAATGTTCAACGTTCAAACGCCATTTTGAAACGAAAAACAAAATAAATCAAAATATGTGAATGTATAATTTTAAAGTAAAACAATCGGGAACACGTTTCTGACAGATTAGAAGGTGATCTGAAACCGGTATCATAGTTAAAAATGCATTTAAAAAAAAAATTGTAGCTAAAAAATCGCGTTTTTTCAGTATTTTTGTAAAAAACTGTGTTAAACGTCATTTTTCGAAAATTTTAGTAGCGCCAATCGAAAGAGCGACCTCAAAACTAGTCGGATATAGATGTTTCCATTTTTTTTTAATTTTTATTTTATACATAAAACGATGCTGAAATCCATGACACGACTTTGTCAATTTTCTGATTTTGGGAACACGAAGTCTAGTCACATAAGACAGTTAGACGATGTGGAACATCCAACAAAGACGCGCAAGGTCTTGTGTAAATTTTAGTAAATCTATCGAAGATCCTCGAAGTCACATACGGCAACAATATGCATTCGGGTAACCATTCTCGTGTCGACATTTTTTTCAAAACGGATTTAATTTTCTTGAAAGGTTCTTCGCATCTTAACTTAACGACACCTATTTCCAGGATCCTATCAAGAACCAAAGCATTTGAAAACAGAGTATCCAGCATATCTAATTGGAATCGACTAGATGGAGTATCAACTGACAAAAATCGTCAAGTTTCAGGTTTTTCTAGTTTTTATTAATCGTCTCTTTCTCTCTCGCGAAGTCGTGAAAAGACAAGTGCTCGGCTTTAATTTACGAAAATCATCTATAAATATTTTATTTGAATATATGTTTTCATCGAATGTCTTTTTGAGTTAATATTTTATTTAAATATATAAAGGTAATGAAAGTTACAAAGGTATTACGCGGAGGGAGGGTGTAGGGGCCAAAAATACCATGAAAAAATCGAGTAAATATCGCGCTTTTCTACAAAAATGTTCAGCAGATGACATTTGTTGCATTATGTAGAGCTCACGTACATCAGAAAATGAAGGATCTTGAAAACGATAGCAGTTCTTTCGTTAAAATTTAAGAGTCCAAAATTACTGTTCAAATTTGTGTTATTCCTGCGTTTATGTTAATAATTTATTGATTTTTTTTGTAAATAATTATTGATAACTATTTATGGATATTATAAGCCAATTTAGATAACAGAATTTGGAAAAACCATAAATTTTAAATAAAAAATGGTTCATTTTCGATTTTTTAAATTTAATTTCAATATAAATAAATGTCTTAAAAATATTGTTGAAATTGGTCTCTTTTTTAGAGAATAAGTTACAAGGTACTTTTAAATACCAAAATTAGATTTTTTACACAATGACATACAAGACCGAACGAATATCAATTTCATTCAACAAACATTCTTTCCTGCCTACCTCAACATTATCGGAGATGGAGTTTTCATTTACGGATTTTCCCATATTTACCGTACCGTGGAAAATTTCCAGTGGGAGAAGGGAGAAAATATTGCGGAAGGTCCGGCAGTGGTATGGGCTCAAGCTGGAGTGGGACGATGACGTTTGTTCGCCGAAGGACGCAACAGGGGCGTATGCCGGAAATGTAGCAACCAAAAATCCCCTCGATATAGGTTAACGGGCTGCGCACGCCATTACGGTGGTTGGTCGAAAAGCACGCGATATAATTAATCGACAATCGACGGACCGGCGCAAAGCATTGTTTTCTCCTCCTGACCACGTGACGAACCCCGACGTGCATATACCCTGTGTTGCATATTGTAGGGCTTGCAAAGCAATCGGGTTCAGTTCCCATTTCGTCCTTATCAAACATTCAGGAGCTTTACTTTCGGGTGAACCTCAAAACTGACATTGTAATCTATCCCGATTAATGGCCTTAACAAAAAAAGGACTGGCACAAAAAAAGAATTCTTTTTATAAAATGTAAATGTTGTTATTTCAAGATTCGATAAAAAAATCACTGTAAAATGAAATAAAAATCAACTACAAAAAGAAGATCGGGGTTATGTGTAAATGTTTTATTTTTCTCAGTTATAAATCATTGTGAAAGTGACAGACATGTGAAATGTTAAGAAAATGTTAAATAAAAGAATATCAAATTTAACCAAACGTTAATAATATATAGTAACTGTGGATTGCGTGTTATCAAATGCAAAAAAAAATATATATAAATACTTTGGATCACGACATTCACCAAATAGTTAATAATTAAAAGCTGTACGCAATGTATTCCTTTTGGGCCACAGAATACGAAATTAGTATCATATTTATTTTGAATGAAAATGGTTTTGTGAAAATTATCCTAACCTCTAAAAAACGTCAAATTCTGGCAGTATGTCATATTTTTTACCAATGAACAAAGAAAAATCAGGAAAAATTGTAGCAAGGATTTCAGACAAAATACGCATGTTTAACAGCCATTATTCACTATTACGATATTCGTTTTGTCTAATTCAAAATGGTTGTAACAATATGGCAAATAAAAATTACAAAAAACTCTGGTTTTATATTTAGTATTTACAGTAGTATACCGATTAGGGTTTACACCTGTTAGTTGTAGATTTAAAATAGTTGCTGAATAAAACGAATGTTGTAACAGAACCAAAAAAAATTTCCTAGGATGCCAAAAATAATACATTATGTGCCAAGGGCGCAATTGTCGATCATCGACGATTGTGAAGTTTGTCGCCCGAGCGAAGTCAGGGTAACAATCACACTCGTCGAAGATCGATATTTCGCCCGTGACCAATAATGAATTTTTTTATCCGATTGTCGTAGATAATCTATAATTTGCGGCCGAAGGTTCTGCCCTAGGCCGAAAAATCGAGTTTTACGGCTTGAGGGTAAAAAAAATCATCATTACCTGGTGGTACCTTAGCATCCACCGAAACGAGAAAACTTAATCCGAAAATCGTAGCTGTTCATTTAGGGTAGATATAACCTTTTAAAGAAATGATTTTGGGATTTAAAAAAAAAATTGTTTCACACTCCGGGAGTAGAACTCGATTTTGCGCCCTGCAGCGAAATCCTCGGGCGCAAATTGTCGAGCTCCACACCCGTGGTATTAAAAAATATCCTATGCAACACGGGCGAAATATGGATCTCCGACGAGTGCGAATTTTTGTCGCACGAGCGGAGCGAGGGTGACAAAAATTCGCACTCGTCGAACATCGGTAATTGCGCCCTTGTTATATAATATACTATTAACCTGTAGACTGCCGGAAAATCTATATACAGATTTCAATCAATAATTCATTGAATTCGCTAAAAATCAATACTCTGGGGTTTTTTAGGTCGCGGATTATGAATCTGGTGTTAGTTTTCAAAAATTCAAAATGGCGGTTCCAAAACGGCGGGAGAATTTTTCTAATTTTTTTTATTTTTTTGAGAATGGGTATCTAGGGGTTTTTGGGGTCGCTGATTACGAATCTGGTGTTAGTTTGCAAAAATTCAAAATGGCGGATGCAATATGGGGGGCAAAACCCCCGCGTAACAGATTTTAAACAAATTCCTGTAATTGTAAAGGAGAAAATTGATATTGAATTATTTCCAACCGTTAGCCGCCGGGAAGTCTATATATAGACTCTGCATGTGCTTGGAACTTTCTATAAGATATTTTGAAGCTATAGCCACATAATTTTGGAATTTTTAAAGGTGAATAAATTCTATGAATACTCGGCAGTCCACAGGTTAAGCACACATTGATGCTGGTATGTCAAAAAAGGTAGTTATTGTCACTTATAATTTGCAGATGAGGACCTAACGAAGCATGTAAAGTGTTTAACAGAAAAATCAAATTTAAGACTTTTTTTCAATATTAAAAAAAAAAGCTTTTGCACGGTGGCAAATTTGCATGACCAGATGGACGAAAAGCGTTTAGGATATGATAAAACAATGTGTAAATACATTCTGTAAAGCGCAATACGTCATCGTGTATAGAACTTTGCGGACTGCCAACAGCTGGTTAGAATAATAACTGTATTTTAAGATGCCTCAGACCGATAGCCTGGAGCTTTGGTGCGCTATAATTTATTACGGCGACCTGCGGGTGCTCCGGCACTCTCGGTACACGAAAACGCGATCTCGCGAAATTTATAGCACGCGGCAATTTTCGAGCCGTTACGCGCTGAATTATTGTCCCAGCAAGCCACTCTTTTTTTAACTCGTTTTTCCGTATCGGGTCTTTTTTCTTTTTTTTTTACTTGCAGCAATTAGCGTTTCTCGCACGTGAACGCCGTCAATCTGGGTCGAGCCGCATCCGCGTCGATAATTCGAATTATCTCCCGCCGACGTCTGGGAGCTTTCTTCGTTAAAGTCGGGGTCCCCTATTTCTATACACTCGGAGTCGACGAGGAAAATCTTACTTTCATGAAGGTAGAAATGGCGGCGGCTTCTCGTGCTTAGTGTTTTTTAATCAAAGGGCTGGAATTTTCCGGCGAAAGAATGGGAATGGAGGCGGATTTAGTCGTTGCGGTTGGGATAATCGTGAAAAAAAGCAAATTGCGACGAGGTATTTTTTAATGAAGGATTTGGAATTTTTCCTGCAGATTCTCCGTTGAAAATCGAATTGTTCTTATTAACAAGTGCACGGGAAAGTTTCGTATTAAATTATACATTTATTTTTTCGTGTATCCGATTTTTTCTCTTTTTTTGAGACATTTCATTATTTTCTGGTTTTTCAGAAGAACCGGAATTATCACATCATCTTAAGCTGGGCGATGTCTCCTGCAAGCTGAGAGGATATTGTCCGGCTTGTCGGTACTTCCGTGCAACATTTCCCGGGACTCATTGTGTTTCCTGTCAATGTTTCGAAAGCTCCGTGGTTTTCAGTGATCGTAAAAGTTCCGGTATTTGGTCCCAGTACTTTAACCGTCTGTTTTTTATGGACTTGCAGGATAGCCAATTGACACGTTGTATGCAATGTTCGCACAGTTCAATTCAAGAAAATTTCTTCAGATTTTTGTCATAAAAAATAGCATATATCCTCTGATAGACTTTCTACAAGAACAGTGTAATTAATTTTTCCTTTTCTAATTTTCCAACATAATATCCTAGTTCATTTGCTGTATTCAGATCATTTCACTTTTTTCAGGATAATGAACGAATCATATAAAACAATAGTTACTTTTTAATCTTTATTCAATTTCTGGTGGATCCGTGCTTTATCCGCGTTTACTAAATGGCGTAAAAAGTCTAGATTATCTCCACAGATTGCCAAATATTCGTGTGTTGCAGCTACACTGTTTGCTCTTAGTTCAATTTTTTCATGCCCAAAGTTTGATGCAAGTTTAAATGTACCTACGGAATGGAGATACCTTTTGAGATGAACAGCATGGCACACGACTTGCATGATCTCAATAAACTGTTTTTTTTTTGGTGGATGGCTTCTAGACCCAAGATGTTTATTTTCTTAGTTTTGTTTCATGAAATACATGAAACTGTCTTTTTTCGCTAACGGCCAGATACAAAGTAAGCATTAATAGTAATTTATACGGATTTATTAAGGTGGTGGTTCAAGATTGCTCTATTATTATGAGTTATGATTAAGCTGTTATCAGTATTAAATTCTACTGAATTCGAATCACTAAATTAAATAAGGAAGTGTATCAAAATTTAATAATACAGATGTTGATAGTCGACATTAAGAGATGCACGGAAAAATGAAATTGTTGGAATTACTAAGCTGAGATAAGAAGCCATCGTAATTAGTTAATTTGACTATTAGAATTATGAGCTCGACAAATTATGCATCCAAGCCTAATATTTAAATAGTAAATCCGATTAACACTTTAACGTCGAGAAGGTTAATTTTTTCCATTAACATGGGTCTAAAATAAAATAAAAAATTTCAAGATGGCCGATATAAAATGGCGACAAAATAATTTTATTTCACAACTCGTAATATCCAGTGTATGTGAAACAATTTTTTTTAATGACACTGACGATAGTATCTAAATAGTTTTTCAGTCTCTGATCACGAATCAGAAGTCACATTTGAAAAATTCAAAATAACGGATCCAATATGGCGGACGATATTTTCAAAATTGGTCGGATTATTTTGAAACTGTTTTAGTGTGCTATACAATCAGTTCTCTAGTAATTTTTTACCGTCCTTGTGAAGTCAAAAATGGACCTGGCCAGTTCTTATGAGATTAAGTCAATCTTCCATTTTTCATGCTGTATAGTTGGAGGGAAAAAATCTAGTACCCTGAAAAAATCTAGTAGTATGAGTTTGCAATCATAAATGCTGAAAATTATGTCAACAAATCTCCAACACGTATAAAATCACATGAAAAAATTAAGAATGAAAAAAAAGTGTAGTGACGATAGTGTCTAATAAGAACACACATGTTTTGAAAAAATGGTGCGGCATATTATTGCAAAATCTGCTTTAGTGAAGACTATGATATTTAAGTAAGTGTTAATTGAATTTTCTTGGTTCTTTTTAACACTTAAATATTTATAAATTTATATTAAATCATTACAAAATTAAAAACTAAATATTATAAATGAAAACACAAAAAAAATATTAAAAATTGAAATTAAAAAAAAAAAAAATAAACTGTATATACAACAAAAAATTAAAAAAAAAAAGCTCTTCACATTCCGTTAATCTCCTCGCAGTTTGTGCTGGGTAACATTGCAATAATAACAAACCAATAAAACAGTAACAAGTTTCAAAATAATCCGACCAATTTTGAAAATATCGTCCGCCGTTTTGGATCTGACATTTTGAATTTTTGAAATCAGACTTCAGATTCAGAATTCAGAGTTTGATGTGAAACAGTGTTCAGGTTACTTGCCGTATGAACAGAAATCATTCTTGAAACACAATTGTCAAAAATTTCTATTTATTTTCATAAAAATAGCCGCTACTTTTTGAAAATCCATTTTTGTGTAATTTTATTGGCAGATTCTGAAAGAACGATTCCAAATACGTAAAAACTGGTTCTTTTTATTTTATTTTACGTCGATATTAATAGAGAAAATTAACATTGAAAATAGTTAGAAGAAAGTTCCCTTAGAAAACGTATTGTAACAGATCCTACTACTTAGATAAGTCCAACTATTTCTTTTTCTCTATGCGACATTTGACGGGTGCAACTTTCGTATATCAGTTACTGATGTCCACAGTTATTTATAATTGGTAGAATATCGTATTTGTTAGTTTCTTATAGATACTATTAAAAAACAAGAGGCTCATTTACTAATTATCCACGCAATATTTAACGGCAACTATCGAGAAAGATATTACATAAATATAGAGGCTGAATTCGGAAAAAAAAATAAAATGAAACTATCAGTAATATAAAAAATTTCTTTATTTACTATTAACATTTGTAGTAATAAATAATTTCCTGAAAATTGTCCAGATGTCCAATGTTGATTTTGATTGCTGACGACATTAAAATTATTTCGGAGGTGATAAATAGAGCGCCCTCAAAAATATAAGATATTACCAATTCCACAACCAAATATTACACATTGTTAATGCATTAAGCAATTACAGTCAACCTCAGAGATCTGTATATTTGGGGCGATTAGGGTTATTAGAGTATTAAATCTGCATTATTAATATGTAGTTGCAAATATAAGAGTAGATAATACTTCTTTAATTATGCACATTTTGTACTTTGAGAAGTAATTGGCAATAAAAATAGTAAATATAATAGTATTTAAAATCAAGAGGCAAACATCCATTTTTACAATAAGTGCATTAACCCCTTTAAGAACCGTATGTGCATAAATTTAACGTAAAGTATGACAGTGCATTTTAGTAGTAAAACGCAGTGAAAAGAATTTTGGAATTTACGTTTTTAATTGCCCAAACCCTTCGCTTTCGAATCGTGTATCCAAAAATGCGGCCAATTTAAAAGTAAAAAAATGACCAGCATTTATTTAACAAAAATTAGAAATTTTTTAGGTTTTTTAACTTTTTGTTATTTTTTTATCATTTCCCACATTAAAGTACATGAGATATTTATTAATATCGTCACAAAAATATTTGGGTGGGAAGATAAAAAGTTAAACTTGAATATGGCGGATTAGAGGTACGTACTAAAGTCGTTTCATAATTACAGTCACATATATTTCAATCGATCGACGCACTGAAATCAATTCAAACTTGGTACTATAGTTTTTTTTAAGGTTGTTGAGTCTAAATCTGATTTTAGTTTCCAAAAATTCAAAATATCGGATCCACAATCCGGAATCAGTTATCCCGCAAAACCTGGTTATTATTCACCATTTTGTATTTCCGAAAACTTACTTCAAAATTAGAGTTAGTGACCCCAAAAAACTCCGGTAACCTTGTATGAAGTGATTTTATTCGGGTCAGTCGACTTAGTACACGCGACTATGTTTTTGAAAAAAAATCGAATGTAAGAGCCATTTTGAAATGTAATTTATTGCACTAGTTTTATATTCTGACCCAAAAATTTGTGTCCGTTTTGGAAAAATCCTACAAGAATCTTAACTCTTGTTGAATAAATGCTCGAATTTTTAACATTTTTTAATTTGCGGAATTTTTCAAATACAATTAGAAAGAGCAGTATTTGGGCTAAAAAATACTTTCAAACTTGTGACGAAATTTTTGATATTCGATGCGTAAAATGCTATTTTACGCAATTTTTACATTTTTCGGTCGCATTTTACGCACTCAAGTGACGTAAAATACCGTATGAAACATGTGCGTAAATGTTTCATAATATACTATTACGTACTATGGACCTTGAAACCTTAAAGCCGGTGTTGCATTCCTTTCTTTTATTATTTTCGAATCAATGTAGAATGGTACTTTCATGAAACTACTCAAGGAGTACAGTATTCTGACGACATTTAGCTGATTGTAAATAACATTTATACCTTAAATTTAGAAAGTCCATACTAAAAAAATTACATCATTCACATAAGATCCCTATAATAACAAACATAATGTAAAAGTCCATCCTCCTTTTTCAAAGTTCTGTGAAAAGACTTTTTCTCAAACTCTATGCAAAGACGGACATGCATTTGGGGCAACTTTCAGTAACGTACTCAAAGTAATGAGATATTCAAACGCACTGATACCATTCTTCCTCACAAATTATTGGTAAAGAGGATTGAATGGCATTGAAATAGAAGTATAAAAGCAAACACAACAATAAAAAAAACGCGAACATAAACGAAATAAAAGTAATGCCGGATCTATTCAGACCATAATATAATTCAAGGAGCTTTTTTCTTATCATTTTTCTTATCAAAATTTAATTCATTATTTCGGTTCTTCAATTTATATATTTCAATTATATTTACACGTATGATTTTTTTCGGTGAGTTATCAAAATTATTGTCAAGGCACCATTATGATTTTCGTTTTTTGCACTTTTAGGTTAGGATATTCCAAAATTTTTACGCCATAGAGCAATTTACAAGCAGATTTTGATTCAGCACATCGAAAACCGTCGGAAAAATATTCTCAAGTTTCTGATGAATGCATTTTAATCTGGTTTTGGCCAATTCCGAAAACAAAATTTATTTCGCGGCAAAAACTTACTGCAAATGGGCAAAAACTGCATTTTCTGCACTGTTATATTGACGTAATAGAACAATTTTTAGCAAGAAAGTCGGTCTGTTTGTTAGTTATTTTGATGTAATTAGAAATCTACTAAAATGTATGAAAATCATAATTGTTTCCTGACAAACACTTCGTTAACTTAATTTAAAAAATCGTATTTAAATCGGAATTACTAAACAAGCACGTATAGCATCTTAATATTGTGCATGACAAATTGCAAATAATAATTGTGTTTCGTTACAAAAACTTACTGAATATTTTAGCAATATTTAACACGGACAATAATACAGCAGTTGATACTATTTATGCACTAGCTATCGATATTTAAATTTCGAGACATTTAGACAAATTAGTTTCGATATTACAATCGGATGGTCTTCTATACAAATTCCATTCGTATATTTCAATCTCAGACCAATGCAACTTCGACTACATCATAATTCTTTATATAAATATTTGAAATAAACACTCTCCCTTAGAATTAGTATAAATATTTAGTTTGAATGAACGATGATATTAGCATATTATTAAATTATATCGGTTGAATACAAATGATTTTTAAATAGTTGAAAATGCGAGAAGAAACTAGGTAGTTGAAAGATAAGAATGAAAAAGTAACTCCAAATTTGTCAAATGTTCTATTTACTGAATAAAAAAACTTCAAGAATCAAGTAACCGCAAACAGGGTGACGGAGGTGATCAGAGGCTTAAAGGAACTTTTATACCTTACGTCCCCAAGGCGAACATGTAGCCTGGAACGATGAATCTTTGGAGGATATCACCACCATTCATCGTTCTTCGAAGAATTTTCACCCACGCGTATTAATCAAATCTACCAACAACTTTATAAAGTAGACCATTGAAGAAAATTGACAGATAGAGTAGAATAAAAAAGTTAAACGTAATCTATAAAACAATTGAATAAAGGTAACAAAATTTCTATTTATTAATTTTAGTTAATGGATTTTTAAAAAGTTAGCTTTAAAGTCATAATTATTTAAAGAATCTGAATAATATTTGTTCTAGACCGAAAAATTCAAATTTTGTATCTCTGATGTGCATTTTCGAGGACTAAACGAGAAATCCAAGACCTAATTAGATCATTTCAATTTCTCGGAATTAATATGAATTCATCAAGTGTCCCTTGCCAAAATCACCACCGAAGGCTCCAAAAATAGCGCTCGCAGGAAATCGGATAAAGTCAGAATAATACAAACAATCAGCCATGATTGACGTGCGGCGTTATCAGTCCGGAGTGCAGTTATTGTGATGTGAAATTAACAGAAGTGGTGAAACGCATATTTTGAAATATACAGGATTCAATTTTAAATTGTTTAATTTTCCGCCTCGTGTCACATCCTCACCCATGTGCTCAGGACTCTCAAAGACTGCAATAGTCTAATTTTAGATTCTCTTTTAGCAACTGCGTGAATCATTAACTACTAATACAATTTATCCTAAAATTTCTCTGTTGTTGTAAATTTATCGATTAATTTTTTTTTTTAATTGAATAAAGCACGTAGTACCTCTGAGAAGGATAAAATTACTGTTTAAAAGTGGGATTTTACCTGCTTTCAATAAACATTAAAATGTGTACATGTATATTATTTTATATTAATGCAGTCAGGCAGTATTAGACTGAATAGCGGATAAAACAAAAAATCGATACAGATATTTTAAAAAAATGCACCGAGTACAGCTTTGCTTTCAATTTTTCTCCTACTGTAGCGATATCGCATTTTATAAACGCCAAAAATTCAATAACGTATATGTTTCGGACCTCGTATTCAAAGAGGGCAATATCGGGCTTCCTATCCCCACTTAGGGATTTGATGGTTTCGAACGCGAAATTCCGGTATACACGGTACCTCACCTTTCCGTCCATTGACGCGATATTGCCCTGGGTAAACTCTAGAGTAGGTATTCCATCGATACTAATGGCACGTTCTAGGAGTTAAGAAATTTGTTCATCGATGACTTGTACGTGTACGCGGCATAAATTGGAGAGGCCAAATTCAAATTAACAAGAGATTTCCAATTTCAGATGCATCATGATCAAGATTCTTAAGTAATGAGTTCATCGGAGGCGTCTTGTTGATTTTGTTATCATGAAATGGTGTTATGAAATTATGATGACATATTGTCAGACAAGTTTAAGTTTAACCCAAAAAGTACTTCCTCTTACAATGTTTTTTTACAAATATCTGTTCATTTCTGAAATTAGAAGAAAATAAAATCCTTAGGCGGCTTTTAAAGTAAAATTAATTTTTCCAAATTTTCTGGTCATAGCTCTTATAAATTGAGATTTATTGTTTTCTATTTTTGAGTTATCTTCCTTGATGCCCTAAATAATTTCTCTTAAAGTGTAACTGTTTTTATTTTTTTTTTTTTTTTTTTTTTTTTTTTTTGTTTATTTATTTTACGTCGCATTAACTGCTTGGTCATTAGCGACGGGATACAGTGGTAGATTGTTACAATTTTTGAGTATTTCTGTTTTCGTCAAAAAACGTATTACAATCGGTTGAAAACTAGGTGAATTTACTAAAACGTTGACGTCTCTTGGCATTCGTAATTCACTTCTAAGGTGTTCATATTGTTGACATTCAGTTAATATGTGTTTTATAGTGAGATTAACATTACAATATTCACATAGTGGTGGTGGGTTTCTGTTTAGTAAGTATGAGTGTGTTAGAGTTGAGTGTCCTATGCGTAATTTGCTTATGGTAGTTTGTTCGTGTCTTGTAAATTCCAGGGGAAATTGCTGCCGTCCAGAGTATACCGATTGTATTTTATATTTTGTTGGTTTGTTGTTAATCAGTTCCTTTGTTTTTATTTCTTTAAAATGTTTGATTATGTATTTTTTAACATCACCTGAAGTTGCAATATTTGATGTAGGAGTTACTTTGGGATATTTGGTAGCTTTTTTAGCCTCTAGGTCTACTTTATCATTGCCCGGTATCCCTGTATGGGATGGAATCCAGGTAAGGACAATGCGTTTTCCTGCTTTCACTTCAGTACTATATAT
This sequence comes from Trichopria drosophilae, assembly GCA_030407085.1. Classification (NCBI taxonomy): domain Eukaryota; kingdom Metazoa; phylum Arthropoda; class Insecta; order Hymenoptera; family Diapriidae; genus Trichopria; species Trichopria drosophilae. The sequence goes on along the minus strand of CM059586.1, from coordinate 96,912,206 downwards.
ATTATTTGTATAGATTGCGTCAGTTCATCGAGCGATGTAGCGTCAGTGATCATTTGAATTGCGCTTTTCGAGTCACAAAATATAACAAAGTCTGTTGCATCTGATCTGCTAATGAGTTCCAGAGCTTTTTTTATGGCCATCAGTTCGTTTGTAATCACTGAGGATATGTTATTGGTTTTTTCTGTTATTGTTATATTATTCATTAATACTGCATATCCTGTGCCATCTTTTGTTTTAGAGCCATCTGTATATATTTGGGTTACAAATTTGTATTTGTCACTTAGTTTCAAATTGAGACTTTTAAGTTCTTTGGCTCCTAAGTTTTCTTTTGAGCCATCGAATAAGTCTGTATGTGTTGAAATTTCTAATTTAGCCCATGGTGGTGTAGGTGGAATTGATTTTTTGAAGGTTTTCGGAAATTTGAAGTTGATTGCCTTAGTAATCGTGCTGAGCTTTTTGTAAAGAGGCTGGGGAAGATGTGGTCGGTCGTTGTATTGGCATTCATATCTATTTGTAAATATATTATCAAAGGTTGGGTTCGATGGTAGTGCTGCAATCTTAGTAGCAAACTTTAAAATAAGCAGGTTTCTATGATCCTCTAGTTCCATTTCTCCTGTCTCTAGAAGAATACTTTTTATAGGACTAGTATGAAATGCTCCAATAGATAGACGTAGTGCTTTATGGTGTAAGGAATCTAGTTTTTTTAGAATGTTTGGAATAGCCGAATTGTAGACTACTGCTCCATAGTCCAGTTTTGCCTTGACAACAGCGTTGTATGTATTTAAGAGAATTTTGTAATCCGCTCCCCACGAGGTAGAGGATAATGATTTAATTATAGATATTCTTTTTGTGCAGTCGTCTTTAAGTGATTTTATGTGGGTATTCCATGACAGTTTTTTATCAAAGTGTAGGCCGAGTAGCTTGATGGTAGAAGAACTTTGTATTTTAGTTCCGTTCATTAATAAATTAAGGTTTTGAATTTGTTTTTTACTCTTACTAAATAATATGGATACTGTTTTGTTTGCTGAAAATTTTAGCCCTGATTGGTAGGACCAGTTCTGCAGTTCATTCAGAGCATTTTGTAAGAGTTCTTCGGTTGCCTTAATTTCTTTACCCGTGCAGAAGACAGTTATATCATCAGCAAAGATCAGACATTTTACTGGTTGTGAGAGTACATTAGGTGCATTATTGATTGCTATAAGAAAAAGGGTGACACTAAGTACAGATCCTTGAGGAAGTCCATTTTGGATTTCATGCGGATCTGACAGTATTCCATTTGCTAAAACTCTGAAAATTCTACCCATGAGGAAGTTATATATGAGGGCAAGCATATTTCCGGTAATTCCAATATCACATAATATTTTGAGAACTCTATCTTTCCATATCATCTCATAGGCTTTTTCAATGTCCATGGAAATCGCTGCCAGGTGAAAATCGTTGATGAAAGCTTCACAGATGGCTGTGTGGAAATTGATGAGATGGTCTGTTGTCGATCTGAAGTTACGGAATCCAGTTTGGCAATTTGTGAAGTAAGAGATATTTTCTAAGTGCCATTTTAGTCTCCTGTTAACCATTTTTTCGAGAATTTTGCATAGGTTGTTTGTCAGGGCTATAGGTCTATAATTAGAAGCCAATTTTTTATCTTTCCCTGGTTTGTGGATAGGTATTACTGTTGCTTCTCGCCATTTGGATGGGAATACCATTTTAGTCCAGATAAGATTATACAGAGATAACAAATAGTTTAGAGCAGACTCCGGAAGGTTTTTTACGAATGAGTTGGGAATATTATCGGGTCCAGGGCTTGAATTTGTGCAGTTTTGTAAAACATACATCATTTCGTCTCTGTTAAATGGAATGTTGAATGGTTTATCTGTTTTTCGAAATATTGACATTTTGGATACTTCTGGTGTATTGTTTTTGTACACCAAGAACGCCTCTTCAAAGTTTGAGTCATTCGAGTTTTTTGCGAACGTTTTAGCAAGTGCATTAGCTATTTCCTGTGGTGCGGTAATGGTTTCATTTTGGTCTGTTGTGAGGTTTAAGATTCTAGTAATCTTTTTCTTCCCGCGAATTTGGTTAATTTTATTCCATATTGTAGTCAAAGTTGCTTGTGTATTCAAGGAATTGACGAAATTTTCCCATGACTTTTTTTTGCTGGATTTTATTGTTCTGCGTGCCAAAGATCTCAGTTTCTGGTAGTTAATTTTGTTTTCAACTGTTGGGTATTTTTTGAAAATTTGGAAAGCATGCTTTGCATTTTTTATATCATTAGCACAGTCGGTATTCCACCATGGCGTTTGTTTTATAGGATGTTTGTGTAAAGGTTTGGTTCGACGGATTGATGTGTTTGCGGCTTCTATAAGTAATTTAGTAAATTTTTCTAATAGTGAGTCAACTTCAATATTGCAGGATGAAGTTATGTTTGGCAATAGTGATATATTGTTGTCAATTGTTTGTCGAAATTTGTCCCAGTTAGCGGTTTTTAATTTCCATCTTGGTTGGGTATGGGTATCTGTCGAAGTTACTTGGTGGTTAGGTTGCGTTGCAAGTATGGGGAAGTGGTCGCTGTCACATGGATCAGACAGTATTTCAACATCCCAATTATCCGCAATATTAATAGAGCTCAAAAAGAGATCGATACTACTGGGTGATCCATTTGCAAAGTTTATATGGGTCGGTTGGTCAGGATTAAGAATGGCTAGATTTTGTAGATCTATTAGCGATTCTACCATTGTTCCTCTAACGTCTGTTTTGTACGAACTCCATAAAGTATTGTGGCTATTGAAGTCCCCTACTAATAGGAATGGTTTTGGTAATTGGTTAGTTAGGTCTATAAGCTTTTGTAAATTGAAGTCGTAAGAATTGGGAAGGTAAATATTGCAAATTGTTACCTCATTAGCCAGCGTTACTCGGACAGCAGCAGCTTCCAAGTTTGTTATAAGTGGAATAATATTGTAAGGAAAATTAATATTGATATATGTGGCTACACCACCGCTAGCGTGTGTTGCGTTTAATCTATTTTTGTGATGCACAATATAGTTTTTCAAATGTCCTGCGTGTGTATTTTTGAAGTTGGTTTCCTGAAGACAAATTACAGCTGGTTGGGTTTCATTGATAAGCATTTCTAATCTTTCTTTTCTAGAGTAAAATCCGTTCAAGTTCCACTGGAGAATTTTCAGGTCCATGAGTTTTATTAACTTTCAGATAATTTAATTGAATACTTTTTAGTGGCTGTTCGGGACTTTTTATTAGTCTTAGCTTGTTGTGCGTAGAGGTGTTTAATTATTTTTGTACAGAGTCTCGTGCACCTAGATTTCGTTGCTCTGTCACTTAAAGTAGTCTTTGCTTCTTCGATCATATTTGTTAGGAGTGTTAGATCACAGTTATATGTAAGTACGAGTTCGATTATGTTTGGGTTGCCCTTGGCATTATGAAGAAGGCTTTTAAATTGTAGATAATTTAATGGGTACTTTGAAGGTGATGCTACGATTAGTTTTTTAAATTCTTGAAGGTGGTCATCCAATGTTATTGTTGGATTTTCATCTGATTCCATACCATGGACCTCAGAGCTTTCTGACTCACTAGCATCTTCTTGTTCAGTTTAGGATGGTGGTGCGGAATTTGAATCTGCGCTTGGGATAAATCTAGGAAATTTTCTTGGTTCAGATGCTGTGGAACTATCTCTTGTTCTCTTCGTTAAAGCGCATGTCGGAAGATCAGTCATTAAGTGATCTTGTTGGTCTTGAGTTAGTGTCGTGTTCTCAGTTAATAAATTACTTGATAGGTTACTTCTAATGCTCGTTTTCTGAATATTGTTGTCATGATTGTCCTGTAGGTCCTTGGTATTTCTAGGGCAGTCTCTCACAAGGTGCCCTTGCTCTTTGCAGAGGAAGCAAGATAATGCGTCACTGGATAAAAATATCCAGTACGAGCTACCTTCGTAAATTATTTGAAGTGAAGGAGGAATGGAGTTAACGTCCTCCATTTTAACATATACCTGTCTTCGGAAACTGAGTATGTGTGCGAATTTCTCGTTTCTTTTTAATCCCCCTTTGAGGCTGCTGATTTCTGACATTGGTTTGATTCCGATTTTAATTAGTTCTGACAGAATAACATCGTCTGGTATTAATGCGTGTACGTTAGATATTATGATCCTTTTGTTTTGGTTTTCGAACCTATTCATGGAAATTACGTGTCCTTGTACTGTGATTGTTTTTATCGTGTTAATTAATGTGTCAACTGTCTCCTTATTTACAAGATATATACATATTCTTCGGTTCGAGATTCTTGAAGCATGTGTGATAAGTTTTGGATCAATTTGGTCCCCCAACGCATATATGTATTCTTCGAATGCAATATCTTCGATTGAATTTATTATTATAGCCTGGTTCTTTTTAGGTGCAATCATTTGTTTCACGGTTTTTGCATAGCTTCGGTTTTGATTAATGACACTGGTAGGCGATACATTTGGCGGTAAGATCATATCAGGGTTACTCCCATTTCTGGGAGTCAGCGACATTGTCGCAATTTGAATATCTGAAATATTCGTTAGAACAATTCACTGAACACAATCACTTATTTACTTTATATGGTATGTTTACAATTTGCACTTTATTGAAATTCGTGGAAACACTGCCGGACAAACAAACAAACACGTCTACTCGCGTCGAGAGTCGGGAGTGTACTGTGTTTTTATTCTTAATTGTCGTCCAATTAAGAAAAAAAGGACAAGGAAACAAGTTTTTTACGCTTTTTGAGTTATATTTCATAACTAATTCTATAAAATTATATTCTAACAGAAAGTATACTTATAATAGTTAAGTATTTAAATGTTCAATTTAGCGTAAAAGGAGGTTATTTAGAAAGTCTTCTCTTCCTAGAGTGAAAAATCTAAGATTTTATATTGTTTTTTATTAATAGAAGCGTCAACGTGAACTTTGAATGTATTTTGAAGCCGAATTATCAGTAAGTTTTAATAAAAATAATTATTGTATATAAATGCCTATTTTTCCCATTAAACAAGTAGTGTGCAATAGTCGGTTATATAACTGTATTTAATAAATTACGTATAAATCTATTTTCTTACGTCTCTGACGTGTTTAATCCCTTGACTGCCAATGACGAAGATCTCTGTCATTTTGGACTTTTCCCAGACTGCCAGAAAAAGGCAAATCTTTGTCATGATATAAAGTAGACTAACAAATTCTGGAATTTATGTAAAATAAAACCTAATCCATTTCTAGACAGTATAAGGTGTAATGAATATGATCGCGTTGTCCATTTTCATAATCGCTGTGCCAAAAAAAATATATAAATCCACAAAGATGGTAGTTTTTACAATTTTTGGCAAATCTTAGACATTGTGTTCAATCAATTTATGCATAAAAAGTATACAAAAAACGCTTGAAATTTGTTGCTCAGGGGTTTTCGGGGTCGCCGATTACAAATCAGATGACACCCTGGTAGAAATTTAAGCCATTTTGTGGCCAGTTTTTCTGGGCACCATTAGTTATAGCAGGGAAAATGGCCAGAAACTTGTCGCATTTTCTACTAGGGTATATTTTGAAAATTTAAAATGGCTGTTTAAAATAAATATGGCGGAGAAATTGTCCAAAAATGGAACAATTGTGGTTGAAAAATATTCAAAATCCAACTTCAGATTCGTAATTAGCGACCCAAAGTACCACTATACACCAAATTAAAGTAAAATCTAAAAAATATTTGTTTGCATTTTGGACATTTCTTGTGAAATTTTCGTGTTTGTCAAGGGGCTAATTGAAAAAAAGAAGTAAATAGATTTTGAAACAAATTATTATTTCAAGTATTCAACAGAACAACTAAAGAATGCAATCACAAATAAACGAAAGATATTGTTTTTTTTCTTTTCTAAACCGATTATGACTACATTTGTTTTTTAATATGTACTAATAAATGTTTATTTTATTTTATATATTTATTTTATTGATTTTGAATGTTATTTATATCTTATTTCTTTGCCAATGATTCTATAAAATGAGTACATTTCGTAAATAAATATACTTTAACTTTTAATGAAAGTTAAGCGAAATAACCCCACATTGAGGGGTAAATTCGCTCACTGCATGAAGGTACATAAATAATTTTATACAATATAAAATAATTTCTTTAGATTATAATATTTTCAGTATCCATATTTATTTGTTACATTTACCCATAGTTTAAAAAAAACTTGAAACTTTGAGCGAAATAACTCCGTTTTACGGTTGTTGTTATAAAATATATCTATGATTACATATAAAATTTCATTTTTGTGCCCTGGCAAAATAGACACTATTTTATGTATCAAATTTATGTTAGTCAATTAATTTCCATAACAACTTATTTTGCTTAAACTCAAACTTTCGTTCGCCTTGAATGCTTACAAAAATGTGATATAAAAATTACCACCCGAATGTCAATTGTGTTCCTTGCCCGTGCTATAGTATATTCAAAGTTTTGCTCATCAATAATAACCGATATTTGTTAGATTTTAATATCGAGGAAATTATTTTATGAAATTGAAAGTCTATATATTTCGTAAAAATACCATTGAATTAAGAAAATGTTTGTTACCTAAGGGCTAAACAAAAATAAAAATAGCGTGATCTTAAGTTTAAAATGTAAAAATTTAGCAAAATTTTGAATATTGCGCTTGATATTTAAATAATCAACTGCTTTATGGACCGGTATAGGAGGGGACATATCTATAGAATCTCAGAAAAAAAGAAATTAAAACGTTCCGACGTACTTACTTCACTTCCGGTTGCAGAAAATCAAATTATATTGATAGTACACACAATTACAACTGTGTCTCCGTTAAAAAATGGTGCGTAATATTAATATTTTTGCATAATAACTCATTATAGTATCAATTATTATTACACAACATCCAAAAACATAAGAATCCTAGTTTATAATTATATCAACTCTTTCTTAAAATGGTCCGACAAGTCAGAATATCAATGGTGTCCCCAAAATTACTCTGTCCGACAAAATTTGCTTTTTTTTGGCTTTAATAAGTGAAGCATCATTTCCGCAGCACTTTTTGCTGCTGAAAACAATGGCACTTTTAGCTACCATGTACCATATTCACGAGAAGTCAGGTTAAATGTTTACAAATCTATGTTTTTGTTACCAGATTTGCCTTATCATGTCGCATTTAGGTGAAAAATGAGGTTAAATGTGCTAAAATTGGTACTTTCGGCAATATTTCGTATTTTTTTTAACATACGAAATTATGTTTATTATAAGTGCAGTATAATTTTTAACAGATTTTCTAAGATTGGAAACAACGACGCTCTAAAAATTTCTCAATCACGTTGCCAAAAGTCTACGGACTCTTTGTTTTGTAAGAAGGAAACTGTTTATTACCTTGCTAATGGTCATTTACAACGGATCTTTTAGTGCTGCTTAGTACTTTATCGGTTCTTTCAAATTCTGCCTAATATTTAAAATCCTTTGAGAAATTTCTGTGATGTGAGATTTTATGTCGCATATCCAACTTTTTGAACGACATTGTAGATCTAGCGTCAGATCTTGGTGCTCTAATGTTACGTCTTGATAGAGCATAATTCGATCTAATTGGATGTAGTAAGATTATGATTCGAGGTGGTAACACATTCGTACGTATCGACATAATTGTGATATAATTTGAATTGAAAGAAAACTTATGATTATGATTAGTTATTATTTAACGTTTACTTAGTTATTAACCCTTGATCTAACGTTTTTCAATTTTTTACTACAAATGTTGAGCAACGGAAAATCTATATTCCTATTGATGCAAATTTTATCTGAAACATTCTTGCTTGAAATAAAATACGACTTTCAATACAGAGTAAGTTTTCACTTTACAAAGAACGAATTCTCTTCCCTAAAGAGTGCTAATTTACTCTTTCACTAGAGTGGCTCGATTTTCTCTTCATAAAGGGTGAATTCTTACACTAAGTAATGTAATAAGTTAGTAATGAATTATTGAATATTATTTAATAAAGGGTCAATTGTAGAACAAAGCTATATCGATAATAGTTTATCAGTGCTAATGGACAATAAATTCGTTCAAGATTAAAATTATTTATTTAGTTCCAGTAAAAATCTTATAGTCAGACCAAATTGCACGTACAGAACATAAATATTAATTTGAAATTATAGATTACTAATGGTTAGAAAACAGTTTTTTGCAAATCACTTTCCCTCTTCTCACTAATTTGCAAAAATTCTATTAAGAAGAATCATTGTAATTAATAATTTTGAACCTCAAATATTTTGACTATTAAAATTCGAGATAACATTTTAAGTTATAACTATTTTAAAAATATCAATAATAATGATAATTCGTTGTGAAAAAAGCTTGAATTTCTGCTCACGAAAAAATTGGATAGGTTAATAATTTAGAGGGTAGAAATACGGAGACCGAAAAGATATCGGACAGTTCGTAAAACTCCCCGTAAGTAGATGTCGTAAATTTTCACTACCACCGCACAGATCGTATTATCAGGATCGCTCATATACGGATGTCCTCTTTATTGACGTAAATTACAAGACGTACAATTTTAAAACGCAATATAACGTCGAAATATACGATGCATTTACGACTTCATAATAAAAGCATTATGAATGTAAATGACAATAAATAAAAATTATATTTGGCTTCCTGAAAAATAAAATTTATGTGATTTTCTGTATCATACAAGGTAGAAATAATTAATTTCATTATTGCAATAGTTAATAGTGTCTTTGAAATTACTACATAGAAATTTATGTTTAATTTTTGAGACTTTTCATTATACTTTTCTTCAGAGCAATGTGGATTTCAACACTTTTTGGGTAAATATGACGATTATAAACCCAAGTTTCCGGATTTCACGTAACAACGAGAAAAGCATTGAGAGGCTGGCATTGCCCGTATTGTCGCTCTCATGAATTTTTCCGCATGACTGAACCGCAAATGCTAACGCGCCACTTGTGGTGAAAAATTGAAGCTTCCATTCGAGACGACGAATTGTTACTCAACTTCCATGCAATCTCCATTTACCAAGAAGTAGACTAATGTAATTGAATTACCCATTCGGATTTTCGCGTGAATTATTTACGTTGCAATGCTCAATGCTAGTAGAAATCGTAGGGGCTGATGGGTTGTCGAAAAATTACGGCCTGAAATTTCATTTGCACATAAAATAATAAAATAAATAAAATCTTCTGAAATATACGTCACTAATAAAATTAATTTATTATTTATATTTCTTTTAATATTAGTGTATAATATAGTTTTAAATTTTAAGTTACGGATTTTCTTTTTTTTTATAAATATTACTTACTGATAAATGATTTATTTGTATTATTTAATTTACTTTCATTTCACTGGGAGTTAAAAAACAACTATTGAATATTTTTGAAACTTGGTATTTTGTTGCTTCCAAAGTTGCTTTTGAACTACTGAGATAGTTTTGAAATACAGTACACAATGATGAAAACTTAATTTGTGTTCTGTACGTGAAACCCATCTCAGTAGTTCCATTTTCGCCACCAGACTAACTTAACATGGCAAATTGCAAGTCTGGTATCAATTTTCGTACATTCAAAATGGCGAATGCAATATATCTGTACAAAATAAGAAACTTTTCAATTTTCTTGAAACTGGTTACAGTAGAGTCCCGCTCCAATTAGGTCCCATCATATTTGCCCAGTTCCGTCTCGTTAAATATGTCTGTCGCAGCTCTCTTTTTCTCCCACTTTGAACATACCACAACTGAGGAGAGTGGGAGAAGCGGCGTTCCCCTTCTTTTGACAAATATAAGGAGACGGGAGGGAAAGGCGAGGAACCGAGCGGGCAAATATACCAGGACCCTACTGTATTGCAAAATTTAATATGTCCAATTCACGATGGCGAGTTGATAATAACTTTAAATTTGACCAGAAAAGTTTATAATTAAATGGGGAATAAATATGATTTTTTTACATCTGCAAACTATCAAATTTTACATTTCGTTCGCTAGCTAAGATCAGTTTTGGACTAGACAACCTCGAAAATTTCCTGTATATCGAGTTTCAGATCGATCAAATAAATTTTACATTTTGGTCCACGTTTGTTGCACCATTTTGAATTTTAGAAATCTAAAATTCAATTCAAATAGAATCAGCGACAAATGTTAGCTATTTTCTGTGCAAAGAAAACGATAAATACTTCATCATATCAAATTTATTTATTTATTAATGCTTAAATCTATAATTAATTATCAAACATGTTCTATCCATTATAACACAATGAAAACAGTTGGGAAATCAATTTGATAAACAAGAATCTATTTAAAGATTAAATACTCAAAACAGCAACTAAAAATATTCATACAAAAATAGCCTATGTATCCATTCTATTTCGGTTTTATGCGGTCCTTTCTCTTGTTTCCCAATTTGGAAATGCAATTTCGAAATATCGACCAGAATTTCATCTTCGTTCGTCGATACATTTATTTATTTTAGAATCGTGCACTGCGGGATTCGCCTGGATTTTCAACGAAAGACTAGTGTTTAGTTCATCCAGGCCGACGACCACTTGATACCGTTTCAGTGGGTTTCGCCTCGTTCTCCTAAATATTTTTCTAAGCCATTCTCATCCAACCTGGGCCCAATTTTTCCCAGATTCCCGATAATGGTGCCTGCTATTCTCGCAATTTGGTCGTTATTATGAAGAATTTTCCAATTTAGACTTCCTCCAAGATTAGCGAAATAACATTTTTGAAGGACAAGTCAAATGCTAATAAACTTAAATGACTCCAAAAATGTATTTGCAAATTTTATTTTTTACTTTAATTAATATATTTTCAGTAGACATATTTTGTATTTAGTATACTTTTAGTAATAAGAAATAGCTGTATTTTGTTCACATTATTTCGCGTTGAAATTTATCACAAATAATATAAAATTACTTTGTAAATAAACAATATGTCTGAAAATTTAAATTGTTTAAAACAGTTTGCTCGCATCGAAAAGGTATTTGCTGATTTAAAATTTATCCACTAAATATTATCAAAATAATTTCTCTATTACGATAAATTGAACATTTTTTTTTAAAACAAAGATAGCGGTCACAAAATGTCCGACAGAAACGTACTACAAAAGTGAGGAAAATCTTTGTGTATACGAAATCAACAGATTTTATAGCTTACGACAACTTTCGTATGTTTGAGACAGCATATTAATGATCTGGGTAAAGCATTAAAAATAGCGACTCCAATATGGCCGATAAAAATCATTCAAAATGCATTGAAATCTTTGAATTTTTATGAAATTTAATGTACGAGTATTTTTGTGATCTCTATTTTCGATTCTTATTCCTAAATTTCTAAATTAATAAAATTCAAAATGGCGGTTAAAATGTTTTTGACGTGAATTAAAAACTCATTGGATTCTTACGAAATCCAAAATTTCAAAATTTTGAAAATATTTAAAGAAGATTTTTATGACTAAATCTAGAAAAAAAAATTCAAAATGGAGATTGCAATAGGACTGATTAAACTTTTAAGTGTAATTCGATTTTTATGGAATTCAATATTCCGGTATTTTGAAAGTTGTAATAATGATTCTTACATCAACATCTAGAAATAAGGAAACTTCAAAATGGCAGTTTCAATATGAATGATAAAAACATAAGCATTGATTTGTTTTTATCAATTTCAATCAAGTATTTCGTATGTGTCTTGCTATTTTCGAAACCGCTCATTACAATGGTGTTCTCAAAATTGAGCATCTTAATTACAAAATTAAATACAGCAACTTAGATGTAAAAAAAACGTAAAAATCGGGTATACTTTTTTGCAAAACATTTTTTTCTCATCGAAAGAGTATTTGCCGGCACAAAATTTTTTCGATAAAGATAAAGAAAATAGATGTAATATAAAGATATTTCTTACATACTAAAAAACTAACATCATTATCAAAAGATAGCGAACGCAGTAAGAATTACCTTTATAAAACTTAAATTTTATCATGAAAACTGCAAACTCAAGAAAAAAGTTCTTAGAATAAAAATTTCTTAGAATGTTTCAAAGAATATTCTCAATTTTTTTCAGAATGTATTGATACAATTTCTTATTTTTCGAGAATTAGGAAAATCGAATTGTTTAAAAAATTCATTTAAAAACTCTGAAAAAATTCAGAGTAATCTTTGACTAATTTTAAGATATTTTTGTTCTAAGGAGATTTTCTATAAAGTTTATAGTTTTTTGCAAAATAGAATTATTAATCGTTTCTAGATTTCAAGAATAATAATTTATTTTGTCGAAAACTATAGACTTTAGAAAAAATTTTCCTTAGAACAAAAATATCTTAGAATTTGTGAAAGAATGGACTAACATTTTTTTAGATTTTTTAAACGACATTTTTAAAAATTTCATTTTTCGAACATTTAAAAAAAAAGTGATATCAATACATTCTACAAAAAATTGGGTATACTCTTTGATACATTCCAAGACATTTTTATTCTTTGAAAATTTTGTCTAAAGTTTCTAGTTCATGAAAAAAATTGTTACGTTTAAAAACAAATTACTCACTGCTGTCGCCTGTTTGTGAGCACGATGGTATTTTGTTAATATTTTTAGAATATATCTTAATACTACATTTATTTTTCTCACCTACAATGAAGGAATTTTTTGACCGAAATTATTCTTTCGATGAGAAAAAAATGTTTAATTCAAAAGTAAAACCTATTTTTTGCGTTTTTTTTACATTTAAATCTCTTTATTTAATTTTCTAATTATTATAGCTCAGTTTTGACAACGCTATTGAAAAGAGCAACGTTGAGAACAGTAAGATACATACCATTCAATTTTGTTGATATTCGATTTTCATACGAAATACTTAATTGAAATTGAAATACCAAAAGTGTCCCGGCGTTAAAGGGTGTTTTGAAAAGCTTTAATGGTGTTTTTTCTCGTCCTAATCTAAAAATAAAAAAACTGGCGTTTGCTCTTTCAATCTTCTGATGATAAATTAATTTTCCTAAATATTTATTAATTTTATTTATTAAATATTAGACTTCTATTAACGAAGGTTAAGGTCCACAAAAGGGACCATATCCGGTGACAAACGAGAACCAAAAATTTAATTAATGGAACCGAAAAAATAATGTCCAAATAAACATTTCTTGATTTATTGAAAAGAATACAATGAATGTCGTAAAAAATTGAAATATTATTTTAGGTATAGAAGTTTATTTACTTGACGCAGCTTTGTAATATGTTTGTGCGACAACCAAAATATTTATTACTTAAATTTATTATCTTAGTTCTATTCATGTATGTGTTTAATAATTACATTGGTCGTAATTTGTATTTCTGTATTATTTATAGTATCTGTTTATTACATGCATTTGTGAATTAAATTGGTCTTAATACAATTTTCCTTTAATTAAATCTGGATTTCAAATCATTTTGATTGAAACAATATAATAGACTTTAATGCTAATTTACTAAATACGGAATACTATTTTGATTGATTTTATGTGTAAAATAAATTTATTATCTGAAATATGTTATAACAATTAATACAAATTTACATTTTATATCAAGCATTTTATCATAATACTCTGAAGAAATAGTCGAAAAAAAGACGATCAACAGTACAAACTGTACAAAGTCAATTTTCAACGGAGTCTAAAAGTTGTTGAAATTAGTCAACATAAATAAAATTGCAAAAACATATCCAAAAATATTACAATTATCTTATTAAACCTGAATGATCGATGATATTGAAATTTTATTAAAGAATAAAATGAAAACTAATACATTGCATCTTTTTAATGAAGGTTGTATATTAAATTCCACTACATCTTATAGTTCATTATAGTTATAATTATATTATAAACAAAAGGTTTCACTATTCCAATAGTTGCTATTTACTTCGTCTCAATTTTCCATTAAAATTATTTTCATCAATTTATATTAACTACATGTCGCCTTTTTTTCTTTTCCATTAAATGTGCATAAAAATCAACTTTTAAATGAGAGATTGAAAAAATCCGATAAAAGCCGGAGGAGAATTTGCCTGGTGTAAGTAAGATTCATCGTCGTATCCGCTTCCGGGCAATAAGCAGATTCCATTTTTTCGCGCAACTGCACAGAAACGTGATCTCGTGGGGTTATTTCATGCATCTCTGATTTATTGGATTCAGCAGGATCTCATCGTTTCAGCATAGGGTCGTCATCAACACCCCGCACTCCCTTTGCTTTCTCAAAAAAAAAAAAAAAAAATTGGAATGGAAGACGACGATTCAGATTTTCCATCGTTGTCGTCGTACGAACTGAAGTAAACATCACGTTCACAAACCAGCGGATATCACGTGCGAAATTGTTATACATCAGTCAATATTCGCTCGAACAATAGCTAAATGCTGATCTAGAGCAATCAAATATTTACATGACGTAGGAAAGCTTAAATCAATTTACGGCAATATTTTCGTTCACAAATCTATTGTTTCCGGACGTAATTTACGCTTCGCCAATTGCTACAGTTGTTTTGTTTGTGTAAAGCTTTTATTGACGATTTTTCCAGAAATCTGTTTTCAGTCGGTTTAAATTTGTGTAATTTCAATCATTTAAAATACAAAAATTTGAATCATAATATTAATTCGTGGAATTACTCAAAACATTTCACATCACGTACTGCACCCAATAAACATTTTGCGAGAGAAGATAAATATAAACCTGATAATATATATTTGAATTTTGATTATGTTTACTGAAAGCTACAAGATGTTTGCTTTTAACGAAGGTTACGTGTTATTTAACACTATTCGTAAGACGTAAATTGAGGTTAATAATGAAATACTTTATTGAAATACGGATTTATATACTACTATCTTGTTAAATATAAAAAAAGTCCGCAGAAGGAAGCGTAAAATGGCCACTTTATGTCTTCCGAGCGGAAAAAGTAGTTTTTGATTTAATGGAGTGAAATGGAATTTTACGCCGACAATACAAACATTGTTTTTCAGCCTAGCGAGTACAAAATTCGATTTTACGCCCTCGTTTGCGGGCCGAAAAATATGTCTTTCAGGTCATCCGATTACGAATGAAATTTTACAAATGGTAGGCCATGGCTATTTCATTTGGAACATCACTTTAAGTGATAGAAGACGATAAAAGCTTGAGAATTTAAAATTGAAATTAAGTTTCAGTTCCGTAAACAATTGATAATTCATAAAAAGAAGAAAATGACTAAATAGTAACTCGAAAATTACAGACGATAGTTTGACAACATTGGACCGAGTCGAAAGACGAAAGTTTCGAGTCGATTATTTATTTACATTTTTAAATCAATTTATTAAGGTGTGCTAATTCTCATATAATATATAAAAATTACATTGAATATTGTCTAATTTTTTTATTACTGCAGAAGAGGTTATGATCGAACTTAGTTGTTAGAAGTTAATGCTAGGTGTTAGAAGGCTTTCATTTTAAACAGTTTTACGTTCGTCATAACGTATCTATTTAAAATTATATTAATTAATAGCTTTTTCATGATTCAATTACTTTATATTATAAAGGTTCATTTTTATCACTACAAATTTTGATGTACAGTTAAAATATTTAAATTTCATAATTTTTGAAATATTTCGATTGCAGTCGTAGTTTCTACCAGCGTCATTTAAGTGGTCAAATTTTTATCTGTAATCTTTGATGTATTAAAAGTTTGTAAAAAAAATATAATGACGAAAGTTAATGAAAAATCTTTGGTATTAAAAGGGTATATATGAAAATGTGATAATAACCCAGGGTACAGATGAATTCCTTTATCAAATTGAAACTTCCGAATCTGATTGGTCAGTTTAGAACATCATAAGCACTTACAGGTAATAGCAAATTCGATTTGTTTTATTACATGAGTAAGTTTATAAAATCATTGCTAAAAAGTGAGGTTCTGTATAAGGAAATGCTGTGATCTAAGTAGTAACAGTCGAATCTATTGCGAGCGAAACACGATGTGGCCTGTTACTACTTAAAGTATCGTAACCAAATTTTTCGGCTTCGGAATTATATTTAAAAAATAATTAGTTAATTTATAATAAGAAAATAACACTGTCATTTTCTAATTATGAACAGCAATTTCTAAACCGAAACAAAATTATAATTTGATATAACCTGAAATTCCTAAACTTGACCTTAAGTAACAGTCTTTTGATTTGATAGATTAGTTAACCTCAATCAATATAATAAAAAGAAATGAATGATATATTTCCTGATTTAGATGAAATATAAACAAACTTGAGAGAAACTTCTGAAAATTGGGAACCCGTCTTTGAAAATTTTCAAACCATCTCTGAACACGTTCACCTCAAAAACCTTTTACGGTTCATGGGAAAACCTATACAACTTTTAAATATTGACAGCTTAAACAAATTACAAAGACACCATGTTACATATTTTCAAACATTCCTCACAAAATGAAAGACAAATTGCCGTGCTTCGTTTTTAGCGTCCGGCATGGAAAGATAAACGCTTTATATCACTGCTTTTAAGAGGAGCGTTTTGCTATTGAACGAAATATTGCATGTTTGCAATTTTTATCCGTTTCAAGATCTCTGATTGCGAATTTGAAAACACAAAAAAGAAAACAAAATTGCTGCACCTACATGCAACAAAATATAGAAACATGACCAATGAAAAAAAACTGGAAGTACTATCAACGTTTAAAATGAATCCATATTAATACAAAATCTTAGAGAAAATTTTAGTTTCACATGTTGCTTAAAAATTAATACAGCTAATACTTTTCAATATATTTTAACAAAAAATTGTCTTACAATTATTATTTTGTGCACTTAATGGTTCTAATAATTTTAAATTAACTGAACGGCCATTATTTTGGTACATTAACTACCTACTTATATTAATTACTTTTCACACTAATGTTATTAATTAAATATAAAATGGAAATTCAATAACTTTTTAGTGTGTACATGGAATGTTTCGTATATTTCGTATTATTACCAGCGTAAAAGTATAAATATTAAGCATCGCAGTACACATAGTGAAAACATATAGTTAGTGGAACTATTTTTCCGTATTAAAATACGGTATTGAAAAAAATCAATTAATTTTTGGATAATAAACTCGACCATGATGTCGTTTTATTTACTATTTCCCGATCGTTATATATGCAGTAGAGTACATAACCTCAAAACTACCGCAAACATAACCTCAATAGTCATTTTCAATATCCCTCAGTAACAACATAAATGTAATAAAATTGATTAAACCAAAATAACCTCTTAATGAAAATTGTCATAGTAACAAAATTTTTCTATGGTGTCTTCTATAATATTGTGAATTCTGGAAGAAACTTATTATCAACGACAACATTGCATGTTGTTAATTCTACTATTATTAGATGTCAAATCCATTTTTACTTTTTTTCTATGGTTCCATTTACCATTTTTTTCTTTCTGTGTAGGAATAATATAAAATCATATGTATTTGCTCATATGTTTTAATACGTGGTCATTGAATAAAACGAATTGTGGAAAATGAATAACGAACGACTCAGTTTTGATCGGAAGACGATTCGTATCGGCAGTGGGCTGACCAATGTTTACCTCTTCTACTTAAACTCCAAAGTGAAAATAATATTCCTTTTAAAATAAACTCACCATGTAATTTTGATCTATAAACGTAATGATACTTGTGTTTGAAAAATCACCCACTACAACTATAATTTTATATCGAATTTTACTACAATGGCGTTGTAGAGAAGCAGGTGTAGAATATCGAACACAATGCGAACGATCCGTACTCCATATGCACCCGTTACGGTTTAAGTGCTTGGAATTAAATAGAAGTACGAATCGTTGCCTTTTATCGTCATTTCTAGCGTAAAACCAGATTATGACTACGTAATATGGGTGGAATACGGTTTTACGATTTGCTGTAATTGAGAAAATCTTCCAACAGGCTCGAAACGCTTGCAAAAGCGCAAAGATCGCCAACTACATTCTCAAGAAAGAAATACTGATTGTTACTGGTGAAATTATTAACTTCTTTTTCTGATAATATTATTTTAGTAATACCTAGACTTTTACAAAAGTATTTGTGACAATTTTATCTCATTTGGATATTGTAAAAATGCATTTATTTCTTTGGGAATTTCTGAAGCTTTTCCTAGGGTTGTAGAAATTGACACCATATAACTATTGATGTTTATCGAAATAGACAGTAAAAAATCTGCAAATAATATAAAATTAACTCATATTTAGGAATATGTCAGGTGTATTTTATTTTTTATTTTCAATTTTGAATTAAAGTAACTCAATATTACACGTAAAATTCGCAACTATTTTCTTATTTATCATTTGTTTATTCTCTCTAAATCTGAATGACTCAAAAACTAGTCCAGAATTAAAAAGTCCTGATCATTTGAATTAGTTAAGCGTTTTACTAATAAAGAATTCTAGTTCACTCAAGTGCTACCAATTTTATATTAATCACTGGATTTTGAATCCTGATTATAAACATGAATTGGTGGTTGGTACAAATTAATTAGTAGCTTTATTAATAAAATGATAATTAATTCAAATTTAGATTTGGAGATTTGGTGCATGGGATCGGTTTATATTTCGCCCTTTGAAACGTTTTTCCATTCAGTTGATTCTCTTTAAAACTATTTTCAAAATAAAAGAGGCACTGTTGTAATTGATAGTTATAAAAGATAATTTGAACTGTCATTTTTTCTAAATATATAACTAGGGTATTTTAAAAGATGGGATAAAATCGTTGTAAACTTTGAAGATACATGCATTGCCTTACTGGCAATTTAATAAATTTTTACAGTTAAATATTTCATTTAAAAAAATGTAAATAAATAAAAAATAAACAGAAGGTTGACTTGGTTTGGTTAGAGACTCCAAATGCTCGTGTCAGAACTGCAATCAAGAGATAAATAATGTTGTATGACAATGTCCCATCTATGATAACCAACATCGTAAACTACTGTAATAAGTATGTAAACTGGAGGCACTACAACATCAATGAAAATATCTGTCATTCTCAGCAAACCAGATATGCTAACTTGCAAATATAATGCAAAAATCAGGATGTATCTTAAAGATTCTAATATAAATGATAATAGATTTTAAGACATAAATAAGCAATACAAGAATTTAAAAACAATTAACCCGTTGAACACTTTCAAAAAATAGTAATAAAAAAAGTAGAAGTATAAAAATGTTTTTACAATTTTTTTTGTAAACAAATTGGAATAAATTTTGCAATATTTATTTTTGATTCGTAAATCTTTAATGAATGAAGTTAAATATCATAATTATTATAAGTATACTTTGTTTATTTGTTTAAAAATGTTCTACCATGATTCTAAAGTGTTTTTTCGCTTTTGTTACATATTACAGTTAGTCAATCTACTAACAAAATAATTAATATATATTAAAATGATTCGTTGAAATACAGAAATAACTGAATTTACTTGTGTTTTTATACTCTCCGAACTGCTTTCAGTTGGTTTAACTATTTCCGGTTTGCTATTCTGAAATCAAAAGCAATACTTGCTTACTTAGTAATCTCTTAAATCAACTATTTCAATTAGTTAAATGGTGACAGCTTTGTTCCGTTTCAACCAATGAAAATAATAATCACGACTATTTCAAGCAACTGAAATAACTATAAAAATAGTCAATTTTTCTAATACTAAGAACGTTACCTCATCACTCGCATCGGAATACTGACAAAAAAAGAATTGTGGGATAATGTATCAGTTCTTTGGCTTGATAAACTAATCTTTCTTTCGACAGATACCACCGATTATTTTCTTCGATATCTATATCTTTTCAAACGTTAATCGGTAACCCTAATCTCAAAGTTCCTATTTTTTAGAACTAGTTCATAAAAGTATACTTTGTTTATTTGTTTAAAAATGTTCTACCATGATTCTAAAGTGTTTTTTCGTTTTTGTTACATATTACAGTTAGTCAATCTACTAACAAAATAATTAATATTTATTAAAATGATTCGTTGAAATACAGAAATAACTGAATTTACTAGTTTTTTAGTTGACAGTGTAACCACCTAAAACTGACACCATGACATTAGCAAGACAGCAAAAACGATTGTTAACTCTTTCATTCTTTAAGGTTAAAAGTTTAACAAATTTAAAATAGTTAATTTAACCATAGTTGGTTCGTCATCTTTATAAATAAGTTCGATGCGTTGGTTATTTTTCGAACAGCTATTTTTTCCGCGCATGAAATTAACCCTTTAACGTCCAGAATGCACGTTTCACATGTACAACTTCCACCGCATATTTGAAACTGAAAATAATAGCACAGGCAGTTCGGTATGTGCCTTATTTACTATTTTCGAGGGTGTTCATTCTAATAGTGATGTCAAAATTTAAAAAAATGGAGTATTTTCCTTTAATTTTGGCAAAAGTATGTGAAAAATACGAATTTTTATGGGTTATTGTTTGTTTAAATTTCATGTTTCAAGTCGACACCGCGATTTCTTTGACCGGAAAAGCGCATAAGAAGTGCATAAAATGCTTGAACTTAAAGGATATGCAGGTAGGAATTTTTTGTTTCACCTTGAAATATTCAAAATGGCGACTTGTGCCAAGAAATTTTTTCAAAATTTTGGCAGTGTGGAAATATATCATTTGAAACAAATCTTCAACTAAACTTAGCAACACCACGCACATCATCTTTTATCAGCCATTTTAATTTAGAAATTTTGTCCTCGCATACGTAATCATACCTCGAAAACATAGAGATACAAATTTTTCGAGTGTCGAGAAACAACTTCTAAAGTTTCTCCTCTATGGCTGCCAGATTGAGTTAGCCATTTTGTATTTCGAAAGTTTGACTTCAGATTCGTGATCAGCGTACCAAAAAACATCTTATAAGATAGTTAGTTCAGTTAGAAATTTGTTTAAAATGCTATATTTCCATACCTCCAAAATTTGTAAAAATTTTGTTTGAATAAGCCGCCATTTTGGATATTGCCAAAATCGAAGGAAAGTAATAAGTTTTTTTCAAATTTTGAAGTTACCAATCGAACAAGCGCTCTCAAAAATAGTAAATAAGGAACATTCAATTAAAAAAGAGACATAAATATTAAATTGTAATGATTTCACCGTCTTTGTCGTTAAACAATTGTAACTGTTTTACGATTCGAGTAATCTTTTACGATTCTTCTAATTACAGATCGTTTTCCTCGCACATCGTGGATTTAACGATTGCTGTAAACGAGACGTTTCGATTAGGACTGCATTAAAACAGCGGGTGTTAAATCTTAAAATATCACAGCCCGCTTCGCTTGTTTGTGGGTTTTTTATGAGTATTTCACCTTGCAACTTTGCACAACGGTGCAATTATGAGTCTCATCACGCGATGATCATTCCGTGACTGCCGTGTTACGGGAAAGTTCCTTCGTTATACCTTGTACATGTTCACGAGATTGCGGAGGAGGATATTAAATTTCAAATTTTAGCGGTGCTAAATTTGGCTGATCAAGTCTTCCCATGGGTACTTCCTTACAATCATTAATATTAGTGTCGTGATATTGTTTCCCTAATGGTAATAGGTGATATATTAAAATGTCAAATCGTTCCCATCTTTTCATTTTAGATTCGCTAGTAGTCCAGGAAACGAAAAAATAGGGGGTAACCCGGAACAAATTGCAACAAGACAAAGGAAAGCTGTTTTTTTTTACAGAATAGGCCTAATTTTATTTTAAAATGGCGCTAACTTTTTAATGACGCATTGTAGCGCAATTTATGTTAAACAAGAGTTGTAGCAAATGCAATAATCTATAAAAAAGGTAAGTACGATATTTTCTCTCTCTATCGCCATTTTTGAGATAATGGGTTGGAAAGTTCCAACTTATTAAAATATTGATCAAAACGAGCCTTATTCTGTTTTTTGTAAGGTATATATAATTTCCAATGTATTTTACCGCTAAAAATGCTAATTTTAGACTGCAATGATATTAGGCCCATGTATCATAACCTTTTAATTGCCAACTTTTAACTTTTAAAACTGAAAACTATAAGTTCAACAGGAACGCACTTCTGCTTTTTTCTTTCGTACTTATATATGTTTATTTTAACAATAGAATTATATAACTACAGCTAAATGCGATTAAAAATTCTTTCTACACAAGAAAACATTTTACGCCGTATCCGCCCTTAACTGTAAGGCTGTGATAGCTTTGACTTGTTAAGTCAGCGCGGCCAGGCGTTTAAGTAGTTTTGACGACGCTCACCAGGTGTAACTACTTACTACTAAGGTTACTTCAACTGAACTGCACTCCCGCCAAAACCGCAGTTCGAACCGGCACATGTGACTGTTTTTCTTTCGCCACGGGAATTCGGAAAGTTGAAACAAAATAATAACAAATTTAAGCACGATACTGCTTTTCGCACATTTGGAGGAAAGTGACTTTCTAATTCATTTGTGCTATTTTACTAGAAATATAGGTTTTAAATTTGTGTTTAAACACAAATTGGTGGTAAATGATCACAACTGTTTCAGATTTTTACTTTATTTCAACATTTTGAACATGATTATTCCATCCAATTGGATGGGACGAAAGGTGAATAAAAGTCACCGAAATGTTAACGTTTTTATGTTAACATTTCGGTAACTTTTCTTCACCTTCAGTATGCTGGGTATGTTGGTATTTAATTGCCATAACCTATACATTATACATATATCCTTGTGTGAAGAGTGCGTATATGGCATGCATATACACATCATATATCCACAAGGAATGTGCAGTAAAGGTTAGGCCTCTGTGACTCCTCACTCCGGTAAAGACAGCTTATTCGCAGAACCGTCTATACTCCTTAACGCTCTCAGGCTAAAATTGCCCGAGTCCTAAAGCGTATGTGACTCGTCGCACCGGCTTAACCGACTCCGGCTATAATAGCCTGAGTCATGAGCTGTTGTCACCTAAAATGTTTTCTTGTGTATATAGGCCCGTCCTCTTATACTTCCTTCAAGTATTTTCAAAGCTTCAGTTATTCACCGCTAGGTGCGTGACATTCCTGTATTTAAAATGCATTTCTGTATTACATAAACCCGCGGTCAGCAATAGGGCTCGGAACATAAAATTTATTTTTCAAACCAAATTAGATTAACGATTATATATATATTTTATAAATAAACAAAAAACAGAATAATAAAGCTTGTTTTGATCAACATTTTTAAAAATGGCGACTGATAGAGAAAATATTGTTCTTACAATTTTTGTTTGATATATTTTGTGCTATAATGCGTCATTAAAAAGTTACGGCCATTTTAAAATAAAATTAGGCCTATTTTATACAACAAAAACTGCTTTCCCCTACTCCGATGCTTTTAACTCGTTTTTTTAGTAATTGTCACGTAAAAATCAGTCGTATTGTAATTTCTTCCGGATCAAACCGTTCGTTGCCTGGTCTATAACGACACTCGCAATCTAAAAAACCAGCAATTTGATATATTTTTGGTAGTATTTGGATGAAAATACTGCTGGATTTGATTAGCAAATAAAAGTCCACAACTTTTTTTGTTAAATTCATTTAATTTCATTATCCATCAGCGATTATGACAATTTGTTTTGATAGACCATCGGAAAACAAGCTTTCGAAAAACAAATTATTTTACACTTTTCATCGTACTTTTTTTTACTTTCATAATAAATGTGCTAATAAAATTCGTAGTCGAATAAACTAGAACTGCAACGTTTAAAAACTGAAAAAAATTCTACATAAAACAATTTTCTTGTCGTACATTGTTAAAATTATTTTTTTACTCATTTAAAAATAATTAAAAATAAATTATACGTATTTTTAATATATTCAGTGAAAACCATATATTCAGGTTTCAATAATTTTAAAAAAATTCTGAGGAAATAATGAGCCATTAAATACACTTGTATTAGATTTATTTTTCTTTTTACAAGAACATTTCTTATTTTTAGTGGAATTATTCTGTAAGATTACGTTTTGGTAGATGCTATGGTTGTATACTACAACATTACTAAGGGTATATAACCGTTCCTACGTTATGACCTCCATTTTGAAGATTAATGACAAGTTTCAAATTAATTTGGACCATTGGCATCAATATCACGTTCCACTAACGTCAACGTTATATTAATAAACGTCTTTTTGTTAATTGGATCATCTAGGAATCTTAAGTTAGTAACTATAGATGATTGGCAAATATATTATAAGGCTAGAAAATATAAGACGTATAAAAACTTACTTTCACATAATATAGTAAAACAAAACACAATTAATTGAAATATTAAAGGGTAGATAGATAGATAGATAGAAATTTATTTCTGTACATTTTTACACCAATTTTTGAAATAATATTTGTTTATTATTTCACATTCGTTTGTGTATTTATTGTTTATGTTTGTTTATTATTTTACCCACTTACGTTTGTTTATTATTCTATCGAGATTTTACAGTTGTCGCTTTACTTAATTAATTTATCCGCAATTGCAGAACGGTAAAAAAAATAAACGTTACATAGATTTTGGTAATTTGTGAATGAGCTTTCTCCTGATAATATTTGTTTTTAAAAAATAGAGTTACACGAAGATGAAAAAACGTTTCAAAATTTTCAAACGCGATTTTCATGTCCTAGGCCACGGCAAAGAGGTTCTGGAAAGTTAAAAAAATTGAATTTATTCAGTAGAAAAGTAGAAGTGAATGAATTGAAATGGAATCTGAAGTTCTACATAATGAAATTTCGATTTAAAGAGGTTAGTAAAAGAAGAAGGCCCCTGATTATCGTGTTAAGCAATGGAATACAGGGGCCAACTGGGTGTCGCATTCAACGGCGCATATCTCCGTCAAAAATGATCGTATCGAGACGATTTTTTATTTGGGTTACAGATAATTTTATGCCCTTTTAGATTAATTTAGAACAATAAAGATAATTTCAACTCCATAGCAGCAAAAACAGGAACAACTTTTGGAAGCAATTTTATTTGTGTTTGCTTATACGTGTATAAAAAAAATATTGTGTTCATTATTTTCGATATTCTTAGCTATATACTATTTACTTAGCATATTAAATAGAACGTAGAATTATTGATGACAGAACTTACGATAGTTGAAAATGCCATAGATTTACTGAAGATAACCACTTACCTAAAACAAAAGAAAACATTCATTTATCAGTAAGTAATCAGATAATTGTAAATATTACAAATATTAAATATGTGAATTTCATAATCGACATCATTTATTAATTTAATGTGACTAGATTGATTTTGTTGTATTTTCTCCATTACTTTGATGATTAATCGTGTTTTAAAAATCAAGAAGATAATTTAAATAGTACTTAACGCTAATCCCTTTAAAATTAAAAAAAATCGTAATGATTTAGTGGATGTAACTTAGATTATTTACACGTGTAAGAGATAAGTAATATTGAAACCTAAATTAAAAATGAAGGATACCAGAAAAATGTGAACTCTAAACTTGAATTAGAACAAAATATATGAAGTAAAAAATGGGTTGCCATGAATTAGTCAACTTTTTATTAACAAATAGTAAAACACCAATAATTTATTGGTACAAATCATACCAGCATTTTTATTGCATGTGTAATAATAAATAATAATTAAATTAGAATAAATATTTATAAAACTCATATTTTACTAATGGAATAGTCATTTTTTTAAGTATTTTTAGCAAAACGGTTGCTAATTGACTTTACGTTGAAGGAATTAGATTAAATTAGATTAGACTATAGTGTCATTTAGATAAAAATCGCAAGAGACACTTTATCTTGATAATATCACATACAATAATAAGGATTTTTTTTTCATTTGAGTAATTTGAAATGTTAGAAATAATGTCCGCCATTTTCAACACGTCATTTCCAAGCCGCCATTTTGAATTTTGGAAATATAACTACAAATTCGTTATCAGCGACCCAAAAAACAGGCGGATATTGAAAATCACAAAAATCGATTAATATTGAATATTCTCCACTCGCCATATTGGGCCCACCATCTTGAATTTCAAAAATCTAATCGTAAATTCGGAATCAACGACGCAAACAATATAATGATCCCAAACAGCACACTGTTCTGGGGACGTCCTCAGGAGCTCCTCAGGACATCCAAATGTCCGCTTTTACCATCCTGTTAACGTTCACAGGACATCCTTAGGACACAGGAGGCCTTGAGGACTTTAATAGCACGATAAAAGCGAACATTTGGACGTCCTGAGGAGCTCCTGAGGACGTCCCCAGGACAGTGTGCTGTGTGATTGAAAGCCACAAAAATCGATGAATATTATACCTTGGGTCATCCATATTAGATCCGCCATTTTGAATTTAACAAAACAGACAACAGATTCGTAATCAACAACCCCAAAAACCCCAGAGTAATGAGTCTTATTTAACTAGAATCACTTTCCTGTACTATAATGGGTAATTTTGAAAAACGTACAAATATTTCGTCGTATCGACCACCATTTTGTTAATAAGACAATAACAACAAAATCCAAGTATGATGGATTCCTTTAGTGCACATCGGGTGCACGTTTATGACTTATTTTAAGTCGATACAAATGAGTTTTGACGAACAATTTTAGGAGAAACGAAAAAAAATGAGCCGGAAAATCATGATTTTTTACATATTTTTGCAAAAAGATTTCGAAAATTACAATTTTTTTGAAAATTTTCTCATCACCATTAGAAAGAGCGATCGTTAAACAATAAAATTCCTGAACTTTCATTTTTTTTTCTTTTTATGTTTCATACGCGAAATAAATGCTGAACTCGAGGTAACATTCCAGTGCAGTCGGCGGTTAATGACTTAATACAATAAATTACTGTAGCCGAATTGGTTAGATAGTGAACAACTTAAATTGAGTTTGATGTACTGATCAAAAACACTGACTAAATTTGTCTAAAAACTAAATTTCTGATGAGTAAAATTTTATTATAATAACCTCCTGATCTACGTTTGTTATGTGTACGGTCCTCCATATCGCACAAGTTTTGAGGTTGCTTTTTTTAATAGCATTGAGACAATTTTCAGAACATAATGTTTAACATATTTGTTTTTTAAAAAACGCGATTTATAAGCTACGATTTTGTTAAAGGCAATTATCATTATGACATCAGTTTTTGATCACCTTCGAACCTATTAGAAACAAGTTTTAAATAAAAAATATACTTTCATATATTTCGATTTGCGTCGATTTGTATTATAAAATGGCGTCTGAAAGGTGTATGTGGCAATACTATAACGAACATGTCTTAACATATTTTCCTCGTTTGGTTTTACAGTTTAAGGCACTACAGTATCGAAATAACTATTTTTAGGTCGTTTCATATGCAATCCGTATTGATCTGTCCAAATAATTTTTAGCTACTCCACAGCTTAATCTTTTATACTTACCTTTTCTACATTATTTTCATAAATATTAAATAAAATGTAACATTAGTTGGTGAAGTTTTAATAATCTTATTTAGCGAAAAAAAATCCACGTCTATTTCCAAACGTTGAAACAAATTTTGTTTCTGATAAGATTACAAAAATAATCGAGCTTAAAATACACATTTTTTTCAATATTTGAACAAAAAATGTGTTGAACATCTTTTTTTTTTAATCTTACGAGCACCATTTGAAAAAGTAACTTTAAAACTGGCAGGAGATAGTGAGGTCTCAATGTTTTTTTAATTTTATTTCATACAATTTTGAACTAAAACGAATACTTTTATACAGTTCTTAATCCTGTATCTGTACTAGAATACTTTTCGTTTCGTGGCCAAGAAATCAATAAACATTTTAAATTTTTTCCTTGCAAAATCGCTTCACTATTTTGAAATTGAAAATATGACAAAAGATTCGTAATCTGAGACCTGAAAAACACCTCTACAACGAATTTCTCGCCTGCCATATATTGAATCCGTCATTTTGAATCTTGAAAATATGTCAAAAGAGATTTTAAATCAGTGACCTCGAAAACCCATGTTTCAATATCTACGATTTAAAAATCTGTACTATAGAAAAATTATACCTTAGCATGTTTGTAAAAACTGAGGAATTCTGAATTATTAATCGCGACTACAATAATCTTTTACAATTGTTAGACACAGGTCGATCCCGTAATAATTGTGAATTTATTATGAAAAAATAGATTTGTATCCGTCTTCCTCCATTGAAGCAGCCATATTGTAAAAATGGCTGAATGTTTTGGAAAATGGATTGCAGATTCTGAAAGAGCACACCTAAAAACGGGAGAACGTAGATTTTCCACAAATTCATTTAGTCTGTATCTGAGAACTAACTAAATGAAAAAAAGCAGCATTTTTATGTAGATTTGTGCCTTAAAGAGTTAAATCATATAATGTTATTTAACAATAATTATATTTAAAAATACGTAATAAAATAACAGGTTAATCACGAAAATTAAATGGTAAAAAGTTGCAAATCGATAAGAATAAAAATGCGTCACTCCACTTAGAAAAGTAGTTCTTTCAAGAAAAAGTAATAAGTATGTCAACTAATTTGAAATAGTAATGCCAACTAGAAAATATTACTGGGGCAAGTTTACTACTTTTTGCAGTTGAAGCAACTCTCTCGTTGGGCTAACTAACTATTTTTCCGCGTTTAATATGTATAATACACATTTGTGCAATTATATAATTCTCGGCATTGTAAATAAATAATTATACATTAATTACTATATTCTAGATACTAGTGGTGGGGTATTCGAACTGAGGTTATGATTAAAAATGACCTAAAGTAGTCGATAAAGTAGAATTTTACTCTAAAACCCGTTAATTAATGATGAAAACAATTTTTCGAAATTTAGATTCTTCAAAGATAATTGTAATTCCCATAATCTTAATAATTCACAACAAATTTACCACTATTTTTGTAAACAACCAAATATCTGAAAATGTTCGTTTTATGTCAAGCACGACTGCATCGTTTTTCTATCAATACAGAATAAGTGTAATACCATTGGGAGTGGACGTGATCTGAAGTATAGCATAACAGGAAATGTGAATGGGTCAACAATATCGAACGAAAAACACGGAAAAAAGTGTTCAATTAAACGTTCTCAAAGAATTTATTTAAATTAAGTGTTGCACAATTTTTCAATATTTATTTGAAGTTAAACATATAGATAATAGACTCCTTAAATATGTGTGGAGGGTAAATCAGGAACAGTTTAGAAATGAAAGCCATTATTCTTAAGAAAAAAGCTTTCTTTACCTTAAATGTATTCATATTTTATGAACTTGACATCCATATAATATTTATCCACTAGGCGTAGGATTCTTTTGTTAAATATTTTGTAAAATACAGTTCGGAACCATTACGATTAAAAATTCCCTCTTGTGATTTGTAAGGTGGCGAAGCAGTAGTCGATTCTAAATACAACAATTACATTTTAAGAAATTAATAAATAACAAATTTCTACATGGGCTGAAAATACTTTATTAAAGCCCCAATAGTGTCGTGATTCTTTAATCATTAAAAATATTATTATTCAATAGCAATTTTTCTAAGAATTCTTTTTTTATTAACAGAAGAGGAAAATCAATAATTAACCCGTTTCGTCCGGAAATTGCATAAATTATCGCCGTTTTTTATCTAAATAATTTTCATAGAAAGGGCGAATGAATTTTTATATAAATCCATATCTTGTAGGTTTCAAGTCTATTCTTCTTGAATCTGAAGTAAATTTTCCAATTTGGAGCCCAGAATGGCAAAAGACGCGAAAAAAATACTAGTTTCGTAAATTGAAATCCAATCGATTCCTACTTTTAGATCTGGCGGAGTAATTGCATAAAAATTTATAAAAATTTCAAATTTTTTGACCGCCATATTGGACCTCCATTTTGAATTGTGAAATTTTGAAACGTGATTCGTTTTCGAGTTTGTGGAAAGTCATCTTTTATCGATTGGTATTGAATGTATGTTTACGAAAGTATTACAACTAAATAACAAAAAATTGGTTGAAAATGTCGCCATGTTGATGCCGCCAATTTGAATTCTATGATGCGAAATACACTATCTTTTGGCACAACCAATTAGTCCAACAGATCTAAAAGTAGGACACTATTGGACTACAGTTTCATATAAAAAAGAAGGATTTCAATTACGAAACTACTATTTTTTCAGTTTTTTTGCAATCTTTGGGCGCCATATTGAAAAAACCATTAACGATATTGAAAAATGGAATTCAAATTTAGGAAAGCAGACTCGAAAGCTATTAGATATGGACTTGAATAAAAATTCATTCACCCTTTCTATGCAAATTATTTAGCTAAAAAACGGCGACAATTTATGTCATTTTAGGTCGAAACGGGTTAAAACACTAGTTAATTAAAACCAAACTTTATTTTTTTATTGTGCATTCTGAAAAGCAAGTTCACACGTTACAATGATATCAAATTTAGTTCGTTTTACTACATTCAACATTTTCCCTACATGTATGGTACCATATCGATTCAGATAATGTTCGCATAAAAATACGAGAGTCGATAGTCCGCAAAAAATAAGAAATACAAAAAACATAATAATGCTATGCATTTGATCTGAATTAAATTTTCCATTTCTATAATCGTTTTTATGTAGTATTTTCATAAAATCAGGCGGATAACTGATAGAATTCCTTTTGAGATGAAGAAGCCATTTCTCAATCAACCCAGTTTCCAGTGCTTGAAGAATGAATTTGTTGAAGGAAAGAAAGTATGGTGACCATTTTACTACTATAAGATAATATAATTCCGGATGTATTCCATCACTTATACATTTACTAACACTTTCCCCAAAATGGTTCTGCGTCAGTTTCGAAAAAATTTGAAAATTCAAATCGGTTGTCAGATATGTTAGGTTTTTGTGGTAAAGGAAATGCTCGAATAAATGAGAAGTGTCTGATAAATCGTACGTGTCTTCCACTTTATCAAGAAGATTTTGGACGGATATCCTGTTACGAGATACATTAAAATATATGTAATAACTTCCTCTATCTCCTATTGGTATAATCCCACTTTTATCAATGTCTTCAACAGTGTCCATTTGAGATATATCTCGTACAATGTCAATTTTTACAATTTTTTCAAGCATCTCATTGATCAGCATGATTGATACAATAAATAAAAAAGCACATAGGAGCCTTTCTACTTGCTTTTGCGGATATTTAGACAGTGGAATTCCTAGTAAGGCATGGAATATGTTTGATGGTTTCCAGTAACGAGGGTTATAACGTAAGAATCTTGATGACGCCCACACAATTATTATTAAACACAAATAGGAAAGTAATATAATTGTGCCATCTGCCGCAATTTGAAAACTATATTTCCTTATTATGGGAATTGCTAAACATGGACCAGAGTTATGTACTGAATGCGTTGGTTGAATCGAGCAACGTTTGCCTGTAAAACACCGGAAAATATTCAGGCTGTTTTCAACGTTTCCCCAAAAGTCAATCTGGTTACTTTGCAGATCAGAAATTCGTCGATTCTGAAGTCTGGAATGCCTATGATTATATTTTCCAGACTGTTTCGCTTCATATATTATTATGTGCAAAGAAAAGTTCATAGATGAAGCTAAGTAATTGCATATATCTGCAGAAAATCCTGTAGCATATTTGATATTACCTAAACTATCAACGACTGGTTCAAACCGCTGCTCGTCTTCAACTGCTCCCACGTATAAAGGAAAACCTTTTAAATTTTCTACGTTATTAGGAAATAAGTTCGCATTGGAAGAAAAAATGTTTACTGCATATTTATTTAAAAATGGGTCATAATAATGTAAGAAATTTTGACGAGGAAGCACACTTTGAAAATTCAGTAAATTTGGATCCGTCGAACTAACCATGATTGAAGCATCCAAATTGTTTGTTGCTGCTACAAATAAATTGAATAAGAATTTGTGGTACGATGTATAAATATTATTGTTCCACAAAATTATTAGTATTTTTTGTTTATAATTTAATTGCATTATTGGAAAGTTATTGAAATTTAAAAACTGAATGAAGAGCTCAAATGGGTGTAAAAACTTTGATTCATTTTCGGAACCGTTAACACCATTCATTGAAGAGAAAATTATAATTAGCTTTGAATGTTGATAATAATTGAATGTTTCATCGGTCAGTCGGAAACGCCTTGGAAGTTTTATTATTGCAGCAGGTGTTTGTTGCATGATTGTTTGTATAATATTTTTGAACTCCCACGGATTGTGAGGATTTCGATCATCAACAACAAGAAGAACTTGGTAAGGATGCACATTATTGCTGATCTCTGTAGATATGTGCTGAATCCAGGTGTTTCCTTTAATACTTGCAGCACATTGTATGGCGATAAAAATAATAAACCATTTGTTATTAACAGACATATTTTGTGCTTAATGTGCCACTTTAGAAAAGACTCCACAAGTCTGATAATGAATACGTCTATCGCCTTCCGTATTGAGTTTACTAGTGCAATAATGACACTATCATTTCAACATTTTCCTGAATACAAAAATGGTCAAAAGTTGAACAATTCAGTTTGACATAAAAATCAATGGTTAAAAAATGGTGATTATCAAAAACGCTGCTATAAGACGGAGTGACATATGTTCCCTTGACATTTTGAAGTACTGCGTCGAATATGCCAGTGTTAGATTAATAGGCAAAATATATTTTTGACTAATACTTATACACTTATTATTTGAACGTAGAAGTAATATGTCATAAATTGTCATGTAGTTGACATAGAAATCAAATATTTTCTTTTTAACGAGCTACACGTGCAATTGCTGATGTCATTCATGTTCTTGTTTATGATACTGATCTACATGTCATACAAAAATTATATTTTCAAAACATGTCGATATTCCAAAATCGAGTATTTTATTTTGTATTATTATGTAGTATAACCTAACTAATCCTTGTTCACTTTTTAATATTGAGCTTGTACTCGATGTATTCTCAAGATTTGCCTAACTATTGATTTGTTTACATTTTTTATATAAAGATTTTCCTTATTAATCATCGAAGATTTGAAAATATCAATTGCTCTTGAACATTTTGTGCTCACGAAACCTATTATTTATATCGATAATCGTATTGTTGTTAAACGTTTTGGAAACGATCATAAAAACACCTTTGCTAATGAATAAATCAGTCTTTTAGTGTAAGCCCTCACAAATGTACTAATACTCACCTTCAAACAAGACTGATTATACCATAAATTTCTTTGAGCCTTATACTAATTGGAAAGTAGATTAGCATATTGATTAACATCCGAAGTTGATAAAAATTCACAAATTACCCTTAATTATTCAATCATTTTTAATTTCTCGAATTTTAACTCTTCATCCATAATACATTCCTGCAATTTTGAATATTTACCAAATTCTCTTCATAAATATTACCCAATAGTCGTAGATGGTAAATAATAGTCCTTGCATCCGCACAAATTCACGACTGGAATTCGCTTTGAACTGTTAATTGAATTCCAACGTATGTTTCAGTCACTCAACAAAATTACGCGCATTTTTCATGGTAATAGAGTTAATTTAAATTAAAAATAGCTATATTATACATAAGTTTCTGAAAACTTGTTCAATTTTTAACCTCTAATGGATTTATTTGTTTATTTTAAGTGACTAGATTTTATTAATACAATCTTTGTAAGTTGTACATCTGTTTCTATTATATTTAAAGAGAATATACGATGCAAAACATAAATATAATAATTTTAATTTTTCTAACAAGGGACTATATTTTTAATAGGTTCTTTAAAATATTATTTAATGCGATTTTGTATACGTAGTAGCTACATAAAATAATTAAATAATTCCTTTAGCACGTCAGTAAATTTTTCTCATATATTTTTAGGCCTAACACTTTCTTGAACCCAAGCACTGAATCTGCTTCAACTATTTATTTTGTTTTTCATGCAAAAGTATGAAAAAAATGATAAAAACATGTAATGAATGTGTACCAAAATATATTTCAAACTTATTAGTTATTAGACTAGATAACATTCGAAGTTTTATTTATTGAGTAAAAATAAAATAGATATAATAATATATTGATTGTGATCAGAGTCATTTACAGGGTTAGGAAATGAAGAAAAACAGGTTCGTCTAATTTATTCGCTGCATATAATCCGATATAATTCTTATTAAGAATGAAAATATGCATCAAAAGAAAGGATAGGATCTGTGGTTAAAAACATGAAGATTGACTTATTCGTCATATTAATTATAAATCTACGAATAAAAAACAAAAAATGAAATATTTTTACATTTCACATATAATAGGATTAATGCTCCCGAATTCTTAAAAACACCAAAACTGTTCTATTTATATAATTTCAGATGCAACAGCAAATTGAATCACAACTTTGTATTAAAAATTTTTGTTGAACGTAGTAGCACACAACATTTATGTTTCGCCACAAAAACTTACTAAAATGGACATAAACGGTGTTTTCCGTACTTATAGGTTAGGATATCTCAAAATCTTGATCTGATAGAACAATTCTGCGGCCAGGGTTAGATTTTGCGAATCGAAAACCATTGAATAAATATAGCTCTATTTCTGGCTATGGAGATCGTCCTTATTTTGCAGGCCTGTGTAATTTATGAATACATAAGAAAACAATTTAATTAAAATTTCCAAGGTATGTTTCAGTCACAAGTTTGCATATTAACCTAAACAAGTTTACGATTAATCGCAAAATGAAGTTATAAAAACTCTCACTGTCAAATGAACTGGTCAAAGCAAAAATCATTAGGGAACAGTTTTAGAAAAATTAATTTAATCTTCTTATTTTTATTAATTGTTAGGAAATTGAAATAAAATAAATGCAAAATTTATATGTATTCTTATTGAGTTTATTGGTGTGGGCGCAAATATTAATGAAATATGTGACTTAGTGGCACAAAAACGAAAAAAATTTCTTGTATGTAATATTTGGGGATCATTAACATAACTGCAATATTTGAATGATGGGGAATAAAATTCAGATAACAAAACATCTGTTATGTTTTAGTCTCTTTGAATCGTGATATTTATTCATATTTAAATTCGTCGTTAATCTCCATTCAAAGATCACGTATTACATATTTATTACAATATATTCGAAAGAACGCACCGTTTTCATAATATTCTCATAAAGCTCATGTTACATTGTGCACTGACATAATTCAAAGTACAGATCATTCGTTTGCAAAACGGCGTATTGCTCTTTGCACCCACGTGGATTATACCAATAACAAATTGTTATATATTTAATCGGTAGACCTTCGGAAAAGCAGCCTATTCGATGCATTTGATGTATTTTTGCCTCCTAAAAATGAATATGACAATAGAAATTGGCGCTCGGCTGTATTTTGACCGCTACAATAATACGAAAAATGCTTTTCTTTTAACTCTTTCGCATTTATTTCGAAAAAATGTTTCAAACAAAAGTTGTAGATCGGAAAATTCTATACAAAAAATGTTGTATACATTATTTTTGTAATCGCAAAAGGAAGCTCGTAAAATAGGAATAAATATGACTAGTGATACGTGTATGTCCTCGGCTGAGTTTCTTCCATGCATCATTTTTTAAAGGCATACAAACGTATAACTAGTCATGTTTGTTCCTATTTTACGTGCTTACTTTTGCGATCACAAAAAAAATGTATATAACCTTTCTTGTACAGAATTTTCCGATCCATAACTTTTGTTTGAAATATTTTTCATCCGATTTTTACTTTTCGAAATAAATGCAAAAAACTGAAAAAATTGGCTATTTTTTTAATGTAGCGGCCAAAATGTGGCCGACAGCCAATTTCTATTGTCATATTCGTTTTCGGGAGGCAAAAATACATCAAATGTACCCTGTTGATTTTTCGATTTCCAATAGGCTGCTCATCCGGAAGTTTACCATTTAATCTAAATAAAAGATATATATGTTCACACTTTACAAGTACATTAATGGCTATTATAGCGTTATGAACTTAACCCATTAACGCCCAAAGCACAACTTTTTTTGCTTCAATTTCAATCGAGTAAGTCATATCAAAATCGAAGTTCAAAAAAATTGAAAGCTACATGTCCTAGGTCAAAATTGAGTTTCAACCATCAGGAATTCCATTATGGCGCCGAATTTCAAAATAATTTCGAAAACATTGGGAAAAGTTTATACTCATCAATTTTTTTCAAGCTATTAAAATATTTTGATTCTATTGAAACTATGCACAAAAGTGCATAAAATATTTGAATTTTAAGGAAAAATTTTACTCTTATACCCCCCATTATTCTAACGATTCAAAATGGCGTCAACAATGAAAATTTCTTTGAAAAATTTCTGGGCAACCTTAGTCATAAACTATTAGCTTGTTTAAAAAATGCTAAGAATGAAAAGTTCTTACAATTCATAGAGAAATATAGCGGACTTTTTTCAGAATTTTTAAATGATATTTTGATTTTTTTTCAACATTTCAATTTATTTACGAGTTAAGTTCCGAAAAAATTACAGTGTCTTCTGTAATGAATTCTAAGAGGTTTTTGTTGTTTGTAATTTTTTCCAAAAATTGATAGTTTTCGAGTAAATGATTTTCAAGGATTTTTTTCTCGAAAACTATCAACTTTTGGAAAAAATTACAAAGATAAAAAAACTCTTAGAATTCATACAGAATCCACTGTATTTTTTTCGGAATCTTTCAAAAAAATGTTGAAAAAAATATGTAACAAAAAAATATAAGTGGAGTGAAAATTTTCTTGAATATTTCTTGAATTAATCTTATACGTATTATATTTTTACCAATTAATAGCTAAAATGTTTATGAATTCAAAACAAATTTATTTTGCTCCCGTTTCCTTCAAATTCTAGAACGTATCTGTTTTCGACGTGGTATCTTAGCATCGCATATTTTATCGTATATATTATAAAATATTTCCATCACATTAAATTTCGTACGTGTAATTACAATCTTTGCACGTAATACGTGCACTTTATTGTATCGATGCACATACAATTCACCGATAAATATAAGAATGGAAATGCCGCAACCGATGCCGAGTGTAAAGCTCATAAAAAAGACATGTAGCTCTTTCGAATTAACTGCAATATACATGTGTGTAGCATTTTTCAATACAAATGATGTATCAGCATTTAAAACATTAGTAGCAGCTGTAAAAAGTGGTCGGAGTATTATGTCTATCATGCCCGTTTCCTGCATACGAAGAACTAAATTATTGATTGCAACAAAATATGGTGACATTTTATGAATAATAAAGAAATAGAACAGCGGATGAATTCCATCAGTTATGCAATTAACAACGGAATTCGGAAAATTTTCCCCCATAAGTTTCGAAATCCCTTTAAATCTCATTTCATCCATAATAATTGTTATGTTCTTATGAATCAGAAGATCGCGCAAAATAGAGAACTCCGACATCTCGAAGTATTCTATTTTCTTGATTAAACTCTGGACAGCTTTCCTTTCAAGTGAACCATCATAATAAGTTACAAATGTTTGCTTGCGTCCTAATGGTTTCAGATTACTGTTGTCAATGTCTTCAAGAGTTTCTAATGTTTTTGTTTCTCGTCGAGTAATATCTAGTCTTACAATATTTTCAAGTAACTCGTTACTTACAACAGTAGAAGCGATAAATAAAGAAGTAAACATTAGCCTCTCTACTTGCTTCTGAGGTAATCTGTATAATGGAATTCCTGACAACGCGTGGAATATATTAGTGGTCCACCAATATCGATGGTCAAAGTGTAAAAATCGGGATACACTGAAGATTATTATAATCAAACAGATACATGAAGTTAATATGATGAATCCATCTGCTGCTATACCAACGTTATATACTTTTGTAGATATGGCCATTAAGCATATTTTGGCATTATGCAAGGGGTGCGATGGT
The DNA here is from genome assembly GCA_030407085.1 of Trichopria drosophilae. NCBI lineage: Eukaryota > Metazoa > Arthropoda > Insecta > Hymenoptera > Diapriidae > Trichopria > Trichopria drosophilae. The sequence continues at coordinate 96,874,292 of CM059586.1, read as the reverse complement.
TGAAGGAGACATTGTTCCCTTAGAATACATTGACGCATCGGTAGATGGTTCTCCATGTGTAACCAAAAATCAAGCGTCCCATTCATAAAGTCGTCAGCCCATTGTTTCCCTCTGAGCCTTGCGTGCATGCGACTGAATTTTCCAGAATATCGGCGTTCGTAAATTATCCAGTGCAAAGAAAAATTCATAGCTGCAGAAAAGTAATTACAAATTCCAGCATACGGTCCAGTAGCATACTTAATATTCCCGAAAGAGTCAACCACTGGATTAAAGTAGTCGGTATCCTCAATTGTTCCAACAACCAGTCGATACCCATTCATATTTTGTACTTTATCTGGGAATAAGTTAACTTTGGAAGAAAATATTTGGACATCGTAGAAAAAAATAAAAGGATTATAGTAATGAAAAGTCTGAAGACTTCTTTTGCGTTTCTCTAAATAATTTAAATCCGTAATTGTAGAAGTTGCAATTATCGAAATATCCAAATTCTGCGTCATGGTTAGCCACAAATCATATAACAGTTTATCATAGGCCATTCCAATGTCCCTATTCCACATAATTAATATAAATTTTGTTTTCGAACCTATTTGCCCCATTACTACGTTATTCATTTGTACATAGTGAATAAGATTTAAGATATCATCAAAATATTTTGATTTATTAATAGTAACACGAAAGTCATTCATCGACGATAAAATTACCACTAATTTTGAATTCTGAAAATAGTTGAAAGTTTCGGCATGCGACTCATTTAAATACGTTGTTCTCTCACGCCAGTTCACAATTGCTGTCGGTGTTTGTTGCACGAATGCTTGCACAATATTTTTTAACTCGGATGGATTCTGGTCATACCGTTGATCAACAACGAGAAGGATTTGATATGGCTTTAAATTCTCTCGAATCTGTGCGCTAAAATGCTGAATCCATCCATCATCCCCTTCAACCTTTCCTAGAAGTACAGTTGCGATCCAAATATTCCACAATTTGATTAAAAGAGACATATTAATTAAATCTTAGGACTTTTACTTTTCAATTTATCATTTTTGAAGGTAGTTTTAATGCACGTATAGTACTTGATGGTGTCGATACTTTTAAAAAAAATGCAGCACGAAGTTTTTTTTTCAAGGGTGCTAATCTTTATTTGCCATCTTGGGTTTGACATGACTGTCAATTTTGCGAAAGTACGTCGATTCTAAAATGCCTCGTGTAATTACTATTTCTTTATGACCATTCTGTGACATGTCAATGGTGATTACAGCAATACATTGAAAGTGTTATTTTTATTTCATATGAATTCGACGTATTAAATGTACACAAAGATTTAAAAATCTCCAAATTTTATAATAAAGACTTCTTGAAAAGGTGTCGATTATGTCGATATTGATGTTATGATAAACCTCAATAAGAATGCCGATATCAGGTGGATATTGTCGGAAGATGATGTATAATGATGAAGATATTGTTAATGAAAAGATTTTTTTAAATTCTTTCCGAATTTCGGCACCAAAATGTTATATCCAGTTAATATTGTCTTTATTATTTTTGAACAATGGTATTAACAGTAAAATAATCCATAATTTTATTGATAAATTTGTTGGCCAATTTTTATAGCCAAAAATAAGGTTTTTAATATTTGTGTTTATAAAAATACATTTCTTTCGACAGGAATAAGAATAATATTAATTGATAAATGCCAGAAATAGCTAGTGGTTTTTGAGGTTGCTGATTACGAATCCAGAATCAGATTTAAAACGTTAAAAATGAAGATTCTAACATGGCGAAGAGTTTTTAAAATCGAACAAAGTACGTTTGAAACAAATTATTCGGGTTCTTTGAAGCCGTTGGTTATGAATTTGATACGCATTTATCGATGTAACTAATACATAATAACTGTAACCATCAATTTGTTACATATCTGTAATGTAATTTATTTTTGGACTGTGCTGTATCCAATTGAGCAACTGAGTCAGGTAAATGCTTCCTTTGTAGAGAGTGCATATGTCAAGAATTACTTATTTCATCCTAAAAGGAATTTACATTCCTGAGATTTAGAACAATACTAGAATGTCCCTTGTAAAGCGTTGGAAAAGTTTAATTTTTGCAAACAGACTAGACATGAAACATAAAGTCATGTTTCGATTTTTCAACATACGTGGAATGACGTAGTACGTCCTTGTCAACCGGGAGTTATGTGTTGGAACATACTTTCATGAAAATGATGATGTCAGTATCGCTGGTATCGCAAAAGTATCGGAAAAGTATTTCAGATATAAAATAAAAATAAAAAATAAATAAATTAAAAACATTTAATAATATAAATTTGAAAGAATTATTTCATAATGTTTATTTAATCGCAAATAAATTTAAAAAAACGTGTTCTCACTCGGATTCGAACCCAGGAACTTCGACTCTCGAACACCTAAACACTCGGGCAATTCGGACATTGTTTACTGGTTACAAAATGACAGATAGTTGAAACAGTTGATTGCTTTCTGTTTCAAGTATTTTTAATTTTGTATCGAATATGCAATAGTTGGACGAGTGGTTAGGTACCGGCTTTGAGAGTTGAAGGTTCAAGGTTCGAATCCAAGCCGGGACACATATGTTTTTTAAATTTATTTGCGATTCAATAAACATTGTAAAATAATTGTTTCAAATTTAAATTATGAAATGTTTTTAATTAATTAATTTTTTTTTCTATTATAAATCCCTTCCACCAGTTGTTAACAATAATGAAAATACGAGATCTTGGGGATGATAAATGCAAACAAAATTATTTAATTCAATTATTATTTAATAACTTGAACATACAATCTTGAAATATATATATGCATTTCTTTTACATAATTATAAATTATTACATATTCATATAAAAATGAGAAGAAACAGATTTTCTGATCATTAAAACTGCATGAATATTAAAGATATTAACATTTTAAAAATTAACTGACAACAAACGGATAAATAACTAGACGTAATGTATCGCTGGTATCGCAAAAGTATCGGAAAAGTATTTCAGATATAAAATAAAAATAAAAAATAAATAAATTAAAAACATTTAATAATATAAATTTGAAAGAATTATTTCATAATGTTTATTTAATCGCAAATAAATTTAAAAAAACGTGTTCTCACTCGGATTCGAACCCAGGAACTTCGACTCTCGAACACCTAAACACTCGGGCAATTCGGACATTGTTTACTGGTTACAAAATGACAGATAGTTGAAACAGTTGATTGCTTTCTGTTTCAAGTATTTTTAATTTTGTATCGAATATGCAATAGTTGGACGAGTGGTTAGGTACCGGCTTTGAGAGTTGAAGGTTCAAGGTTCGAATCCAAGCCGGGACACATATGTTTTTTAAATTTATTTGCGATTCAATAAACATTGTAAAATAATTGTTTCAAATTTAAATTATGAAATGTTTTTAATTAATTAATTTTTTTTTCTATTATAAATCCCTTCCACCAGTTGTTAACAATAATGAAAATACGAGATCTTGGGGATGATAAATGCAAACAAAATTATTTAATTCAATTATTATTTAATAACTTGAACATACAATCTTGAAATATATATATGCATTTCTTTTACATAATTATAAATTATTACATATTCATATAAAAATGAGAAGAAACAGATTTTCTGATCATTAAAACTGCATGAATATTAAAGATATTAACATTTTAAAAATTAACTGACAACAAACGGATAAATAACTAGACGTAATGTAGATGCCAATATCTAGTTAATGTTTTCATTTACGATGAATGGTACTTTTAGTAAATTGCATATATATTGCATTTTGTTCTTCACAGTCCACTTTTTCACGTGTTGTTTTAAAAACACGAGGCGTCCCTTAAGTGCAAAGTTATAGATATACTTAGTAATTGCGGTCCTTAAAACTTTCTTTATTTACTACAACTAAGCTAGAAACACAGAATTTGAAATCAAATCAATCAATTAGCACTTCGGGCATTCACGTAATTACACGACATAAATAGAGAAAAAAATATAACATTTAAAATATACATTGTAACATATTTCGCTTACAAAAAATTTTCCTCGTTTTATTGCCATATACGCACGTAATAGATGTAAGGTACCATATCGATTTACATAAAATTCACCAAGAAATATAAAGAAAGCTATTCCACAGATAACCCCAAATGCAATGGACATACAAAAAATAAGAATATTTTGCGGCTCAATAGGATTCTGCTTAAACCCATTTTTCAGCAAGATATTTAACGTTTTATGCTCATCATTGCGAATGATCTTTTGAAGCTCAAATGTATACCACTTATCTACCAGGCCAGGTTCTATTATACGAAGCAGCAACTTGTTGAACATTTCAGAATATGGTGACCACTTGTATATAGCAAAGGTTTGGTATAACATGGGTAGGCCATCGGTTACACAGTTCACAACTGGTTCTCCAAAATATTCTTCTGTCACTCTCAAAAGGTGCTGAAATCTTATATCCTGGACTAAATATGTTATATTCTTGTACATAAGAATGTGTTTGACGACAAATGAATGGGAATAATCAGTCCTGCTTTCAGCTTTATGAATCAAATTTTGAGCTTCCTCCATATCACTGGCTAAGATAAAACTTGATTGGTAAACAATTTTTTCTCCTATTGGTATTACTCCACTTTCATGAACATCATCGAGGGTTTGCATTACTTTTTGTACTTTCTGAATGTCTACTTGTACGATCAATTCAATTAATTCAATGGTTAGTTTAGTTGAGGCAATAAGCAAGGAAGCAAACAAAAGTCTTTCGCAATATTTCTGCGGAAAATTTGATAGTGGAATACCCATAATAGCGTAATATATAGTACCAACAACCCAATAAGAATTATTGAAACTTAATAATCGTGACGTAACCCAAACTATCGCAATTGAACAAATGCATAAAGTTAGTATGACGACGCCATCTGCTAGGATTTTGACATTGTACTGCGAATGTATTGCTGTCTCTAGGCACATATCCGGAAGAGGTATAAATTGCATTGGTCGCCAACTATTACTTGCATGGTTTTGAAGTGCAGCTAGTAGGCTCGTCGGTCTGCCCCAAAAATCAAGCATTCCATTCGGTATATCATGATCCAGTTGAGCCCATGGTCGTGAATATTTTTCATTATATTTTCCAGACTTTCCTTCCTCGTAAACTCGTACGTGAATCGAAAAATTCATAACTGAAGCAAAGAATACAATGTATCGGCATAGAAACCTCTGATGATCCATATATTTCCAAAATTATCAACTGATATGTTGAAAAAATATGCATTGTCTTCTATACCGATGCTCAACGTATGTCCATTGAAATTATTCACTTTATTAGGAAATAAGTCTACTTCTGAAGACAAAGGTCGAACAATATACTGACGATTAAATGGATTAAATAAATGAATAACGGGAACGCTGTCTTTCATACTTTTTATGTTTAATATAACTGAATTCGTAGGTATTGCAATGATTGAAACGTCCAAATTATGCCATGGTGAAGTCCAAAGTTTATTTAAGAAATGTTGGTGTGAAAGTAGAACATTCTTTTTCCACAAAATTATCATGATTTTTGGTTGTGAACTGTGCGTCATTAAAAGGTAATTGGCATTTACGTACTGCAGAAATCCATCGATCGTTTGATAGAAGTTGTATAATTTTTTGTTCACTTCATTGATTGAAGTCAGAATAATGATAAGCTTAGAATGATGAAAGTAATTGAAAGCTACAGCGTGTTTGTCCCCTAAATATGTGATATTTTCTTGTAAGCTAACCATTGCACATGGATTATATTGCACGATTGTTTCAATAATGTTTTTGAGCTCGGATGGATTATGTTCACGACGTTCATCAAGAACTATAAGAACTTCGAAAGGCTGGATATTATTCCGAATTTCTGCGCCAATGTGCTGCATCCAGGTAACACTTCTGATGAAAGGTATTATCAGTAAAGTAATCAATATTCTAATTATGATAAACATTATATATTTAATGTTATTCATCACGATCTTGCTTTCGTTTTCATAATATGTTTTAAAAACTCAAGTTGACCGGTAAGTCTACAGTCATTTTCAATATTTATGTCTCACGAAAAAAACACATTACCAATGTAAAACGTTTTATCTTTTTATTATTGCATCCTCGGCAGTCTGCAACAGAATATACAGTGAAGTGTTATTGAAGCTGTCTTTTTTGTCTGCATTCTATGTATTTCAGGGTCAAATGTAAAATCGAAATATTGGAAAAGTTTCGATTTTTTGTCCAAGTCACGACGTTTGACCATGCTCTTGTCATTCTTGGTAATTGATATATAATAACAGCAACTTGGTAATAGGTCGCAAATTTCGACTTATACTCTTAAACCCTAATTTCTGTAAATCTTTAAAATTAGTTTTGTTTATAATCAATTTGCCCAGCAATACAACCTTACATATGTTTATCTTTTACATAAAATAAAAATTTAGTTATTATCCACAAATTTGCTTAATGCGAACTACTTAGAGAGAAAAATATTGTATCCGATAACATACTGATGTTACCGGATAACATACTGATTGTACTAGTAGATACCAGTATGGTACTAGTCCTCGTTAGTAATTGTTTAATTCTCTATACTGTCACACTTAATTGTTTATACTGTCTTATTTGTTTGCTTTGTTAATGGTTGTTTGCTCTGAGTTTCCATTAAGGAACATTTTTACATTATGGTGTCAGTTACTAACGCTAAAATTAAATCGATCTTTTGTCTTTGAAAGATTCTTTAGAAGATTTAACCATTATAAAATCATTCTACACTTCATACAGATATTGGATTTATAGTTAGACAATTAACGAAGATATTCATGGGCGTTTAATCAATTTGCATCATAATTCGTTGATTAGACTTTCTCTGCAAAACATTTTGATGCAGTAAGGTAAACGTATCAATGACGGGACACGTACCCATTGCTGGATAGACTAAGCGATATTCGTTTGTTCTCTAGACAAGCATTTGGTTGTCCAGCTATAGGGTCGTTTTACTGAGGGTCCAGCTATTGGTACGTTTACCTCATATCCGTCTATAAATTTCAAATTATTAATGTGGGATGTAAGAGTAAGGGTGGGACCACTATGCACTCGAAGTGTCTGTTGAGATTTGCAATCGAAATTCGAATTAGGTATAGATATATTTCGACCTTAATAAATCTATACTTCTCATATTTAATTGTATAACCTAAATTTTGCAAAAAATAGAATTTATCATGCACATAATTTCCATAATATAATCGTTGTTTTATTCTAAAATAACTATGAATCCTCAACACAAGGCGAAAGAATTTGATTAAAAGTAGCATTTTCGTTTCTTTTTTATTCCGTTGAGAATGTGAAACATTTTTGGCTCTTTCATAATAAATCGAATTGGCGAGTGCATGCGCGACTCCAATGGTTAAAATTCTTTAAAAATGGAAATATGGCTTTATAAAAACCAAATGAAGAGAGAATTGTTCCAAAATTGTATTAATTTTCAAAACTAATTTTTTTTAATATCAGAAAGGTGTATGTTCTATTAAGACTATTGTAGGAAGTACTATTGCACATAATGAAGGAAGAATTCAAAATTATTATTGATGAAAATGACGGCATTTTTTAGATTTTCGAAAAAATTGTACAGAATATTTCTTATAATATCATGAGAGTAATGCTGCAAACGAGAAGTCAGTGTAATCGTTGGAACAAAATTATTTCACTGTTTTGTAAAGTGTCGAGTCGGGTCGAGCAAATTTTGAGGAAGCAACTTCCAGAAGGAAAGTTAAATATGTAGTGTATATTTAAGTTTTCTGGAAAGTTCTAGAAAAAGTAATGCTATAATCATAAAAGTATTAAACATAAAAATAATGAAAATTACGAACATAAAATATTTCAGTTTCTAAACTGATAATACTGAATAATACTACACCTAGATGTTGATATTCCACGTATATTTGGTAAGTAGAACTTATATTTTTATTATTATTTTAATAAATATAATAAACCAAAGAATGAAAATTAGACCCGTTACAATTCTATTATTTTTTATCATTTATTAGTTAACAGTAAAGGGAATAAATCTAATAATTATTAGATATCAAAAGTTGCATTTAGAACATTAACAACATTATCTCTATACATAAGATAATCATCGTCAGATGAAATCGAATGGTCATGTGTATAACTCAACAAGTAAAAAATCATAGCAGAAAAAATATCCATTTAGCGTTTTCCATCATTCTCAAATATTACAGAATTTTTTTTTTATAAGAAACTACCAAAAACCCTTTTAAAGTCACGTGGACATCGATAATACAACTAAATGATATAAAACCAAAATGCTTAATGTCAATAATTTGTTTTGTACAATTCTGTTTCCTGACTTTAATTTTGTGTTTAATTTTACGAATGCCAAAAGTTTAAACGCTTTCAAAATTTATTTAATTATTTTTAACAGTTCAAACACAATGTACCTTACAGATACTTAAATAATGGACACTAGCTAATTGTTTCCTGTTTTTACTATTAAAAATTTAATTTATAAAAATCATGACGAGGACGCCTGCACGTCGCAAAATATGTGAAGTTCTACTTCATGACTTTTGCAATAACAAAAATAATATTGTGAAATGGCACACGTCAATTAATTCTTCCTAAACGTTCATATTTTTCGTAATTTGAGACATTTATTTAGAACGTGCAGCTCCGGATGATTTTTGTCCTAATTTACCAAAAACAACTAACACTAATATAAAAACACTAGTTTTGTTTTAATAAACAATTTAAGTACTTACTTATACTTCATGAAAAAAAAAACATAAAACTTGTCTATTGAAGTTTCATCCACGTACTAATTGTTCATTTGTTTTGTCGTTAGCTCAAGGCAATTGACACAACGGCGAACATAGGATGTGGAAAGAAAACAACACTATAAAATATCTTACTATGATATAAAATAATTAAAATGGTTATTTTAGTAAGTAAGCCAATGTATAGTCCCTATCTAAGTGGGCTTATTTAAATTCTCACCTTTCTTTCAGCCAAATTTCTTACTTAATTCCACATTTCAGTCGCGTTTCCTGTATTAATTTAAGTATTGCTTTTTACAATCAATTAGTAATCAATTCGAAAAAATATATTTAAACGACATACATTATGTGCAAATGTGTTTTATTTTGGTACTTTGTTCTGTAAAACTCTACGTAAGTAGATTAATTTGTTATATTTAGCATAGTGTATGTATACCCATGAAACCTCATTGACAACGAGAAAGAGAACGAAAAACGATCGAGAAAAGTCCTTTCTCGTCAGATCAGAATTGGATCTGAGGCTCAGAATTTGAGGGAGAAAACATAAAAAGTCCGAAGAGTAAGAGTTTTAAGTTTCAATAAGTGAGGGCTCGTTTACAAGCATTTTTTAAGCCCTACAATTCATCCACAAGAATGTATGACCTGCGATGAATATTTCTGAAGTTATGGTCTCAATAATGGGAAAATAGATGAATTTTTTCATTTTTCACATCTAACTTATTTGGCTAAATTGCTAACGAAATATTGCATAGGAAAAAGTTGTGGAGCTTGAAAGGATGAAGAATTTCCCCCCTTATCCTCGTAATGTCGTAGAATTAGCCAAAAAGCACGTTTGGTACACGTAAAAATTGTTTTTTTTTTAACCGGTTTTTTGAGGCTATAATTTCAGAGATATTCATCGCAGATCAAATGTTGTCCTCGAAAAATTATAGAGCTTAAAAAATGCTTGGAAATGAGCCATCATTAATTTAAATAACTTAAAAGCGGGCCGAGTTGTTGCCGAACATTTTTTTCGGAAATCCAATGGTTTGTCTCTCAAATTCTGAGCCTCAGATCCAATTATGTTACCGTACTTTTCCCGTTCGTTCTTCATCCTTTATCTTGTGGTCAACTGAGTTTCGTAAGTATACATACACACAATTTTATTAAATGTTAATAATTCATTTTTCACGTTTCATTATCATAAGTGCTAGATGTATTGCCCATGTCGATTTATGTATAATTCAATAAGGTGTGTAAAAATCACTATTCCACAAATTATACCAAATGCAATGCACCTACAAAGTTCAAAAATATTAATCGACTTAAAACTGTTCCGTGAAAGCTATTTACTAGCAAGAAATTTAATGCCGTATGCCCATAAAGCCGTATGGCGACTTGTTCTTTGTAGATGAAATTTATACCACTTGTCTAAAAAACCGTTTCTATTGTAAGAATTAACAATTTATTGAATGGCTTAGAATATGTACACCATTTGGCTATTTTGACAAGGAATTTTGTTTTTGTTTATATTTACAATGACTTAGTGGGCGATCTTGCTTTTGATAAACATACAACTTGGCACGTAATATATTTTTTTCCAATTTGCAACTGTACGTTTAATGACGATGGGCGGCCTTGTCAATCACACGTATTGCGTTTGAACATAGATTGGTTACAACTATTCAAAAAACTGTTTTGCACATCGATAACACTTTTCTGATGTTAGATCCAATTTGACGACGATAGTATTGTAACATTTAAAAATTATATCTGAACCGATAATCTGATCTCTCTATCGAGGTGACATAATTTATTGTTTTAGACTTCGAAAATGTCAAGTCTCGTTTGTTTTGTCATAAAAATCGACATTTGATGATGAGAAGATCTCGGTTATTATGTGCTATGTAATTTTTCCGTAAACATATAAGTTTTTCTTAAAGGATACAATTAATTAATATATTCTTAATAGGATTGGTTTTTTTCGGTCATATATATAAAAGAAATTAAAAATGGTTGAGTTTAATAAAGATTTACAAATTAGAGGAAAAAAAACAAACAAACAAAGGTAAATAAGAGGATTTTTTGTCTAATATAAATAATAAATGAAAACTTAGCAACGTTTCGACTCTGATATGAGTCCTCTTCAAAGCTATGTAAGAAACCGCTGGTAATTGCGTCGTATTTATACTACATTAGTGGATATTAAGTTTTGTATGTGTTGGTAGTGCACTAAGAATAGAGGAACCGTTGACAAACTATGTATGAATTTAGAAAATAAAATGGGATTCATTACCGAAACGGATAGTACGCTTATGGTAGCTTTGATGTTTCGAACCGGATGTTGACGGTATTGTTCTCTTTTTTTATAAAATAATTTTCAAGGTGACCTCTTTTTGCCCAGTTCTTTTCTTTTGCAAGGAATATGGTCTTGTTATAATTAAAATATTGTCCAGTTTCAAGTCTGTGGTTGAGTATACCTGTAAACTGTTCCGAGTTGCAAAAATGGACTCAATTAAATTAAAATACAACCGTTCAAAATCACTGGCTGATATTAATAACAGAAAATTATGTTAAAAATGACGTAAATTTCTTGTCTAAGCATCCTTTATGTTATAATTTAGGAACGGCTTATAGTTAGATAGAGCTATTAAATCATGTGATATTGTTTTCAGGAAAAAGAATTTGAAAATTGCCAAACAAAGGAGGATACCCACGAGTATAGGCGATTTCCGCCCCCGAGATAGAACCTCCGAAACTGACAAATTCGGTTAGAGCATGATGAGGACTAACCCCTAATGGAAAACTCGATTGTTTTATCACGTAAAGTTTAAAAAATCATTCTTAAAGTCGCGGATTATATGCACAAGAAAAGTGGTGTAATGTAAGTAGTAACAGTCCGTATTTACTGCGGCAGCACATAGTGAGGCCTATTACTACTCAAATTACACCATTTTCCTATGTATAATCCGCAGCTTTAACAATGATTTTTCAAAACTTACCCGCATGATAAAACAATCGAATTTTCTATTAGTCAACGACTGTTTATGTTTACAGCCTTGAATATTGTCTTCGTTGAATGTAAAAGTTCAAATAACATAGTGTTCATTTGTTGACAAATGAAATAATTTCGGTAGTGCTTTCTATATAAATTTATTATTTATACTCTTTCCTGATTTATGTTTGAAAACTCATTTACAACTTTTAATTTTTATGTAATTTTTTCAATAGTTAACTATATGAACCATAAATACTTTTTTTTAAAAACTACATGGACTGCTCGGTAAGAAAAACTTTTATTTTACTGTATTATGCTGAAGAATTATTTGAACTGCAATTTAAAATAAATATATAAATAAAAATAAATCTTTTACTGGTGATAATTGGTTTTAGTGAAATATTTTCTAACAATTCTGATGAGGAGCTTATAATAAATAGGTTAAAACCACAAACTATTACTTTTTTTTATATCCGTTATTCCAAGAAATAGCCCTTTTTATAAAAAAATGTTTTCACTTAAGAAATAAACACGGACATGAACAATTCACTTTATACGGAAAATTATGTGCTTATGAAAAATGAAGAGAATTGATAAACATAGATGGAAAAACATTAATGTCATTGTTATCATGAAAATGATCATTAAAAAAATCTGAAACATTCCCATCAAACTCGAAACTCGTAAAAATCGAGATTCTCGAAAATCTCTTCGAAATTTTGAAATCGCTTATGCACAACGATTCTGTCAGCGTTTGACTTATTTTCTGTGCACTGATTTCCTGAAGTACTATGGCCTTCTAATAAGTGGGCGGAAGTGGCGCGTTTCTCGCATAAAACAAACAATAAAAATTCAGTGGCGATAAGCCAAATGACGCCTGGGGCACGAAGAAAAGGAAAGCGTATAAACGACGTTTCTTATGCCAAATGTCTTCATTACGTAATAAAAAAAGGTTCTTTTCAGACCATTCGAAGGCATTAAGCTGAGCTTACGTTGTTCCGTTTACCAACGATTTATTGCAGATTTACTGTGGAATAATCCGTTTGATCACGTTGATTCATATACGCGATAAAACTCTAATTCTTCTCTGAATCGTCGTGTCCACTAGTCCGCACGAACGTGTTGAACCATTTTCGATTTGCATCAAATGCCATTTGTGGTTTAATAAAAAATGATCAAATATAAAAAGAGGTTATAAATATTTCGAAAATCTTGAGTTTCATCTATTAATGAAACTGAAAAATATTAGGACATTTTATTAAACGTTCGACAAAAATTCTTGATTGCGATTTTGTCTGCAGTTATATTAATTCTCATTCTTCAGCAGTTTTGAAAATATCACATATAGCATAGATATGAATGGACTAGTAATATTGAATCGAATTATAAATGATTGTTTAGTAATATAGGGTACTAATACAGTTACTAATATGCGAATCATGGTTGTTTGGTGTATCATAAAAAAAATCTGCATTGATGAGTCTCTAGATCCCCTATCGTTACGTAAACGAACCTAAAGAAAATTTATCTCATGTCACATTACAGGCATTTGACCGACATAAGCTACCTAACTTTCCACTAGGTGGCGTAAGAAGTCATGCGGCCTAACCGCATGTGGTTGGAGCAGAATTCCTTTAATAAAAATAAACGTTCCATGCGTCAATATCGTAGGGTATATGAATACTTGAAAATTTATATCTAATCCTAAATTTGTTATTTTCTTAAGTGTGAAATAAGGATCCAATAGTGAAAAAAAACATATTTTCATTAACTTTTTATTTCTTTAGTCAATTTAAAGAGAAAAACGGCCGTACAATTTATGAGTCTGTTCTCGTAGATGTTCAACGAGCAATTCAAATGTAAATCCGTGAACTTTTCTTGGACTGTGCAGATTTTGTATGATATTATTTTATTCTTTCACGGATATTTTTTCATTAAAATTACTTTCCAGTACTAATTTTAAATATTGTATTTAGCCATAGTCCCCAAAATTCATCGAATCTAAGTTTAAATTTGATAAATTATTCTTCACGCGCAGTGTTCACTAAGATATGTTGGGTCTGACAAAAAATGTAGGCTGCATTTGGTATAAAAATGAATTCAAAATATTACACTAAATATTGCCATAATGATATAATTCAAAGAATTCCCTTAATAACATAGTTTAGTAACCTAAGTAGAAAAATGCAGTAATCAAACAAGATTGTAAGAAGTAATAGCCCGAAGCGTGTATTGTTTGCAACAGAAGTCGACTGTTACTACTGTGAGACTACTATATTTTCATATGTATAGTTCGCGGCTTCAACAATGTTTTTCTTTAAATTTTCACGTAGTAAAATAAACAAAATAAATAAAATTCATAATTTATCAGTTCCGGAGGTTCCACCTCAAGGGCTGAGATCACCTAATTGTTCACCTTTTTTTTCAAAGTCAACTTACTCAAATTTCCGTCCAATTCGTCACGGCTTTGGAATTGATTATAAAAAAAAAACATTTTTTCCGGTTGAAAAATTCGGTTGAGTGGTAACCTAATAAGATTATAAATTTTCACTTTCATTAGCGAAAATAAGTGAAACCAGCAATATTAAATTGTTTCTAGATTTTTCATTATAAAATTTTCCATTAAAATGTTGTAGTTTCTGGACATCTTTATAAAGAAACACCTATTAAACGTGTATTTTATATTGCAATAAACGGAAAAACAAAAACTAAATTTGTTACTCAATCTCCGAGAATAAAAGAATATCTCATTTTTATATATTTCACGTATTTTTATGCACATTACTATGAATAGATGATGTTGAACAGTCATGTTAAAAAGCTGGGCTGGATCTACTTTTAAGTGTTTTTTATCATATAACACGCTATCAGAGTTATGAAAACATGTAAATGTTTCAAGCCATATAATTCTATTTTCATCAAGTTCTTGAAGAGTTTTCGTAGAAACTTGTTCAACTTTTGCACGATACGGACCAACTAATCAGTAGTTAATATATACTTGAAGTAATTAATAGGAAACTAAACAGAAGTCTTCATATTTTCTTTTGGGTCAAAGCTCGTATCTAACTGCGTGGTAATTATTTTCGCATGTCTTGAATGGTAAATACTGTACCTCAATAATTGTTAAAATGCGATTAAACAACCAGTGAAAGTTGCTATTTAAATTCTGTCTATCGCAAAGACATTGAAGTATCAGCACATTGAATGCATAAACTTTCAATGTATTGAAATAAATCCTTATATGATTTATCAAAACAATATCCTGAATATCTGTAAAGTTTTGTTTCATGTTGCACTCATTGATATGATAATAATTGACATCTTTCGGTGCATATGTTTAGCACACGTACTATCTAAATTTTATAGAATTCACTCTTTATGAATTTAATGTAATGAATTTTCATACTTAAGATGGAATTTTCCCTTTTTCATTAAGGCGATTCAAGGTTTACTGCATAAAGTATGATTTTTTACTTAAAAAATTTTGAGGGTAAACTGTCCATTGACGGAATAATTAAAAATAGTTACTTTTGTTGAAGTTATTTTTAAAAGATATTATGTAAAACAATTCATTAGTGATTTCGTGCCACGGAGAGAAGAAAAATGGAATATTTACTTATAATGCGGAACTTTTTACTAAACGACGGAGTAAAAATAGGACACTGAAGGGCACTCGTTGCCAATACAAATGTAGATTATTTTGACGAATGATAAGTATGTATTACTCTCCTCCATACGAAAATTTCCAACGGAACGAAGTAACATATATGGCATCGTAAAATTTGGAACTTCTATTTATTCAACGTGCGGCCGTTTTCTATCGCTTGCGCAAAACACGACATCTATTATCATTCCTGTGATACAATCCCCACGAAAATTTAAAATCAATTTCTAATTAAGATCTTTTTTGGCGTTCAGGTGCTGTGTAATGTAGTCCAAAAAGAAAAATATTGCTGTTTTCGTAGTTTCTTTACTCTCCGTCCGTTTTCATGTGAATCGGCAAATATTACCAAACGGTTGAGTAAAGTATCCTTCAGAAAAAAGAAGTTTTCCTTCTTGTTGTATACATTTCGCTTAGTTTATTGTACTAATTCATGAAAAGGGCACAATTCTACATTTCGACTAATGTAAAAGTTGCTTCCTATTAAGATTAAATTATACTGTAATTTTATAAAGTATTTCCAATTTTTAAAAATTTATTTACTTTTCCGGCTGGGTAAAATTTCCAAACACTTTACTTTCTGATGTAAAGTAAATATTACCATGAAGAAATATAAATTATGCTGACTTTACTGTAATATGTATTTAAAAATCAGCAAGTTCCGAAAATTACCAAACGTTTAGTACATTTTCGTTTTTGTTTTGTACAATATCTATTTCTCTTTTCTCCGTGTGCTCTCCAAACATATAAGAGATACCTCTCCCTTTCTGAAATTAAAATGAAGTCACTCTTGTAAAAAAGTGAACTTCTTTATGGATGTATAAATTTCTCCGAATGTAGTTTTGCCATTATAGTTGCTTCGTTTTCACTCCATAAAAAATGAATTTTCTATCCCATAAATTAAAGAATCATCACCATCATGGGAAATGTATCTCCCATTCAAAATATTTTCGATCATGGATGGATCAGCGATGTGTATTAATTTCTTTACGAATCTGACTTTAAAAGTCATTTTTCTTAATTCTTGCAACCATATTGCTACAAATATTAATAAATGCCAACGTTTTATTGAACCCAGTATTAATTTACATACACCAGGAAGTTCAGTTCATCTATTGATTATTATCGCACAATCTGAATCAAAATAGAAGATTTTCTTTTGTCATATTTAAAATGTAAAAGTACAGAGAGAGACAAAAATCAGTGATCTATTAACATTTCCAAAATTTTATGTCCGAAATTTATATTTACTTTCAGACAGTATTATCAATACGATTGAGCAACATGATAAATTCAATACTTCGAAGAGCAAATAAAGTAAAATTAATGAGCAAAACATTTTTAAAAATCATTTCGGACTTTGTCAGTAAAATCAATATCTATAAAAAACGCCGATGCTAACGTACCATGGGCTGCAATTAATTCTGTCTTTCTCCTTTCATGGATTAAATTTTTGAGGGAAATGTTGTTACTTAATCGATATTTGATGCTTTGTACTTAAACTTTAGAATGCCCTATCTAGTTGCTATTAATATTTTGAAAACGTAGGAACAAATATGGATGAGAGTTGTCGAATAAAATGCTAGTGATAAATTCGATTTGTTTCTATTTTTTTCAGCCTAAAATTGAAATTTTTCGATCATTTGAAAGGTAAAGCTCCACGACTTGTGCTTTAAAATATTTTAGCTATTTTCCCATAATATGTGACAGCTAAATTATACTGAGGAAAGGTACATTGTATATTATTGTACAATAAATATACTTTGTACAATAAGGTTCAACAAATTGAATATCTAGATATCAAATTTGTTTCAAAATTGTAAATTTTACCTTTTAGAACTTGAACGTACATTTTTCCTGGTTAATGGAACATTTGTATCTTTGGATGATAATTCCATTTGGACTGAATTTCAAAGCGAATGCACTCATTCACGCTATTAGTTAAAACTTCTGCGTAATCGTTCAAAATAGGAAACTGGTTTTTAAATAACATATTAGAGGTGTGTTCATAATTAAATTGTTTTCTCAGTTATTGTAAAACCTGAATTCTTAATTTGAATAATCACTCAAAAATTTGTAAAAATAAAACGTTATTAAAATTAAAACAATCGTCTATCTTAAAATTCTTCTGATTATGCTTAGTAGGTAAGCACTTAACAAAAACAAATTATAAATAAACATACTATAACAATTTTGTTTAAAATTTGCTTGAAATTTGTAATTTGCATTAAAAGGATGACCATATTACGGCGGCCTTTGTCAAAGTGCATCGTTCAAGTTTTTTTTCGAAAAGCGGAAAGGGATCGTGTGGGCTCTCTCGCTTTTAGCTGAAATATGCTTCAGTGAACCCAACGCGCATTACTGTCCACGATAAGTACAAAATACTCCCGAGTTGATTGTAGCCATCGTCCCAAAAGCGACGAAATTTGAGAGAATCTCTAATTTCACGGGAGTCGAATATGATTGTTTCATTTGCAACGTCCGTATTGCACTGATGAAAATGTGCCACGTATGCAAAGTTTATGAAGGCTCATGATAGCCACTGATAATAAGGTTAGAAATCTATTCATTGTTTATAAGTTTCGAAATGCATGTGCAATTATATGTCGTTTGTATTTAAAACGAACTTGTATTTTTTACATAAAAACATTTCAAAAATATCAGTTTATTTTCGGTTCGATAAGGACATAATATCACGGATTAACATTCTCAAAAAATATAAGCACTAACAATATTTATTGCCGTATTCAAGCTACAAATGACATAACAGACAAGGAAAATCTGAAACCCTAATCATTGCCACAGCACAAAAATTTGTAATTATTCGTCGATTCAATAAATGGAAGTAAATATGTTAACAAAATTTCGTTGCCCGACTAAAGATAACCAATTCTCATGCGATTTTATCGGTAGAATCTGAATATTATATTAAAAATATTGGATTGGCTCTAGTTTTGTAGCAATTTAGGTTTAAAAGAGTACAAAAATGCATATTTTGCATTCTTTGAGCTATTAGAAAACTGTAACGCGACCCTCTAAAACTGTCTGCATATGACGGATTAGTACCTTAAATATTGTCCTTTGAAGCCCAAAAAAAAATACTACAGAATTAATTTAATATCAAAGTAAACCACCATATTTATACGTTTTTGTAGTCGCTGAATAGGAATCCGTTGTTCGTTTGACCTCATCCGGTCTTAGTCAAGAGCAATTGAAGGTCAAATATAGTGAATCAATTTAATATGAAAGTCAATCAGTATATTTATACGTTTTTAGGGTTGCTACATCCGAATCCGATGTACATTTGACTTCATCAGATGTAGGTGAGGGGAAATTAAAGGTCAAATATAAATAATCAATTTAATATCAAATCAAACCACTATATTTATACGTTTTTAGGACCGCGGATTGTGAATTCGATGTCCGGTGGCAGAGAGTCAAGGTCAATCAAAGGTCAAACATAGAAAATCAGTATGATATCCAATTCAACCAGTATACACGTATATTTTTCATATCGCTGAATTTGAATTCGATGCCCATTAGATCGTGGCAGAGAGTCAAGGTCAGTCAAAGGTCAAATAGAGGGAATCAGTATGATATTGATTTAAACCAAACACGGTATCTGTTTATCACGTGTAATAATACACTTTAAACCACGTATATTTTTAAATCACTATATATCCCTACTTAATTTATGTGATTATAGTGAGGAACAAGGAGAAAGATTCACCCCGATATTAATGAAATGGAGAATCGGTATCAAGGCAGATGCAATATAAATATGCTAGTCAATTACTGCAGTTCTTTAAAAAAAGATTTATTTTTGCTTCATTTTTTAATTACAAAGCGGTCCGATATTGTCCGAAAGAGTAGTAAGTCAGCACTGTGTAAGTCAGCATAGTGATTTAAAACATATTTGTATTAATGTTTCCCTGATGACGTAAATACAACAATTGTTCTACATTTGTAATTTGATATTTTGATTACCTTTGAGGTAGAACTGATATTACATTCATTTTCTACATTTATCCTTCAATTGCCCTTGACCTAGACTGGATGAAGACAAAAGGACACGGGATTCGCATTCACGGACCCTAAATAAATAAAAATATACTGGTTTACGTTCATATTAAATTGATTCTCTACATTTGACCTTCCATTGCCCTTGTCTTAGACCCGATGAAGTCAATCGTACATCGGATTCGGATTCAGCGACCGCAAAAACGTATAAATATATTGGTTTACATTCATTTTAAATCGATTCTCTACATTTGTCCTTCAATTGTCCTTGACCTAAATTGAATGAGGTCAAACCGACACCATATTTGGATTCAGTGACCCCAAAGATGTATAAATATAGGGGTTTACGTTCATATTAAATTGATTCTCTATATTTGACCTTCCGTTGTCCTTGACTTAAACCTGACGAAGTCAAACGTACATCGGATTCGGATTCAGCAACCGCAAAAAAGTATAAATATACTGATTTACTTTCATATTAAATTGATTCACCATATTTGACCTTCAATTGCTCTTGACCAAGACCGGATAAGGTCAAACGAACAACCAATTCCTATTCAGCTACCATAAAACGTATAAATATGGTGGTTTACTTTTATATTAAATTGATTCTCTTTATGTGAACTTCAATTGCCATTACTAGACCTGATTCAGCGACCAAAATACTTATAGATAATAGGTTCTGGTCTTTCCAACCAACCGCTTTTTTTACTATATAGTTTGAAGGTGCATTCTCAACCTGAATATCAGTCATTATATTATCACTACTTCACTATAGGTCCAGATATTTACAAAACCGATCTCTACATTTGGAGTCAATGATTAGTAAATATGGCAAATGCACATAAAAAAAAATTTAGTAAATTGAAGTAAATGGTGAGTCGCCCAGCGGAAACTATATTTTTAGTAGTTATTACAGCTATATTTCTTTAATTTGACTAAAATTAAGTTAATCCAATTTTCATTTAGTCATCTGAACTGCATATAGCTATAGAAACTGCAAAGTAATTGATTCCCGCTGAGTAACTCATATTTTAGTTAAATATACTAAATATTTTTCTCAGCGTATTGTACCTGCACTGAGAAAACATTCAAATCGTAAATGGTTACTAATCTTTCTTCTATATGTGTACACATATTCTTCTATATGTGTACAATTTATAACATGTTTATTAATGTGTTAATTATCCAAATGAAGTGTGCTGCAAAAAAAAGTTAGTTGCAACAGCTAACTTTTATCAATCGAAGTTAAGGACTAGCAACAAATACGTTTAGCTGCTAACTCTACATTCTTTTTAACGAAAGTTTTTACCAGCCTTTTGAAAGAATTGGATGCTATTGCTAACTGAGTTTCAGATAAAATTAGCTGCAACTAACTCAAGTTAGCAGTCGATAGGTAAATAATTTTTGGTCGTGTACTAATCAAATAAATCACACGAGTTAACGAACATGTTATTTGTAGTAATACTATTTATAGTCAGTAACGCCTTACAAAAGTCACGGAGAATTGACAAAATTACAAATTTAGATGAAAAACATAATTTAGAAAGAATCCACCGAACATGGTAATGTGAACAAAGAGTATGGTATTCAGGTATTTTTTTGTAATTTCTGTTGGGGATGCCTAAATATCTAACTAAAATACGTAATAGCTATCATCATTAATATCAGTACATAGTATAGAAGAGTTTTTTTTAATAAAAATTTATTAATAATAAAGCTTTATTAATTCAGCTTGGAGTTATTTTGCTGTACAGATTGGTCTACATTTATCTGCACAGAAATAACATTAGGTTTTTTATACAGTGTAGGAGAGTATTTGATTTTCTTCATCCAGAAACACCCGTATTTAAATCTGTTTAATTTATTATTAAAAGTGAAAATTATTCAAGTTAATTCAAAATTATTAAAGTGATCATTTATTACTGTAAGCCTGAGTTAAAAACTGTCAATCTTGCCGTATATCAGGATGATTATATTGTTTATTCAAATTTTGTTGCCCATATTCGAATTTCAGGCAAATACGCCTACGTATTTACTCACTTTTAGTATTTCATAATTTTGTCAGAACTAATTAATTGTTATAAAATAATACTTTTTGCAAATAAAACAATACCTATGATTAAAAAACGTAATTCTGTACGAGCCATTTTATTTTAAAGTAGCTTATGTGTTATTATTGCCTTAGTTTCATTCGATCCGAAGACCAATACACACCTTCACAAAAATGGTTATAAAAAGAATCGTACAATGCAAAAATAATTTTACTTCCCGAGTATTTAATTTATAAATAAAATTGTATTTGTACACGATGTACAAAATCAAAATAAATGAATAGGAAGTGTATATAATCGGATTACGTATTTTTATCAGGGCATAACTCTTAATGATGGCACTCAAATTAGTTTATAATACCGAATATTGATTCGATTCAATATGCATTAAAATTCGATTAAATTATCGAATGTCACAAGGAAATACTTTTTGAAAGGGTAAAATTACAAATTAGATGATTATATGTTTATGAAAAGATTGTAATGTTTATGCTTGGAATATTTACAGTTTTTAGCAAACTTTCCAAAATTTCTGCTAGTTTTAATTAGAAATCGTATTAAATTTTATTCTCCTCACTAAGGCGTTCTAATGTGCTTCGACGATTTTAACTAAAAACCATAAATAAAAAGTTACTGTATCGCTTTTTCAAAATTCGTGCTCTGTAAGTTTGACAAAGAGAGCTTTTTTTCATAAAGCTCGAAAATTAAAAGGAATAAACAGTTGTGTTCAATGAAATTTGTATGACTCGAATCATCGGAATAACCACTGTCATTCAGCTATAATTAAACTGAATGATAAAGTCATCAATTCGTGATTCCAAGTGAATTAATCAAAAGCGAGGATGTGGAACACGTGTGACGAAAATATATTCGATTTCATGTGTCGTAAGTTATAATGAAAACAAAAATCGAATTATTGCAAAAAAGTACGTAAATTATAAATTAACTTTGACGATTTTCCGCGTAACTTTTGTTTAATTTTATAATAATTTAATATCAAAGTGAAACATGTTGAATCCTAGCAAAATATTGTTGGGACTGTCAGTAATCAGAATATTAATTAACCCTCCTGCGTATATACTGTATTTAGGAGAACAAATATTCAATATGGCGGATCAAAATTAGTAAAAATTGTCCAATTCGTTTGAAACTTTTTACTACGGGTTTCAGTGGTCGCTGATCACACATCTGACGTTAAATTGGCAAAAGTTCAAAATGGCGGATCTAACTTGACAGATGAATTTTTAAAAATGTTTCATATTTTTATTTATTTTCATACGCCATATTGAATTTTGGACATCTGACCACAGATTTATAATCAGCAACCCCGAGAATTTTTTAATTCCAAGTTCATACAAATTAATTAATTGACAAGTCACTTTTTGATAGTTTAGCTATAGAGGCAAGAGGTTATAGCTATTGTCAGAAATCAGCGTATATAGTCATGGTGATATTTATTTACAATAGCATTTAGAGATTATTGTTCTCAAAATAAAATATAAACAAAATTCTTTTTCTATTACATAATTTCAACAACTTAAAGTCATTTTCAATTTTTAAATCTTTTCAGTCCTCAAAGACCAATATAACATAGTTGCACAAGGTGACATTTGCAAATTCTGCCAAGTACATCGAAATTTGGTAAGAACGAATATGTCATCGAAAACTCTAGAATTAAGTTTTTTTTTCAAATTTATAGCAATAAATTCTGATAAGGGCCTGCATAAACGGTCGAAACGTATACAAGTTGTATTTTTCTATCCATTCTGAAAGAAAAATACTTATTTTGAAGTATAAGGACCGTTATACCAAATAACGTTTTGAACAATTTAATAAAAGCGGTCAAGTAAATATAACACGTTTTAAATAACGTATTCGAATCATTAACATTTATAGATAAGTTAGAAGTATATTATTTTGTTACCCTGTTTTGCGAAATACGAAAATTCCAAAATAATTTATGTTAAATTTGATTATTAATCTGAATAAAAAACATTAATATCTATTCTTCAAAAACATTGCAGACCGTTACTGAAAAATAAAAATGTTTAAAAAACAGCCTTTTATTAATAATATCTGCTTTATCCTCACATTTTGCAAACTAACACAGCACTTAGTAATAATTGGACTATAACCCCCAGAAAAAAGTGTGAAATAATGAAAATGATTGGTCAACATTTTATGAGCCTAGAATAATCCAAAAATAAAAATGATTAACAGACAAATGATCCAAGTTGGATTCGTGACCTTTCATAAATAAAGAATCACTTACCAGCGACCCGCGCTTCTTTGCAAGCTTCGTACATATCTTGCTTAACCTCCAGATTATCATCAGCTATCGTTTCGGCGACCGTGACGAACCTCTCGACGGCGAGGTTGACACCTTGGCCGACCCTCGCAAGCACCCCGGGATTCCGGTCGCATCGGAACGGCCGATCACGATGCGAAACTAATTTCGAAATCTGCAATACAGAAATAAATCATTGTTAATTATTGATTAAATAAGTATAAACTACAATCTAAAAACAAATTACTAAACGTCATCAACAAGCACTAGCTATGTAGCACCCTATGAATGTTTCATCCTACTCAAATATTTTCGAAATGATTTAATACTAGACGGCTGAAAGAAATGTCCCAAATTAAAAAAGAATTGTAAACAGTGTTCAAAAAAGGAAATTGATTATCTAACTTTCACAGATGTCTATTTTGTTTTTGCATTATGAAAGTAACTAATCCATACGAGAACTTGCGAGCAGCATCCGTTGTAAGTCGCATTTCGCCATTTTTATGTAACCTCGAGTGTCATTTCTGATGTTCATTTTTGTGGTGAATCTTAATCCGGGGTCAGAATCCCATTACGTCAGAATTTGAGATATTTCAGGTTATGTACGCAATTTTTTCTAATTTCTAGATTATGTGCAGAAGACACAACAATTCCACGTTGTTGCTTTAGTCGGATTAAATAGTACCACTTTTTCTCTTTAATTGGAGAGTAGCATAGCTGAATTACGATTTTTCTTCACTAAGTTACGCCAATTTGAAGAATTGTGTAAATTAAAGGAATCCCAAAATGACATGGAAAATTCGACATTTTCAAAATTTACTATTTGAGTTTAAATTTGTAACTTGCATCCCCCAAAACATTAATAAAATGTTGTAAAAATTTCCTTAGTAAGACGAACCCACATGAATCGATGCAGTTTATCAGATTCCTTGGGGTGTTTGCAATTTTGTTTACGTTGAAGAAACCGGAAGGTTACTTGAAACTAAAAGTAACGTCCATAAATGAAATATTTCTGAGAAAAGAAAATAAGTACACAGCATTTCTCATAAAAGTATCCTCACAAAGTTTATTCTACCAAAAATTTGAAAAAAAAACTGTTTTTATGTAATTTTTACGCATTTGACCTTGAACCAAGGTCACTGTAGCAAACTTGAAATGTCATTTCTGCCGAAATTATTCCGCTCTACACGATTCACGGTTCCCATTTAAAAATATGACTGCAACCTTCAAATGACCTTGAAAATCGAGTTCAAGGTCAAGGTTGTTTATACCATTGGATGCCCCCCTGCCTCTGCAACTTTTGTGCAGTCCATTTTAATATATCGCAATACGTCAGGATTTGAGATATTTCAGGTTATATATGACATTTTTTCTAATTTTGAGGTTATGTACAGAAGACACAACAAATCTATGTTGTTTCTTTAGTTTTTATTATATTATTCTTTTTCACAGAGACACCTGTTCCGGATCGCCACGCGACGAAGCCCCTAATAACCGTTTAGGTCGAGTGGGATAATATATTATAATAAAATTCATGTAGAATTAGGAGGAAAATATGAATTAACTTCTTTGCAATTAGTTTGTTTTGGGACGTGGTTGTTGTTTTCCGAAGTCCTGCCTCTAGTAAACAAATAATCCGAACCCGAATAAACGGGCCTGTGGAAGGCACCTTCAGTTCGTTGATCGTGGGGTTCCGAGACGTTCGGACCAGTTTTACCTTTATAGTTCGGGTATATATCATTGAGCCAGAACCTTGAGGTGCGTTGGTTGTGACTTCCCGGGTCGCTTCGCGGTCTCATCGGTGGGTGAGTAATATTCGACATATTTATTATATTGTGTATTATGTTATTTATTTATATATTATATGGAAGTGACATTTATTGGCGAGATATGTCTGGGGCAGGGTCCGCTCATAAGCCCCACTGAAGAGTCCGTGAGCGGACCCGGGACGAAACATCAGCCAACCTGTTTATTCATGTTTATTTATTATTTGCATGTGACCTAGCATTTATCGAAATATATATACGAGCCCTATAACCGTGCGACAACCCCCTTTCCTGTAAGTAACAATACCTGTGTGGTCGGATTAAAATGAAGCACATTTTTAGAATTTGAAAATAACTGAATATGGCACATAACTAGAATGCCGAAATTTTGTATTAAAGAAGTTTTTTAAAATTACTGATGATTATTAATTTCGATCTATGTTGGACTGTCTTACCAAGAAAATTTTTAATCATTCTATTTTAGAATTTTTATTAATATTACAAAATCGGTCAAGACAATTTTCAAGAATGATTTTTGGGTCAAACCTTGCTTATAATTTCAAAAGTATAAAACACGGAATTATTTTTATAAATAACCTTAAATAATTCAAAATTGTCACTTTTGTCCTTTTCTTCTATAAGAAATGAAAATAAAAGTTTTATTTTATTGCTGAAATATCAATTCGAGTGTGTAACGATCCAATACATAAATAATTGATATGAAAAGCGTTAATTATCAATTGTTTGTAACCTAATAAACCTGTACAGAATAATACCTAACTGTAAAATATAGTAACCATCAATTTGTTATGTTTTCAATTAAATTTTTCCTGTTTCTCATTTATTTCCAAATTTTTCTGTCTCTGATATTAAAAAAAACGTTGGGAAATCGATAGATATAATAGAAAAATGAACCACTACATGTTTACTAAGAATAAACGTTTATTTTTAATAATAAAAGTAAAGAAAAAAGGGGGAATATTGACTTTAAGAGGATGAATTTCCAATTCCAATTTCTTGGTATTTCTCGGTCCTGTATGTGATGTAAAAATAAGCAAATAAATAAATAAGCAAATAAATAAACGTAACTAAGAAAAAGTAAAAAATATTAAATGACTAAAAAATCGTTACATTTAACGTCTTAAACTAACACATTCTAATCATGAACATATTTTCTTCATTTTATTTATTTATTACTGAAAGGCATTCCAGCCATTTTAATTGTAATTTAAATGAAGAACATTAGATTTTATAAAATCTGCTGAAGGGCACACAATGATCCTGGTGCGAAACGTATTTTTGCGATAGTTCTATTTATAGGCGCTAGAGGAATGATTCCTTTTTAATTTAAAACCAATAGTAGTTAAATTCAAAATGTTATATATAAGAAGATTATAATTGATTGCCCTAGACGTGAACTGAGATCCTGATCCTTATTTATTTATTTATTTACCCAAGGTATGATACATGATCGAAAAATACAATTTATATAAAAAATTGAGGGTGAACATGTCAATAAACAATACAATAATTGATATTTCATAAAACTGCTATACTTTCTGTTTTATATTTTATACTTTTATGACTATTGACTTGTAAACTAATATTATAATCTATGAAAATTACCTTTATTAAATTTCGAAAAAATTATTTTTAAAACGTTATCGAATTTATTATTACTTTGAAATAAAATGTCGTAAAAATCTTATAAAGTAATGATAAAAAATTAAGGACAATAATTATTTACTGATTCAAGCATTACTAAAGTATTTTTAAGCTTCGAAACTATTTATAAGAATTATATCGAATTTAAAATTTGATGGGACTAAATCTTCGCAAGTCTTCCATAAATATTTAATACTGAATAAGGCTAACGTACTCCAAGTACTTGCAAATTACTGAAGTTTCTTTATTAGAGCTAAGACACACATTGTCGCTTGTTTAGGCTAAACAGATTGTAGGAAGGTAGTCACGATCATATAACTTAAACAATTAACTCTAACAACTGTTGTGAACTCCGTTATCTCTAATTAGATTATCATTCATTTAAAATTGTCGACATCGTATCTTCTCATTTGCAACTTCGTAAGCCAATGCTGCACTACCGGTTTTGAACTGCAATAGTGATCAAAATGCTGATGATTTGCGGTGCAATATCCAAACGAATAAATTTCAATATTTGAAGCTTATCGCATATTAATTGATGTGTCTGTAAGCTACGGGCAGGGATTTTTTCGAAATTTTTGTGTATTCTTTAAAATTTATTTTCGTTTTTAGATTTCGAAACGGATCGTTTAGATTTCGTTTTTATCATACGTTAATTTATCTGCAGCTTGGTAACTTTTTTTTCTAACTAAATTTCTCGTACTTGGTCTCGCTATATTTATTGATATAAGTATTTATGGGTAGTATTTTGTTTATTCTTATATCAAAACACTTTCTTGAAAAACATTACTCATTAGTATTACTCTAATTTAATTTTAAAATTTTGTATGGTAATTTAATAAGTAAACATGAACGTATTTTTGAAAACTTCTTTTTCAATTTTTCCATTGGTTTCGCTTCTCGTAGTGCATTTGACCGATTTCCGCCCGGTATTAAAAATCGATAAAAAACAAAATCATAAAAAATGTCCTTCTTTACAAAGATCTATTGATAATTAAATATAAATATTTTTACGATAATTAAATTTTTCAGTATTTTCATCACACTTTTGAACTGTGCAGAGGAGTTTCTTACATCACAAGAGAGACCGCTGCAAACATTAAAAATTAATCTTCCTAAATATTCCAAATTATGTCACAAACACACTTTCAGTCTGCTATTTATTGTTACATATAAAGAAGTGACGATATAACTTATCAGTAAACAACAATGTTTTTTATTGCTAACTTTTTTTTAATTAATAATACTCTTTCCTTTGCATTTTATTCTTTATTTGGATTTTGTATCCAAAATGATTAAAATTATTTCTTTAGTAACTTTTGACGTGAAACTCAGTGGCGATAGAATAAAAATTGTAAACAATGTTTTCGACCCACTAGAATGTTTGTTTGCGTCAAAAGAAATTTTTGTTTAAATGTGTTTTTTTAAAATTCCATCCGTAATTATTTAGAAAATGTGTTTTTATGGTTACCCTAATTTTTTCATTTCTAAATTAATTTAGAAAAAATTAATAGCATTCTTTCCAAAATAATTAATTTTGTTCACGCTAAATTTATTGAAAAAAATTATTTACAGTTTCTATCGTGGTACCACTGAATTCCTCATTAAAAATTACTACAGAAATAATTTTTTCATATTTTTTGAACGATTGACTTTGTGCCTTGATTCCTCCCCATAACTGTACTTCGTTGAAAACTACTCCCCAATTTGTTGAGGAAACATTTGTGATTTTTAAGACGTACATACAGGTAAATTCTAATTGGATTATTCGAAACAATACCTCCCACCATTTTTTAGCATTTATAATACTATTACCAATGGTCGTGTAACCGTCGACTGTAAAGCTATCAATTTTTGTCTTACTAATCTCCGTACAAGATTCCCGGTATATTTGGCCACTCGATTCCTCGACTTCCCCTCCTGTCTCCTTATATTTATCAAAAGAAGGGGAGCGCCATTGCTCCCACTCTCTTCAATCGCGCCTTGTTCGTGACGTCACAGCAGACCCTTCCTGAGGCCGCATCTCGCGAAGTGGGGGAAAAGGAGAGCGGTGACAGAAAAATATAACGGGACGGAAGCAGACAAATATGCTGGGATGCAAATATAGCTCGATGTAATTATACCGGGACTCTACTGTATGTATGTTTCCTGCCAAAAAATTTATAATTTTCATTTCTTGGTTCTTTTCTAGTTCTTCCTGGGAATTTTGTACATTTTGTATTTTATTTTCAATTAATTCTATGACCATCTGGTCCCAATTATAAGTAAAACTCAAAAAGCAATACTTATGCCTTTTTTGTGTTTTAACGACCTGTGAATTTATGAAATAAGAAAATTTTGTTCTAGACACATGGCCATACACTTCTGTTTGTGGGATGTACTGGTAGTTCGCTACATTTTTCCTTAAAATTACATATGACTCCAGAAAAGTGTTTCAGAATATATCACATAAAACAATATAATTTTTTAAAGTTGTGTTGTAATATAATTCCGTTATATTTCCTTGAATAAATCGTTGGATTCTTTGCTACAATGTCCTTTTGCACACGTGCGGTTTGGGAATTTGTCGCTGAAGGGAAATAATAAATAGAGGTTTTAAGCCCTCGAGATCCTCGTACCGGCACTTCAATTACGAAATTGGATCGGGAAATATCGGGTGCAACAGCCGACCGATCATTGTGATTCGAAATTGAAGTTATACACTCGATGTTTAAACCCAAATTGATTATATCATTCCCTGGTAAAATCCGTTCAGTGCAAATCGAGGGTCACTTTTCACCTATCCAATAGGTATCGAGTGGACGAGAATTTCTCGCATGGGACACGGATATCACCTTGCGGTCTTGGTCTCGAAATTAAAGTCTCGTTTATATATCGATTGGGTAGTATCGAGGTCCCCAGTTGCCGTGATTTGCTGATTTCATTAAATTCAAGATTGCGAGAATTTCTCGTGGCTAAGCATCAAGCTACTTCACGATAATGGACGGTAAAAGGTTGCACCTATATTTTATTAAGTTCATTTCGATCCAGGACTTGAACAATCGAATGGCAATTTATTCTATAGTGGACGCATCGCTCGGAAACGTTTCAGAACGTTGGACGTTTAATTATCCGGAATCCAACGGATTGTTCCGACTTTCGGTAGATTCGGAAATTCCTCGTGTTTAAAAATGTAGTGGAATATATTAAGAGAAGGTAGTCTTTGTCTTAGGACTTATCGATTAATTCAAATTCCCGTTTGTAGCTGGATTTTTTCAATCTATAATTTAAAAAAATATATAAATTTCTAGTCATCGTAATATGGTTGAAAATTTGGAAATACAATACATTATTTTAAATACGTTCCTGCACGTTTCTACTTGTCTTGTCTTGTTTTGCCTCGTGTCGTCTTGTCTTGTCTTATCTCATCTTGTCTTGTCTTGTCTTGTCTTGTATTGTCTTGTCTTGTCTTGTCTTGTCTTGTCTTGTCTTGTCTTGTCTCGTCTAGTCTTGTCTTGTATCGTCTCGTCTTGTCTCGTCTCGTCTCGTCTCGTCTCGTCTCGTCTCGTCTCGTCTTGTCTTGTCTTGTCTTGTCTTGTCTTGTCTTGTCTTGTCTTGTCTTGTCTTGACTCGTATTGTCTCGACTGGTGTTGCCTCGTTTCGTCTAGTCGAATCTTGTATTGCCTCGTCTTGTCTAATCCGCTTATCTGGTCTTGTCTAGTCTTTCGCATCTTGTCTTGTCTGATCTTGCCTCGTCTTGTATTGTCTTATCTTGTCTTGTCTAGTCTAGTCTTGTCTGGTCTAGTCTTGTCTAGTCTAGTCTTGTCTGGTCTGGTCTTGCCTCGTCTTGTCTTGTCGAGTTTTGTCTGGTATCGTCTTGTCTTGTATCGTCTCGTCTTGTAAATTTATGCGTATCCAACCTTGTCTACCAACCCGCGATTAGGAGAAAAAAACCAATAAAGCAGGGGATAATTCCTTTGCTTTATCCTTTATTTTCATTTTCTAGAAGTCATTTGAGTTACTAGAAGCCATTAGGAATGTATCGGAAAGTCACTTTAATTAAATTAATATCGAAAATTATTGTTTATAGATTTCTAGCTAACTCTTGTTTATCAAAGCAAACACAATATCGTTTGCCTCAATAAATATGGATTCACATGAATGCGCAGTATCGTCTACTGAATAAAATAAACATTTAATCAAATTAGTGGTTATATTTACTACACGAATAGCGGAACTTAATTGTGATTGATTTGTATATATACCAATATCGCGATTTGATAAATTGAAATCATTTGTTGTCATACATTTTTAAATTTATTGTATATTATATTAGCCCTTTGTATTCGTAGCATCGATTCGGTACTGCAGTCCGCATGTCAATCGAAGAAATTGCTGAATTAAATAACGAAAATCGAATTTGTAGCATTTTGACATTTTTCTTTAAAGTATCTGACTTTGATTATTTGAATGTAAAGATTAATTATATTGTTTAAAATGCATGGAAAATTTGCATCTAGAGTAACGGCGATGTCAAATTTTATTCACACAACATATGAGGAATTTAAATTAAAATTTAACAAAAGATTTATATTTTAATTTTCATTGTGACAAGTAACTTTGCTGACTTATATCCCCTAAGGCATACTAGCATTATAAAGTCTGTATTGCACATAACATATTGTTGTTAATAAATTATTTTGGTTCTTCAACAATATTTTTCTCATGTTTGAGTTAAACGAATATCTCAGGGTTGAGTCATTATTTTTATGTTATTTTTTTTTATTTGTATTCAACGGAACCGCCCTTTTACTCAACTGTTGCCATATTATTAATCGTAAGATTTTGCGAGAGCTGCAGGTCGACTTAAGAGATGGCGCCATACTTCACATTTGTGTATGAAATGTAGGACTGCAGAAACCTACACCAATACAGCAGCGGTCATAAGTCGATTTCCGCCATATAAACAATATTTTCGAAACGTAAACAAACAACGTGGTTCGTCTTACCAATAGCGAGCTAATGCTGGTTGAAAACGAAATCGAAAACTGGTTCACCGGACGGGGATTGAACTCACGACCTACGACTTCGAAGTCCAGTGCGTTCCCCCCTGTTATAATCAAAAGATGATACAAAATTTTCATATAATATTTTGTAATATTAAAAAGTTATAAACTAAATTTGCATGTAACTCTGAATTGTACAGACGAGTTTCTGACTTCAGAGGTAAAAAATGTTGGAAAAAATTTAAGAAATATATCACTAAGAAAGAAATTAGTAACATTGACTTAATACTTGGCTACCTACTAGTCAAATATTAAATAATTCCAGCTATATATGAACCAATACGTAGTTGAATTGACTAAATAATTAATATATGTATTCTCTGAGATGCTGGAGGATTGCGATTAGTAAACATTTGTTTGCTTAATAAAAATGCAAACAAGTGAAATATCATACAAAAAGAAATTGTATAATAAGAAACTCTTTATAAGATAAATATAAATCTTTGTATCTGGACTTATAACACGCACGGCATATTTCATAAACGATATTAAATGCGAGTAACAATATTATGATTACGTTGGTAGTAAAATATTATACACTAAAAGTTTGGATTTTTCAAACCTAACATCGACAGTTTTATGGTTATATTTTTAAAGGAAATAATTTTCTATTTCATTCGTTTTTAAACTGTTGGACTCGGTGGATATAATTTTGTTGTTATTATAATCAAAACTATGACTGATTTCTAAAGCGTGGTTAGTTTATAAGTCCATAATAGTAGTTTTCGATACAAGTGCGTATGCGTAAAGAACTTTACACATACTCACGTGTGCCGAAATATTGTTTAAACATAAAATGTTTTTATGTACGTCTTTTCGGTAAAGTAAACTTTACGTACTCGATTATACTTGATTATACTCGATTATACTAAAATATTTCGGCACACGTGTGTGTGCGTGTGTGTGTAAAGTTCTTTACGCATTCGCCCTTGTATCGAAAACTACTATTTATTGACTTTGAGATTATTTTTTTGTTTGCCTTAAACTTTTATAAGATTACAAGTTTTGAAGACAAGTAGTGTGACTTTATGTAGTTTAATTTGTCCTAAGTTTTTGTATGTCCGTTTGGCTACAAGTATCATGTTTTCTTTCTTTTGTCATGATTGTAATTTTGCTGCGACTCATTTTTCATAAGGCATAGAAGATATTTTAACGGCGGAAGCATTTAGCACAATACGATTTAATCAATTTCATTTTTTATACATTCAATGCGTAAAAGTGTTAATTGTTTTCTTAAAAGCAATGTCCAAATCCTGGTAGAGATGGTCACGAGAATCTGCCCAGAATTATCCTAGATTTTGATGATCTGGCTAGAAACCAGCACTGTAATATGGGTAGAAATCCTATTAAAAATGACATGAATTCTGGCGTAAATCTACCGAGACGCGTAATATATTATTAAGACAGGTAACATATTTTACCATGAGTGCAACAAGTTTCTAAAACTTCTGGACCTCGACTCGATTTGAGGATTTCGAATGCCTCTGGATCGAACTCCCAATATGGCGGCTGGCTCTCAGCTGATTGGCGCGCACATGCTGTCGCGATTGTTTACAAAGCCGCTGTAAAGATCAAATCTTTTTTTTTACTTCGACCCAGACTAAGTCTGGACGAAGTATTGAATTTGGTCACTTCGGGCAAAAAAATTACCATTTAGTTTTTCATCAAATGTCGACGTTTCAGACCCTAAGGAACCCAAATCAACAATAAAAAAATGTGTGTCCATGATCTTGTACGTACGTACGTCCGTACGTCCCGTTTTTTTGTCTCGCGAACGGATAATTGTATTGACATAATTTTTTTTTTAAAATACGCGTCTTGGCATAACTTAGATCTGATTAGATTTTGGGGCAGATCCACCCGTCCATTACTAAAAAAATTAGCCCCAATTAAGTTTCTTTTTAGTTTTTTGCATTTATTTTGAAAAATACAAATTTTATTTAAAAATGTTTCAACAAAAAAGATAGAGCATGAAATTCTCTACAAAAAAGGTTGTATGCATTTTCTTCCTAAAGCCAACGATAATGCCATAAAAACTGGTTTAAAATGTTTATGACTATTGTCTGAAAAAGTATTGAATTTGGTCATCGCGGCAAAAAAATCGACGTTTCGACCCCCTACCCCCCAGGGGTAGTCTTTTCCAGCCCCTCGGGCGCGGTAACCACCTACGGGCGCAAAGTTCTTTTACGCCCTTGATACGAAAATAACTATTTCGATATATCTAAAAGATGTCTTATAGATATCTATAAGATATCCGTCATAGATCTTTTCGACACTTTCAAGATATCTTTGACGAATTATATGTATATATATTATATATATAATATCATAATAATACAGACAGTAATTAGTAAAACACAGTAAACATGTAATATGCATCGAATAGTCTATTAGAATACAAGTGCATGAAGAGTAAGTGTTTTGCAACTTTTATTTATTAATACTTCGGCTGGCCTGTTGTCGGGATCGAAGTTTTGAAAATGCTCATTTTCAATTTTCATACATATAAGAAACACTATATTGTTGTAACATATCTATCGAAGCCACTTGGACCTAAATATGATTGGACTCCCAAATATCAATATAATTTTATAATATAATTGAAAGCTGTTAGTAAACAAACGAGTCTTAAGGAATAGCCGACTCTCCACTGGGTCGAAGTTTCTGAGCGAGCGAAGCGAGCGAGGCACCACGCCAACACTAGTTTAATATTATTTTACGTCGACTTTTCTGAACCCATATGGAACTAAATCTCGATGGCACCTACAGTTTATGAACGTGGAATCGGAACCACCTGAGCTTTGGCGTTATTAGACACTTATAAACAAATACAGAAGTGTCCAGAGACCGGGATCAAACCAGGGTTTTCTGATTACGAAGCCGATACTCTAAAAATCATTTACCTTTACATCTGCTCATCTTGTCGAATCGATTGATTCTTACCTATTATACAAAATTGATATGATATTTTTAGTTTGCAATTATTGCTTTATTCCACTTTAAATATATGTTGCTAGTCTAGCGGGTTTTCATCTAGAATTCGTGCATATTTCTACCGAGATTCTACCGAACAGATATTACAAGCTAATAGGATAATGGCTAGTTCAACCAGCCAAATCTCTACCAGGGAAGTAATTATAGATATTTAATGTGTCCAAAACAGAAACTCGAGATTTTAAGATGTCCACAGATTGACCATCTGGCAAAATCGTTTGGGTTAAATAAAATCGGACCATTTCAATACAGGATCGTATCAATTGATCCATAGAATCTTAATAACGAAATCCTTACGACCTCTTGTGTAAGAGCCGTAAAACATACTAGACCGGAAAACCTCTTCTTTGAAAGGAGGTTATAAGGAGGAGTGACTTCTATTCAACGTTGAGTTTTTTATCTTCAGCTTAACGATTCACCGGCCTCATGCAGCAGCCGCTTCCCAGGACCCCCTCTGGGAACCCAATCACCCCTTGTTACTTCCGTTGCCATATTTCCACATGCGCATTTCCGCTAGCCTCTGGGGTGGGGTGGTTAGGGGGTGGTATTGCAGTATCGCGCTTTCCGCACAATTTCACAATGCATTTAGGTATGGTATCTGTCATCGTGGGACGCCTGGCTGCTGAGCTTTGAGCAGAAGAAGCGCGAAAGCAGAGCGAACTAAAGCCCATTGTTTTACGAGATGAATGCGTGTACATGTCGTACCATCGGGAACAAAATGAACAGGCGCATTCGCGTTTCATTGTCAGGGTGTATGTGCGTCGCTGAGCGTGCACCGCTATATGCCGTAAGTGGCGTAAGAAAGGACCAAATATCGGATGAGTGCTGGATAAAAAACTAGACGTCGACAGACTTTAATGGACCATTTTTGCATCGGAAGTGCCCGAGATCGTGTTACGAATGTAATATTCTAAAAGGGGTGAATTCCAACCATTTATAGCAAAATAATTAGTATTATCTAGTATATCTTATAATAGTTGGATTAGACTAGTCAAAGCCACTAAACTAAACATATGATCAATATCGACCATTTTTTAATTTGTATGCTTTTAACAATAGCGACCCATAGTATAAACAACGTGATGGGTGTTATATTTATTTTCTTTCAGTTTGAGTTTATACCTACTCTCTATATACATATATAATTTCTGCATGTCCGGAAAACATTGTTTCTTCCATTAATATGGAAAAACTGACCAAATTTCAAGGTTTCCAGTTTCATCGTGATTACAAACCTTCCTATCAAGTCATCCTCCATATAGGGTTCGTAATTTTGGATGTTTGAAATCTGACGTTAAATTTGCAATCACCTACCTCGATTGATAATAATCAAATACCTTCGATTGAGAAGTTTCATGTAAATTGATTATTTAAAGGTGTATATCCTTCATATTGAATACCCCATTTTCAATTTTTGAAGTCAAACGTCGCATTTGCGATCAACAAATCCAAAAGCCCCTAATTTTTCTAAACTCCTATAATTGTTATCAGCTTACTCCTGTGTTGACAGCCGAGTTGAAACTGATGATCCTGATCCAACACCGACAACCATTCGTCCGATGTTGGGCAAATAAACATTTAGTACTACACACAAATATTGTCAAACTTCGGCCAAACCTTAGGGTGCACCTCAAAACCCCGACATTTCAAAATGCAGACATTCAAAAACCCAACACTTCAAAATACAGACTGCATAAACCAAGGATCCCAGTTCGCCGTCCTTGAGGTGTTACAGAAAGGTTATTATTTGACCAAGAGATGATTACAATTTCTTTTGTATGATTCTTTTTTAAGAACTTTTGAAGCACTTTTTGATACTTTTATGCAAAGTCTTTCCGTATTCTTTTTACGATGTTTATCAACAATCGCACAACGAAGTTTTTCTTGTGTTGTTTTCAAGATTATTTTGTTTATTTCTTTTCTAGTAGGAATATTATTTAGAATAAAACGTTCTTATTTTTTTTTATTTTTTCTTAAAGACAATTAAATTTTAAATTGCAGACCTTTTGTTTGTTTAATTTTCTTTTTTTCATAATAACAAAACATTTTTTATAATACTAAAGAAAAAACAAAAATCAACAGATAGTCTAAAAATCTCAAAAAAGCATTTAAACAGATTTTCAAGAAGATTTTCTTAAGATCTTTTAAAATATTTTTATTTTTACGTGGGACATATATTACTTTACTGTTAAAAGGAATCATATTGTATTTAATGAACCTGTGCTGGAAGTATATTTCAATTCCGACATTAAACGCCCTTTAAAGTGGTTCTAAGGTGATCCGCTGGTAAGGTAAGAAATTTCGCTAAAAAAACAAAATTAAAGATAAAATGAATAACATTTTCAAAATTCGGGCTCTGCAAAGGCAATTCTCATTACTTTAGACGGTTTTCTAGAAAATAACAAAGACATTAATTGAGAACGGATCGAGAATTTTCGGAAATAAATAAAAATCACTTTTCGTCCAGTTTCTGGCTGATAATTTAGGTAATATTGTCCAAACTAAAAGTTGCCAGTGAACATTCTTTATGCAGATTCTGTCCACTTGTCATCCATTTTTTGTAGTAGACGTTTTTAAAACCTAACTATTAAATGGAAAACGATATTTTGCAATATTTTTATATTTAACATGAGTATATCATTCATCAATTTTAATTAGAGTATAATCGTCATCATCATCATCACTATTATCAGTATTATTGTCTTTTTCACAAATTATTTATATGCTTTATTATGCTGGGTTTATATGAGTTTGTATGCTCAGCAAAGACACACAGGTTTTATTCGTAAATTGAAAAACTTTTCGATGGAAAATTCATCTAAAAATGAACACATTTTCATTCATTAATTAGAACACCTGTACTCACATTTCCTCACCAGGTTCAATTTTTGTAAGAACCGAGGACAATGAAAATAATAACAACCGTGACACGTAAACAATATACGTCAAGGATTCTAAACAGTTCGCTTATTTTCGAATTCGTCATACATATTTTGAATAATTTTGCTGAATGATAATTAAATAGGATTTTTAAATAAATCTGTGAACAATTTTAATCCATTTAAGTTTGTCCAATGTGTCGAGAGTTTTGTAACAAAATACTGATTTGATGATCTGTTTGAAATGTAAAATAAGGAAGGTCTCCTGTACGTACATATCTGCTGATATATTTTTTTATGTTTTTTGAAATTTCAAGTACATTTAATTGAATATTAGCAAACATGCATTGAAAAGTTATGTACATATGCAATTGAAATGTACATTCTTAAACGGTACTGGTATTTAATGAATACGTACAGTAAATTTCATTTGCTTATGCATGAAACGTAATGCAAAAGTCATCTAACACTTATGTTCTTGCATATTAAAATTCCTTTAAGTTACAAACTGATTCAATTTGTTGTTTTAGTGGTCATTGAGCTTACATTAAATGTTACTTAAATTTTTAGCGGTTTTTAACCGAATATAATAAATATTCTTAGTTTTAGTTAAACTTTTACAAAAACTGTTTATTTTAAAAAATATATTGTGGTTGATGAATCTCTTGCTTTAAGATAATAAAAGGGAAGTATTTTTATTTGTTTACCAACGAGATTGATATTGATGTAACAATAAAAA
Organism: Trichopria drosophilae; assembly: GCA_030407085.1. Classification (NCBI taxonomy): domain Eukaryota; kingdom Metazoa; phylum Arthropoda; class Insecta; order Hymenoptera; family Diapriidae; genus Trichopria; species Trichopria drosophilae. Next base: position 96,835,376 of record CM059586.1, on the reverse strand, counting down.
TCGGATTTTCTACTTTTGGTAAGGAATTTTTCGATTTTTGAAGCGACTTTTTTAGACTAAAGTCATAACCTAAGTTTCAGCTCATTTCGGTCAGTATTACAGAACTTTCGCAAACGGTTTAAAAGTAGAGGGAGATTAAGGCAACATCCACAGCGATCTATAACGGTAATTAAGAGCTCGATTCCTTCGAGGACTACGTTCTGGTTTGAACGCAAGAAGAGAGTTCAGAAGCTAATTTAAATTGCAGTCCTTTTGTTTCGTCTTGAACGGTTTAACGCCATAAAATGTTGATTTAACGGCTGCTGCAAATTCAGTAATACATTGATAATACATAATAATAAAACATAATAACTGTCTTTGTATTCGAAAATTTTAATATTTATCTAATATTGTTTATTATAACATTTTGATTAAATTTTCAGTTTTATTGGACGTAAGATGTTAATTTTTACTATATCGTTAACTGTTAATTAATTTTTTTTTTTTAAATTTAGTTACTTATTGTCGTATTTAAGTGTAAATAATTTCAGTGCGAATGAATATTATCGTGTTCTGTTAGACATTAGTTTTGTCTATTATTTATAATCAAATCATGACAATTACGAATATTTCTAATTTATATTCGATATTACGACTAGATATAGTAATTTCCAAGCTTTAGTATTTTTGGTCTTAATTTAGGAATACATATTTTTAATTGAGGAATTTGGAGGAAGTCTTTATTATTGTTTTAATTTCGCAAGGATCAATTTGAAGACCAAAAAACATTTTGTTAAATCATAAACGTTACTTTTCGAATATGGATTTTAGTCCTCATCAATCAACAGGATTTCTACAAATTTTTATTTTTGCCCTCCAAACTGCTCCTTGCGGAATTAAAACTGTATTAAATCCATCTTCTTCTAAATTCCTGAATTGAAAGTATATACTCTAAATAAAAGGAGGAAAAAGAAAGCGGGGACAGACAAATATAACGAGACGGAACTGGGCAAATATGCTGCGACACGCAAATATACCGGGACTCTACTGTATAGAAGAACAGAAATGTATCTTCAGATTTACGAGTCATCAGTAATGATCATAGGATGTACCATTTAAAATACGTGTTTGTAAATCTTATCATAGATTTTTTCCATAAAACATGGAACAATTTATCATCCAAGGATATTACATGTACTCCAGTTGTTTTTAAGTTGATTTATTCAAGTCATACAGTATTGAGAACAAACAATAAAAGTATTGAAAAAGTAAAATTTTCATTAGTATAAAATATAACAATAAATTCTTAAAAATTATACTAATAATAAAAACCGGCGCTCATAAAGAGCTATCGATTTTCAATCACTAAATACTCTTTGCGTTATTTATTACCTGCTATTGACATAAATAGTAAATATATGGTAATGTCAAATATTAAGGAAGAGATCTACGGAAATGAATGACTGAAATCCATTAATAAATTTGCTTGGTAAATTCAGATATTACATATTTGATGGAATACAACCGCAGGAAATTAATGCTACAAATATTAGATTATCATTAAAATAATTTCGTTTCCAAATATGTAAATGTAACTATTTAAAAACAGTAAAAATTCTCCATCAGCAATGGTTTTATTTGTCACGCGTAAAAGTATCGTACGAGAATATTCGTTTCAACGCAAATTTAAATACTTTCGATAATAAAACCTCTATTATTATGCATCTCGTAATATTGCGCCTTGCAAAAACGGATGGGTGTCAAAATATAATTTTCTGTTGCATTGTTCCGTTATGAGCATAAAAACTGTAATGGTATTCAGATGCAAAGGATGAATAAAAGACTTCTTCCCCCGTTCTGTGTAATCAATCCATTTTGAATTTGCATTTTAATATCGCCGTTATTTAAATTTCGCGGTGAAGATTAAACTGATACCGAATTTCTGAAAATTCAAATTTCATATCTTAAATTCAATTCAAATTACTATTTGTTCTACCTTAAAATATAACTACGTAATGATACCCGGCAGGTTAATACAAATAGTAATAATGTTATAATTGAGGAATGTTAGTAATCATAAAATGAAACAATTTTCATAACAATATTTATTTATAAATAAATGAATTTATAAAAAATGTCAGGTAATGAAATGATTATTCTTTGTAGGACGTCGATTTATGAAAACATTTGAGTTCAATTGGGTATAATTGATATAAAACACATACACTGTTAAACATTTCTGTAGTCATTTCCTGAAAGATCAACCGAAGTTTTTTTATCGTTACTGTTTCAGAATTTGACGAAACAGAGTTTAGTAATTTTCTGAAATCTTTTGGTAATTTTCTAAAATTTTTTCGTAATTTGTTGAAAATGTTTCTTAATTTTGTTTCGTAAAATTCTGAAACAGTAATAGTAAAAAACTTCAGTTACTATTTCAGAAAATTCCTAGAAAAATTTCTAACAGTATAGGGTTGATTTTGTGGATTATCTTTATTAGTTCTCAACAGATTTGTAGTTGTAAAATGTAACATTTTAATATAAGAACCGCTCAAATCCTGTCAAATTCGTTACCAACAGTGTAACTAAAAATGATGCAAACTTTTAATGTGCTCAGAATCTATCGCATATGTATAAACGAATAAATCAAAATCAAAATTTTCATTTGCATATATTAAATCAAATATGTTCATCTTTTGAAAGAAATATTTAAAACGCAATCAACTTTAAATTAAATTATAGAAATTGTAATTTATTTCTTAGGGTGATCAAGTCTTTTCATATCAAAAACAATAATAATTACAAAGACTATAACAATTCGAAGTAAATTATTATAGATAGAAAAGAATGGTACTAAACCATAAAACAAAAATAAACAATAACAGAATCTAAGTGCAAAATATTTTTCTTTAGTTTACTTAGATTCAAAACAAATAAGGTAATTCGTTAGTATTACGCTTTTACCGTAAAAACATAAAATATACTTTTCTATAATAAAACGACATTTGTATATATTTCTATGAAAAAATATAAGACATTTTCTTTTAGAGATTACTGACCGACGAAGATTTCGAAATTCGGAAGCGATAAGTAGCAGTAGTTAGATGTTCCAACCCTGCTGCACAAAGTTCTTAAAAGCTTTCTCCCAAATTAACCAATCATTATTAATTCGATCTTAAAAAATTGATAAATTTTATTTAAGTGTGAACTTTAATTACAACAGATTGTGTTTACTGTATATAATAACATTTTACGAGAGAGACATCTTTATCAAGTTTATTATCAGCGCATTGCTGGCTTTTGTACTAAATATAATTATAATTTTCCTGGGCACCATTTATTTCAGAAGACTTTGATCAATTATTAAATTATCAATTGTTTGTTAATTTTATATTTTAAATATAGTTATCGTCGTTGTAAACATTTTAGGTTATATTAATAAATAACGTAATATGTTGATGTTTGTTACAGTTAAAAGCTTCTTTAACCCATTAACCGCCGAAAGCACTGGAATATTACCTCGAGTTCAGCGGTTTTTCTCGCATGAAACATATAAAGAAAAAAATCGAAATTACATGAATTTTATTATTTCAGTGTCACTCTTTCGAATGGTGAAATTTTCAAAAAATTGTAATTTCCAATATTTTTTGACAAAAATATGTATAAAATCATGATTTTCACTCTAATTTTTGTTGTTTCTCCTAAAATTGTTTGTCAAAGCGCATTTTTATAGACTTAAAATGATTCATAAACGTGCACCCGATGTGTCCACTAAAAGAATCCATCATACTTGATTTTTTACTCTTATTAACAAAATGGCGGTCGATAGGACGAAGTTTTGTGCGTTTTTCAAAACTACCTATCATCGTACCCGAAAGTAATTCTAGTTAAACGAAACTCACCGCTTGAGGGTTTTTAGGGTTACTGATTACGAATCTGTTGTTGGTTTTGATAAATTCAAAATGGCGGATCCAATATGGCGGATCCAAAGTATTAAATATTCATCGATTTCTGTGACTTTCAGTATCTTTATGTTTTTTGCGTAGTTGATTCCGAATTCATGATGAGAGTTTTAAACTATGGCGGATGAAGAATATTAAATATTAATCAATTTTTGTGATTTTCAATATCCGCCTGTTTCTTGTCTTGTCCTGACTCTAATAACGAATTTATATTCAGATTTTCAACATTCAAAACGGCGGTTATTATCTCTACAATTTCAAATTACGCAAATGAAGCATATTTCTTCTTATTGTATGCATCATTGTAAAGAAAAAGACTCTTGCGATTTTTATTTAAATAACACTGTTTCCGAGAACAAAATTTACGAAATTGTTTAAAACTTAAATTGACTTAAATTAAACGTAAAACGTAAATTACTTCTCTGAAAAAGTATGCAAAATTAGAGCACAAAAATGTTGCAAAAATTAATTAACAGTTTAATTAGTCAAAATAAAAAACTAATATAAAATGTAGAGTAGACCAGTAGAGTCTCGGTATATTTGCTCACTGGGTTCCTCGCCTTCCCCTTCCGTCTTGTTATTTTTGTCAAAAGAAGGGGAGCGCCGCTTCTCCCACTCTCGTCATTCGCGTTATGTTCGTGACGCCACAGCAGGCCCTTCCTGAAGCCGCAGCCCGCATGGTGGTGGAAAAAGAGAGCGGCGACAGGGAGATATAACGAGACGGAACCGGGCAAATATATTGAGACGCAAATATAGAGAGACGCAAACACACCGCGACTGTACTGTAGTACATTGTACATTTAAAGCCACGTTAGTATAATCCTTTGCTTTTTTTTCAAAACATAAAACGTGTAGCATATTTTGATAAATAACTTTTTGCACAACTTTTATGCAAAGGGTTTTTCGAAATTTTGAACATTTTTCGAGATGATTACCAAAAACCATAAATTATGAATGGTTGTTTTTTTTATTTTTGTCTGTACTTTTGTCAAAAACTAATCATTTTTTTGGGTACGTAAGTATAAACAGGCTGCGTTAAAATCGGTCGAAGGACGGAAATCAACCCTAAAACCTAAAACAGTTCAACCATTGACATTTATCGTACAAAATCGGAATGGAAGTCGTGTTCCATGCTGCAATAAAAGCATTCATAAATATAGCAATAAAGTAAAATCAATAATAATTAAATTTTGTACAATCAAGGCACAATTGATTGGTGATAGATTTAACAATTACGAGAATCGTTATTTTGAAATCCCTGATAGTGACCCATACAATTTTAGTGACTCACAGAACACATTACCGTCTTGCCATTGGGTTTTCAGCTTGCTGACCCGATTTTCCGGAATAATCGCGATTATTCGTTTTCCAGTCAGCATTTACCTGTGCGCCCGCTAAATCGCGCATCGAATCCAGGTGTATGATAGCATCGGACCGAGCGAGCGCTTTATCAGGCACGCGAAAAATATGCATCGAAATCCAAAAACAGCCGATCTCGATGGGATATAGCCATTCCGCCGATTCGGGGATTCTGTAATTAAATTCCAAGTCGGAAAAGTCCGTGAATAAATTCACGATTGCTTTGGATCGTAATATTCATTTTATGGAAAATCGATGGTGCATCCCAGGAATGCGTTTTCGCGTTTAGCTCCTGGGAAACTTTGCTAATGCAGTTATAATAACTGCACATTAGAGAAACCGGTTCGGAGACCGCGTGGTAAACGTGGCAGGTGGTACCGTTTAATAAAGACAGCAAGGCGAGAAGTGAAGCAGGGTCAGATTCGTTTCCGGAAAACCTTTAACGATGCATTCATTTACTTCTGGCTATTTTTCACTAACGTCCATTACCCACTGAATCCAGTGATTTTTCGCTTTAATGCGAACGACACGAGGAACAATAGTGTTTTCATTAATCTAAATAGTGATGAATTATAGTAGTAGTAAATCAAAGGTGTTTTGTAAGCAGAAAGCAAATGCACATGATGTTAATCACGAGGTCATTCGAGCCTTCGATTCAGATATTTTCGAAATTAAATGATGGCTTTGAAAAGTATCAGTTGTATTTATCCTACCCCTTCCAGACTTGTATGTCATCTACCGCTTTATCTATACTATTATAAAATAACCGAGTTTTAAAGTCCTTCAAGAAATACTAGGTGGCGATTCAATCCACACATTAAAGTCGAGCAGAATTTAATTAAAGTGTCGACGTAATAGATGAGCCGTATAATATGTGAACATATGCTCATCCCTAAAATCCGTCTTGGAGCATCAAGAGGAATCATGATCTGTACTCGTCACATGTGGTTTATATATAAGCCGCACACGGCATCGCGTTTGGGTTTGATTGCCATCTAACGCTTAAAATCATAACTTATATTTAGCTAATGAAAAATTGTGTACTATAATCATTCGTGAAATTTAAAACAAAGAACAATGTACAGTAGATCTACTCTTATTTTAAGTTTACGAGTCAAGGAATATGGCGGAGTCCTCCCTTATTTTAAGGTTTCCCCTCATCCCCATCCTTGCAGTTGCTAACAGTGTGAGACAAAGAAAACAAACAATTTCCTTCCTTCTCTTCGTCTATGCGCATGCTAGTGTGCATAAAAATTCCGATAGGTGAGGAGCCACTATAAATGACCTACCCCAGGCCAAATAAACTGACGTCGCAGCATAGGTCGAGTAATGGGGGAACAAGTGAGGGGAAACATTAAAAAAAAGAGGAAGACAAAAACTTGAGGGGATACCTTCTGTATTAGAAACTCCCCCAAAAATGATACCGAAAATTGCTCATATCAACTTTGGATTAATTATTTACAATAAAAGTATAGTAAGTATCGATTAAATTTACAGTATTATCAATGAATATAGAGACTGTCTACATTTGTTGGTATTATATTACAAACCGTTCTAAGTTATTTCATGTTTGCGTTTTGCTCCAAGTTTTATCGATCCATCTTTTACTAAATTTCCCGGCGATAAAGTCCAAAACTTACCGACACTACTCAAAAAGGAAAACAACTCAAGTTCCAACTTGTTTACCAACGACGTGTCAATATGTAAATAATAATAAACAATTTGCCGTTTCCGGGTCGAAAAAGTAAGACCGCAAATCACTCATCGAATCCGTAAACTTCGCGTTATGGAGGTTTGGTAAAGTTCAGAAAAATTTATGGTCTTGCGAAATGATTTCAGCGTCTCCGGAGACGTGAAGGAACTTCCAAGGTTGCTCCGAACCCGAAGGTTCTCCATGGAGTCAGAAGGAGTCCTGGTAACAGAACCCTGGTGCGAGGGAGATATTATCCGGAGGTGAACGCCACCCATTTCGAGGTTAAACTGCTTTGAAGTAACGACTATTACCGTCGTTCCCCAGGGGTTTATTCCCCCATATTCTAAGAGTTTGCAACTATGTCCTTGGGGGAAGGGTTTTTTTGTTTCCTTGACTTCCGGGGCCCGTTAATAAGAGGTACACATGTCCTGACCCTCATAGAATGAGCTCACAGCTTCTACAGTCTTCATGACAATAATGAAAAAAATCTCACACTACTACATTCATAGCTCAGTAACTAAAAACAAAATGAAAGTTGAAAACGAATTGAAAATGTTTAAAATTTATTCTAGATTCATTATGGTCGTTTCCAAGCATTTCAACTCATATTTTTACTGTCTATTCATTTTGGTTTACTAGGAGGTTCAAAATCACAAAATAACTAACCCACACATCAAAATTGGTCGAAATTATGTTAATTCAGCTTTCGCAAAGGTAGAAATCACCAATGGTCCTAACTTGATTAACGTCGTAAGTGATAAATAGAAATATGGCAAATTTCAAGTTGAAATTTAATAATGGAAGACATTTCCACTAAAGTCATAATCCGATTTACGACAATGGACCTAAGATAGGTCGAATATTAGTAATATTTTGGTAAATACAACCTAATGTCGATCTAATTTTAACTTAATTTTTCATTACTTGTTACTCTGGGGATTTCGGGGTCAGTGATCACGAATCTGACCTCAGATTTTCCAAATTCAAGATGGCAGATCATTTTTAATTTTGAAAATCTGATGCCAAATTTGTAATCAGTGACCCCGCAATTCCCCGAGTACCGAGTTTCGTCTTATTTCAACGACAGTTTCTTTTCAGCATACATTTCTTTGTAAAAAAACACGTAATTTTTATACATTGTTCGTCATTATAAACAATTTAACATAATAATTCATAATAAATATTAATATGTTTACATTTAATATCTTGTTATCGAAATACGGAAGAAAAAATTTACAGAAAAATTCAATTTTAATCTACTGAAAAATAGATAAAATGAATTACAAAAAGGTGTCCTGCAGAAAGGACACCGTTCTTCAAACGGTTCAACCGTCCTTCTGCCACAAACAGAATCCTCTTGCCGTAAATAGAATCCTCTTATTATACGATCAAGAGGATTATTCCACTTGCTGTGTAACTGGAAATCCATTTGCTGAAATGGATTGTGCTTGCGCCAAGAGAATTCCAAAGGATTGTTTTAGGAAAGTATAAGGAGAAGTGGATTGGGTGTATCCAATTATTGTTACTGCACAACACTTAAAGAATGCAATTTTCAAATAAAAAATCCTAGAAAACAAAATTGCGAATGACAAAAAAGACATTTACGACTAGATCGTTACATGTGGACACTTATGTAGCGAAGGAGCAGAGGTCAGTCGGTCTATGTCAAGTTACCAAATGGAAATCCGTTTCTCTAGTGAGAATGGAAGAGAGTTGCAACTGTCATGACCGCCTCTGGCGGCGGATGAGGGTATGACATGAATAATGTTACGCTATCAACAATTATCGTCCTAGAATTTGAAAAGAGGTTATTATTTATTAAATTTTTCTGTATTAGAAGGTCTTTACACCTGTCAAGCTCAAACGAAAGCTCTTCGTAAGCTTATCGCTGGCACGATATACATATTATAGCATTGAAGGTTAGTAACGAACGTATTATTATATACTTTGACAAATTAAAAGTTACTGGATTCCGACTGTCTGTCAATAGTTTAAGTTAATTTTAGAGAATTTCGCGAAGACTTTTACTATTACTATTTACTTTTACCTAATTTTTCCTAGAGCCGTTTGACTGTCAAGACAGATTAGAATTTCAAATTAAGTGAAGTATTTACATGTTTGTTTGATGGGTCGAGTGGAAATTTTGTAAATGTAAACTAACAAATATACTTCAAATACATTTTGACTATGAGAACGTGTTTAAGGTCATAATTTTGTCACAATAATCCATGAATACCTGAAAGGCATTTTCTTTTATACGACATAATTTAAATTGTTATTTGGTGATTTTTCTCAAAATATCTTATACATACCGATAAACAGACAATTTGTTTTACATCTGTATAAAGGGCATCTTGCCCGTTTAATTCGAAATAAATAAATAAATAGGGCACTTTGTCACTGTGGCTTGGGATATAATTCCTTAGGATGCAGCGTTCGATTCTATTTTACAATATAAGAGTATTGATTCATTTAACTACGTCCTTTAACTGCTATCACAGTTGTCAAAACATGTACATAATGTATCAGGGGGTATATAACCTCTATAATATAACCTTTGGAAATGAAAAAATACAGTCAAGCCAATTCAACATTTTTTCAATTAAAACGTAATTCTTATATGAAGGTTAACTTATGTTGCTTTTACAATAATGACATCGGGTACAATTACTGTAAATCACTTTTTTAAAATGTCAGTACAAATGACTAATTTCAACTTTTTCGAATGCGAATGTCGTGGAATCAAACTCTTAAACTATTTAAAAACATATACTATATACAAATATGTATTAATCTAATTGCGTGAAGTAAGTGTTATTTTAATATCCCAACTAGTCTAGAGGTTATATTGCGTTGGTAGAAATTTCATAGACTAAGAAATTTATATGATAAATATTTTAGAGTATGAAACTCTGTTACATATCTAATTAATTACAATGTAACAATATAAAAAAAATACTGTTCAGATCCTATCCTGTTAGAAATATGTGTAAAATTCTGTTACTTGTACGTTACCGGAGTAACAGAATGTTACTTAAACCTGTAACAGACAGACAAATTATGAAGTCTGGGTACCATGACAATATATGAACAATACTTTATTGTATACTGGACATTTATATGCCAGTGTTAGTTCAATAAGTTTGATATGTTTTGTATAATTTATTTATGCAATTAACAACAAATCAACTTAAATTACTACATCAAAAAGTTGATAAATTTTAAGGAAGCTAACAAATGTCTCTATACACCTTACATATTTCTGTTTCTGTAACTAAAAATTACTGAATTTTCTTTCAGGAAATTATGAAACGGTAACCGTAAAAAGCTTCTGGTGCAACAGAAAATTTCTAAAGAAATTTTGAGCAGTGTACCATTTACAGAATAATACTAACTATTTTGTTTTCAGTGTAAACAATACGAAAATGGTAACATGAGCCATCAACCGTATTAAATTAGACGTGCCGTTAATATGAGAAAACTGAACAGTCAATTATTTTTGGCATTCAAAGAAGTGTTTTTATAGGTTTTACTAACATTTTTTATTGAACCAAATAGAAATACTATCGGTATAACAATAAAAGATCCGTCAGCCGATATTGTTAAATGTAAATTATTTTCCTGATACCAACAAGAGGTGTAAATATCTTGCATTCGTTAAATATTACAAGGAAAAATTCGTTATTCTTTTTTATTCATTATGAATTCTCAAATCCCCTTCAAGTATGTCAAGTAAATACTTGTAATAGCCAACATTCTATAATTTGAAGGTTATAAATATCTCGTTTAATATTATCATATGGCTTATTCAAAATTGTCTAACAAATTTTCTAATTTTTTTTAGCATTGATTTCGAGTTTAATAATGTAATTATAAACAATTCATAAAATTCACAGAAAAATCATTTTTTTAACTCAAACGAATATATAACAGTTACATTCACAAAAATCAGTAGGCATTTTTACACAACTGTTTTAGTCATTAAAAATTTACTAGTTTCTTTGATCTAATTTCCTTCTCCTACTTCAAGTGAACTTCCATAAATATGATGGACCAAATATTTGCAGTAAATAGAAGCAGAGTAGTCACTTCATTAGAACGAAAAGCGCACTGTTTGAAAAACTTGATATCAACTAACCTGACAGTTTTTATTCAATACGAAACTTAATGATTTGAAAGACTGATGTATTCGGAAAATTACAGGAGAATGAGAAATATATGAAATTCAAGAGAGAATGTCGTGCATTTTAACGACTTGGACGTCGCTCCCCAAGTTTCCGAACTTCTTTCGAAGAGAAACGTCGATCACGATTCTATATTAAATTCACATTACATAGCAGCACTTCGCGAGAATTTATTCTCTTAAGTTATTCGTACTTTTTTGTCTTCTTAAAAGAAACATTCTTGTATCGAGAAAAGTTTCGAAAAGTTATAAACGACGTCCTAACTGCTCAACAGCCGAAATATTCTCCAAACAAATTAAACCCTCTTCTTTATTATGTACGATTTATTGGCTTCTAAAATTTGTCGCCTTTGTAATTTTTCTTCGTTTGTGCCATTTCCTTTTTTGCGAATCTAGGTCAAGCGCTAGTTTGCACTTCGTTGATAGTTGTGACGCAGAAAAGCGACTGAAAAAAAAAATTTTAATCGGGTTCAACCCGCACGTCGGGAGCCCGAACTTTATTATGAAAGCATCAAAGTCGAGTCTCGATTTTCCAAAACTTGCTGAGAAGCAATATTTATTCTACGGAGTGTTCTGTCAAAGTCGTGACCGGAATTAAGCTGGTTTTATTTAGAAAAGTAATTGAAACGGAATTATTTCGCACTCAATCGATTTAAATTGCTTTTGCTTATTTCTAGATTGATTGGTGCAACGTTGTTCCGACATACTTAGTTTGATCCCCGAAAATATTATTCGGTCACGTATTGAAAAAAGTGACGAGCTAAAAAGCAAATGGATTGATTCGCAAGCAATTAATTATAAAGGCACATATGTGGAAATGTATGCGAGTAGAAGAATTCAGGATATGAAATTTATTGATTTGCTTAGTTAAAAAAGAGTATAACACCTTTCAAAAGGTTGGTATTTAATTTTTCAATTTCAGTAACAAAATGTTGGTCATGAACAACGTTTAAGCAGTAATGAATTTGGAGTTTAAGTTTGAGTTTGAGCCTGAGTCTGTCTCAGTCTGAATCTGAGTTTGAGTTTGAGTTTAAGTTCGAGTTCGAGTTTGCGTTTGAGCGCAAGTTTGATTTCGCGCTTGAGTTCGAGTTTACGTTCGCGTTCGAGTTTGCGTTCGCGTTTGCGTTTGAGCATGAGTATGAGTATGAGTATAAGCATGAGTATGAGTATGAGTTTGAGTTTGAGTTTGAGTTTGAGCTTGAGCTTGAGCATGAGCATGAGCATGAGCATGAGCATGAGCATGAGTTTGAGTTTGAGTTTGAGTTTGAGTTTGAGTTTGAGTTTGAGTTTGAGTTTGAGTTTGAGTTTGAGTTTGAGTTTGAGTTTGAGTTTGAGTTTGAGTTTGAGTTGGGCAGTCACAAAGACTCTAAGAAGACTCGTAAAATATAAAAGAATATAAAAGAAAGGTTAAAAAACATTGTCTGCATCGCCCATTATGTAATGTTGCACATATTAACGTTTTTTGAAACCAGATTATTAACCCTCCTGTGCACAAGGACCAGTATGGTCGTCCAAATTACGTTGTTTCCATATGTGAAAAAAAACTCGTGCTCAGGAGGGTTAAAGAGTGAAAAATACAAAAGATGGGAGAATTTTTAAATGTTTTAGTACGAGTAAAAAGAACAAGTAAAATCTTTTGAAAAACAAATGAATAAAACCGAAACTGCTTACAGCCGATGCGACCAATAAGGATATATGTTCATTAATCAATAATCTAGTATCAAAAGTCACTTCTAAGTCAATTTTATTACTCCTTTGTTTAAAAGTATGCCATTTATAAAATAATTATAAACAATCGGATGATGTTTATTCCAATAGGATATGATAGCTCTCTTATCATCATTTAGGTTGAGTATGTTTAAATCAACTGAGGATGTGTGTATTTGATTGTAATAGTCGACTATAATTTTCGTCACGACTATGACACAGCAATTTGGTGTCATCAGCGAATAGTAAGACTTCATGAATAATAGTATAAATGTTTGCAAGCAATGAAACTAACAGTTATATTTCAATGATTTTTTACAGATTGATTTAGAATCGACCATCTTGGCAAGAAAAGACGTCGTCGACGACTTTGGTGGAATATCGGATGTCTACGTGCACCTGGCCAATCGGGAATTTCCGCCGTATTGAACGAGGAATTTTGCTACGATGAGAGCAGTGAATGGAAGGATTGGGAACTCGTGGCGAAAAACTCGAGTTTTCCGAAGTGCACTATAGCTGAAAGATCTTGAAACGTCTCGGAAGAACACCGATGTTACCTTCGGCGTCTTGAATCTATATAAATAAATCAGTTTCAGTTTACTTGTTTTCCGCACTACATAAAACCCATATTCCGTAAGTGAAAAACTGTACAAAACTGCTTTTTTTCAAACACTGTGCGGAAATTTCTCGTTTACTGAAAATGTGGGGAAAATGGTCGAATATCATTGCATTCGTAACTGTGTGGTATGTGACATTACCGCATGGAAAACCCAGCGGTAATGAATATTAATGCACGGTTTTTGTGGAAAACTCTAGTTTTTCACAAGCATTTGATAAAATTATATACGATACGAGCGGATAAGTGACAACAGACTTGGGCCGGATTAAACCAATCAATTCTCACTAATTTACCTTACTCGTATCATAAGTACTATTATCTGAAAATTACCAAATGTCCTATAGTTTAGATACTATTGAACATATACAAAGATTGCTGAATAGCCTTCAGTAATAGTCGCAAAAACTTTTTTCATATCCTCAACTTCAGAAAATTTAAATAAAAAATATCTTTTCTTCAAGTGGAGAACAATTATCATCATCGTCCTAAGATTGTCTATGGTATAAATTGCATAAATTAGCATACAGTCTCTACGATTTGCATTAGTGACGTTGTAATTGAGATATTTACTTTTCCAAAGTCTATTTTTAAACGGTTCAGTTTTATGTCACCCATCCTGGACCAAGAACCTGAAAAGTGCTTTCAAAGTGAATTCTCAATTTATGGATTCGTCTGATGCTATAAACTTCTGCCTGTCTCGACAGACGAATAATTTGGAAGTGTTTGGTAACTTTGACGGTGAAAGATTACTCAACGATGATAATGAGGAAATTTAATTGTAAAAAATTTTTATTTTTTTTAGCAAATCCGTTTGTTGCAGGTTTTTCGATTGTGTGGTGCATCAGTCGTCCAATTTAAATTGAGTAAATTTAATTGGTGATTGTATTGACTATTGAAAAATTATTAAAAATGTATCTTTTCTTTCGGAAATAATTTTGGTTATTAGTTAGTTCGAGCTTCATTCCAGACTGTAAAGAGTAAGAATTATGGTTTTATGTTTCCGATGATGATTACTAATCCTTCCTGCAGCAACTAGTGCCTTGAAGTAATTAAATAATTAGTCTTACTAAGAAATTACTGAATTCAACTAAATAAGTTAGATGTATTCTAAAATGATTGGGGTAACTTTTTCTGGAGTAAATGAGAGTACTTAAGATATTTTAATCCTTTGAAATATGCATTGCATTTCATAGAGTAAATCATTCATATTAATCCGAGTTTGAAGCAGATTATATACTTTAATGAACTGATAATTTATTCGTTTTGATTGAACATTCAATCATTGACTCTGGATTTAACCGTTCGATATTTACTTCTTTGGAATGAAAGTTAATACCAACAGTTTTAGTGTGCATTTGCTATAAAACATGTTTCTATTGCCGAAACTGTTTTTGGTTTGTAATCCAATAACCGATCAAAAAAGTTAGCACAATTAGCTCGTCGTAAACAACTAATTTATATATTTGAAATAATTATTTTACTGACTTAAGGTAGCTGTTTAAAGCAGTTATTTTTTTATCTTTACTTGAATGGTAAGTTTTACGCACGACTAAATCATTATTTTCATTTTATTATTCAATTTGACACTCTTCTGACCAAATAAAATGCTATACATTATGATTTTAAAAAATTAAAGTAATTTTAAAAAAAATGAAAACAGATGCGTGCACTGGAAAAAATTTACTTGACAAATTCAACTACCATTGAGAAGATGAGTTGAGAGTAGTTAAAAGAAATACTGTTTTTGTTAGTATAACTTTGTTGATGTTAATTTTACTATTTTTACCGAAAAAAAATTTCCAGAAAAATTCTTAGTTGATTTGACTAATTTTTAACTACGCAGAGTAGTTCGATACGCTTAAAGAAAAAGTTGCAGTAACTATACCGTAAAGAAGTTAAATCCACAAAAAAAGGAGTTTTGCTAAATTCAATTAAAAATATATGGCTCCAGCATGTTGAATAGTTTTTAGTGTACTAGATAATGAAAAGAAAACTGGATAAATACTCTAAAAAATGTTTTTAAATGTAACAGAATTAACTGCCAAAATGTCGTTTCCATAACTATAATTTTTGTCCATTTAACTCCTTTATGGTTGTAACTATAATCTATAAAATTCCATCGAGGATCTATTGAAATACATTCAGTAGTTAAATGAACTAAGAATTTTATTCAGTGTATTATAATTAAAATTACATTATTACCTATTAAAGTAAAAAACAATACAACACAAGCCCGTTTCCGGATGTCCTCAGGAGCTCCTGAGTAGCTCCCGAGAATCGAAAACGGACGTTCAAACGTCTCCAAATGGAGGTCTTCAGGATCCCCTAAAATCCGTTAATTTATTAATAATTATATTTTAATAAATTACTATTATTCCATGTGAATATAGGTACGTTAATAAATTAATATTATTCCATGTGAATCGTTATATTACTCGCAAATATCCTTAAATTTCGATTTCTGTACGCGTACAAATTAGTACTTAGTTACACACGGGGTGCGGCAGTCTTTACTATGGATTTATAGTAAATACAAACTTCAACTATGAATAATAGTAAATATGAACATTTACTACGGGACATAGTGTAAAATGAGGACTACACTTGATTATAGTCATTTTAACTATATTCGTCAAATTTATTTAAATAATTCAACATAGTAGATTTTTTTAACTACGAGGAGATAGTTGGCGTAACAAAATTAGAGCAAAACCGACTATGAAAGTAAATAAGGTAAATTTAGCTATTTTTCATAATAGTGTTAACTATATTTTTCCAACTATGCGATGTAGTCAATTCAACTATGGATTTATTTCTCAGTGTATAAAATCAACAACGTATTAGAGCTACACACACGCCTGCCAAAAAAAGGTATATGTAATTGTGAAAAGTACTTTGCGCATTGTTATGTACTTACAAAAGGAACAGTTTAAGCTTTCACGTGATTTTCAAGGTATAAAATAAACCAAGAAAGTATAATACCTGCGTTGTCAGTTATCCTGAAAGCTCGGTCTGAATGCAAATCCTTCAAATCGGGGAACATTCGCCGCATTAAGTGAGCGGTTGGCGACGTTTCTTTTTATTTTTACCGCCGCTTTTCTTCCGATTTTGAGATTCCATTTCAGCTTTATCTTCTACGGATTATACGTAAAAGCGTCCGATTATTTGTTTATGCTAAATTTAGTTCAACAAATATTATTATTTTGTTTAATATTCATTTCCGCCAAAATTTTAGTGACTTCCTGTCTGTATAAACTTTTAAAATGAAGTAGTTTTAGTTTTTTTGATTAAATCAATTTTGGAGACTAAGTTAGTACATTTTCTTTGTAAGTTCTCTCGAGTACCTTCTAGTGGGTTATCTACTAAATGTAAAAATAGATTGTAAAAATTCGATAAATAACATGCCCTGAACAAATTTATCAAACCAGTTAAATTATAGGCAGGTAATTAATCTGAAAGTAGTAAAAAGATCAACTAAAAATATACTAGCCAATAAGATCACGAGAAAAGTTAGTAACTAAACCCAGTAACGTCCCAGATGACCAGATTTCTGGGTAATTTTCAAAGCTCTCTAGCAAATCAAAAAATGAAAATATCATAACGAAACCAACTTACGTTACTATTTTTGGGTGCTCTGTTGCGATATGAGGTAAAAACTGCGTTTCGTTGATGTAGAAAAACAATATGACGGATTTTATCTGAAAAAGTAATGAAAAATTTGATTTTCGACAATTTTTTCCAAATGGATAATACATGGCGATCTATTTCAAATTATGGACAAACGTGAACAAATAAGTTGGAGTTTAAGTGAAAAATCGTATCATGTCATATATTTGTAAAATTTCCGTGAAAAAGACTTCTAGGTCGTTTTGTGAATGAATCCGCTATTATTAACATCGTCCAATATATTAAAAAGGGTCCATGAATATTCAATAAATCGAAATTTTCCATTTTAAGACAAAAATGATTAATGTCGAATTATTTCAAAAATATTTTAAAAAAACACGTATTTTTAGAAATTTTTAGAAATTTTCACACTTTTCCATGCATTTTTATTAGGATAAACTGAATGGAGCTCAATAAAAAAATGGTCACTTAAACTGCAACTTATTTGTCCACGTTTGTCCATAGTTTGGAACACATCGCCATCCATTATCCATTTGTAACAAATTGTCGAAAAACAAAGTTTCCGATTTTTCGGTACTTTGCAGTGAAACTCGGCCATATTGATTTTCTACGAAAAGGAATCGCAATTTGGACCCCATTAATCGATAGAGCATACCCAAAATTAGTAAAGTAAGTTGTTTTCATTATGATATTTTCATGAATCGATTTGCTGCAGAGCTTTAAAAATGAGCTAAAAATTTTGGACACTAATGGGTTAAAAATAAGCACACTGATTTTTCGAATTTCAAACTCTTAGAATTTATTTGTTCTCTTCAACAAAATATATTTATAAAAATATTTGAATAATAAAAGGATATAATTTACCAAAAGTTAGGGCGACATTGAACTATATCATCAAACTTTACTAACTATTATTTAACTAGATAAAGCATGTTAATGTGGCTAATTTTAGTGTTTTTATTTGTAGAGAAAAATTCTCTGGGACCTTTTCAGATGGAACAGACTTATATACTATAGAAAATTGAAATTTTTATCCGGTAAAATTACTAGATTTTAAAGTAATTTTTAATGTCTGAATAGTAAACCTTCCAAGAACCTGTACTAATTTTTATCAGAAAACATGACAATTTTTTAGTCTGCAAGTTTGTCTTATAATGTACCATTTGACTTGTAGTTTAAACCTAACGTTTTTTAATTTAGTCAAACTAAGTTCTACAATTATAATTATACTAAAATTAATTCGGAGCGTTTTAGCAACTTTAAGATAGTTACTGCAACTAATGAAAAGCTCTTCAGGAGTTATTAGACTACGCAGAGTAGTTGGAAAGTAGTCAAATTTACTAAGAATGTGGTTCAGTGTAATATATTGCAATATCCTGCAGTATTAACAATATAATTCAATAACTCAAAATACATTTTAAATTAAAGTTTATATTATGGTTGATAGTTTTCGCCAGTAATCAACTGCAAAATATATCGACGACAATAAAAAATTAATTACAAAAGTAATTAGTGTAAACTGTTTGGATTCTTCATTTTTAAACTTTATATATTTTTATTGGAATTTGTTTATATTTTAAAATATCCGAATATTTGCAACAATACTTCATTTTTGTTATTCGTTATCCTTTATTAATCAAAATTAGTCAGTAAGTTATTTCGGAAAACTTATTTAACTTTTGACTTTCGTAGGTTTGAAACTATCAAAAAGTCAAGTTACAGTCGACCTTCCAACAAGTTGCTTATTGCCTCTGTCGATTAATCCTCTCGAAAGCCTATACTACTCAGCGTGCAGCGTGTTAAGTCATAATACACTTTAGTCCCCAAGAATCGATACAAACGTAATTATTAACTACATAGAATTTAAACTAACCTCGATTTAAAATCAGCTACTATTAATGACAGATTGTCGCCCGTCATGCTGAAAATTAAATTGTCAAATATATATTAATTAACATTTTTAAAATATTTAATATTACTATGATTATAGTCTACACAATAGTTACTTTGGTAGTAACTTGTCATTACCGTAGTATCTACTCCTATGTTTATAAGTAAATATCGACATGCGAATTTACAGTCAGTAAATAATACATAATAAATTAAATTGTTTTAAATATTTTTGTATTCAATATTAGAATATATTATCTTCTTAATAATGGCATAAAATGGGTCGATGGGAGTTACATATGAACTTAAGGACGTTTTCTGTGGCTTTGTACAAATACTTATTTTTTAATTCGGTGAGTTTCGGCCCTGTCACGCACTGCAGTTCAAATTTCATCTACGAAAAAAAACTACTAAGAGTTATCAAAATATTGTTTTTACTTATTAAATCAGGTTTTCTATAATCTGATATTCGAAAAATGGCTACATTTAATTTTAACTTACATTTTTTTATCAAGATCTTACTATCTGATCAATTTATTAAGTCGTCGATACTATCGGGTAGGATTACGACAGCCACACCAAACCTCCAATTTTTTTTATATCACGTCTACTTACGCAATTCAATGTGCTAATAGCGAATATTATAGTTAAAGTTAATGACAAGGTCACTGCCAAGGTTAAAATAAAAAAACGCGTTTATTTTGTAATTCTGCAGTTATCTGTTGCCCTCTGAATCGTATTTTTGAAATACATGCAAAATAGCGAAAAAAAGAGTTTTTTGGTTTTCGACCTTGAAAATGACCTTGTCGTCAGCTTCGAATATGATATATGTGATGCGCATCAAATTACGTAAGTAAACGTGCGTGGTATAAAAAATGTAGGTGTGGAGCTTTCGAAAGTATAAGCAAACTATCCTTGAAGGTTACTTCAAAATTGCAGATTTGTTAAGAAAAAATTAGTGAAACATCTTTATGTTTTCCTTTGGAGAAAATGAATACTTCTTTGTATGTTTGGAATAGAGAGTTCTGGAAAAACTCTTCTCAAGTTCTTTGAGTAAATTATTAATATAAATAAAACTATGTAATAGTATTAGTAAATATTTGTTCATTTGCTATTAACAATGTCTACATTGTAACTTTACTCAAACAGTGTAGAGAAAGTAGTTGCTCTAACTGTCGCTAGACGACACTACGTTTCATAGTTCGAAATTTCACGCCCGTTAGCAAAAAAACTTTCCGTTCTCAACATGAAATAAAGTTCTGCAGGTTTTATTAACATAGATATATTATTTACCGCTATGCGTCTAAGTATAAATATTATTCAGATACATTTTGGATATAATTTCATGAATAAATATTTGTTTCTCGTCCGGATTGTTATAGAAAACATTCGCTTTATAATTTGCCAATCGAATTTCTATGGAAAATGTATTTCTCAGTTTATAAAGTAAACATAAGATATTTCGAAAAATATTACGATTTAATAGATAAACTACTTCAAATTGCAAATGAACTTAATCGTGTGACGCTGAAACAAGTTGTATTACACAAAAAAAAATTTCTACGGGATATATTTTTGAATGCAATAGTTAGAAAAAATTGATAATAGATAGCTTTTAACCATTTAACGCCGGGACGGACCCTTTTTTTCGTTCATTTTCAACTTTGATTTTCTCGGCGATTAAGAATGTAAAAAATCCTTCAGGAACCATTTCTTATATATTTGACCTCGCTCTTTCAGGGTCTGTAATCAAAATCCAAAAAAAATGAATTTTCAAAATGTTACAGCCTTTTTTTAAAAGAAAAATCGAAATTTTTGACAATTTTCTTTAAGAAATGATTTTTTTTTCATATAGCAGGTCACCAAAGCACTGTTTCCCCTGAAAACATCGCGTCCGCAATGTCTAAGCTTGAAAATGGCGAAACATACTTTTCAAACTTTAAAGATGGCGGATCAAAAATGTTGGCGGAAGAATTTTTTCCCCACAAATATTAATAATCTGTGTATCCTTATTTTTTTCAATTTTCTATTTGTATGGCGTTGAGTATCTAAATATTTCTCGGGTCGCTCATAACGAAGTCAGATTTCAAAAATTCAAAATGGCGGTTCCAATATGGCGGGCGATATTTTTAAAATTTTCGGAATGTTGTGAAACTGTTTACTCGGGGGTTTTTGGGGTCACTGATAACGA
The DNA here is from genome assembly GCA_030407085.1 of Trichopria drosophilae. Classification (NCBI taxonomy): domain Eukaryota; kingdom Metazoa; phylum Arthropoda; class Insecta; order Hymenoptera; family Diapriidae; genus Trichopria; species Trichopria drosophilae. The sequence continues at coordinate 96,814,169 of CM059586.1, read as the reverse complement.
ATCTGAAGTCAGATTTCAAAAATTCAAAATGGCAAATCCAATATGGCTGACGATATTTTTAAAATTGTTCGGAATGTTGTCAAACTGATTACTCGGGTTTTTTTTTAACAACATTCCGAACAATTTTAAAAATATTCTCTAACAAAGTCGCGTAATTTTTTCATATTCGTCGAGCCTCAATAGATTTGTAGTTTTGATTTTTTACGAATATTAGAATGCGGCAATTTATTGGATTTTATATAATTGTATCAATTTATGCATAATTATATAATGTATATTTAATCCATGTATCATAATTCATATAGAATAAATAATTATTTTCAATTTGTATAATAAATTGGTAGTTGTATTAGAGTGAATCTAAAACTGTACATAATTATATTTGACCAATTTTTTAATAAAAGTTAGATAAAAACAAATTAAAATGTAGTATATCATGGGACAAAGGAACTGTTCGCTTCGTTTCGACCAGAAAATGGCCATTTCACGGGTGCATCACTCTCCTCATCTAACTACAGCGGATAGTAGAACCATGCGTATGTAAATTTCCGTTGAGTATCGAGGGAGCATTAATTAAGCGGCTTAAGCCGCACTCGGTGAGTGGCCATCTATCGACGGCTCCACGGAGGCAACCGAACCAACCCCGGGTTGCCTCGTTACACCGACGTGCACCGCCGGGGCTTATAAAAGATGCATGAGGCGGCATGGGGGCGCTGGGGCCAAACGGGGACGGGTAGGGGAGGGGGATTGAAAGGGCTACACCTCGGCATATACATATATGTATACGAGGATGCCTTTCTCGTTTCGAAAGTTTCTTTCTCGACATATAGGGGGTAAAAAGAGTTCGATTCCCCTTTTTCGAACGACGCCGAACGAAATCGACGTAACCCAAGCGAAAAGGTGCGCATCAAAGAAAGAGGCGCGTCTAGACGTTCAGCCTCGTTGATATATGTGTCGACTTTGAAAAGATGAAAAGAGTTATTGGAGTAAAAAGGAACGGCCGACTATTTTTAACGCTCCTTTTTAGACTATGGAAGGACGCGGTGACGAATGACAGGCCCGATTTTTTCGAGGATTCAATAAGATTAAGGCTTGATTTGGCACGTCTTAAAAGAAATTTCAAATTTTTAAATAGCGGTTTCGATTCTACTGTTGGAAGTAGCTGTTTAACGTCTTTTTTTCAGTTTTCAAAATATGTAGAAGAAGGTGGCACTGTCTGACACATCTCGAATGTTTTCACTGAAATCTCAAAAATCGTAAATTCATATTCAATTCCAGTAAAAGAAGACCAAACACATTTAAAGAGTAGACATTACAATTTGAAGAATAAGATTTTGTGTGCCGTAAGTATAAAAAATATCATATTTACTCTATAATTCTACGTTCAATGGGAAAAACGAAAATATCTGATGAGTTCAAAAGCAAAGTTACGATTGTAGACTAGAACTTATTGCAAGAGTCAAATTTGTTAAATATTCCGCAATTAATTTGTATAAGTAAATTTTTAATTATTTCTTGACATTTGTCTTCAGAACAGTTATAGTTTTAAAAAATTTGAACTCCACGTTGTGTACGATTGAATTACGGAATTGAGTTTAGAAATAGGATGAAGATATTTAAGCAATTTTCATTTTAGTACGCAGATAGGTACACAAGATTTACCCTTAAAATCAAGGCCCATATTTGAAGGGCATTCTATAATTAAACATATTTGACCTTGGAGTAAAATTTGAATGTGAATTTGTTGTGATCAAATTTGACGGTCATTACAAGGCGACAAGGTCAAATTGATTAAAGTCATATTCGAGAGTTGTTTCGTAATATCCGATTGACCTTTAAATTGGACTCCAAAGTCAAGTAGATTTGACCTCCAAATTAACGTCATAACCAAGTCAAATAACTTTGACATTGAAATGGCCTTCTAGTATGAACCCTCACTTCAAAGGTCAACACGACGCGATAATTGAAACACATGATCAGCAACCTAAACACTCACTGTTCTAAAGTATAAAAATGAATGAAAAAAACAATTTTCTCGAAGATATTAAATATTTAATAATTACAACAAAACACATACGAAATAAATATTTTGAATTCGCAGTTACTAACTCATTCTATTAATGCACTTACTTAATCCGTTTTTTTTGCTTTTTTACTACTTTTTGAGCTCTTTTACTAGCCAAACAGTTAAAAAAAAGGTGATGAGTGCATCAGAAACGTTGAATCGCTTACTGATTTTGATAATTGTTAATGTGTACCCATACAGTGGATATATCAAGATTCAATTCAACGTAATCCATTTATCTCTGATTGAATTTCAGTGTACACGACTAGAAGAGGAGTCCCCAGATTGCCACTGCACTGTGTAAGCACGCCTTACATTTTCGCCGATGAATGGTGCAGATTTACGTCGGCCCTCCCGGGAGCCGAATAAACCGCCACTAAGTCAGCAGGCATTTTCGCCGTCCCCGTTTTCATCCGACGATTGGCCGTTTACGCTTCTTTTCACATTTCGAATATAACAGCAATCTTTCTTTTTTGCAAAGAAAATTGTTGCAAAAATTTCGGTGTTCTTTTACGTAAAGTTCTACAATATAATTAGGAACGTATATAAATCTGATTTTTTACGAACTGAAAAAATTATGAAATATTATGAGACCTAATGAGCTAAACGCGATAGAAAAATTCAAACACTAAACATGCAACAAAATGTTACATGAAGTGTTGGCAAATATGGTAGAAATATTATAATTTTCTTAATGACGATACAAATTAAATTTGTTCGGAAATTTATTTTTGATTGGTTTTTTTATTTTTTGTTAAATATGAGGACCAGATCAAACTTTTCCTTCAGGATGGAGAATTAGTTTCTTACATTGGAATATTCAGAAAATATTAAAATTTTGATCGCGTTTTTCCATCGCCATTTGTTACTTATAAAGTATAAAATCTTTCGAGTAGTAAAATTTGTGTTCCTAAACATATGTCCTTTTTTGTTATTAAAACGCACCATTTTATTCTAGATCGTTTTAATATTGTATGTGTTTGTGCTATCACATTTTTTAACATGGGTGCAGTTATTTCCTTTCTAAAAGAAAAAGCGTAATATTGTGGATGCTACACTTTTCTTTACGGAAAGTAAAACGGTTCGGGTCCCCCCTTACAGGTGCACTGTAAGAAGAAAGAAACACTCGCGCATGCGCACGTATGTTCTATTAACTGTTTCATGCATGGTGACGGGGAAGTAGGGGAGGGGGCGACGGACAAGCATGGGGGCAATTCAGACGGGCAACAATTACAGAAGAAGGACCGTGTTTGAAAATAATAAATCTTATGTAGAGATATCCTTTGGTTTAGAGCTAAAAACAATAAAAAAACGCACACAGGTGATTATAAAAAATATTCGAAATTTTTTGTATAATTTAAATCATTGATGATAACTTATATATATACAAAAAAAGGGGTTGTTGAAACCATAAAAAAGGTAGAAATACCCTAGTAGAAAATAAGTCCAGTGTTTTGATAGTTTCTGTCCAGTTTCGTTATTTCCCATGTTAAAGGAATGGGGAATTTAGGCAATATAACAGAAAACTAGATATATTTTTACTACGGAGGTTCTAACATATAATAATTGCAGAACTAAAAACGTACAATGTTGTTGTTGACTTAATTTTAAAATTCAGAATATTGTAAAATATTCCACACAATAACTATTATCACTATGGCAAAGGATATTTTTCCACATCAATGCCATCTTTATTACTAAATTTACAAATATTTAAAGCAAATATTTAACCATCATGAAATAGTAAACTCAACAACATCATGACTCGAAATAGTTAGTTCAACTATTTTTTGTAATACTATATTTTACTTTTGTGAAGTCATTGGGTTAATAATATTTTTTCTCTCGATGCAAGATAAATAAGATAATAGTGTTTGATGTACCAGTTTAGAATTTTGGAAGTTAAGTATTTTCTATTTTTATGGCCCAACAATAATTATATATCCGATTACGACTGTTAAATAATAGATTTTAATTTTTTTATGTTAAGAACTATTGTATTTTTATCATTAATTCAGTTTACTTCATGTCTTAATTTTATTATTTTTTTCTTACCACAAAAGTTCTATTAATTATGGTATAAAAAGTGTAACTAAAAACGTGACGAATAGAGTAATCGTAACTATATCAAATACGCAATACTATATAGAGTATTACAAACATTTCGACATATTATTCCAATTATGTCATTGTGTGATATGATTTCTAGAAATACAGATACATATAAATTCAAATGTAGGTAGAAATCATCTGAAAATTTTTGAAGTAGAAAATAAAATCTTGTCAGATTTGAAGTAAAGGTTCCATATATACATTTTTAGTAGTACTACAATAAGTTTACAATTTTAATACAATTTTAAAATTCTCTGATATTCGTGTTGAATGCAATCTTTAGAAAATGGTTTTTTATAAAGTTTCATCTTTGCGTCTCGGCATTATAAAGTAAAACTTGAAAAAATGAACACTTCAAACGTGAATAATTGACTTTTTTAACTTACAAAACTTCTTTAATTATGAAAAACTTTTAACAGTTTTATAAATTTTAATGAAGTTATTGACGGTACATCCGATCGTTAAATTGCATTTTATTTGAAGCACCTGTACATTTTAAGTAAGTAAATATTTATATGTGGTCATATTGTGTACAGTGTCACTAAAATATTCAATAAACTTAACAAAATGATAAGTAAAATTAAAAAATATTACTTCTTCATATAAAAAATTGTCATTTATTCAAGATGACAATATTTATATTCAAAATTTGAAAAATATATTTCAATGTTTCTGTCAAAAAAATAAATAAAACATTTGTTCCTCAAAAACGTCAGGTGTTATATGAAATCCACACAATCGATACCATTTGCTTTCATTCCTTAGACATCGTATCAAAGTACGCTGACAGAGCTTCTTATGAACAACGACAAAGCGATTATAGTAGCGAGTGCAAAAAATTGTTGCGACTACCGCCACTACGCCTAGTGGTAGAACTATTAACTACATTGAATACGCGCATACTTTGGGGAAATTCATTCTCGCCTTTTTCGTTGATCATTTATGAGCTTACCGTTCATACTAGGAAGAAAATGCATATAACCTTTTTTTGTAGAGAATTTTTCGATCTACATTTTTTATTTGAAATATTTTTTTATTTTTAATTTGTACTTTTCAAATTAAACCCAAAAAAATCAGACCGTCAATTTGTTGGGTTCTTATTGTCAACATTCATATGTGATCAGATTCATTTTTTAACTTTTTTAATTCTTAATTTGTTAAATTAATTTCATTTTTAATTACATTAACAAGTACTATTGCATCCCAAAATTCTATTGCATTTTTCACATGCATAATTCCAGGTTAGTTCAGAAATGCATATGCTGAAGTACATGAGTTTCGGCTGTGTCTATATAATATACGCGTGTAAATTCGACTATTACATTAGTTCGTTTACGCTTCCGTAAATTTGTTTATGGCAGTATTTCGACGTTCGCATTTGCGCTACATTGTGCAAGTTCTAATTACTTGGCATCTTATAATGAGATATCTGACGGTATTTGCCGAACAAGTAGATTCGTTACTCCCACGCAAGTGAGAGAATCTCGAAAAAGAAGGTCAAAATTTAAAAAGAACTTTTCTATTTCAATACTCTTGTAGCTATAAAATAAAAATATTCTATACAAAAGTTCGTTATTTCGAACGTAATATTTTAGAAAGGTTTTATTGTTGTTGTAGTTCTTAGTATTAATGTTAAATTTTATAAATGTTTATAAATTAAACAATAAATATCGTATTTTTTAAAATGTTATCCGTCATTTTATCGATTTTAAAAATGGCGAGATTTTCTCATATTTGGTCAGATAGAGTGAAAGTCCAGCGAACCATTCCCGTGGATAAAATCTCAGGGGGTTTCACGCATTACGACATTCCGTGTGTCATGCGAATAACTTTTTATAACGACGTTTATCCAATTTCTTGACAAAAGCCGCTCTTAACCTCGTCATGAAAACGTTAAAACTTTTGAACCCTTCGTGAAACTCGAAATTAAATAACTTTCCATTATTAGAAACTTTGATTTATTATCGCAAAATTGACTTATTTCGAACTTTTAATATTCTACAATCTGTTATTAAATAATGCGTTTTCCGTGCTTGTTATCTGAATCAAGAAACTAATCTACGTCAATTCGCAAAACGTTACGAAGAAAAGCATGAAAAATTGCAGAAATGTGGAAGGCGCATTTAACTCTGAACCACTGTGAAAGAAAATTCAGTAGAATGATTGGATTTTATGACAAGAATAATACTGAAAAATGAAATTATGAAGATAATAGTAAATAATAACTGAAAGAAAAGCGTTTCTATTTCCATTTGTGTCTTAATAATTTTGTTTTGGTTTAACATCCACTCCTATCCACTACACCTTAAAATATTAAAATATGTATAAGAATTCCAGAATATTTAACATTTGTAACATTCTTAAATGCAATTTTTTATTACTTCATTCTACGCAAAATAATATGAAATAACTCGCGTAACTCATTTTTGGCTGAGAAAACGTGATATTACCATCACAGAACACATCATTATGGAAAGGTTATAACCTTTAACCTTTAAACGACTCGTTGTCATAATGTTGTGAAAATGTTACCTTTAATGAACCTTGCAATGTAACCTAAATGTAAGATGTTGATAACCTTACGGAACACTAAAAATTGAACTTTGCAGAACTGTCCGGATTTAAGTCCTATTTGTATAATTAATCGACTAAATTTCTTTGATCGCCGCTAGCTGAAATTCTGATTTTTGCTTTATGTTTTGACTTCCGTATGAAAATGAGTTTGGAATTAGTAAATATTACATTTTTTCCAATATAGAACAGAGTGCACTGAGATAGTGCGAGACCTATTAGTAACCTTACAACAATTTTGCTCTAAATTTCTGTTACAACTTTATGTTGCAAAGGAAATACAGTTAAAATTGTAACGTTTAAATATGTAATAAAAATATTTAAGTACATATTTTACAATTTGTGAAATATAATGATGTAAACGCATGTTAAATACAAAAGTTGGGTGCGGGTCGAAAAATCGATAAATCAATACGTCGACAGGTCAAAAAACCGAGTCAAAAAACCGACAATCGAAAAGCCGACAGTCCAAAAGCTGACACATAAAAATTAGGTACATAAGCTGATAGTCATTTTTGGAAGTGTCAGTTTTTGACTGTCGATTTTTTTACCTGTCGGCTTTTTGATTTGTCGATTTTTCGACCACGCACCTCAATAATTTATTTATTGACGTGTTAAATGTGAAACTAGATGGAAAATTACATGCATGTTACAGGGATATTATTTAATATTAATGTAACATTATCCTATAACTCCTACTTCATAAGTTTCGCCGATGATTCAGATCTTAATGTAACGTTGGCATAAGGTTACGTGAAGGTTTATTAATCTCCATGAAATATTACAACCTTAAAAAGTAAGTTGATTATAACCTTACTGGAACATTAATGTTCTATGAGCGTAAGACGTATACTATTTATGTTTCGAATTAATCATTTCATACCGACAATAGTACTGGTACCGAGTACTAAGACAGTACTGATTTGTTCCGTCGGTCATTAATCTGTCAATACCTAAACAGTACTGGCCGCCAGTACTGAGTGAGCACTTTGCTGATGTTAAAGCCAGTACTGGCACATTTCCGTTAATCAGTATCAGGTACACTGAGAAAAGTGTATTTTATCAGTTACTATCCGTTGGCTTTTAAAAAGTGTATTATAGCCATTAAAAGAAATATTGTAACTAGTAAAATCCTCCGTCGTTCAGCATTTGTTTTTGACAGGTTATAAGAAACTGTAATAACTCTCCTATTTTAAAATAATGTTTTATTATGACTAAAAGAAGGCATTTTTAATATTTTAATTTGCTAGATAAATTTCCATAAACAAAAATTGCTTTTAGTTAAAGAGAAAAGGCTAAAATAAACTGACATATCAGTTAGAATAATATAAAATCTTCGTCTTTTAACAGGTACTAGAAAGATCGCAATCCCTATGCGTAAAATACTATATTTTACGAGGCATAAGAATTCTAATACTGGGTAAAAAACACTTTTCTCAGTGTACCAGTGCAGATCAGTACCTAGCCGGGGTTTTGTTCCGTCCATTTTTACCTGGGTTATAGATGTATTTTAATACCCATGACGTTACGGTAATAAATCTTTGGAATAAAATTATGAAATTTGAGAAGTTATTTTAAGGTTAGGCATAATGATAGTAATGTAAACATAAACATAAATGATAGAAATATAAACCATAGATGTGCACTTTTCGACATCCTTAGACAGCTGAATTTATTGTCGATTACTTCATCGTTTATGCGATGTCCATCTCTTAATTTTGAATTTGGTTAAATAATTCACGATAAGAAAGGGAAATACAAGATTTATTTTAATATATAATAAATATAAGATACTAATAGAACTGGATAGAACCAACGGAATATTTGAAAAGTAAAGGAGCAGAATCAGAAAGAATAGTAATCCAAAATGATAAAAAGGAATAAAAGAACACCCAAACGAAACAAAGTGAGATTAAAGCAAAAAACACTTTATGACCGGCTAGAAAGTTCTTTGAATAAAAGAACAATATTATGATAAAATAAAATGTTTTACTTTTGATACATACGCCGCAAAGTAAAAGCACAAGAATAAAGAGAAAATAAAAATAGACGCAATATAAATTTAACAAAATAATAAGTCTCACTTAAAAATAAAGCAAAACTTTTTAAAAGGGTTTAACATTTATTAAACTTCAAACTCTGATTTAAGATAATTTCATAAATTCCCGCGTGCTTAGGGAGCTTGCAAAAGTGCCACAAAGGCTGCGGTTATGTCGTAATTGCATCAGGAATGCACATCCGTTGCTTTTAGTAGTTCGAAGCTTTCGAGCATTGAGCCAGTTTGGATGATTCAGTACCAGCGTCGACTAACTTCATAAACGAGCTATTTGGATGTATTTTAATTAAAACGAGCCAAACTTTCAGAGATTATATGCGCGATATAAAATTATATAGACGTTTCATCACATTCGCTAGATGATATAACGTATTGGACGTGCAAAGTTATACCTGAAAATTCTTGCAGAAAACGCAACATGGAACTAAATGGTTTGGGTGGGATATATCCATTAAAACTTAAAAAGATATTATACATATGTGTGAGTTAATAACCCCGAGTAGAAATTTTGATAAGGTCCTGATCAGGTCCTGTTCGGGCCGTCTGAATATATTTCAGGCCTTTATCCGGCTATACTGTCAGGGCCTGATCAAGAACGTAACGACTTTATTGGTCCAGGTCGGATCAAATACTTTATCAGGCATGCCTGATTGCTGCCTCTTCAGGTTCTAATCAGTCAATATTAAGAGACACTTTATCAGACGAGCCCGATTGCTGCCTGTTCAGGGCCTGATCCGGAAGTGATAAGGCATTCCTTATCAGGCACTCCTGATTGCTGCCTGTTCATGGCCTGATAAGGAAGTGATAAGGCACACTATATCAAGAGCGCCTGATTGCTGCTTGGTTAGGTCCTGATCAGTTTTCAGGCAGCCTGGACAGATTTCTGCTCGGGGCATTTACCAAATACAAGGAAAACATTTTTTGGGAGATAACTGGAATCAGTAGATATTATAGATTTTTCGTCGCTGAAAATGAATTCGGTGTCCACTTTGACCATTTCGCGTCTTTGAAGATTGTTTTGAAAGATTTCTAGAGACTGTCCAATGTTGGAAGTTTTGACCCAATTACTTCACATTTAAAAAATAACTCAAACCCCCATAAACGATAGCTTATATTTATATGAAATTACATATTAATCTGTCATATCAGGTTCTTCATTTTGACCTATTATTAAACTTATTTTGTTAGATAGAAACAGCACCTAAATGGGTAATAGAAAACTCTCTTCTTTGTTTCTTCTTTATGTCTATATAAAAATGAAGCATATCAATTTGATATCTGCTTTATTTCTGAAAATTATCTATATGAGACATCACTTGACATATTCAAAAATGCGTTTGGGAAGAACTACATAAGCGATATCCAAAGTTCCACTCAGCTCTGGATATCTACATAATAATTTTCGTACTTGGTGTTCAGAATGACTTCACTAAGCTCATTAATTGCACTATTATTAAGCTTGAAAATTGATAATGCATTTATTAACAAGTGAATCTTGAAGGATCGTGGACGATCCTCAATTAAAATCGACTTAATTGCCTGAGCTTTCATATAATTGCGATCGTTACACACGTCCGTAAGCTCTGCCAATTATGAAGCTCATTCGAAAAGTTATATTACTCGGCCTCGAGACCACATGCATCCATAATGCCTGGGGCAGCCTACCCTATACTTCAGAGTTCGCGTGGATTTCTAAGCCAGGTTGCCTGCAAATATTCCTCCTGTGCAAACATTTTCTCGGCGCGTTGCGGTACCAGTTATATGAGCGCCAGTTTGTTTGCGTATAAATACACTTGGTTCAGAGAAAGTAGCTCGATACCACCGTCAAAGGAACCTAACCTAAAATAGGTTCCCAAAGTTCCCTGGACTTCTCGATCGGTGCACGATGCTTGCTTGATTAGGTGCCAAGGTACTGTGTAACCCTTCAGCAAAATCAGGTGAATTTACTTAGAAATCTGAACTGGAAATGAACCGCCATCGATTGCAACTTGTCTTTTCAAAAAGTAGATAACACTCAAAATTCTAAACATTTAAAAAGTCTTTCTATCAGATTCTTATGTAGCAGATTTCTTGTCAAAGATTTTTTACATCAACTAATCATTTACTTCGGCGTGTAACTATTAAAATCTTAAAAGTTTAATAATCTATACTGGAAATGAGCTGCCAACTCTATTGACAGAAACTTGTTTTAGTTGTTAAAAAAGATGGCCGAGCTTTTGTCTAACTAATTCTTATTCAGATCAATTAATCATTAATTTCGATTGACCATTTATACTCAGTCTCGATCATTAACCTTGAATTATCTTTCAGTGAAACTTTTTGCATCCCTTCATAAATTAACTCATTTTTGTTAGGTTTCATAGCTTCATACTAAACATGAATTGCGTAAGGAGCATTCGAAGCCAAATGTGTTTGCACTTCCGTGTACGTTATATCCAAAATTTCCATTGCCACTGCTGAGCATTTTGTAACTGTTAAATACAAATTGGCATTGTAATATATATCATCCAATTTGAAAAAAAAAATGAAATAAAAATACTTCAAAAATATGATTTTTCATAATAATACATGTTATGGAAATAGAAAACTGGGTCCAGAATGCCTTAGGTGTGTAAAATTAGTTCAAACTTAGCAATAAAAAAAGTCCCCGGAATTTGTTATTTTTCATAATAATGAACGACGAATACAAAAAAATCATCAAATAATCAATAAACAAAACAATTACGAACTAATTAAAAAATATACTAGTTTTAAGTACTTACGGTTCTAAGAACTAGTTTAATCGCGAAATTCTACAACGTGATTAATCCCCAGTGTATTAACCTAGATAAACGTAATTATGCAATAAATATATTACACTAGATAAAACCTTTCCACCCAGCAAAGTTACGATAATAAGACAAAAAATATTAAAAAATGTTCCCTGGGGTATATTTAGAGTATGAAAGAAACTAAAGTCAATAGAAGTAAACGAAGAACTACAGATCAATACAGTCAGTTCAAAAGTTCTAAACTTTATCAACAAAGTACATAATACTTTTAAAATTTTTAACAATTTTATTAAATATTACTGAGTACATATAAAACTTCATATATTTCATGTCTTATAACAATAAAATAAAAATGCAAGGATATTTTTGATAAATTATGTTAATTGCGTTTAATGTAATTAATTTTGTGTGAAGATGCATTGATGAAACGCAAACAGCAAAATTGCAAAGATATCTCACATAGGACAGGTAGATCGATATTGTCAAGTTGCTCCTTTCACCAGAGTTTTCCACTATCGTTTCGGAGACCGTAAAACTGGGCTACTTTACCCTTGCAGAGCCAGAAGAAAAAACCGTAATTGGTATTTCCTGCAAAGTAGTTTGCGCCATGAAATAATTTTCCCTGGGAAAATAATCCATTATCCTTAAATCGCAGCATTTTCCGAGCGGCCTGGAGAAACATTTTTATCGCAGAGTAAACGCAAACCGGACTCGTCGTAAAGTCGAATTTTAATGAGCCATTTTCGGCCCTGTTTTACATAAGATGACGTTTGCGTGCATTACTTTAAAGCTGTTTTCCCGAATCCGGTCTGGGACGAATCTGTTTAGAATCGATTTGGCGCCGAAATTAGTTTTCCGGAAAATGAAGCTCGATCGATTTAGCTTTCGAGGATTAGCTTCCTGGGCAAAGAGTTCGCGTTCCATCGTATCTGGACATGAGCTAGTCTGCAAAATGCGAAAATTGATGTTCGACCTTGTTTTCTGGTGATTAATAGTCCGGGTGTCTCGTTTAATCGTCGGATACGTTTCGAAATTTAAAAAGAATTTTTTGGGATTTATTAATTTTTTTATTCTGTTATTTTTTTATACGCAACTTTTTTTATTTAGTCACGCAGAGATTATTTATTACTTATCGAATTTTTAAGCGATTATATTAGTGCTCTTTGTATAATTAATACGTATCTCCAGATTAATTGGTATATACATGTATAAAATGTAATGAATTATTCTATTATTTATTATCAATGATATAACATACAAGGGCAGTAGAGTTTGCTTATATTTGAATATTTATTTTGTAGTGTTCTCGCTGAAAACTATTGCTTGTTAATATCAGTCTTCTAAACTAACTTACTGTGTAACCAATGAAATGATTAAGAACATATTTTATTGTAGAATTGGGCGTGATTGCATAGCTCAAATACTGGTAAAAAAAATAAAAATATTGATCTTTTTCAAGTAATTATTTGCTTGAAGTAATGTTACATTTTCTGAAGTTTTCTTTTATATTTAGTATGGTGAAATGAATATTTGTTTGTCCCTAGTAAATATTTACTTGAATTAAAATTGATTTTTTTGAAAAATTGAAATCGTTTGTGGGATCAAGTAAATATTTATTTCAGTCAAGGGGTTATTTATTTTTTTCAAGAAAATGGTGAATACTCTTTCTAATAAAAATTTTGTTGAGACTATTAAAAGAAACCGTTTATTTGATACAAATAAAATTTTATTGACTCCACTAAATTATATAATCACAAGCACACTTTTTATTACAGTGAGCTTTGATTGAACACTTTGATTAACTTGAAGGAAGAAAATATTGTTTACTTGAAACACAAGTTTTTTCTTTTCTGAAAATCAGATTAAGAAAATTTTTCCTTACTCTAAGTAACCATTTACTTGTGATTATTCTTTAAGGATCACATTCTTAAACCCAAGAAATGCGATAAATTTGAAATTTCAGTTATTTTTGTTTACTCTCAAATGATAGATTATGTCAAATACAAGTTTTTGTGATGAATTAACATAGGACACATCAATAATATTACACAACGGTTTCTAACATTTAAACATTGGTTAATTTACACGTGATTTATATGAATAATTCTATAGAATTTTTAACTTTCCTTTTTGAATAAAGTTGTATAAAGTAGAATAAAGTCAAAGTTGAAAATGAACAATAGCCTAACGGTAAATGCAGGTGTACTTATATTATATACCTTATAGTTTTTATATTTAAAGATAAGGCACTTGTTACGAGAAATACAGTTTTTTCACTAATTATTTCTATCGCTTATAAAAAATTTTAGATATTAAATTTTTTCAATTTTTATTATAGGAGTCTAAAGGCATCAGATGAAAAGGTAGTAATCTATGTTTAAAAAGTAAATTAAAAATGATTGCATCGATTTTTTAACATTCGCGCTTCATAGAGGCAATTCTAACCTCTTTATACGAGCTACTAAAAAATATCTAATTATTATGAGATCATATAAAGTGCTTAGAATTGCGCCCGAATTTTGAAAATTTAATTCACTGCTTTTTTTAATATAGATTATCACCGTATCGGCTGATGACTCTAGAAACCCCTTAAA